>JAWRVZ010000007.1:2400000-3600000 GCA_037043235.1 Rhodeus uyekii
AGCAAGATTTTAAAATGTATTCGTTGATTAATAGAAAGTTATGTCATCAAATTTTTTATATCAGTTATGCATTCTGTTAATTTAGTGAATTGGTTCGTTTCATCAGGACAGGAAGAAATATAGAGCTTAGTATCATCAGCGTAACAGTGAAAGGTAATGCCATGTTTCCTAATAATTGCACCCAAAGGAAGCATGTACAGGGTGAAAAGCAATGGTCCTAGTACTGAACCTTGAGGAACTCCATACTGAACCCGTAATCGATGTGACATCTCCTCATTTGCTGCTACAAACTGATAACAGTCAGATAAGTATGATTTGAACCAGGCTAATGCAACTCCACGAATGCCACTAACTCAAATAAAACATAATTTTCAAGTCTATTTAGAAGGATTTTGTGGTTTTGTGTATCAAATGCAGCACTAAGGTCCAGTAACACTAACAGAGAGATACAACCACGATCGGATGATAAGAGCAAATCATTTGTAACTCAAATGAGAGCAGTCTCATTATTATGATATGGTCTAAATCCTGACTGGAAATCCTCATAGATGCGGTTTCTTTCTAGAAAGGAACATAGTTGTGAAGATATTGCCTTTTCTAGAATTTTTGACAAAAAAGGTAGATTTGATATCGGCCTGTAATTAACTAATTCTGTAGGATCGAGGTGTGGTTTTTTAATAAGCGGTTTAATTACGGCCAGCTTAAAGGTTTTTGATACGTATCCTAATGACAAAGACGAATTAATAATATTAAGAAGAGGATCTATGATCTCTAGAAGCATCTCTTTCAGTAGCTTAGTTGGTATTGGGTCTAGCATACATGTTGTTGATTTTGATGATATAAAGAGTTTAGACAATTCTTCCTTTGGATGCAACTAGCTTAGCAAACCCTGTACATTGTTCGGTTCCGGTTGTAGAGCCCGTGCAGCAGGGCAACTGGGTGACTGTGAGACGGCATAATCGCGGGTCAAAAAACCACTGTTCCATTCCGATCAGAACATCAAACAGGTTCTCCCCACTCAGTGACGCACCCACTGAGAAACCTGTTGAAAGTACCCTAGTGATTGGCGATTCTATTACTCGGAATGTGAAAATAGAGACTCCAGCCACCATAGTCACATGTTTGCCGGGAGCCAGAGCGCCTGACGTCAAAGCAAATTTAAAAGTGCTGGATAAGGCTAATCGTAAATATTCTAACATTGTCATTCACGTCGGCGCTAATGATGTCCGACTTCGCCAGTCGGAGATCACTAAAACTAATATTAAAGAGGTGTGTGAACTCGCAAGTACGATGTCAGGCACTGTAATTTGCTCTGGCCCTCTTCCTATGCGCAGGAGTGATGAGATACTTAGCAGATTATCCTCACTCAATGGCTGGATGTCTAAGTGGTGCCCGCAGAATAACATAGGGTTTATAGACAATTGGAAAAGTTTTTGGGGCAGACCTGACCTGTTGAAAAGAGATGGTATTCATCCCACCTGGGATGGTGCCGCTCTTCTCTCTAGTAATTTGGCATATAGTCTTAGAGCTAAACCTTGACTAACTGGGGCCCAGGTCAGGAAGCAGACAAACTGTAATTGCTGTAATTTATAGTAACACGATCAGTACTGCTCAAAGGTCTAATTTGAAATATAATTATTTTGAAGTGATGGTCCTTAATGTAAAATTATCTAGTGCAAGTAATAATCCCTGTTTAACTTTTGTGCTGGCTATTCTATACAGGCCACCAGGGCACCATACAGACTTTATCAAAGAATTTACTGATTTTCTCTCAGAATTAGTAATGTCTGCAGATAAAGTCATAATTGTCGGTGATTTTAATATCCATGTAGATAATGAAAAAGATTCATTGGGATTGGCATTTAGAGACATTTTTAACTCTATTGGAGTTACACAACATGTATCAGGACCCACTCATTCTCGTAATCATACTTTAGATCTAATATTGTCATATGGGATCAATGTTGATACTGTTCAAATTCTGCAGCAGAGCGATGACATCTCAGATCATTACTTAGTTGCGTGTAGATTACCTTTAGCCAAAGTCGAAAAACTAACTCCCTGTTATAAATATAGTAGAACTATCACTCCTAACACAAAAGATAGCTTTATAAATAATCTTCCTGATCAGTTTCATCTACTTAACATCCCAAATAGCCTAGAAGAACTTGATGTTGCAACAGAAACTATAAACTCTCTCTTTTCCAGCACTTTAGACACTGTTGCTCCGTTACGCTTAAAGAAGATTAAAGAAAATAGTCCAACACCAGTGGTGGACAGTAACGAAGTAAATGTAATTCGTTACTGTACTTAAGTAGCTTTTTTGCGTATCTGTACTTTACTGAAGTATTTCAATTTGGGGAGACTTTTACTTTAACTCCACTACATTTCAAGGTCAAATATCTTACTCTACTACATTATATTATTTATATTATAATGTATTATTAATATCTACTCTTACTTTATTACATTTTCAAAATCAGTCGTCCATTTTTATTTATGAGTGGATAAAAACTTAACTGGTCAAACGAGCCACCAATCACAGCACGCGTTTAGTTTTGAACTTGTTTTACTTGCCCCTGTTGTCTCCTTGGCAACAGCGCGAATATAGGGTTCAACGTGAGTGACGTGACATCACGTCAATGCAACAGGCATAACATTGAGTCCTGATAAATGATGGAAGAAACTAACGTTACTGACTCTAACATGCCACAACACCCATGGCCTTATTTACGCACTTTTTTTGAAATTATTGAAAAGAAGAACGAGTCCTTCATTTTTAAGTGCCTTTTCTGCCTGCCTCGGCCCTGTACAATTTCGTCATACAAGAATTCTCCTTCCAATCTAAGGAAACACGTAGAGGTAAGCCATTTTCATTTCACAATTATTTTTTTTAACGAGAAATCTAACAATAGCTTGCAGAAAACTGTTTTATTGTGTATGTTAAAATATAGACTATGTGACGTCACCATGGACATTGTACACGTCGTCAGCTAAGTTAGCTGTTTCATCATATTTCATAGTATTTGTTTTTGAAACTTTTCAAGCTGAGGGCTCTGATATTGTGAAATTCGATGTTAACATGTTATGTTGGAATATAAATTATATTTTGAATAGTTTTACATGCAGCGTATTTGATTCCATTTAGCATTTTTCACAATACATATAGTTTCAAAGTACCTTTACAGAAAGTATGTCTACATTACAATTTAAAGTGTTCTGTTATCAGAGGTGACTGTGTCCAAGTTATCTATGTCAGAAATTTACAGTTCTAAGATAATAAAAATCATGCTGTTACTAGCTAACATCTTATTTTAATTTAAAGTAAACAATGAGCTAATTAAAGTAATTATTACAAGTTGGAACATAATGATTACATTATACGAAAATTTAGCATTGGTGCATGTATGATGCTAAAACAGTTGACTGGTGGAGTGCTCCTTTTTAACAGTGATTGTTATTTTCAAAAGTTCAGCTTCCAAAGACTGTGATCTAACTAAGCCTATTCTGAAAATAATGTACACTGTAGCATACATCTATGACATGCTAAAAGCACATGAAATGCTTATTTTATTTAATCAAAGAGAGGAGACTGATCTCTGGTTTAACTTAATGTTTTGAATGTTTCCTTTTTGCAGAGAAAACATGGTAGCACATGCAGAGATATATTGCCCTAACAGCGCCAAGGAAAAGAAAAATGGAGAGCGAGGAGGCTCCTTCAACCTCCAGACAGTTGAAGTTGAGAGAAACCAAGCTAGTCACACAGAAGAATGTTGATCATGCAGTGTTGAATTTTGTGATCCAGAGTCTACAACCCTTTAGTGTGGTGGACCAGCCATCATTTCAAGCTTTCTTGCATGAACTTCAGCCTAACGCCTCTCTCATGTCAAGGACCACTCTGCGACGTAAGATGGATGAGGCAGTACTTGAAATGAAGAAAAATCTAAAAAAAGCAATGTCAGGGATCGATTTCATAGCAACGACAACAGATTGTTGGAGTTCAAGGAGAAGAGGTTTCATCGGTGTCACTGGCCACTGGGTTGATCCTAACAGTCTGGAGAGGTGCTCAGTAGCACTAGCATGCAGGCAGCTCAAAGGTTCGCACACTTTTGATGTTTTGGCTTGCACACTAAATGACATACATTCTGAATTCGGCATACAGAATAAGGTTGTTCGAACTACTACGGACAATGGGTCAAATTTTTTAAAGGCATTTCGTATATATGGACAGCAAGATGAGAACAATAACTCTGCTTCAGGTGAGGCTGAAGATGATGAGATCAGTGACGAGATGTGTGGTGATGATGTGGACGTGGATGTGGATGGTGTTGAGGTGGACTTTGTAGAGGTCACAGCTGTTTTAGATGAAGATGATGGCTTACAATTCCAACTTCCGAAACATCATCGATGTGCCTGCCATTTATTAAACTTGGTTTCCACAGTGGATGCAGCAAAAGCCTGTTCAAATGAAGCCTACAAGAAGCTGTCCCGATCAGCATTCGCTAAGTGTCATGCACTATGGAATAAGTGTGGCAGATCTGCTGCTGCTGCAGAAATTATAGAAGACACTTGCAAAATTCAGCTGATCCGCCCCAACGCAACAAGGTGGAATTCCTTATTTCTCGCCATTGAGAGAATTCTTCGTATAATTAAAGATCAGGGAGAGGGGGCTATCAGAACCGTCTGCACTTCATTCAAGTTGCCAATGTAAGTGCTGTTTTTTTTTTTTTTTTTTTTCTTCCATTTCTTTAAATTCATGTTCCAGTAAAGATAATGGTAAACACCATGTTTTTTTTGTTTTTTAACTCATTACTTTGAATAGTTGTTTGACTACTCCATGCTCAGTAAGGATTGGATAGGAGTAGATACTGGGAGAAGTACAAGAATTTATGACTCTTGAGGGCCTAGTAATTCCACTGTTTGTAAAATGACACACACACACACACACACACACACACACACACACACACTTAAAATTGTAATGACATGAAATTATTAATTGTTGTTGTTTCAATGTGTGATAGGCTGAGTCCAGTTGAAATTGCCTTTCTGGAGGAGTATGCCAGGACCATGAGCCCCGTTGCCAAAGCCCTCAACATTCTTCAGGCTGAAATCGATGTTCAGATGGGATGGCTTCTGCCTACTCTGACCCTCCTCATCTCGAAACTTGACCGAATTGGCATTACCTCCAGGTACTGCAAACCTCTGGTTGGTGCCCTACAAGAAGGCCTGCAGCAGCGGTTTGGAAACATGCTGGTAGAGCCAGAGTTTATTGCGGCTGCAATACTTGTCCCGAAATTTAAAACATCCTGGACATCGGATGAAAGCATTGTCAAACTAGGTAAGATTATTTTATTTTTATTTTTAAAAGTGTCATTAGTTAAAGATTCTGAGAAACTGAGCCAAATGTTTTTTTTTTAAGATATCCAACTAAAATTTTATCTTGACATTCTCAATTTGTTTAGGTTTGTTTAAATACTGTTCTTTTGACATTTTAATCTGGAGAAATGTGTGAATATATTAAAGTTTTGATTCTTAGCATCTATGCGAATGTCCATTTCAGGCCTGGACTACATCAAGGACCATCTGGAGGAAGAGACTTTGAATCATCCGCCAGCTGATGGTTCCAGTGGCTCTGAGGAAGAGGACTTCTTTGCGAGCATGAAGCCTACTCATGGTCAGGAAGGTATCAAGCAGTTAGATGGCTACCTTGCCTGCAAAGCTGATGACAAAGACATTCTCAAGTCCTTCCCATCAGTCTGTAAGTTGTCTTTGAAGCTCAATACTGCTTTACCTGCCTCTGCAGCTTGTGAACGTCTTTTCAGCACAGCAGGGCTTATTTTCAGTCCCAGGAGGGCAAGAATGGACTCACACAACTTTGAGAATCAGCTCCTTCTCAAGCTGAATAAAAGATATTGCCACTTTAGTTAGATCTTCAGTGCCATAATGTACTAGCATGCTCACCAAAAGTACACTTAATGGAATGCTGATTAATAATGTTTACTGCCACAACTATTGTTCATTGCCATTTGAGGCTTGTTATTTTAGTATGTCACTTGTGATGATAGGTTATGTAATTTGTTTTGAGATTTTCACACTATGCTGAGGTCACCTTAGTTGATATATTTTATTTATTTATTTAATTTTTTTTTTTTTTTTTACCAAGTATCACCAGGTTTCATGTGAAGCAGTATAGAGTTAATAATACACAAATACTGACAATTACATGTAAAAGCATTACTAAATATTGTTCTTGACTGTGTGGGGAAATTCATAACTGAAATAGTATTATATACGCTACTATATGCAGTTGTGACTGGCAAGTGCATTTCTTCTGATCACAAACACTACTTCCTATTACAGTGAATCTGATATAGCCAGTTTATATTTATACACAGAGACATTCAGATATGATATAGTAAAGGAAAACTCATGTTAACCTGTGTTTTGCAAGTTTAAGTTTACATAAAAACTTGGATAACTGTTACAAATAAATGTTAAACTGAAACTATAGACATCAGTGTCTGACTAATTAATGTCATTTTATTAATAGATTGGTGTGCCAAGAGTGACATTAGAGTCTTTATGTAGACTGAGTTAAGCAAGAGTCTTGTGACAAAAATGATAATAGGACATTATAGCCATAAAAAAAAGCATTGTACTTGGATACTTAAGTACATTTGAAGGCAAATACTTTTGTACTTTTACTCAAGTGAATGTTTAAAGGCAGCACTTCTACTTTTACTTGAGTAATATTTTACCTTGGGTATCTATACTTTAACTCAAGTACATGGTATGTGTACTTCGTCCACCACTGTCCAACACCGTGGTACAACGAGCACACTTGGGCCCTCTGAGAGCAGCCAACCCTAGGTATTTATTTGATACAGTGACTAAATTAACAAGAAATAAAGCCTCAACCCCAGATGCTTTAAATCAGCACAGCACTAACGACTTCATGAACTTTTTTACTTGCAAAATTCATAATATTAGAGAGAAAATTATAACCATGCAACCGTCTACTACAATATTCCAAAATACAGTAAATTTTAGTGTCCCTGAAGAAAAACTCCACTCCTTCATTGCTATTGGGGAGGAAGAATTGTCTAAACTCGTTAAATCATCAAAATCAACAACATGTATGCTAGACCCAATACCAACTAAGCTACTGAAAGAGATGCTTCCAGAGATCATAGATCCTCTTCTTAGTATTATTAATTCTTCTTTGTCATTAGGATACGTACCAAAAACCTTTAAGCTGGCTGTAATTAAACCGCTTATTAAAAAACCACAACTTTATCCTACAGAATTAGTTAATTACAGGCCGATATCGAATCTACCTTTCTTGTCAAAGATTCTAGAAAAGGCAATATCTTCACAACTATGTTCCTTTCTAGAAAGAAACAGCATCTACGAGGATTTCCAGTCAGGATTTAGACCATATCATAGTACTGAGACTGCTCTCATTAGAGTTACAAATGATTTGCTCTTATCATCCGATCGTGGTTGTATCTCTCTGTTAGTGTTACTGGACCTTAGTGCTGCATTTGATACAATTGACCACAAAATCCTTCTGAATAGACTTGAAAATTATGTTGGCATTAGTGGAGTTGCAATAGCCTGGTTCAAGTCATACTTATCTGACCATTATCAGTTTGTAGCAGTAAATGAGGAGATGTCATATCGGTCACGGGTTCAGTATGGAGTTCCTCAAGGTTCAGTACTAGGACCATTGCTTTTCACCCTGTACATGCTTCCTTTGGGTGCAGTTATTAGGAAGCATGGGATTAGCTTTCATTGTTACGCTGATGATACTCAGCTCTATATTTCTTCTCATCCTGATGAAACAAACAAATTCACTAAATTAACAGAATGCATAACTGATATAAAAAATTGGATGACTAATAACTTTCTACTGCTTAATTCTGAAAAAAACAGAGATTCTAATTATTAGACCAAAAAGTTCAGCACATAATAATCTAGACTACTGTCTAACACTCGATGGCTGCTCTGTCAAGTCCTCGTCGTCAGTTAGAAACCTGGGTGTGCTCTTTGATACCAATCTTTCATTTGAAAGCCATGTTTCTAGCATCTGTAAAACGGCATTCTTCCATCTTAAAAATATATCTAAATTGCGACATATGCTCTCTAAGACAAATGCGGAAAATTTAGTTCATGCGATCTTGAGTTCAAGGCTCGATTATTGTAATGCTCTACTAGGTGGTTGCCCTGCACGCTTAATAAACAAATTCCAGCTGGTCCAAAATGCAGCAGCTCGAGTTCTTACTAGAACCAGGAAGTATGAGCATATTAGCCCAGTTCTGTCAAACCTGCACTGGCTTCCTATTAAACACCGAATGCATTTTAAAATCTTGCTAATTACTTACAAAGCATTAAATGGTTTAGCTCCACAGTACTTGAGCGATCTCTTAACATATTATAGTCCTTCACGTCTATTGCGATCCCAAAATACTGACCAGCTTAAAATACCTAGAATATCAAAGTCAACTGCTGGCGGTCGATCCTTTTCCTATTTAGCTCCTAAACTCTGGAACAGTCTTCCTATTACAGTTCGGGAAGCAGACACACTCTGTCAGTTTAAATGTAGACTAAAAACACATCTTTTCAACCTGGCATACACATAACACATTATACATACATTTTTAATCCAAATCATGTAAAATGATTGTTTGGCTGCATAATTTAGATAAGCCGGAACCGGGAACATTCCCATAACACCTGATGTACTCGATACATCAGAAGAAGAATGGCATCTACGCTGATATTGGTCTCTGTTTATTCCGAGGTTACCGTGGTCAGCTGGATCCGGGCCGTATCCAGATCAGATGAAGGACCTGGACACGAGCACAGCACTGCCCTGAAGTGTCTGCGGAGACCGTGACTCTACTAGACCCTCCCCTGTGACGATCATGAACCCATCTCTAACCGGACCAAATTGGACTTCATATTGGACTTGAATTGTTGTATAATAATCATGCACTGTTTGGCTGTTGGCCAGAGGAGAACTGGTCCCCCGACTGAGCCTGGTTTCTCCCAAGGTTTTTTCTCCATTCTATTCTTCATTCGTTACGTCACCTGCCGGAGTTTTGGTTCCTTGCCGCTATCGCCTATGGCTTGCTCAGTTGGGGAAACTTAACACTTAAAATTCATCAATTGTATTGATTCACCTGCTCTTTTGGGGCTTCTGTGCAGCCAAGCAAACTTTGTTTATGTTGTTTTTCCTGTAAAGCTGCTTTGAAACAATCTACATTGTAAAAAGCGCTATATAAATAAAGGTGACTTGACTTGACTTAGACTAGAAGCTGTAGTCACAGTCGATTTCGGAAACTTCTTACATAATCCAAGTGTAAGTAAATAAGCACGTCCATTTTTAGATCTTGGCAAAGGACCAACACAATCAATCGTCAACATGTGAAAAAGCCATAGTAACTGCAGCAATAGGCTGTAACGGAGCTACTGGTGCCTTTAGATTCGGTTTTCCTGTTACTTGACAAATATGGCAGGACCTTATGATTAATCACATTCACTTATGTCTTTATTAGAATAAAACTCAAAACTATATCATAGGTGTCATGATAAACAATCGGACACAGACGTGAGTGGTGATGATGTTTATTGAATAAAGCAAACTCAGAGCAAGTAGCTGGTGACTGAAGGTGTAGAGAAGAACTGGTAGCGGCAGAGAGGCTTATCTGATGGGAAGTGGACAATACTGGGCTGGAGATCACGGGAAGAATGCCTGAAGGTTCACGGAAGGAGATCCTGGACAATCGGGGTCGGTAATGACGGCGTCAACACGGGTTGTCGCTGGCATGAGAGTCTGGCAGTCAGTGACGAGACCGGACAGTGATTTGCAGGGTGAAGCTTGTATTTAAGGAATGCTGACTAGGCAGGTGCAGGTGTTCAGTATTCTGGTGATTGGGATCGTGAGTGAGAAGTGAATGAGTCTGGTGCGAGGGGTGTGGCTGGATCCGTGACAGTACCCCCTCCTCCACGGGCAGCTCCTGAGGACCGCGGCGGACGACGACGGGGCCGGCCTCGACCCCGGGGGGCTGGACGGTTGGGGTTGTTGGTGTGGAATTCTTGCAGGAGCTCTGGATCTAGGATGTCATCGTGGTTGACCCAAGAGCGTTCTTCGGGACCGAAACCTTCCCAATCTACGAGGTACTGCAGTGTGCCGGCCCGTCGTCGAGAGTCCAAGATGGAAGAAACTTTGTAAATGTTCTGGTCCGCCGGGTCAACAGGAGGAGGAGGTACAGCCTCAACACCAGACTCTGTGGATGAGGGAAACAGAGGTTTAGTGAAGGGCTTGAGGAGAGACACATGGAATGACGGGGAAATTCGGTAATGTGTGGGTAACTGAAGACGGTAAGTGACCTCGTTGATCTGCCTCACCACTTTGAAAGGACCTATGAAGCGGGGACTCAGCTTGCGACAGGGCAGCCGTAGGCGAATGTCCCTCGTTGATAGCCAGACGAGTTGACCGGGATAGTACCGTGGTGTGGGAAGGCGTCGGCGGTCAGCTTGGATCTTCTGCCTACGGACTGCCCTTTGCAGATGAACGTGAGCTGAATCCCATACCCTCTCGCTCTCCTGGAACCAGTGATGGACAGCTGGGACTTCCGTGGGCTCTCCTGTCCAAGGGAATAACGGTGGCTGAAAACCAAACATGCACTGAAACGGTGTGAGGTGTGTGGACTCTTGCCTTAGTGAGTTTTGGGCGTATTCAGCCCACGGAAGAAACCGGTTCCAGGTGTCTTGTTGGTGGCCACAGTAGGATCTCAGATATCTCCCAATTTCCTGGATCTTCCGCTCAGTCTGGCCATTGGTCTGGGGATGGTAACCTGAACTCAGACTAACGGAGACTCCGAGAAGGTGAAAAAATGACTTCCAGACTCTGGAAATGAATTGGGGTCCTCGGTCGGAAACGATATCTTCCGGGAGGCCAAAGTGTCGGAAGACTTGGTGAAACAAGGTTTCCGCCGTTTCCAAAGCCGTGGGGAGGCCCTTGAGGGGTATCAATTTGCAAGCTTTAGAAAACCGATCTACCACTACAAGGATGCATGTCTTGCCGTCAGATGGTGGTAAATCGGTCATGAAATCCACTGCAATGTGTGACCAGGGTCGGCGGGGTATCGGCAGGGGTTGGAGTTTGCCTTCTGGAAGATGGCGTGGTGATTTGGTGGTGGCGCAGACTGAGCATCCTCTGACATACTGGGAGACATCGCGGTCCATTCTGGGCCACCAATAGCGATCTTGTAGGAGCGAGAGGGTTCGCTGGCTGCCTGGGTGTCCAGAGCCCGGAGACGTGTGAACTTGATCCATGAGGGGCAGGCGGAGTCGAGATGGTACGTAGAGCTGCCCCTCAGGGACCCCCGGCGGAGCTGGTTCTTCGCGAGTTGCTTCGGCGATCTGGTGGTCTATTGTCCATTGGATGGGACTAACAATCAAGGCTGGAGGGAGCACGGGTTCAGGCGGTTGTGGGTTATTGTCAGGGGTGAACTGGCGAGAGAGAGCATCGGCTTTCTGGTTCTTGTCCCCAGGTCTATACGTCACGGTGAAATTAAACCTCGTGAAGAAGAGTGCCCAACGAGCCTGCCGTGGATTGAGCCTTTTTGCTTCCCGCAGGTACTCTAGGTTTCGATGATCGGTTATCACCTGGAATGGATGGTTAGCCCCCTCCAGCCAATGCCTCCACTCTTCCAATGCCAACTTTATGGCAAGCAACTCGCGATTCCCAATGTCATAGTTCCGCTCCGCCGGGGATAGCTTTTTGGAAAAGTAGGCACATGGATGGAGTCTTGGAGGCTCACCCTGCCGCTGTGACAGCACGGCTCCTACCCCGGTGCAGGACGCGTCGACCTCGACTATGAACGGTAACTGGGGATCCGGATGAGTGAGGGTAGGAGCCGTGCAAAAGGCTGCCTTAAGGGTTTGGAAGGCCTTGGTGGCTTCAGGTGTCCAGGACAGAGACTTGGGCCCATGTTGCAGTAATGATGTCAAGGGTGCACTGATTATACTGAAATTCCGGATGAACCGCCTGTAAAAGTTGGCAAATCCCAGGAAACGCTGTAATTCTTTGATTGTGGTAGGTTGTGGCCAGTTCTGCACCGCTTTCACTTTCCCCTGGTCCATCTTGACGCCGCTCTGGTTGATGATATAGCCAAGGAATTGGATGCTGCTGCGGAGGAACTCGCACTTCTCTAATTTCAAGAAGAGATGGTGTTCTCGAAGCTTAGCTAGGACCTGCTTGACGTGTCGATGGTGTTCGGAGATGTCTTTGGAGTAAACGAGGATGTCATCGAGGTAGACAATAACAAAGATGTTGAGGAAATCTCTGAATACCTCGTTCATGAATCCCTGGAACACAGCTGGAGCATTTGACAGACCAAACGGCATGACGAGGTATTCATAATGGCCAGAGGGCGTGATGAACGCGGTCTTCCACTCGTCTCCTTCACGTATTCGGATTAGATTATACGCACTTCGTAGGTCCAGCTTCGTGAAGATGCGAGCCCCCCGCAGCTGTTCCAGAGCAGCGGGGACCAGGGGTAGCGGGTATCGGAACCTGATGGTGAGCGAGTTTAGGTGCCGGTAATCAATACAGGGCCTCAAGCCTCCGTCCTTTTTGCCCACGAAGAAAAAACTTGATGCGGCAGGGGAAGTAGATGGACGGATAAACTTCTGACGTAGAGCCTCCTTTATATACTCATCCATGGCCTGTTGCTCCGGGATGGACAAGGAGTAGATGCGTCCGCGGGGAAACGTTGCCCCAGGCAGCAGGTCGAGTGCACAGTCCCATGGCCGGTGAGGTGGAAGTTCTGTAGCTAGCCGTTTGCTGAACACGTCCTGGAACGCCCGGTATTCAATGGGGATGTCTTGACATGATGGGTTATGGGGACTCTCGATGGATGTGGAGGCGAGTGGTATCTCAGTTACCATGTCAGGTTGGTCAGCAGGTGTAGGGTTCCTTTGAACAGTAGAGAGACATTGTTGAAGACAGAATGGGCTCCATTTTAAGACTTCACCTGAGTTCCAGTTAACCAGAGGAGAGTGTTTGGACATCCACGGGCGCCCCAGGACAATGTCAGTAGTGGATCCCTCCAGCACCAGGAAGGTGAGTTCCTCATGATGGAGCCATCCAATTTGCAGGTGGATAGGAGACGAGACGTACCGAATGTACCCGCGGCCCAGGGGTTTTCCAAGGATGTTATGAGCACGAAAGGGGTGGTCAAGAAGGGTTTTGTGGGCTTTCAGTTTATTCAGAAGGTTGGTGGAGATGAAATTGCCAGCTGAGCCTGAATCCATCAACGCCGTGGCTGGAACAGAGAGATTAGCAGAAGTCACTAAAACCTTTGTTAAAGACATTTTGTGGATTATGGATGCCGTGTGGATTGTACTCACCCCTGGGCGTGGTGGTCGGGTCAGGCATTGAGCTCGGAGATGGCCCTCACCACCACAGTATAGACACAAGTGCAATCGGATACGTCTCTCTCGCTCTGATGGTGATAGGCGGTAGTGATCGACCTGCATGGGCTCTGGTGCTGGAGGTTTAGGCTCTTTCAGTGGAGACGGGGAATGCGACATCGGGGTTTCTGGAGAACAGACTGTGAGGTTTTGGGACACTAGAATGGATTTTTGAATGAACTTTTCCAGGCCATAACGGTCATCATAAATGGCAAGTTGAGCACGGATGTTGGGTTGAAGTCCTTGACGGTAAACAGCCAGTAGTGCCGCCTCATTCCAGCCACTAGAGGCCGCTAGGGTGCGAAAATGCAAGGAATAATCTTGGATTGACTGGGTTCCTTGTCGTAAACGGAGGAGTTGATCGTTGGTGGATACAGTATCAGCTGCATGGCCGAAAACTTCCTTGAAATGATGGAGAAATGCAGGTAATGATTGCGTGACAGGGCCGTTAGAGTTCCAGATCGCGCGCGCCCACTGAAGCGCGCGGCCGGTGAGGAGGGATATGACGAATGCAATCTTGGCTTGTTCAGTTTCAAACTGTCGGGGATTGATTTCAAAATACAGTTTACATTGTAATAGGAAACCATCGCATTCCTCCGCCTTACCACTGAAGGGCGCTGGCCGGGCCATGGGACTGGGTGAGGCAGATGTAGAGGCAAAGTTTTGAAGGACATGGTGGAAAGCCTGCATGACATCGAGAAGTGGATTACTCTCCGCGGCGGATGCTTCGCCAGTTACCGCCTGGGTCTGCTGGGGGGTCCGGTCTTCTGTCATGATAAACAATCGGACACAGACGTGAGTGGTGATGATGTTTATTGAATAAAGCAAACTCAGAGCAAGTAGCTGGTGACTGAAGGTGTAGAGAAGAACTGGTAGCGGCAGAGAGGCTTATCTGATGGGAAGTGGACAATACTGGGCTGGAGATCACGGGAAGAATGCCTGAAGGTTCACGGAAGGAGATCCTGGACAATCGGGGTCGGTAATGACGGCGTCAACACGGGTTGTCGCTGGCATGAGAGTCTGGCAGTCAGTGACGAGACCGGACAGTGATTTGCAGGGTGAAGCTTGTATTTAAGGAATGCTGACTAGGCAGGTGCAGGTGTTCAGTATTCTGGTGATTGGGATCGTGAGTGAGAAGTGAATGAGTCTGGTGCGAGGGGTGTGGCTGGATCCGTGACAATAGGTCTTTCGAACACCCATGTGATGAACTATGCCTTAATGTGAAAGCTGTAATAGGTCTTGTCGATATTGAGAAGGAACCAAGTAATCCATCCTGAAGATAGTAAAGTTGTAGTGAAGTCTTCCGCATTGATGAGTTCTGGCAGAGAGAAATCCTCAGAAACAAGAAAAGTATTGTTAAGAATATTTTCAGTTTCCTCTGTCACTTCCTCTGCCTGAGTAATTGTGCATACAGGGTAAAATTCAAGACTATCTAAAGATCCACTTATTTTCTCATCAACAGAGACCACAATAGGTAAAACATAACCATCTGACTTTTTCCAGACATTACCTTCAGCTAAATAATTTCCTAATATAAATGTTACACCGGGGACAGGAAGCATGGCACGAACTCCAACTATTACATTACCTGATACAAAGTTTGAATCAAGGTGAATGCGGTGTAGAGGAACTTCACTGTATCCCATTTCAAGTCCTCTGACCAGTACATGTGTTTCTGTAGCCAGTTGTGTGGCCTAAATCTGTACAGGAGTACTGTGGTCAAAAGTCCACTCATGCACATTCTGTGGTGCACATACTAAAGACAGTCCCACACAGCCAATAATTTCCTTCTTAAGCACAGCATAATCATTTGCTTGGTCTATTGGGAGGGAAAAATAGATCTGCTGCGGCTATCCAACGAGCAGTGGGCCGAGAAGTTCCACCCACTTGGAAGCTACTTGGATGTCAATCCTGCCAGGAAGATATTACTTCAAACTTATGGAGGAATGCCTCAACGTCATCTTGATCTGTAATTTTAGGGAGGATTTGCCTTGCTGTTGTACGACTCTCAAGGGGGGTTGTGCAAGCAGGTTGTGTCTGTTTGTAAGCGCAGTAGCTCTTCAGCTATTTGTGTCTGACTCACCACCAGCCTTTCGGACAACTGCTGCTGTCGGACTGATACCCCTGCAAGGTGACAGATGATGTCTCCCATGCTGGGGGAAAGAGCTGCTTCAATGGAGACTTCATGTTGCTGATCTCCTGCCCACATTCCCCACCACTGGGTAGGGTACCTATGTAAAAGGTTCTTTCCACTAAGATTCTTTGGGTGGAACTCCCAAAGTGGCATAGTCTGGCATTATTGCTAAATTGATTCAAGTATCAGTCGCGACATATATGCACCTTTCGACTTTCCTTTCCACATGTCGGCACTTGTCATGTCGGTTGGAGCCAGTTTGTCCGATTTGCCTGAGGCATGTTGAATCAGCATCGGGGCCGTCAGTGAAAGTGGTAACTCTGATTGCATGTTCAGTTTAGCGAACGTATCAGTGCACGAGAATTAAAAATTATGAAAGATAGCAAGTAAGTCAAAATGACACATGCAGAAGGCTGATCTACTGTTATGTTATCCTAACTGAGCATTCCAAAACATTAATAATTTCATAACAACATGAGCTGCTTAAAATGACAAAAGTTATCACCATAACATATTCAAAATGGTAAGCAAACGCTGCCTTGTTTACATTTTGTATGTCTTGTATATCGTTATGTCATCATTGATAACTGCCGATACAGACAGTTAATCCCTTAGATGCAGTTGCAGAAAGTATGTCTTAGTTTGCAGTGGGCTAGTTCTGTTGAGGTCTTGGGAATGAAGGAACAAAGGAAAAATGGTGATGTGATCAGTCCGATCAATTGGATACCAAAGTTGTAATGCTTCCCTTCTACAAATGATACCTGGAAATTGTATTTCCAAGCTTTTCTCCTAGCCCAACTGTTTGTGGAACTCCTTTGCTCCTTTTGGCGTGTAAGTTGAGCGTCCTATCAATCCTTCTGTCCTTTTAAATCACAGCAGATGAAAGGGGCTCTGATTGTGACAATGGGAGTGAGCCTGTTTGTTCACTACAGAAACACAAAATATATGTGATATTTTAGTAATGAAATGGTTACAGTACAGTTGCAGTTGATAGGCGCATTAAAATGTACAACTATATATGTACTAACTATATTTAAATAAACACGTGTGTAAAAGGAAATCTCCAGCATTCAGACACCTGTGCCTTTATGACACGGAAACTAGCAGAGTGTGGAGAGATTGGGCAGAGTGTACAAAGGTGCTGTTGTTGAAACACCCTCCCCATCATACACAGCAGAACACATTGAGACAGAGACAGAAATAGAGAGATGAGCAACACATGTAAGTTTCCCTTTGTTTTGTTCATAGTCTTTAACTTGTTCAGTTGTTTGCTGTTTAACTTGTTCAGATCATTTATTACTGAAACTTAATATGTTGTAAATTTCGGTTACTCACAAGATGTTTTGTACAGATATGACACGCTTATTATGGTGACCCTGATTTCACCAAGTACATGTTCTTGGATCAACATCTTTTTTTGATCCTGGAGCAATATTCCAATTAACCAATGAGATTTGTGGCGTCAAGTTTAGAGTTTATGTCAAATTTAGGCTTACAAGGCTTAGGTGCTTCTACATCAGTGTTAGTCACCTATCATTTCTCTCTTTAAGGAAGCTATAAGTCGGGTTAGGTTTAGGGTTAGGCATGGCATTAAGATTATATTTTTGTATAGGAATGTTGCTCCAGGATCAACAAAATATTTTGATCCAGGAACATGTTTTGCTTAACCACGGTGACCTGATTACAATAGCACCAACTCCCATATCAAGTTCTGTTGCCAAGATATGGCGTGTACATTTTGCTAGGTTGTGACAAGACAGTTGTCAAGGTACCGTAATACTTCCAGAGCGTCTGGCTGCTTGAATCAAATTAGCAACTCCTTTATAAGAAAAAAATATTTCACATCATTCATAGTTGTATGACAGCGTGTGAGACGATGTATGAGCTGTAATTCTCTCTGGAAGAAGTATCCAGGTCAATAATATTCTGCTTTGCATCGAAAGCACCACTAACTAGAACACAAAAAAGTAATTATTTCACATAATTAGATATTTCACAAATGTTTAAAAATTATTTCGGGAATTGAAATAAAACTCTCTTTACATTTTTTAAAAATTGAAGAATTTTTAACACACTTTACTTCTACTTTTTTAGCGGAAGATCTCCTGATCATCTATGAGTCAGAGGCAGAGCAGTGGGCATCGTACCTGCGCTTCCACCTGACAGGCCCCATTCCTGAGACTGGCATCTGTTGTTACGATATTGCTATGGTGACCAGTCGCCAGGATGACTTCCTGAGACTGGCAGCCTACAAATGTAAGCTTCTTATACTGTCGCGTGGCATGCTGGAGGGGCTATGCCAGATCCGACGGTTCTTTCTGGCACGTGTATTGCGACCAGAGACCCGTGTGATAATTCTCCTGTGTGGGGTGGAGAGCCTGGATTCTCTGCTGGAGCTGGTTCCACTGAAGGGGGAGGAGTGCCTTCAGATCTCCAGCGAGCAGGAGCCCCAGGACTATCGATTGGCTGTGGCAGAGATTGTACACAAAGGTGAGGAGGTAAAGGTTTGCAGTCTTTTTGAAAGTTGCTTGGTAGCCTGGATTACTCCAAGGGGTCTCGTCCTGTAGTAAAAAAAAATATCATAAGTCACTTTGAATATTTCTTTGTATAATTAGTTTCTCAAAAAAGGACCTTAATCATCTCGTAGGTAAATCTTAACAAGCAATGCTTTGCCACCAGAAGTCTCACTAGTAAATCTAATGTGACTTTATGGCATTTTGTGGAATTCATAAATTTTGTGTTCTGATGTGTGACATAAGGAGATCTAATTTAATAATAATAATACTGGGACTTATAGCGAGAACTAGCTAAGGAAGCTCACACTGAACACGACTAATCTGCAACACCCAGCTTAAAGTGTTAACCCCCCCATGCGACCCCCATGCAACCCCCCAAAGAGCTTGCTGTTGTGACAAATAGCTTGCTGTTGCAGGTTAAGAAGAACCTATGGGGGAGTTTCAGTAGGTTTAAATTTTGCTGCTATAATTGGTGGTCCTGGAGACTGTAATAATGGAATACTGTGAGGAGAGGACCCGAGACAGAGCTGTTCTTGGGACATATGAGACTTAATTATCCCTTTTATAGCTTGACAGGCAATTACTATCATCCCTAAACTACATCACAATCTGTTTGAGAATAATGTAGATGACACACTTAAGATTTGGGCAGATACACTCACCTAAAGGATTATTAGGAACACCATACTAATACTGTGTTTGACCCCCTTTCACCTTCAAAACTGCCTTAATTCTCTGTGGCATTGATTCAACAAGGTACTGAAAACATTCTTTAGAAATGTTGGCCCATATTGATAGGATAGCATCTTGCAGTTGATGTGTGGGATGCACATCCGGGGCACGAAGCTCCCATTCAACCACATCCCAAAGATGCTCTATTGGGTTGAGATCTGGTGACTGTGGGGGCCATTTTAATACAGTGAACTCATTGTCATGTTCAAGAAACCAATTTGAAATGATTCGAGCTTTGTGACATGGTGCATTATCCTGCTGGAAGTAGCCATCAGAGGATGGGTACATGGTGGTGGTCAGAAACACTGCTCATGTAAGCCGTGGCATTTAAATGATGCCCAATCGGCACTAAAGGACCTAAAGTGTGCCAAGAAAACATCCCCCAGACCATTACACCACCACCAGGCTGTACAGTGGTAACAAGGCATATGATGGTTCCATGTTCTCCTTCTGTTTACAGCAAATGCTGACTCTACCATCTGAATGTCTCAACAGAAATAGAGACTCATCAGACCAGGCAACATTTTTCCAGTCTTCAAATGTCCAATTTTGGTGAGCTTGTGCAAATTGTAGCCTCTTTTTCCTATTTGTAGTGGAGATGAGTGGTACCCGGTGGGGTCTTCTGCTGTTGTAGTCCATCCACCTCAAGGTTGTGGGTGTTGTAGCTTCACAAATGCTTTGCTGAATACCTCTGTTGTAACGAGTGGTTATTTCAGTCAACGTTGCTCTTCTATCAACTTGAATCAGTCGGCCCATTCTCCTCTGACCTCTAGCATCACCAAGGCATTTTCACCCACAGGACTGCCGCATACTGGATGGTTTTCCCTTTTCACACCATTCTTTGTAAACCCTAGAAATGGTTGTGTGTGAAAATCCCAGTAACAGAGCAGATTGTGAAATACATGCTCAAAATTGCTTAAATCACCTATCTTTCCCATTCTGACATTCAGTTTCGAGTTCAGGAGATTGTCTTGACCAGTACCACACCCCTAAATACATTGAAGCAATTGCCATGTGATTGGTTGATTAGATAATTGCGTTAATGAGAAATTGAACAGGTGTTCCTAATAATCCTTTAGGTGAGTGTATACAGTACAGGTAGCCCATTGTTGTTTAGTGTACATTTTTACTTACAACTAGCTCAGACAATTTGGATTAACTTTAGAGTTGGAAATTTAATTCAGTGAGATTGTATTTAAACTTTCCTGCTTTGAATTGCAGGGTGTATTAGACAGAGTTTCTTGACTTGACAGTACTACCCAGTACTGGAACACATGTCTCAGGAGTTTACTATTCATGAACCTGAACTGGTTTTATTATTAATGCTTATTAAGTCCATTAAACAGCAGTGCAAAGTTTGCCACATGTTGATATAAAAACACTGTGTACTGTATTATCCATTGAGGAAGAAGGGTTGAGGGCAATTATAATGTATTTGCTACATCAGTTTGAAGACTTAGACCCTTTTTTATGTGTAATGAAGACGAGAGTTTCACTACATTTAATGCCTATAGAGCTGCTTGAAGAAAAAAACATCTTTATAAAAACAGTTATGCAAATGAACAGCTATCTCAAAAAGAACAAAGTGGTTTGTTTCACCTGTAGTTTTGCATACATTTTACATTTGGCAGACTCTTTTATCCAAAGCAACTTACATTGCATTCAAGGTACTGTACACACTGACATTCGATTCAGTTCTTGCTTTCCCTTGGAATTGAGCCCCACTCTAATGTTTGAGGTACAGTAAAGCATACCTTATTGCTCCTAAAATATAGTCTTAAACATGATTCAGATTATGATACCCATTCACTATTCTGTTACAGTTTGATGTAATGAGAAGTGCTGCTTTGCTTCAGCACAGGACAAACAATATGTAAATGTGTGCACTTCCTCATGCGTCAACCGCAGTACTTATCACTGAATATGTAAATCTTGATCACCTCCTCTGGGGTAATTTACTTTGCTGTGAAAATGGTCACTTTTGCAGTGAGGTAAAGGTTCACTCTGGCAGTTCTTCATATTAGATCCATTTAAAAGTGACAGCAACAGTAGCAAAAAATGCTTTAAAAAACTTATGTAAACATGTAAATTTATATATACAGTAGAACCCCGAGTTACGAAATTAATCCGTTCTGAGGTTGGCTTCGTAAGTCGATCTTTTCGTAGGTCGGTCAGGCTTTTACATGTAAATTGCCTGATCTGTTCCAAGCCCTACGAAATCACCACATATAGCATTAAGCGCATCCCAGCTTCATACTTCTCAACCATCTCCCTTTTCGTCACCGAGGAGACCATCTCCCTTTTCGTCCTCTTCTTCCCTTTCGCTTCAGCAACAATCTTCACATCCATGGCTAGTGATTAGAAAAAAGTTTGTTAACTGGGAACAAAATAATGGCGATGCAGCACGATGAAAACAAAACTTGTATGCGAAAGCGCGGAAGAACTTTAGCGTTAGAAATGGGAGAACACAGACGAAATGGGAGAAGAACACCGCTATGCAGAGGCTGGTGGGAGCGATGCTGACCAATTGGAGAGCAGGATTGTAAAAACTGTTCCCCTTCTTACATGGACTATTCCAGCCATCCCTGTCATTCAGTGCGAAATGGACTATTCCAAAACTTTCCATCTGAGAGAGCTGACGGATGATTAAGAGAAAAGAGATCGGCTGAATATTGTATATAGTTTATTGAGTGAAATACAGGGAATTAGTGCCAATCGTTGAAGTTTTATCGATCATGCGTAACCATCTATGCACCTTTAATAAATACCAGTTTTGGATTATTCACTGAGTGAGACATCATTGTTCTGACCGGACAAACTGTAGCCTTCATTCAACCCGAA
This sequence comes from Rhodeus uyekii, assembly GCA_037043235.1. Taxonomy (NCBI): domain Eukaryota; kingdom Metazoa; phylum Chordata; class Actinopteri; order Cypriniformes; family Acheilognathidae; genus Rhodeus; species Rhodeus uyekii. The sequence continues at coordinate 2,421,712 of JAWRVZ010000007.1, forward strand.
CCAAAATCAGAGTTCAGATTCACAATATTTGTCAAGGATGTTGCACCGAAAGGTAGCGTCCGATCTGGGAGACAGCCAATGGCAGAGCGGGACGATTGGTCCGAGTTTCCGGGTCTAAAATTCCAAATTTCAAAACAAAACTCGGAAATCGTCACCTCGGCCGAGATTTCGTTTTTCGCATCTCAATCATTTTGTCGTTACTCGGGCGAAAAAAACCCCGAAATCTTTTATCGTACGTCAAACTTTTCGTACATTGAGCGTTTCGTAAGTGTAACAGAGGACTCACAGGCAGGGATCCAATCGCAATGTCTTTATTAAGAATGGTCGTACAGGCAGGGGGTCAGGGCAAAACAGAGAGCAATCATGGTCAGTAATCCAAGCAGGGGTCAGGAAGGCAGGCAGAACAGATACAGAAACGGTAGTCCAGGCGAGAGGTCGAGGCAGGCAGATATCAATCGTAAACGTTATTCCAGGCACAAGGTCGGGGCAGGCAGAACAGGATCAAGAAACAGGTAACAGTCAGAATCAGAACAGATAATCAGGATAGGAATAAACGCTCAGAATGATAGCTATTGCAAATCGAGACTTCGCGGTGAGTGAATGAATGAAGCAGTCTTTTATAGTTCATGAAATGATTAACAGGTGGTGAAACAAACAAACATAAGGGTGTTCAGCTGGTGTGTGTGTAATCAGTCCAGTGTGATGGTTGCTGGGAAATGTAGTGTGTAGTGTAGAGTCAGTATAAGTGTGAGCTCCCTCTGGTGGCCAGGGAGGGGAGCACAGAGCTCATAGTCATAACAGAGCCCCCCCCCTACGAGCGCCTCCTGGCGTGAGGAAGCGAAATGGTGACCACCATGGCGGCACCCAAAGTTCAAAGTTCCAGGGTGGTGCCGGGGGAACCGACCAGGCTGGTTCAGGCAAGGCTGGTGGGTCTGGGAGGTCTGGCAGTTCTGTAAGGTCCCAGGACGTAGCCGACGAGCCCGATCGACGCCGCTGGTTTCGGAGACCGAAGGCCAGCCGCAGCGACGAACGACCGAGGCGGAGTCCAAAGGACCGAGAGCAGAGTCGGAGACGGAGTGACAGAGGACAAAAGGTGTAAACCGGAGGGAGGAAGGAGCCAGCTGGAGCCGCAGGTGTAGGCAAGGCAACGCACGACCAAGGTGGAGCCTGGAGGACGAGGGAACCCGATGGAGATGATGGTCGAGGGACTTTGGTGAAGCTGAGGGAGTGAGAAGCCAGGCTGTGCCGAAGTGTTGACGGACCGAGGTGGAGAGAAGGGGTCTGAGGCTGGAGGCGGAGTCAGGCATTCCCCGACTGCCGTCGAGGCTGGAGTCGTCAGGATCTGCGGCGGTACCATCCAGCTGAGCATATGCAGTGGCGGTGCAGGACTGACGATCTCTGGCAGAGACAGGGCAGGAGGGCTGGCAGACACAGACAGAGGTGATAATGGGTGGGATAGGGTGGGAAACGGTACCTCAGGCTCTGGCTGACGGGTCGTTGCAGGCTCTGGCTCTGGTTGACGGGTCGTTGCAGGCTCTGGCTCTGGTTGACGGGTCGTTGCCGGCTCTGGCTCTGGTTGACGGGTCGTTGCCGGCTCTGGCTCTGGTTGACGGGTCGTTGCCGGCTCTGGCTCTGGTTGACGGGTCGTTGCCGGCTCTGGCTCTGGTTGACGGGTCGTTGCCGGCTCTGGCTCTGGTTGACGGGTCGTTGCCGGCTCTGGCTCTGGTTGACGGGTCGTTGCCGGCTCTGGCTCTGGTTGACGGGTCGTTGCCGGCTCTGGCTCTGGTTGACGGGTCGTTGCCGGCTCTGGCTCTGGTTGACGGGTCGTTGCCGGCTCTGGCTCTGGTTGACGGGTCGTTGCCGGCTCTGGCTCTGGTTGACGGGTCGTTGCCGGCTCTGGCTCTGGTTGACGGGTCGTTGCCGGCTCTGGCTCTGGTTGACGGGTCGTTGCCGGCTCTGGCTCTGGTTGACGGTTCGTTGCCGGCTCTGGCTCTGGTTGACGGGTCGTTGTTCTCCCTGGCTATCTGCAGGACCCTCCCCAGATATTCCAAGGTGCTGCAACGTTTTTCTTGGGTGATGGGTTGACTGGATAGGGCAGACATATTAGCACAGAGGTGGAAAAAGACAGCTGGATCTTGTGGTGGCGAAGTCTTCTGTAACCGATGGACTCACAGGCAGGGATCCAATCGCAATGTCTTTATTAAGAATGGTCGTACAGGCAGGGGGTCAGGGCAAAACAGAGAGCAATCGTGGTCAGTAATCCAAGCAGGGGTCAGGAAGGCAGGCAGAACAGATACAGAAACGGTAGTCCAGGCGAGAGGTCGAGGCAGGCAGATATCAATCGTAAACGTTATTCCAGGCACAAGGTCGGGGCAGGCAGAACAGGATCAAGAAACAGGTAACAGGCAGAATCAGAACAGATAATCAGGATAGGAATAAACGCTCAGAATGATGCTATTGCAAATCGAGACTTCGCGGTGAGTGAATGAATGAAGCAGTCTTTTATAGTTCATGAAATGATTAACAGGTGGTGAAACAAACAGACATAAGGGTGTTCAGCTGGTGTGTGTGTAATCAGTCCAGTGTGATGGTTGCTGGGAAATGTAGTGTCTAGTGTAGAGTCAGTATAAGTGTGAGCTCCCTCTGGTGGCCAGGGAGGGGAGCACAGAGCTCATAGTCATAACAGTAAGTCGGGGTTCTACTTTACGTGTTGAACTAATTAGAACTAATTTCTTTAATTAACAGGGCTGATAAAGTTTTCAGTGGTTAATAAGCAAAAAAATTATATAAAGATGGGTAAAACTTTATTATAAGTATACAGTAATAAAATACAGATCATTTGTAAACTATTAGTTTATAAATAATTTATACAGTGGAATCCGGTTATGTCGACGGGGGTTGCAAAAATCCATCAAGATAACCAATGATCGAGATAACCAACAGGCAATATGCCGATTTATTTGATGAAGTGATCGGCATGCTATAAAAATGTACATACACTGTATATGTTTGCTAACAACAAAAGGCATATCTGCACCAACTAACAACAGAGATTTACCAGTATACAATATAAAACACCTTCGATTCTCGATACAAAGCTTTAATTATATTCTCCGAAATTGCAAACACAATTTCACTCACAGCATAAACAGTCACAACATATTCGTGAGGTCATCACGCTGTACTAGATTGCATACTTTCTTGCGTTCTGCCTGCCTAATGTGCTTTCTCGATAAATTTGGCTTCGTCCCGTCTTTTAATAACCGGTTTCTTCAATCCTCAGCTGAGAAGAGTGCATGTCAGAACAGAAGCAGGTGTGTGTGTGTGTGTGTGTGTGTGTGTGTGTGTGTGTGTGTGTGTGTGTGTGTGTGTGTGTGTGTGTGTGTGTGTGTGTGTGTGTATCTAAGCCTCATACTCATTGGTCGGCAACCGCTAATTTCAAGTTTGAATTTGACTGTGATAGCTATGTGTTTGAATTAATTACTTTTTTTTAATGAGTTTTTCCATTAATATCATAGATTTCTTCATTCAGACCAATTTGTGAAAGCACACGGAAGGATTTATTACAAAAACAAATCATATCTAAAATGACCGAAAAAAAAGTCTTGTTTATTTCCCTCGTTTGCTGCTGTATATTTATGCTCCCTGCCCGCATCTGTTCATTGTTGGTTTTCATCTTGATTTGAATTGTGGTTAGTGTGATTAAGAACTGTTTTGTTGACTCCTTTGTTATACACGGAGGATCGTGTGCGATGTGGAGAGATGAGGAGAAGCAGCAGGATTCAAATGAAACTCTTTATTCAAAAAAATGATAAACTAAAGACCTGGAAAAACAAAACGGCACGCTTATGCAAAACCTTAGGATACATAGAACACAGCATCCACACACTAGAATACACAACTGAAAAAGACAATGGAATACAAGAGGGTTTAAATACAAGAGGGGATAATGAAGGGAGTGGACAGAGCTGACAAGACAAATGAGGTGACTGATGACGCAACAGGTGAGAAACACATTGGAAAACACGGAAGGGAACAGGAAGTGCACAACTAACAGGAAGTACACGACTGACATGACAGACAGGAAGTACACAAAAGACAAGACTGATGGGTAACATCCTTGTCTCGTTCGTGCATACTGCATATCAACCTTGTGACATTTGTATGCAGAATTTTGTGTTTAAAAATTTTTTTTAACATAAACAGGAAATACAAGACAGTCCAAGACTGAGTAAGAAAATAAGTGATTAAAGGGATACAAATTTAAAATAAAACTAGTACAGTGGAGTTCACTTATCTCGAGTCACGGTTAACTCGCCAATACTATTATGTTGACGTTTTTGAAGTGGAACCGCCAAACTCCCTATTTGTCTGTGGGTTATGTTCTTTGTCAAAAAAAAAATTAAATCGCTGTAAATTTTTTTTTTTAAATCGCTGCATTTGTTTGACTCACACAAATGTTTGCCCACTGTGTGTGTGCGCCTGTCTGTGACAAAAGTAAAAAAATTACACCCAAAGATACAGGAAGGAGTGGGAATCAAACCCTGAATTCCAAGGCTGGTTAAAGCTGTTTATTGGTATAAACACAGGCATACTTGTTAGACAGACAGAACGCAAGAAAGTATGCAATCTAGTACAGCCACACAACGCACAACCACGCATGCACACACACAAACACATCCTTGTTTCTGGTTCTGATGTGAGCAGTGTTGCCAGATTGGGCGGGTTTTGATGCAAATGGCCGGTTTATATTTTTTGACTAGAAGTGTTATTTTATTAATTTTTTAAATTAAAATAACCTTTTCACCCCCCGTCAACAACCAAGCATCGCGTAACCTTTTGTGTTAGTTATAACAATTCACATTTTGGGCTGGTATTTTTTTAAATGGGCGGGTTTTATGCTGTAGTTAGGCTGGAAATCTTCGGTCTAATCTGGCAACACTGGATATGAGTTCTGCTCAGCACCGCTGCGGATTGAAGAACGGATTGAAGGTTATTAAAAGACGAGACAAAGCCGAATTTGTTGAGAAAGCACATTAGGCAGGCCGAACGCAAGTATGTAATCTAGTACAGCGTGATGACCTCACGAATATGTTATGACTGTTTACGCCGTGAGCGAAATTGTGTTTGCAATGTTGGAGAATATAATTAAAGGTTTATATCGAGAATCGAAGGTTTTTTATTGTATACTGGTAAATCTCTGCTGTTAGTTGGTGCACATATGCCTTTTGTTGTTAGCAAACATATACAGTGTATGCACATTTTTATAGCATGCCGATCGCTTCATCAAATAAATCGCCATATTGGGTGTTGGTTATCTCGCGAAACAGTTATCTCGATGCTTTTTTGCAACCCCCGAGGCCACTGACATTACCGAACTCCACTGTATTAGTATTATTTAATAATTAATAAACGAGGAGAGGAATGAAACTACTTGAAGAAAAGTTTTAAATAAACTTGTAAAAGTTTGATTTATATCTGTTGCTGACTGTGTTGTTTGGTTTAAAGTACAACTGCTTGGGACTAGTGACTGATTCCCAACTTTTTAGCTGATAGGTTGCAGTTTTATATAATCTGTGTTATGGGTTCAAAGAGACAAGACAGGAGAGAGAATCCAAATGCACGTACATCTTTAATGACAAAAGGCAAAAACAAATAATCCAACCCAGAAAATGCAAATAGTCCACACAGGGAAACAGGAACATAATCCAGGCAGCAAGGAAGGGAAAAAGCAGGAATATCCAGGAACCCCTGACCCAGTAGCTACACAAATATGATCAAACAATGACTAACAAAACATGACTGCAAAGCACAAACTTGAAAACACAGAGAAATCAGAGAAAATTAATGACAGGTGTAACTAAAGAAAGTAACTATAGTAACTAATAGGCGACCAAGTAAACAAATGCAGGGAGGGAGCACAGAAAGAATGAGAATGGACAATACCCTTCAACATAAAAGTTCATCAAAAGATAAGTGGGGATCGGACATAATAACCCGCACCTAAGACGCTAACTTAGCTACCCACCGCTGTCTACCCACGCGTCTAGATTTAGCTTCGTTAAAATGTAGGTCAATGGATTATTGTCCATCCAGACTATGAAAGGGTGTCCAGTGACTAATGGCTAAATTTATCGCAGACTGACAATTTCAACGCCAGAAACTCAAGACGGTGCACCGGGTAGTTGGATACTCTTATTAGTGTCTTACTTGCAAAGGCAATGGGTCATGCCTTGTACTCTCCTTCAGGAACTTGTGATAATACTGCCCCTATACCAACCAAAGAGGCACCTGTAGAGAGTGTAAACACTATATATTCACAAGAGCTCACTTAAGCTTTTCAAAGTATATGACTCTAGACAATCATACTCATTCTCTAGTCCAATCCATCTGTCTGAGTTTCCTGAAAACAGCACCACCTTTAGAGTAACCCTTTTCCCCCTTGGATGCAGCAGTCAACATGAAGAGTGGTTTAGTTATACTGGAACAGTTGGGGTTGAACCGTTGGTAATATATGACCTTTAGCCAGCTGTAATCAACGCAGATGCAGATAGCACTTTTCTTCCACACAAGAACCAAGGGAGAAGCCCACTCACTGATGGATTTATGAATAATATCCCGCTCTTCCATCTCTGATAGTACTTGCTATAACTTAACTTCTGATAGTGCCCTGGTGGTACACGCTGATAAGGCAAACGTAAAGGTCGGTTGTCAGAGATGGATGCGATGTACAAAGTAATTTGGTCTTCTAAAGACCAGCTTATGTTGTGAGAAAACATGTTCATACTTTTGGACCAAGTGCAATAACTTACCTTCCCATTGAGGTGACACTTCACAAGAGTCAATGTCCAAGTCACTCAAACCCATCTCCTGCAAAATGTTATGGAGGTTTGGGGCGGATGATCCATCATGCACGGTTTGACTATGGTATCGACGAGTTGTTCCACATCCATTTACAAATCTTCCAATGCCACACAAGGAGAAAAGTTGCCAACCTTAGAATTTTTGTTCAAGGTGATGGGTATATCATACGGATTGAGCATTCTAACTCGCACCCATCTATCAGCAGTCATGGAAGCCACAACATATCCGCACAATACCGTACTACCTTCTGAAATAGGTGTTGTAGGAGGGAGCTTAGCCCACACCAGGTGTTCCTGATTCAGCAGTAATTAGGCAGTTCCAATGATGTCAGGCATCTCATTGCCTCTCCATCTGTTAAAACCAGAAAGTTCGTTAAGAAACTGTTCGACTTCAGCATCTTCTGTTGATTCAGGCCTACTCACAACATGCCAGTATGTGGGGTTCTGCTTAAACTGACTCGAGATAAATTTGAGAATATTGGTGCCCAGTATCAACTCATCCTGTTGTCCAGAAACAACCAGTGTAAGTACACTGACTTCGTACTCATACTGTTACAGTCTCATCATGTTGTTGTCACAGTCTAGTCATGTTTCACTTCTGGGTCCTGTCTGTGTATCGTTCCATGCCCCTGTTACACCTGTCTTGTTTATCACTTACCTTTTAATTCCTGTCAGGTGTTTCTAATGTGTCCTTGTCATAAATACCCTCCTGTTCCCATGTCTTGGTCAGGTGTTGTTTACAATCCATACTATGTGATGAAATAACTTAATTTACTTTCTCAATGATTCAAAAGTCAATAAGAATTTTTTAAGAATATAAGAAGATGTAACTGAAATGAGGAAAGTCCATTAGCTGGCACTGGAAAGCAAGTCTTTGTTCACAGTTTGACACTTAGCTGACGACTACGGCTGGCTGAATCCAGGGAAGTCACAGCAACAGTTACACCCGGTGATCAGCTGGGGCAGATCTGTTGTATCCAAGAAGGTCACGGAACCAGTTTTATGTACCAGATCCAATTATGCACTTAAGACTCCACACAGAATATGACAGAATAGCTCCAACACACCAGTGTTTATTGACCTTGGAAACAGATGGGACACATGATCAAAATACAGTGGAACCCGTTTATGTTGACGGCCTCTGCAAAAAAACGCAGAGATGATCGAGATAACCAAAAGCCAATATGATGATTTGTTTGATTAAGCGATCGGCATGCTATAAAAATGTACATACACTGTATATGTTTGCTAACAACAAAAGGCATATGTGCACCAACTAACAGCAGAGACTGTAACGGCTACTTTATGTTTATGTTGGGAATATACCTTTAACGGCGTATGCTGTTGTGTGCGCGCTGTTCTGGTGTGAGCGCGCGGACAGGAGAGTGTTTTTGAGTAAGGAGAGAGATGGTTGCCCTACCGCTGACTGTTATATAGCACAATCTACTGTTTCTTTTTTCTTTCTTTTATTTGTGATATTTGTCAGAGTGGTTTCTTTTTCCTGGTTTGTACTTACGCTCTTTACATGTTTGAGAAGAGTGTGCTGGTACGAAACCCATCTATAAAGGCTCGTGTGACCAGTTTAATCGCCTCGAGATTTCTTTCATTTAATTTCCGTGTAACATCTGGGCAGTTGTCAACCACTCTGACAGCCGTTACAAGATTTACCAGTATACAATAAAAACCACCTTCGATTCTTGATACAAAACAATTTCGCTCACAGCGTAAACACAGACACAACACACGTAAACACATCCTCTCATAACACATTAATTTCACTTGAACGCAGTTTTTGAAAATTATTTTACACGCGATCACTATGGTTTCTTTACAAAGTCTAAAATGCTTTGTTGCTTTTTGCCTTTTGTCTGCTTGAAAACAAATGCTTCCAAGCTTCTATCAGTAACAACATCTTTGTCGATACCTATGTAATCTCTGAATTCCTGGACAGTGATGGCAAACTCCTGTGCCTCCTCTTCCAAGATAGCATCTGTAAGGCTTGATGTTTGCGCCACTTCTGCAAGTTCTTCTGCGGCAGCACGGGACTGTGCCGCAAGAGTGAGTGAAGCGTCATTGAAGTGAGCGACCATACGGACTGATGCACATGCAACGCGAACTCAGCACATGCGCAGTGAACTAGGTACTATCATTAGGCTCAGGGATCGAGATGAACCATGTTAAGTGGTAAATTTGTCCCTCTTTTTTGCTCTAGATATTAGGGTTCGGCTACATAAAAGAATCGACATAACCGATAAGAAAATGCTAAGACAAACAGGGACTTTGGTAGTTCTACTTCAAAAACATCGACACAACTGGGTTGTTGAGTTAACCAAGCTCGAGATAAGTGGGTTCCACTGTAATATCACTTGTGGCAACCTCTTATCACGTTACACACTCGTCAGCATCCATTCCCGGTCTGAGGCTGACCTTTTCCAATTATGTGTTTAACTTTATGTAATAGAGATTAAAGTAAATAACAAGAATATTAAAATAATAATTGGAATTTAACTTGTGTTTGTGTATTCGTCACTCAATTACTATTTTCTCAATTACTATAATAACAATGATTGATGTGTGCAAATAATACTCGCATATATATATTATACATCTGAACAACATAAATTAGATCACTTTATACTGTTTGAATTCGAGAATTGAACGTACCTGGAAACGTATGGGACACTTGATCAAAATAATGTCACTTGTGCCAACCTCTTACTACGTTACACACTGTTCACAAACCATGTGCTAGTAAGCACCATATGCATCAGACAAAAGTCAGAAAAACCCATATAAAACTCACACTACACAAAATACATATGTATAATATGTATAAATACATTCAGTCGCATATTTAACGAGCCTTAACCAAATTAACACTATTAAACATCAATATCAACTGGGAAGAGCGAGGAGTAAATATCATCAGCGTCCAATAAGCATCCCACTTGAACAAACCATCTTAATTGATAGTTCCTACCAACATAACATGAACTGTATATAAGAATTTAACACATAATGAAATCAAAAGTCTCTTTAGATCCATAGAAAAATTGTTTTGGATAGTTCATCACAAGGAAATAATAAAAAGTTAATATCTTGTCAACTGGATACAATAGCACACGTACATCGAGATGTCTATCAGGTATGTGTAACATTTTATGCACAATAAAGAGCTAGCTGATATTAAGCAGACAGTCTACTAATACTCTATTGAGAGTTAGTTGACATATAGTTGCAAAGTTACTTACACTCACCTAAAGGATTATTAGGAACACCATACTAATACTGTGTTTGACCCCCTTTCGCCTTCGGAACTGGCTTAATTCTATGTGGCAAAGGTGCTGAAAGCATTCCTTAGAAATGTTGGCCCATATTGATAGGATAGCATTTTGTAGTTGATGGAGATGTGTGGGATGCACATCCAGGGTACAAAGGGTTGAGATCTGGTGACTGTGGGGGCCATTTTAATACAGTGAACTCATTGTCATGTTCAAGAAACCAATTTGAAATGATTCGAGCTTTGTGACATGGTGCATTATCCTGTTGGAAGTAGCCATCAGAGGATGAGTATATGGTGGTCATAAACGGATGGACATAGTCAGAAACAATGCTCAGGTAAGCTGTGGCATTTACCACTAAGGGGCCAAAAGTGTGCCAAGAAAACATCCTCCACACCATTACACCACCACCAGCAGCCTGCACAGTGGTTATGCTGATGAACACGCTGATGAGTGGGAGGGGAGGGAAGTTAGTTGAATTTAAAGATAACAAGAGCACCAATTTTATAATAATAATAATAATAATAATAATGCGCAAGCATTGTGTATTACAAAAATATTCTATAAAGAATTATTAGTGCAACTGAGGGGGCTCTGGAGGAGGACAAGGAGCTGGAGAGGGACAAAACCTCATGTTGAATTGAGTTATTGCGCAAAGGAGAATGCAAAGGAACATGCTTTAATAATAAACTTAGAGAATTACATGGGATACACACAAATCCAGAATGGACTAAGACTGAAACAGATGGCTTATACAGGGAGCAAATGTTAGAGGCCTCAGTCCTAGGGGATATCTGTGCCAGCAGCAAAGGATTCACTGGCAGGGTGCACAGTGATTCACTGAATAAACTGGGAAAAACACAAAGAGACCGATAAGATATCTTTCCTCAGCGGCATTCAGTTTACTACTGATATATGTAATTAGATTCAACATTTAAAACTCAAAGTGCATTTGGGAAATACTATTGTAAAAAAATAAAACTAACATCTTTTAACAGACTAACATCGCAAAATATACTTATGAACATATTTTCATATCACTTGTACACCAGCACACCACAACAACGCCCACTAAACACTCAGAATGGCGTCTGAACAGATAATACCACACGTAGACAGATGCTGACTGGAAAAAAAACACTCTTGAATCAAATAACATACAACACAAATTCTTTCATGTGATAAAACATTTCATTAACACATAATTCTATCTCATGCGCATCCAAGCCACCTAGTGGCGCGGAGGTATAATTACAGAAGAAAAAGTTGTTCAAAAATCGCAATTCAAAAGATTTATGTGGGGTGGCTGTTTTAAGTCAAATTTTCAGAATCAATGGCATTTTCTCAACCCATTACACAAACAAAGTGCAATCAATATAATTGATAAAGATTGACAACACGTCTAACATGTGGGAGGCTGGGTCACAAGAAAACACAATGAAACATAACAGTACTCTGACAAAATCATTAATACAGCATGTTTCTCCAGGTGGACAGGCAGCAGCAGTGGATGGAATATCAGTTCAGGGGCTGAAGGTAGAGAAGAAACTGTCTAGTGGTGCTCCTGTAGCTAATAAGACTTTATTGGTCCTACCAAGGCGTTTACCATGTGAGGTGAGACACACAAAGTTCTTTGTTGTTGTTGTTGTTGTGTGGTTTAAAAATAATAATTATATTGATAATAATTTTAATAATAAGAGAAAAGTAATATTTACTTTCAAATGGACAATTCTCTGAATCCTGAAATTTTTTCAGCTACTTAAAGAAACAGTTCACCCAAAAATGAAAGTTCTGTACTCCCCTCAGAGGGTTTCCTATAAACTCTCATTCTTTAAATAAATAACTGAAATGAAGATATTGTTTAAACCTGAGAGATTTTTATATTCCTCAAGCTTCAAAAAGTTAATTAAGAATTTTGCAAAATCGCATACTGAATAGAATGTGCTACATTTGGTTTGAAACTTACTTTGCATCCATTAAAGAACTATGTTTTCATTGTCATGTGGCTGCATCAGTTGTGCTGCTACACCTCCATTCACTAATTCTCTCCCAGGGCCTCATGGGATAGCAATGTGTACATTGAATGAACACTACAGAATCTTACCAGAAGTAGTAGTTAAGTTATCATGTCTCCTCAGAAGTGTCTTTACAATGTCTTTATGCACTTTTTGAAGATTGAAAATTTTGGTAAGGGTGGAATGGAAAATTGAAAAATAGCCACTGAAAGATATATTTCAATGAGATTGTGTTTTTTTTAAAGAGTTTCCAAATACAAAATATATTAATGAAACCTGAGAGATGTCTTTTGGGTTTGGAATGGCATGAGGGTGATTAAATGATGATCGAATTTTAATTTTTTGGTGACCTATTTCTTTAAGCATTTGCTCTTATTCATTTAGCAGTTAACCATAATAAAACTGCATTAGCATATTAATCTTTAACACTAAAACAATGCTTGTTTATGATGTATGAGAAATTCAACTATTATATACCTAGTCATTCATAACCAGTCTATCAGTCAAGGGTAGATAGAGCAGGTGCTTTTAAACTGCCACTAAAGCATTAGATAAGGTTCATATAGCTGGGCCTGAACTCTGCAAGGACTATGTTTGCGAATGCTTAACACTACCATCTAACTGAGCTAGAGCTATTTACAGTGTGTAGGCTAGACTGAATATTGCTATTCTGTGCGTCTCAACAGAATCCAGGGGAGGTATTCATTCTTCTGCAGGAGATAGTGGTCAGTAAAGATGCAGAGGTGGAGTTCAGTGGGAACAAGCAGCGAGTGAGAGTAAAGCCTGTGAATTGGAATGAGAGCACTCTGAGTGTCACTGCACCTGGTAAGATGGCCTATATAATAAAAAAAATGAAAGGGTGTAGAAAATATTATGGTCACATTCCTTATACATTGTTATTGTACTTAAAAGAATAACCAATATGTTAACAGCATGACAGTCGTGAGTAAATGATTTCCCTTTCAAGGGAACTCACACTGCTTTGAAGGGTGATTGCGTCATGAAGCACATGTGAAATCAGTTCAGTCGCGTGACGAAACGTTATAGGTGGGTGACGTCAAAGACCAGGAAAATATAAAACACACCTGATACTACAACTTGCAAGCTTCTGTTACTTCAGCAAGCGCTTTGAGTAAAATCATGTGTCCTAATGTGTTGTCTGTCTCAGATAGAGAATCTCTGTTAGACAGGAGTTTAAATAGAAACTGTATAAAACACATTGTAAAGTTGCATAGTGAACAGCATTTAAGAGATGTGTTCATCCCTGCCCTCGCTAAATCACGAGTGGGGATACACATGCTCTTTGTGTTGTTTTTTGGGAATACAGCACGCTCAGTCAGCCCTTGAGATAAAAGGGCTGATTGCAAGCATTGTGAGTTAAGTAATCAACGATGTAGACCTAACACCTGTGGAGCCAGGCTTCTGGGGGCAAAGTATTTGAAGGGCAAAACATACCTTTGGGCCCTTACTACCATTAAAAGGGCCTTTAGCACCAGGACTCTGGGGGGAAGCGGTTCCCACCTCTCTATACAGTGGCCATCTCTCCTCAGTGCCCTCAGTTCCCTGTTCTGCCAACCCTACTCCTTGTGTGTTTCGGGGTGCAGCGGTCCCCAGCCCTCTTGTGTGGCAGTCCGGGCCTGCTCAACCTGGAGTATGGCTGCTTCTAAAGCTTTGTTGCTAGGAGTCTCCCTCCAGAACATCTGTGATGTGACAAGCTGGTCCTCACTGCACAAGTTTGTCAGGTTTTACAACCTTTCCCTGCAGTCAACTCCCAGGTCACAATTGCTTTCAAATGATTTCACACAGTCAAGTATTTGCTCGTATGGCATAGTGGGTATTGCGTTCCCACAGCTTTTTGATGCAGTGTGAGTTTACTTGAAAGGGAATATCATGATTATGTTAACATCTATGGATGCTGTGCCGCCACTTCCTACTCTTCAGTGTTCAACCTATCAGGTTTCAGGTGTGCTTCATAGTTTCCTGGTCGATGATATCACCCACATCATGGGGGTTCCACGCCATTAGATTGGCCATCAGACTGATTTCACATCAGTCTGATTTCACAGCATAATCACGCAGAGTCGTTCCCACAGCGCTTTGACCCAGCGTCTTGTTCCCTATTCAGGAACTAAGGTTGCATTCTTAGGTTTCATGTTTTGGTGAACTTTCATTTATGAAATGGCTATATATAGTTTTCATAATATTATTCTTTGTTGGTAATATATTCTGTGTTTGCAGATTTTATTGCTGGGGAAGTGATTGTGACACTTTACAGTAAAGGCATGGTTAAAGGCAATGCCTCCTTACAATACTACACCATCATGGACGATTTTTCACAATACCTCCAGCAGGCTGCAGACCCTGTGAAGTTTATGTGTCAGGTAACCACATGTCTGTTGTGTCTTGGTATAAATAGATGTGTTTTGGCTTTTCATTTAATTTGTGATTAAACTTTATTTTCTGTGTTCTACTCCATCTTGGGCATAGTTTTGTCTGCACACTTTTAATTTACTCAACCACGTATGAACGTTGATGGATGAGTTTGACACATGCATATTGCAATCGTTTATTATACTCTACAAGATGTCAGAGGGCACCACTGAGTCACGTCTGTAGGGGAATTAGAGTTAAGACCTGAGGACCAGGGACCAGGGGCCTCATGTACTAACACTTGCGTTGAATTCATACTGACACATTACCTACGGACAAAGCTGTGAATGTGCGAACGCACAAAAAAATCCAGATGTATCAATCTCTGCGTTCGAAGGATCCCGCGCATATTCTCTTTGTACATCCCGATTAACGTGAAATTGAGCGCACATGCACAAGCACAACACTCCACCCAGTCTCCTCCCTTCATTAAACTCATTTAAATATGGTAATGATTCCACTTGGGCAAAAGAAAGCAGTAAGAAAATGGCTAAAGCAAGCGGCATGAAAACGAAACTTTACAGAAAGTGAATTGGAGGTGCTACTATCGGAGGTAGAAATTAGAAAAAAAATATATTTGGAATTTTTTTCTCCGGAATTATTAAAAACAAAAGGAAAAAAAATATGAGTGCTGTCAGTGCGTTTGGATCTGAAAGTCGCACTGTAAATTGTCTTGCAATTGTCTTTAGTGGATAACCGCGGTCTCCTGAAGGGTTGTTGTATAATTAAATGCAAATAAATAACAATAAAAAGTACTAGGGGAGCGCGGGGCACAAAGTAACGCGGGGTAAATAGTAACATAGACTTTTTAGATACCGGTAGCTGCACGGTCTTAAATGTGACATGCTAACGGGCTTTTCATCACACTGTTTTCACACGTCTTCTGGCCAGCTTTCGAGAAATTGCAGCGAAGTTTGGATGAGAACCACAGGAAAAACTCTTTTGGCAGCATGTAAATATTTTTTGATATAGGCTAGTAGTTATTTTTCGATTTTCAAAGAATGTGTGAAAGTATGTTAGTCCAATCTTATATTGTTATGATTACCATCTTCTTGGCTAAATGATGGTACCATTTTGAAAGACGTGAAAAACACATAGCGACTGCTAGCCCGTCCTGAGGTAAACAAGACAGCGCGGGGTCAGTTGTAACACTATGTTACAACTAAGCCACATTGAATAGGCTGCATCATTAATCATATATTTTGCATTGTATTAACTTATTAAAACGTCATGTCATTCATGTCATTACATTGTTCAAAGCATAACAAATGTAAAAAATAAAGGGAAAAATATATTTAATTCATAAGTTATTCTTATGATCATCAAGACGCAACTTTTTTAAACAAATAAAAATACATGAATGAACATGCATTGGATAACATGGTGTTAAAACTAACCCGCTGTCTGTTACAACGAGCCCCGCTCACGGGTAAGAAGTAACATTTTACTCCTTGCGCTATTGCCGATACTGCACAGAAACGGTAGGTCCAACGAACATGAAAACAGTGCTCATTTATAGGAGAGGCTTGTATGTTGTTTGTATAAAAATATGATTTGTCTAACCCTATTACTTTGTTCATTATTTGGCTAAAACCAAAAAGTGTTACGTTGTGCCCCACGCTCCTCTATTAGATAGAACCATAACTTTAAATGCATCACTCACCAAGAAGCCACCCATCGCGCACTCAACCATGCTGTTTGATCTTGCTACAATATTTGTTATGCGTATTTGCGCATCACATATAATCTGCACATTTATTGAATAGAAATGTTTCGATTCACATATGCAAATTCATCTTCAGATGGTGCCTTATATGTGTGTGCAGTCGATCGCTCCGTTTACATTAGGGAAACCGGCTATCGTTGCAAATTGCATTTTAATGTTTAGCTGGTCAACTGCATCATATATGAACCATCAAATGGGCATTGCGCGTGATATTGTGCAAAATACTAATCTGCCACACCTAATTGTGCAAAATACTAATACTAATACTAATTGTGCAAAATACTAATCTGCCACACCTGTCACACACTCATCAACATTGCACTGCAACAAAAAAAATAAAAAAAATCAACATGCAAAAATAAGAAAATAAAACAAATTAAGAAATAAACCCTCAAATTAAGCAAAATCATCTGCCTATGGGCAGAGAAAATTCTACTTGATTAGACATCTTAAAACAAGACAAAAACTATTTATAACATAACTATAAGTTCTTAAAGCAAGAAAAATTCTAAGCTTTTTATTCTGATTTAAAGTGTAAATAAATAATCTAAGCAAACTGAGATATTATAACTAGATTTAACCAGTACAAATGTCTTGAAACCAATGCAAAAACAGGCACGCGACAGAACAGGCACAATAGGGGCAAAGCTTGCAGGCAAATTTGCAGACAGAATTCTGCAAACATATACCAATCAAACCGTAATTCACACTAACAGTCTTCATTAAACATGTACACAGTAAGACCCAGTTCACACAGAGTGTGTTTTTGCTGTTAAAAACTTGTGATGAAGGGCAGTGTAATGACAAAAAAACAAAAAAAACACAAGGTCTAGAGACGTTTTTTCTAACATTGAAATACTTTTAACTTGAGTGGTGTGTTTTTAGAATGTCGTGTCATCAATCAGAATTTTCAAGACATATTTTCTTGTCTTTAAAAATTTTCATATTTTAAAGACACAATGATTCTTATTTTTAGAAAATAATGTTAGCATTAATGTTAGCACATTCTGTCGCAAAGATTTACGTTTATTTAAAACCAACCACAAATTTAAAAAAAACTTAGCCATTCTAAGTGTAACGATAGGAGGTTGATCCAAATGCGTGTAGTCGTGCAGGCAGAGTCAAAAACAGGAACAAACAGGGAACAGGCAAAGTCGTGGCCAAGATAACAGGCAGACGGATCGGAACAGGCAAGGAAACAGACAGAACTATGAAAACGCTCAGAATTGTGCACTATGGCAAAACAAGACTTTGCCAAGATGTGTGTGTGTGCGGAAGTTCTTTATAGTCCGTGTAATGGTGTCCAGCTGGAGCCAGAAGGGGGATTAACAGAGTTTGTGACTGTAACGGGATCCCTAACTGCCAATTATGCTGGAGACGGCAGGACCTGCCACTTCACTTCCCGGCAGGCTACTACTAGTGATGGCGTAGGCCTGACAATATCCAGTGGAAGCAGGGCAGGTAGCTTGGCAGGGCATTAACGATGAGGTCAATGATGGCACCATATATTCCACAGCGAAGGGATTGATGGAATCAGGAATGTCTCTATACACAGATAAAGGTAGATAATTGAGGGACCTCTTGGATGGCCTCCTGTCCGGTAACAGGCTCCTGGCTGGTAACGGGCTATGGCGCAGACTGGTGGGCTGGAGGAGCAGGGTAATCCAGTAAGACTGGAGTTAGCAGGACAATCGATAGAAGATGAGCAGGAGCACCCCCAGTTTACCGATTTAAGCCGGTGGGTGGCTAGCCTCGCTCTTGATCTCATCAACCATAAATTTTCGACCCATAGAGGAACAGAACAATATTAATAAAGTCCATGACTGATATGCTGCTATTTACAGTGTGCTGTTTTTTAAATCATATTTACAGAATTAATTTACATTATTTGCATTATATACATTTATATTTAGTGAATCAGCATTTATTAGGGACTCTTGTCACAGATGATTTAGATATAACTGTAGTCAAGCAAAGGTTGCAAATAATTAATAAAGCCGGAACATTTACAGTTTCAATGCAGTCCCCTGTTGGTTTTAAAACTTTAAATTTTACTACGATCACAAACGCCGGTGAAGATTCCTCAATTGGCCACCGGAGGTCTCACTCGATTGAGTACTAGCATTCAGTTAGGACTACATTTACCTAGAGCCTACATACTTGGACTGATTGATACCGGTCCCTCATCACTCAGACATCACTTCGGTGATTGCTTATTGTGAAATCTTATTTGTTGGCCATATTTTTGAGTGTTATTTTCCTTCTGTTGGTCTGCCCAAGTTTGACTCTGCCTTGGACTACCATTTACTTTGCTGACTGTCTAGCACTTGTGTTTGCCTGTACTACTTCTTTTGCTGTTTTCTGCATGCCCTGATCCTCTGCCTATCATGACCACGTTTCCTGCTCTTTCTCTGAAATTGTCGTTTTCCCTGGTATTCGACCCACATGTTTTTTTGTTCTGAACTTGCTGTGTTTTAATAAACTGCACATGGATCTCACTTAGCCTGAGTCCCTGTTACAGAAGACTTACAGAAGACCACCTACTGATCCATCTGTCCTCAGGCATCTGTCTAGTGTCCATCTGTTCAGTGACCTCTCTGCCCAAGTAAACCCACTGGTATCTCAACAACGACCAAGTCAACTCCCCATGTTAACAGGGGACTTGGTGAAATCCGTGCTGAGTCTCCATCGGCACGCAAACGAAATCCACTGACCTAGTGCCTCAATTGATAGTCGTAACTGTTGTAATTCCTCATAGTACATAGGCTAAACAAGGATGAGTAGCCATTCTAGAAAAAATGTATGGCACCCCAAACAAAATGTAAAGGTTTTCTTATGCAATTCTCCATGTTGAGCTAGGAACAACCCTGATTGAACCTGACTGAGAACCCGAGATATATAGTAAGATCTCGTATGTCTTTACTGCTCACAGAAAAGGCCTTGGAATGGGCAACAGTTGTCTGGACCAATGAATGATTGAACCACACCATTTTCAATGACTTCACTCAAGTACTAAGGGTGGTATTTGAACTTTCTGAAGAAGGAAAGAGTGCTAGGAAACAACTGTTTGATCTTCATCAGGGTAAAGACACTGAAGCTAAATTCACTCAGACTTTTTGTACTCTGGGTGTGCAAACTGTGTGGTTCCTTCAAGAGTTAAATTCTAACGTGCATTCAGAGCTGGCCTGCAGTGACAAGGGCAGAGCCTCGAACCAGTTCATCAGCCTTGCTATTAACATCGACAATTTCATTTGCTCCTGGACACCTGAACTAATTTAACAAGCTTCTCAAGGAACCACCACATCAGGAACTATCTCAGTTTATACTGTGGTCTGGTGGGACATTTGAGAGCTTTCTACCCAACATGATTTTCTCAAACGCACAACTGCAGAGTGAATTTATTGATCTCATCTATACAAAAAAAAAAAAAAAACTTTTTCATTGAAGTGCCGGTAAAAATAACCTGTCAGTCAGAAACAATCACTACTAAGACATTGATAGGAAGCAGGCAACTTTGATGAAGGCTTAACCTCACAAAATACCACTAATTTTGTGCTAATTCTGGTTCAGGCAAGGCTGGCAGTTCTGGGAGTCTTGGGTGTTTGGAAGGCCCCAGGGCATAGCCGAAGAGTCAAAGGACCCGATCAATGCCGCTGGTTCAGGAAACCGAGGAGTAGGCGTGATGACGACCTCCTGATGTTTAGCCAGTGTGCCCGAGGGCTGGGGCGGAGCTGGTGTGACAGAGGACTGAGGTGACAACGCAAGGACCGAGGAGCCCACTGCAGCCAAAGGGGTGGAGGGACTGAGTGTAGCGGAAGTGCCGTATGTCAGTGGTGAAGGTGGACTGACGACTGACCAAGGAGGAGCCATTGGGATGAGGGAACCCGGTGGAGCCGGGTCAAGGATCGCAGGTGGAGCTGAGGATGGGAGGAGCCAGGGTGAAACCGACAGGTCGACGGGCCAAGGTGGAGAGAAGGGATTCGAGACTGGAAGCGGAGCCAAGAGTCACTGGGACGGCGGCCTCCTGGCAGGTAACGGGCTCTGGGACGGTGGCCTCCTGGCCGGTAACGGGCTCTTGGATGGCAGCCTCCTGGCCGGTAACAGGCTCTAAGACGGCGGCCTCCTGGTCTCCTGGTCATGACTCCTCTGCCTCCGCCGCTTACGGCAGCGAGGCACTGACTCAGGAGCTTGGATTCGGTTGCGAGACTCGGAAGCGTGGGCTGGACCACGGGACTCTGGAACCTGGCTGGTTTGGTCGTGAGGCTCAGGAATGTGGGCTTAACCGTGGGCCTCATGAGCGCTGGCTGGGTCGCGAAGCTCAGGAATGTGGGCTTAACCTCGGGGCTCATCAGTGCTGGCTCAGTCACAAGCTTTCTTAACCGCGGGGCTGGGAAGCGAGGATTTAATCACTTCCTCGACCTCAAAGTCTGCTCTGTTTAGCCATAGCACAAGGATCACATAGTCAATGAGGGAGGGTTCCAGGCACCCCAATGCCTGGATCCAAACCCCACTCAAATGTAAAAATAGGAAAAGCATCGCTCCAACTCACTATATGAGAAGCTTCAAAAAATCCGGCAACATAGTCCAACAGGGGCCGGCCGTTTTGCCGGAGAGAGACCAGTTGAAACCAGTCTGTCTTGAATCGTTCATGATGAAAGACAGCTGGATCTTGTGCGGTCGAAGTCTTCTGTAACGGCAGGGACTCACAGGCAGAAATCCAAATGCGTTTCTTTAATAAGAATGGTCATATTCTCATAACAATGGTCATGGAGGATAGTCAGGACAGGCAGAGAGCATACATAAACAATAATACAGGCAAGGGTCACAAAGGCGGGCAGACAGAATCAGAATCGTGGTAAAGGCGGGTAGGCAGGACAGGCAGATGACAATCACGAGCGATAATCCAGGCACAGGTCACAGGTCGGGGCAGGCAGACAGAGTCAAAACAGGAAAACAGTAGAGTCGATAACAGGAAAACAGGACAGGATAATAACGTTCAGAATGATCACCTCAGCAAATCAAGACTTTGCAATGACAGTTTGTGTGTGTGAGTCTTTTATAGTTCATGTAATTGTTTGCAGCTGGTGCAGTAATCAGTCCACTGAACGGCAACATGGGAAATGTAGTGTGTGTGTGTCAGTATAAGTGTGAGAGCTCCCTCCGGCGGCCAGAGAGGGGTGGCGCGGAGCTCGTATTCATAACAGCAATTATTTTTTACTGTAATTGTTTTTATTCTTTGCGTAAAGGCATTCTGAGGTGAAAATGTGTATGTATACTCTATACTTTTTTACTGTATACTGTATATTTTTCTATTTAACTAATTTAATGTAAAGGTATATTTTATTTTTGAGGTGTATATTATTGTTAAAATACTTATATCCTTGTATGTAGTAATAATAATAATAATAATAATTAATTACATTTATATAGCGCTTTTTCACAGACACAAAGCGCTTGGGGGAATCTCCTTAACCGCCACTAGAGAAAAAAACTATTTGAGTCATTTGTACTTCAACACACACTGGTTACACTGAAAAGTGGCTCTTTTGTTTGAACATCCATCATGTCAACAGTGGTTCAACTAATGTAGTGAGATCGTTTGGGAATTATATTTGCTCTTTGGCTAGAGCCACACTCTTAGCCTTTTGAGGAATTGTTACGGTTTCTAATCTTTCTTATCTTTATATTAAGGCCTTTCAGGTGTCTTCATTGGAGAAGCTGGATCAAATTCTAGCTTCTTGTCTGATTCAGAAAATGCCGACAGGAGGTTTCCAAGGCTTGCAATGTGATCATTCTCCTGCTGGGGGTAAGCGCTTCTCTAGTTCTGTTTAGCTCTTTTAACCCATTTTAAGTCTCACTCATCACTTGCAGATAGCCATTTCTAGATTGGCACAAAAACGCTAACGCTATACCAGCATGTTACAGGCATGAATAAATGATGAAAGGAAGCCCACATTAGTACATTATTGTGCACTTGTTTCTGCGACGTGCCTCCCTGCCCACATAAATACAGCATGACCAAGATCCACTTCAGTTTAACATGCAGCAATTGGCAGTTATTGTGCATGCAAAAAAATATTTTTTGCAAATCAGTGGACATAAAAGCTGAACTAAGTATCCAAGAAATAAGTATTTATTTGCAAACTTATTAATATAATAAGGATTATTATTATTTAAAGGATTATTAAAAGTATATGCTGTTATCATTATTAAGGTGCAGTCACACCTTAATAATGATAATTGTGCAATTTACAGGTTGCATAATTGTGCCAGCAAAATCCCCTACACTTTTCTCTCATGTTCAGATTGGTCACTTGAATTCACAGAGTTGACCAACAGGAAGCTCTCTGGTTTCAAAGTTCTCCTTTAACTTCTATAAACATTAACTGAAATTTGACCCGGTTTACATAATGTTTTAAAAAAAATGAAGAGCCCATTTATTTAATGCATGCTTCACTGTCTTATTGTGTATGGTTCATTATTTCACATTATTCTCTTTTCCAAAAAGTTTTGAAATTATTTTCCTTTCTGGCTGATATAACAGATTATATCATAAATAAGGATATAACAGTCTGATATAACAGTCCCATCCAACCACCTGTATCCATTTTAGATGTTCCAACCAATTTTAGTCAGTTGGTTTCTGAATTATTAAAACAGGTCCTGACTTACCTATTGTAACAAATGGTACAGGCAGAGATCCAATTAGTGATGTGACGTTTGACACCGAGGCTTCGAAGCTTGTATCAAAAAAACGAACCATCTCACAGTGAATCACTGAATCGGAGCTTGATTCGTTTTGCCATAACCACGTGATCAGTGACGTACGAAGCTTCGTTTTCTCCCTCAACCACGTGACTGCTTCGTAATCTGGTTCAAATGCGCGAACCCCTTGCGCAGGTTTTGAGTGTCATGCACTTCGGTAAAACGGTAGCAAACTAACACGAAACAGAGGGTAAGCTCTTTTGAATTTTGAGCATGTAACCAACCAAAAAAAGAGGCCGTTCGGAAGTCTGGCAGCATTTTCAGGTTGTAACAAATAAAGTAAGCTCATTGTTGTTGTTGTTGTTGTTATTATTATTATTATTATCAAGAATTATATTGTAAAATAATAAATAATTATAAGTATTAGGCTAATTAGTACTTTACTAATACTTTGTCATCTTGCATCTTGCCCTGGAACTGAGAGAATATTTTCAAAGGCAGGGGAAATAGTACATTAAAAAAAAGAAATAGACTAATCCCCTGCACTGTTGAACAAGTTCTTTTCCTTAATAAAAATCTTTGATTTCTTAAATTTCCCACAAAATAAAAACTCCACAATTCCACAATTATTTTATTTTATTTTGATTATATATGCCTACATGAGCCTTGCCTATGAATTCATAGGTTTAGGACTAAGGCTAAAGTTTATGTAAATTAGGCTGCATGTGTTGATCAAAGCAGATTCATAAAAAAAAATTCTATACACGTTAATTTGTCCCATTTATTATTTTGTTTCATAAATTCATTAATAGGCCAATTTGTTCATATGTTGTAAGTAGCCTACTAAATTAACAAACGAAAAAAAAAAACATTTTTTTATTGCTTTTGTGGCCTTCTCAAAGTGAATTGTTACATGAAACAGTCAAAAAAAATGAATGGGTCCTCTGGCAGAAGCAGCTCTTCAAACTTTGACCACAAGATGTCGTTAGTGTGCACCGTGTTGAAAAGCTTTGAGTAATGAACCTTTTTATGATACAGTTGAGGGGAAAGCCTCCGTGTTTCACAAAGTTTCATTTCACCATCACTAGATCCAATCATGTGTCTTTATTTAGAATGGCCGTACAGGCAGATGGTCAGGACAGACAGAGAGCATACATAAACAATAATCCAGGCAGGGAAGTCAAGGTAGTTAGATAACATTCACAAGCGATTATCCAGGCACAGGTCAGGGCAGGCAGAACAGAATCAAACAAAGGTAAATAGGCAGAACCAATAACATAAACCGCCAGCAGTGCTAGAACAAGACTTCACCATTTGTGTATGGATGATGGAGTCTTTTATAGTTCATATAATGGTGCCCAGCTGGTGTGACAATCAGTCATATAATGGTGCCCAGCTGGTGTGACAATCAGTCCAATGTGTGGGTTTCTGGGAAATGTAGTAATGAAATTAAAATGGGATGTGAACTGCGTTGCATTTTGACTTCTATTTACATCAGGGGTCTCAAACATGCGGCCCGCGGTTTTTGCGGCCCACGATATTTTGTGACAATATGAAAGTTTAATGTAAGTGCGGCCCGTGAGTTTTGAATGAATAGCGCTTTACCCTTTTTCATGCAAGCTGGAGCTGTATAAACCAACCAATCAAAGTGGAGTAAATGACTCCCGGGGGCCAATCACAGTGGAGTATATGACTCCCGGGGGCGGGGAATCGGCTGGGCTTGACGCAAACAGAGAAACATTTCACAACTATGGAGCTGTCCGTGTAACATCACATTTGTCAAAGCCATCATAGAATTATTACTTCTTATTGTGTTTGAAATTGAGCATGTAATAAATATTGAGCATGTATAAGAAAATAAAATCCAGTAAATAACGCCTCCGTGGCTGCATCCCATTGTTTGTATATAATAAATAAAGGCGTCCCACAGTCCCAGCTGATAATTAACAGCAGTCGCCTATCTCAGTATTTTCTACCATATAAAAATGCTACAATGTTCATGTCATAATAATGTCGGTCAAAGTCATAACAATAATTAAGTCATAATAATGAGAGGGTTTCTCATAATAATGACTTTGTATCTCGAAAAAATGAAATGTTTCTCATAATAATAACTTAGTACAGTAATACCTCGGTTTACGAGTTTAATTCGTTCCAAGAGGGAGCTCGTAAACCAAAATACTCGTACACCAAAACAAATTTCCCCATAAGAATGCACTAAAAATCAATTAATTCGTTCCACATGACCACAAATGCCCATTTTAAATATTTTTTTGGTTTTACCCTATTAATTGCAGTTAAAATTGTAACCATTAAGATCTCATATAAATACTAATTAATAATTGACAATTAAACTCTAGAAATACTTGACAATTTAATGTAATGCATGTCAGGTTTGAGCAGCCTGCTTGGAGGAGAGAGAGGAGGGAGGAGAGGGGAGCGGGGAAAGCAAGGATGAAAGCAAATGAGTGAATTTATTATAATAGTGCAGAAAACAAACGAGTGATAATCCAGAGTTAAAGTCGTGGAACGAATTCACGGGAGCCGCGAGAGAACGAATTCGCGGGAGCCTCGAACGAACGAATTCGCGGGAGCCTCGAACGAACGAATTCGCGGGAGCCTCGAACGAACGAATTCGCGGGAGCCTCGAACGAACGAATTCGCGGGAGCCTCGAACGAATTCGCGGGAGCCGCAAGAGAACGAATTCGCGGGAGCCGCAAGAGAACGAATTTGCGGGAGCCGCGAGAGAACTAGGGGAGCGCAGGGCACAAAGTAACGCGGGGTAAATAGTAACAGCGATTTTTTTTTAGATAGTTGCAGGGGCATAAATGGGACGTGCTAAAGGGCTTTTCATCACACTGTTTGCACACGTCTTCTGGCCATTTTTCGAGAAATTTCATCGAAGTTTGGATGAGAACCACAGGAAAAACTCTTTTGGCAGCATGTAAATATTTTTTGTTATAGTAGTTGTTTTTCGATTTTCAAAGAATGTGTGAAAGATTGTTAGTCTAATCTTATATTGTTATGATTACCATCTTCTTGGCTAAAAGATGGTAGGCCTACCATTTTTAAAGACGTGAAAAACACATAGTGGCTGCTATCGGGTCCTGAAGTAAGCAAGACAGCGCGGGGTTAGTTGTAACACTAAGCTTATTGAACAAGTTGCATCGATAATCATATATTTAGCATTGTATTAACCTATTAAAACGTTTTTCATGTCATTACATTGTTCAAAACACAATAAATGTAAAAAATAAAGGAAAAAAGTTATGCTTATTATCATCAAGACGCAACTTTTTTAAACAAATAAAAATACGTGAATGAACTTGCATTTGATAACATGGTGTTACAACTAACCCGCTGTCTGTTAAAACGAGCCCCGCTCACGGGGTAAGAAGTCACATTTTACTCCTTGCGCTTTTGCCGAGACTGCAGAGAAACGGCAGGTCCGACGAACATGAAAACAGTGCTCATTTGTAGGAGAGGCTTATATGTTGTTTGTATAAAAATATGGTTTGTCTAACCCTATTACTTTGTTTATTATTTGACTAAAACCATGTATATTTCACTACGTGAACAATAGTGATCACAATTAATTAATGTTTAGAATATGAGGTAAAAACTTCTGTAAATCACTTATAAAAATATCACTGTGGTGAATGATAGAGCCAATGAATGAGTTAAGGGGTTATAAAAGGGGTTGGAACCTCCTGACTGTGTTATGAGAGGCTGTCATTAGGATATTTCATGTAAAAATGCGCACAAGGGTGCTGAGCGTTAGGACTTTTTCCACACAGAACTGCGCACGGGTGAGGGAAATTTTCTGGTACACCGATACAATGCTCGTACACCGATTCGACCCTCCTTGCTCGTACACCGATTTGCTCGTATACCAAGTCACTCGTAAACCGAGGTATTACTGTGTGTGTATATATATATATATATATATATATATATATATATATATATTAAAGAACATTTAAGTTACCTGACAAAACTGTTGAAACTAATTGATTTATTTTTCCCAGAGTGTAGCTCAAAGGACATTCCTACTCTCCTGCATTTTTCTGCCCAGCATGGATTGCGAGATCTGGCCAGTGCTCTGCTGCAGTGTCCTGGATCCCGACAGGCCCTAAATATCTCTGACAGTCATGGATATACACCACTGGATCTTGCACATGTACATGGACACACCCAGCTCTACATAATCCTACAAAAGTCATTGGTGAGTGAAACTTTTGGAGCATAGTTATTACAAAAGATTATCTACATTTTTTTACCTACAGGGGTCATGTCTTCAGATTCACAGAAAAAAATATGAATCAATTATTAGAAACTATAAAAGGTTTACACACCCCTGTTTAAACAATTTGGTTTTGTGATGTAAAAAAGAGACACACCTTTAATGTGAAATTACAACATATGCAACACCAGTTCAAGTCCTGTAACCAACATTATTCACGTGAGACAAATTAAACAAATGAGTAAGTGGGTAAGTGGTTTGTGTTTCAACTTGCTGTTGAGAGATCAAGAAAGCACAGTTAGTATCATGCATCTATTCTGAAAAAAATGAGTATTAGAAGCATTTCAGATATTTCATGTTCAATATGTATCAAGTAATCAAAATCTTTTACAACACTACATCACACTTAGTTTATTATTTCAGATGCCTTTTTAAAAGACTACAATTGAAAAATTTACTCATAATATATAAAAATTTAAAGTGAATTGGAGTGAATGCATCACACACAGCTGATGAAATCCACCCACATTTGGCTGGTTGTGAGAATTTTTGGGATTTAATATTTTTGACAGAATTGGTATTCAAGGTTGGTCTGTAGTTAAATCATAAAATAATTATTGCTGTGCTGTTGGGAAATGTCTGCAACTCTCGATGCTTTATTTCCAATTTATCCCCTATCAAATAAATATTGGTTGTGTTTGTTTTTTCTAGAATCTTTTAATAAAGTTTGGATGCGTGTCTCTCTGAAATCTTCTGGTACGTCAAATACGTCAAAGAATACAGTAAATTGTTGGTTTAATACAGTAATTCTTGTAAATAGTTTTTTCTTTTCATGAAAGTGAAATGTCAAGTTGAAATGTTCAGTTCTCAGAAGATTCTTAGATTCACTTAAATATCTCATACTGCTCATACTACTGTAACCATGCCAATTTTTCTAGCCAAAGTTAAAATGACTGTGAAATGACAAACACAAGAGAACTATGCTATTAAAAGTAGACCCCAAAAGCGAAGTTTGAAGAAAGATAAAAAAGATACACAGTGCATTGTAGCATTATACCTGGCTGCACTGAATGTTGTACTCTTCGGCTGAAAGGGTCAGAGGGGGGTTGGGAGAATAGAAATAGAAATAGATTTCTGTTCACTAATGGTGTTTTCGTCCCCATCGTTATGTTAATATGCAGAAAGCTTGGTTATATTAACCCTCTATTTATGAGTACGATGAAAGCAAGAAGGATTGTGCTGCATGTTGAGTTTCTAATGGCACACAATCCTCATTCAGTATGTATCCAAATGTGCATCTAGGAATCCATTAGCTGAACAGAGAGGAAGCCATTTTTCTGCTGAGGTCTCTTAATACATAATCCCATTAAAATGTACAGGACAACAATCTGTTACACAACACGTATACAGGCAAATCCAACATGACTGCCATGTTATTGAGATGATCAGTGTTTAAAGCACAGTGATGTTTCTAGTCTTTCTGTAATAGGTGTTAAACTCAAAATCGTAGAGACAGCTGAAGAAGACAGTAAAGATGAAATTAGGTTTGTGCTGCTGTAGAAGATGCCTAGTGTAGCAATAGAAACATATGTATGTCACAGATGGCTGTTTCATGGTGGAATGATTCATTCACTAACTGCTGTTAAAAATCTGATTACTTCTGGTTTGCTGTGAACCTGGCATTTATTTTTAAACATAAATGCAGTTCTCAAGCTGTTCTAAATAGTATATTTGTAACACAGGCTACCGTTCAAAAGTTTGAGATCAGTAATGTTGTAATGAATAATAATGATGATAATAATAATAATAATAATAATAAAGATATCGTTATAAAACTTTTGTTCAGCAAAGATGCATTTGATCAAAAGTGACATCACAGTCTCCACAAAATATTTTGCAGCAAGAGATCAAAGATTTATTTTTTCCAAAATATTTCTTTTTCTAAAATCTTCAGAAAAGTGACTTTTTATATAATCAGTGGCAGGATCCTAACCTGTGTCCCTCTGTCTTGTTGAACTTATTTTTAAGTCCCCCACCCTCCCCTTCAATGTCCCTTTGATTAGTTAATATATTCTTTGCCTATGTTTTTATTGCCTACTTTATAGTGACCCTCATTCGTCATCAATATCCTTTACCTGTCCTTGATTAGCCCTTGTGATCCGACTGAATATAAGAAAGGTTGAGCCTGGTTAGTACCTGGATGGGAGACATCTAGGGAAAACCGGATTGCTATTGGAAGAGGTGTTAATGATGTCAGCATCACCCTGTGGTTTGTGTGTGTTTTAATGCCTCAGTATATTGATGGGGACACAATACTGTCAAAAAGCACAGTCATTCAGATGAGACATTTAACTGAGGTCCTGACTCTCTGTGCTCATTAAAAATCCTAATATGTCCTTTTTAAAGAGTGTGGGGGTTTAACCTGGCATCCTGGCCAAATTTTCACATTGCCTTCTGTCCTTCATGACTTCCTAATCATCCTCATATACTAATTGGCTTCATTGCTCCGTCTCCTCTCCATCAATAACTTGGTGTGTAGTCGTCATTCTGGCGCAATATGGCTGCTATCGCATTGTCCAAGTGGATGCTGCACATTGGTGGTATGTTGCACATTGGTATGCTGCAAATTGGTCTCCCTCCCTTCTTTTAAAGTGCTTTGAGTGCCAAGAAAAGTGCTATACAAGTTATTATTATTATTATTATTTATACACCTGTGTTTGTTTGTATGTGTGTGTTTGGATTATGTTCATGATTCCTTTGTGTGGATGATAGTTCTGTTCCAGGACTGGATTATCTTTGTTTGAGCAATTTTTTTCTTTTTAATAAACTGTGCTTGCATTTAAATTCTTCTCCTCGTACCTGTCATCGCGTAACAATGAGATTTTATTAATTGAATTAATTCTTGGCAATAGAACAACAGATTGGTTGTAGAAATGTGATGAACCACTGTGACAGGCATTTCTTTAAGCACTCTCCTCCGTTTATTATTCAGACAATAAAATAACAATATTACTATTTATATTTAATGGATGTAGCAACAGAGGTAAATCATACAAGAGAAAACTAAAAATATTCTAGATGGTTGATTGCTAATTTCCCATCAAGGTTTGTACCAGAATACAAAATAATGTCAAAGAGAAATGGCTTCTTCCTGGCTTTCCTGTTAGCTTTTACCCATCTAATTAAACTTGTTTGCTTTGCAAACAGAATAGCATTGAGACAGAAAGCTTATTAAAAATGTGTTTCTGCTTTAAAGGAGTTCTGTTTTTTGGCAGTTGCATTATCTCTATACCCTTGCCCTCTATTTCTGTCCTCATCAGTATTCTGCCCCTAGGCTTTAAAAACATACACTATGGTACATTGAAAGCTAATCAATTGATTTGTATAGAACCTTGCATGTTATTTTTATTTCACAAACATTCAGAATTTATACTCCAAAACCTTGCTTGGACAGGTGGGCGTCTATAATATCCATTTTGAATTGTCAATTGTCAACAAAAAACATGAGCTGGCTGAGTCAGTTCACAGACTGTTTTTATACTGTTCAGAGCAGAGCAATTAGTGGTGTGATCCACTTGTGAAAACAAGCTATGAATTATTCGTGTTATTCTTAGATTGTCAATCTGTTTGAAGAACAGTAAGTCAAGTCACCTTTATTTATATAGCGCTTTTTACAATACATATTTTACAAATGCAATACAGATTTTTACAATAAAAAGCACCTTTACAGTGATCACAAGAAAACAATAAAAACAAAGTTCTAGAATAGCAGGTCAATCAATAATATTGATGAATATTAAGTGTTACGTTTCCCCATCTAAGCATGCCAGAGGCGACAGTGGCAAGGATCCAGAACTCCAGCAGGCTATTGGATTTACAGTCCTCAAATTGTACGTCGCTTTGGATAAAAGCGTCTGCTAAATGAATAAATGTAAAAAGTAAATGTAGGTGACAGATTGAAAAAAAAAACGGGGGACCAGTTCTTCTCTGGCCAACAGCCAAACAGTGCATGATTATTATATTGACAACAATCAGGTCAAAATATTAAATCCTGTTCGGTCTGGTTGGATATTGAATTCATGATTCATGAGACGGTTTCAAAAGCATCAGTGCAACGTGAGTTTTTAACACTAAAAACGATACAAATTAACAAACAGCAGTCCGTAGCATGGCAGATCTGAGTGGCGCAGGAACAGAATGGGCAGACAGAAGAATGGTGAGAGATGAATAATCCTTGTGACGGAACGGGAAGCATAGGAACGAAGACAACAGGAACACAGGAAGCCGATGGGACTGGTCATGACAGACAGGACAACAATCTGACAACACAAGGGTGGTTAGTGTGGACTGATATAGGTAGGTGGTGATGTGTGGCAGGTGCGGGTGATGAGCATGTGAGACGGTGATCAGTGACCACGCCCCCCACACTCATCTCATATTCACACGCATGCAGATTTGAGAAGTCAGTGAATTTATGAACTGTGACAGAGGGTCTAGTAGAGTCACAGTCTCTGCAGACACCTCAGGGCTGTGTTGGGCTTGTGTCGAGGTGCAGGTCCTTCATCTGATCTGGCCTGGATCCAGCTGGCCATGGTAACCTCGGGATAAACAGGGACTAATATCAGCGTAGATGCCATTCTTCTTATGATGTAACAAGTACATCAGGTGTTATGGGAAGTGTTCCCGGTTTTCGACTGACCTAAATTATCAAAGTTCATAGTCTCCCAAA
Source organism: Rhodeus uyekii (assembly GCA_037043235.1). Taxonomy (NCBI): domain Eukaryota; kingdom Metazoa; phylum Chordata; class Actinopteri; order Cypriniformes; family Acheilognathidae; genus Rhodeus; species Rhodeus uyekii. Next base: position 2,453,705 of record JAWRVZ010000007.1, read on the forward strand.
AGAAAGAAAATCGATTCTGAACAGCCTGAGACAGGTACAGGTAGATTTGTAACAAATTTGGACAATGCCTGCCTATGGTTTTCATTTAATAGCTGATATGTGGAAGGGTTTGTTTACTTTGTCGATATGTCAAGAAAACGTCTCGGTTACGTATGTAACCTTGGTTCCCTGAAGAGGGAACGAGACGCTGCGTCTAGCGCTGTGGGAACGCGCCCGCGTGTATCCGTCATGAAGCACTTATATAATCTGACCCGTCAGGTGACACGGATGACGTCAGCGGGTGACGTCACGAACCAGGAATCTATAAATACTAGCCACGCCAAACAGACTGCAGCCCAGTCTCTGAAGTAGGCGCTGTTGGCAGGCTCGAAGGAGGTATGGCCGAGAGACGCAGCGTCTCGTTCCCTCTTCAGGGAACCAAGGTTACATACGTAACCGAGACGTTCCCTTTCACGGGAACTCGAGCTGCGTCTAGCGCTGTGGGAACGAAATACCAACGCTGCCATAGCGACCAGAGCCTGTCAGATGTGATTGCCCTCGGACGACAACACCCGGGCCCCAGGAGTGGAGATTAGGTCTAGACTGTAGAACCTGACAAAGGTGTGCGGCGAGGACCAACCTGCCGCATCACAGATATCACTGAGAGAAGCCCCAGAGACGAGAGCTTTGGAGGCGGCCATACCCCGAGTTGAATGGGCACGGACTGCCAAAGGCGAAGGCAGCCCGGCGGCCTCGACCATCCACTTGCTCATTCTTTGCTTGGAGACAGGCGCCCCTTTCTTGGGAGGGCCAAAACAAACGAATAGCTGGTCCGACCTACGCCACAGGGCAGCTCTGTGGACGTAAGCATCCAAGGCCCGCACAGGGCAGAGAAGATTCTTTTGTTCCTGGTCCGGTTCTCGAAAAGGGGGAGGACAGAAGGCTTGCAGCACCACAGGAGTAACTACAGAAGTAGGCACTTTAGGGACATACCCAGGTCTAGGATGGAGAAAAGCTCTGACCATCCCAGGCACAAACTCGAGGCACGAGGGAGCGACCGAGAGAGCTTGTAAATCGCCTATTCTTTTTAGGGAAGAGATAGCCAGAAAGAATAACGTTTTGAGGCTCAAAAGGGGCTCGAGTTAGACTTTGGAGCACCACAGTGAGATCCCAAGTAGGTACCCTGGGGTGAGCTGCAGGCCTAAGCCTCAGAGTGCCACGGAGGAAACGCGTAATGAGTGGGTGTCTCCCCAGAGATAGACCCCCCAAAGGATAATGGTAGGCCGCAATGGCCGCTACGTACACTTTCAGAGTGGAAGGAGATAACCCAGATACGAAGCGCTCTTGCAGGAACTCCAGTACTGAACTAACATGACAACCCACTGGGTCCAGCTGACGCTCGTTACACCATAGTGTGAAGAGTCTCCACTTCAAGGCATAAAGTTTCCTCGTGGAGGGAGCTCTGGAGTGAAGAATGGTCTCAACCACCTCAGTGGAGAGGCCAGAACTTAGGAGCTGGGCCCCCTCAGAGGCCAAGCCCACAGGTTTCAAAGTTCTGGGCGGGGATGTATAATCAGTCCCCCCGCCTGGGACAGAAGGTCCTTCCTGACCGGAATCTCCCAAGGAAGAACCGTCTAGGAGAGAAACCAGGTCTGGAAACCACACTCTGCCCGGCCACCACGGGGCGACTAAGATGAGACGGACCTTGTCCCGGCGAACCCTCTCCAGAACTCCCGGGAGCAGAACAATCGGGGGAAAGGCGTACAGGAGTAGCCTCGGCCACTCCTGAGACATAGCATCCAGTCCGAGAGAACCAGAGTGGACAGTGCGACGTCTCTCGAGACGCGAACAAATCCACCTGAGCTCGACCGTACCTCTCCCAAATCTGCTCCACCACCTCGGTGTGGAGCCTCCATTCCCCGGGCCTCAGCCCCTGCCTCGACAGGATGTCTGCTCCCACGTTTTGAGTCCCTGGGATATAAACTGCTTTGAGAGACAGCAACTTCCCCTGGGACCAAAGGAGGATCTGACGCGCTAGCTTGTACAATGGGCGTGAACGGCCCATTGTACAAGGCCCCCCTGATGGTTTATATAGGCGACCACCGCAATGTTGTCTGACCGAACAAGAACATGATGGTCCCTGAGGTCTGGGAGGAAGCTCTTCAGAGCAAAAAAGACCGCCATCATCTCGAGACAGTTGATGTGCCAAGAGCGATGGTGTCCGCTCCACAGACCTTGCGCTGAGCGACCCTCCAAAACTGCTCCCCAGCCCGTGAGGGATGTGTCCGTCATAAGCACTCGGCGACGACAAGGAGCTCCTAGCACTGGACCTTGGGAGAGGAACCAGGGATCCTTCCACACGGCCAAGGCACGAAGGCAGCGCCGCGTGACCTTGATCATGCGAAATGGGTTGCCCCTCGGGGAAAACCCCCTGGTCCTGAGCCACCACTGAAGGGGTCTCATGTGCAACAGGCCAAAAGTAATAACGTTGGACGCTGCTGCCATGAGCCCTAGCAGTCTCTGGAACTGCTTCACAGTGCGTGACTGGCCTAGCTTTATCTGCTTTACGGCTGAAAGGATAGACTGGATGCGGGCGGTAGACAGACGCGCTCGCATCGAAACAGAGTCCCAGACTACCCCGAGAAAGGTGGTTGTCTGAAGGGGGGAAAGAACACTCTTCTTGACATTCAGCCGTAAGCCCAGCACCCTCATATGAGCGAGAACGGCATCTCGATGCCGAACCGCCAGCTGCCTCGACTGAGCTAAGATTAGCCAGTCGTCCAGATAATTGAGAATACGGATGCCCTGCAGGCGAAGAGGTGCGAGAGCTGCATCTACACACTTGGTGAAGGTGCGGGGAGATAAAGCTAGACCGAACGGGAGGACCCGATATTGGTATGCCTCGTCCCCAAAGGCAAACCTGAGGAACCTCCTGTGCTGAGGAAGGATGGAGATATGGAAATACACGTCTTTCATATCTATCGTCACAAACCAGTCCTCGGACCTGATCTGTGGAACGATCTGCTTGAGAGTAAGCATCTTGAACTTGAGCTGCAATACTGCCTTGTTGAGCAAACGCAGATCCAAGATAGGGCGTAGACCTCCATCCTTCTTGGGAACCAAGAAGTATCGGCTGTAAAAACCTGACTGTCTGTCTGAGGGGGGAACATGTTCGATGGCCCCTTTCTCTAGCAGTGTCACTACTTCCTGTTCCAACACCAGAGCCTGCTCGGGAGCCACCGTAGTGACCAGAACTCCCGCGAACCTCGGAGGTGAGGTCCGAAATTGGATGGTGTACCCAAATTGAATGGTGCGCAGGACCCAACGAGACACGTTCGGCAGAAGTTTCCACGCTGCCAGAAAGTCTACTAAGGGAACTAGCCCCTCGGGACTGGCCTCTGGAATTGATCGAACCATCGACTCGGTGCCCTGAAGCGGTGAACCGGCAGGGAACGACCGGGCCGAAAGCTCTAGGACCCTCCTCGGAGGGAGCGAGCATCCTGGTGCTGCAACGTTTCCGGGCAGACACTGGGACAAACGCTCGCTGGGAGCCGCTGAAGCACACGAGGTGGCAGGGTTAGCGAGCGGACCCCCTGAGGGCAGCGGGGAAGGGCAGGCACCGTAGACGGAGGTGAACACTGCCCGACCCCGATGGGGACAGCCCTCAACGGTCCGACGCACCTGGCGTCAGGACCGCTTCCCCGTAGCCTTCTTAGAGATAATGACGGTCCTCAGATCCGGCCTATTCTTAGAAGGCTGCGGGTGAGAGCGACCCCCCCCCCCGGCCCTCCGCTTTCTGGGGAGGGGTCCGGGTGGCAACGCTTCTGCACACTGCGGTGCGATGAGCTGGCTTTCTGGGGCTGCTCCCGCTCAGCAGCCCCGGAGACCTGAGGGCGGCGGGGGATAAGTTTCTTAAACGCCGCCGCTTGCTTAGAAGCCTCCTGGTGCCTCTCGACGACGCGGGAGACAGCGTCGCCGAAGAGACCCAGGGGCGTCAGCGGAGCGTCCAATAAGAAATTCTTGTCCTTATCCTGCATCTCTGACAAATTCAACCAAAGATGCCTCTCCTCAGCCACCAAGGCTGCCAAAGACCGCCCAATGGCGCGAGCGGTCTCTTTGGTGGCCCGGAGAGATAAATCGGTCGCCCGGCGCAACTCGGACAGATCACATAGAGCGCTACTGAAGAGACAGGAGCTGCAGTCTGTTTGGCGTGGCAAGTATTTATAGATTCCTGGTTTGTGACGTCACCCGCTGACGTCATCTGCGTCACCTGACGGGTCAGATTATATAAGTGCTTCATGACGCATACACGCGGGCGCGTCCCCACAGCGCTAGACGCAGCTCGAGTTCCCGTGAAAGGGAATGCTGTTTTCTGTGCAAAGCAATTCACACTTTGCATGCACTTCCAAAATGTGTTGACACAAGCTTGAATTAACATGGCAAAACCAACACAATTATTATTGTTTGTGTCACTATTTATACAATCCTCCGGAGCTGAAATTCAGATATGGTAATGTTCGTTTTGTTTCCAATGTGTGCTATAAGCAGGCTGGTTAGGTTAGGCATTTATTGTCAGTCCATGTTTAAACAATAGAATTATGTTGCAGCAGTCCAATTGTAGCAGTAAACATTAAGATGTGCTTTTTACCCATTGAGGTCATTGTTGTACAGTCTGTCATTGCATTAAGCCTGGGGGTTACAGCTTTATCTGCATGGGAATGTGTTGTGTGCATGTGTATGTCTGTGTGTTGTGAGGATATGTGTCCGGGTGCTGGGTGTTGCTATGACTTCTGCAGCCAGTCCACAGCTCTTGGGAAAAAACTGTTCCATAGAATGTTCCACATTCCTAGGGTTCTTAGTCTGCCTAAGGGAAGGCAGACCAATCAGAACATAGTACACTCTTGGAAAGGAGGGGTTTAGAGAGATAGAATTCTTAATCGGGCTGTTTCAGACAATGTAAGAAAAGAGGTGATGGTGCAATGTATATTATGAAAAAGTTTTTTTTGTGGTGGTGTGCGATGCGAGGAAGAACTTGGAGAAACTGGCCTGCAGAACACTCAGCTTTATTCCAAAACTCATTAAACAAAATACTATAAAGGCAAACAGAAATGGCACTAGTAGTGCAAATCACGGAAGGAGAAACACAATGACACATCCATATAGTAACGTCAACAGCTGACATAGACAAGGGAAACACGAGGGTTTTATACAAGACAAGATGGGTGTGATAAAGTCAGAGGAGACATGCAAGGAGACAGCCGTCTGTGGTGAACTTAGAGCACCTAGAAGACTCCAAGAAGGAAGAGCTGCAGCACCTTATGAACCAGTTTCCCGCTTTGTTCCGTCAGAGGCCTGGACGGACTGAGCTGACCCAACATACCATCCACCTTTCCGATCCAACACCATCACGCCAACGTCCTTACCGGGTTCCTGAGAGGCTGGTTGAACCTTTAAAGGAAGAAATTAAGGTAATGAAGGAGCTTGGGGTTATAGAACCATCAATGAGTGAATGGAGCAGTCCGATAGTGATCGTACCCAAGAAGGACGGATCCCTCCGGATCTGCATTGATTTTCGCAAACTCAATTCCCAATCAAAATTTGATGCATACCCCATGCCCAGAATAGATGACCTGCTGGAGAAAATTGGAAGAGCCCAGTACATCACCACATTAGACCTGTGTAAGGGTTACTGGCAGGTTCCCCTCAAACCAGAGTCCAGACCCTACACTGCATTCCGAACCCCACTAGGACTATATCAATTCACGGTTCTCCCTTTTGGCCTGCACGGGGCACCAGCCACATTCCAGCGGCTAATAGACCAAGTACTCCAAGGTGGTGAAGACTGGTCAGCGGCATACTTGGATGATGTGGTTATACACAGTAACTCTTGGGCAGAGCATTGTCAACACCTTAAGCAAACCCTGAAGAAGATAGAGGATGCGGGTTTGACATTAAATGTAGCCAAATGTGAGTGGGCCAGGCAAGAGACAGACTACCTGGGATATCGCCTAGGTAACGGACAGCTGAGACCGCAGGTGGACAAAGTGGAGGCCATCCGGAGGAGCCCTCAACCATAAACTAAGAAGGAGGTGAGGTCATTCTTAGGATTGGTGGGTTGGTACCGAAGATTAATACCAAATTTTGCCTCCATCGCGGTTCCTCTGACCAACCTTTTGTCCAAAAAAGTCTTAAACCCTGTTCCATGGACCGAAGAGTGTGAGACCTCTTTTACCACCTTAAAAGAGAAGATGTGTTCCAACCCAGTCCTGCAGAGTCCTGACTTCTCACAACGATTCCTGTTCAGGTCGATGCGTCTGCACACTGAATTGGTGCAGTCCTGGCCCAGGGAACTGTTGGAGAAGAGAGGCCAGTGGTTTATCTTAGTCGCAAGCTACTTCCCAGGGAAACTAGATATTCAGCAGTCGAGAAGGAAGGTCTTGCTATCAAGTGGTCCCTAGACAGCCTGCGCTATTACCTCCTTGGTCGAGAGTTCGACTTGGAAACTGACCACCGGGCCCTAACCTGGATTCATTCCATGAAAAACCACAATGCAAGAGTCACACGATGGTACCTCGCCCTGCAACCATTCTGCTTCAAAATACGGCATCGACCTGGCAGGCTCAACGTGGTAGCCGACTACCTGTCCAGGTTTCCGGCCAGTTCGCGGCTTGGAGAGGGGGAGGGTGATGTGATAAAGTCACATTAGCTACCCCGCTGGGGAAGCAGCACTAACACATGCACGCACGCACACACACACACACACACACACACACACACACACACACACACACACACACACACACACACTCACTAACCTCATTCATCCCGATCTCGTTGCCGCTGTCATAGGAGCGGGTGCACACGCAACTCTGATAGCACATGGACATTCACCCATTTCCTACTTCTCCTTTCCATATCCATTTCCCGGTCATTTCATACATTTACACTGCACTGTTTATTAGTTTGTAGTCCATGTTGTTTGTCTGTGTGGGCGTAGTCAGTCTTCCCGGGAAAAGTTACAGTGACAAACCGAGCGATCAATCGGAGGGCGCTTATGACGTCACGGCCAATGTAGTACCGGAGAGAAACAACCGGAAGCTGACGAAACCATTGTCTAGTGTGAATGGGGGTTTGTGTGTTTATATAAATGCCAATAATGGTTATAAGTGTATTATGTGTTTAATTAATTATATGTTTAAGTGTGGAAATGATAATGATGATGATGATGATGATGATGATGATGATGATGATGATTATTATTAGTTGATTTATAAAATGTTAAATGTGGTACTTTCATTGATGTTTAATTTAAATGCTTACCTATGAATGGTATGGCCCAAAGGGGTGGCGTTTGGCCTATAAAAGCCAAGGCCAAACTAAAAACCAGCGCTTGTAAAGTTGTTAACCAAGTCAAAGGGTGCAAGTGTGGTACCTCAGCAAAACCTCTCAACCGGTATATAGTGGATATTCTGTTTAAGTATTTTCTGGTTTTGTTTTCCCTTTTTGTTGTTTCTTTGATACTTTTAGAATTTGTTTCCTTTAGTTATTTTGTGGCACTTATAACATTTTTTTCACTGTGGATTATTCTTTTTGGACACTGTCAATAAATTACATCTTAAGTTAACAGCTTCGACGAGTGCGCCATCCTTTTTACATCCCTAACGAACTTACCCTTATCCCCGAAGGCGAGCTGGTTTGCTCGTCTTCATCACAGCTGACACGACTAACAAGATAAGTGATTAACAAAACAGGTGAAACAAGGGTACAGAAGGATACACAGACAGGACCCAGAAGTGGAACATGACGAGACTGTGACAACAATACATAAGAACCCTCTTATCAGCCCCATTCATTTATACATACAATTAAGGTGATATTAAATTACTTAATTTTGGCTATATTGCCCAATGCCAATTTTGAAGTTGTTCATTCCCTGTGCAACTTCTTGCGTTTAGTATGATTACACCACAAGGTGTCATTGTGGCCTTAAAGATTAAACTCTGACACTGAGCAATTGCTTTGTTTGAGATAAAACACAGCCCCCTCATTAGCATACAGACAAAGAAATGCAGAAATAAACGTGGAAAAAACACAATTATACATGAATAAGTAGGGATGAGCGAGTGCAGCATTATCTGTATCTGTATCTATATCTGTTAACCATCTGTCTCTGTATCTGTACTCGGACTGGGCGGGACCTAACACGGAAGTGGGCGGGATTTAACCCATAACTGGACGGGGCTTTAACCAGTATGTTATTTTTAATCATGCAATTGACATGGATCAAATTGTCATATTTATTGCTGATTAGAAAACTATTTACATGACAGCATCAGCATTGAGCTTCAGATCAATGGTTTTGATCACGATAACAAACTATATAGAGAACAAGTTTTGCAACAATGAATACAACTCATGCGGTTGCAATTTTGAAGAAAACTTTAATTTTTCATTTAAACATAACTTTCTTTTTTAACTTTTAATTTTTTTATGATTAGTGTAATTGTTTTAAATTTCCACACCAGGTATGTGTGTGAATAAGAGAGGGGGGGGGGGGGGGGGGGGGGGGGGGATCTGTGTTTTCTACGGATCAAATAGTCTGACGATGTTTTTAAGATCTGCATTCCTTTATTTTGTATGAAATACAGCAAGAAAGTGTCAGACACTCAGTGCGCAAAGTTAAAAATCTGAATAGAGCCAGCAGATGGTTAAAAAAAAAAACTCTGACAGCCAGTCGCATTCTATCAAGCACCACGTCTGAACAAACCCCACATTTTACCAGAACTCTACTGGTTAATAAGTATTACAAACAAACCAAAATAAAAAACAAACCTGAAGCTGAAGAAACCATAAACGTTAACGGAAGACGCGCGAACCTGAGTGACAGAGAGAGAAAGACACCTGTTCTCGTCTCAGTGTTCTGCGCTTGAATGAGCAGGGCGGAGCCGCGGGACGCAGGCTCACGCAGCAAATCTGCACGCGTAGGGGAACGCAGAACGCAGAACACAGTCAGCTACCCACTGAGGATTCTTATTTCAATCCGAGCACAGATAATGACTGGTATTACTTGTATTATACTCGTACTCGGCGAAAGTGCATTATCCGTACCGGATACTCGTTTCATCCAAGTATCCGGCTCAACTCTATGATAACCGATGATCGAGATAGCAAATAGCCAATATGCCAATTTATTTGATGAAGTGATCGGCATGCTATAAAAATGTACATACACTGTATATGTTTGCTAGAAACAAAAGGCATATGTGCACCAACTAATAACAGAGATTTATCAGTATACAATAAAAAACACCTTTGATTCTCGATAAAAACCTTTAAGTATATTCTCCAAAATTGCAAACACAATTTCGGTCACAGCGTAAACAGTCACAACATATTCGTGAGGTCATCTAGAGGTACTAGATTGCATACTTTCTTGCGTTCTGCCTGTCTAATGTGCTTTCTCAACAAATTCGGCTTCGTCCCTTCTTTTAATACCCGGGTTCTTTAATCCGCAGCGCCGCTGAGCAGAGCCAAGTTCCAATGCAAGAACCCAGTTCCCTGAAGAGGGAACGAGATGCTGTTTCTTTTGCCACAACTCCTGGGGAAAAAGCAAAGAAATAAAAAAATGTTCCATGCAAATGCTCTGTTGTTATCATGTCATATTTTCCACAGATTTCACAGATTTTTCATTGCAGGACCAAGCACTTTAAACATTTCAAAGTAAGTTTCACCAGTGCTGTTCCAAAGATTTCCAGAGTTTGACAAACAGAAACATTTTGGTTTACATTTTGGTTTACATTTTGGTGCAAATCAACATTTTGAAGTTGCATCTGTTAGAGTGTTATAGCTCAAGACTAGAGAATGTGTTATATGGTATAAAACTCCCTTAATGCACAGGATAATATAAATTGAGTTAAATTAACTTCAGTAAGCTTTCACTGACAGCTCAGTCTGTGTGGGCTTTACATTAGCATGTCACATCTAGAACACTGCATCCCACTCTAATGCAACTCCCACTGTGTTGAAAGACCCACAGAACCAAGAAAATCAGAAATCTTGAATGACCTCATATTTAAACTTCAATGCTGCAATTAAAAGAATTTCATAATTATTACATAACAATTAATAAAGTGGCTATGTTTTGCAGGAGTCCAGCAGGACAATGTAGCTTTGACTCCTCAAGGATAACTTAACCTTGAACCTGCTCAAAATGCAGGTTAAATCCTAAATAGAGAAGAGGGGAATTGCTTATTGTCTGTGTATTGATCAGAGTGCTGGATTGATTTCTAAGAGTACTTTGTGGTTGTCATCATTGCACTGTGTGCACTCTGAAAGGAAGTCACCCTGGCAGATCATATCAGCATCCTAACTAGTGAAGTCTTTAATTTCCACAATAAAAATGATATGATCAATAAGGTATAACAACGTTTTTTACATTGCTTTAACTCATCAAAATAAGTTGTTACCATTCATTAATAATCACTGCATCAGAAACTAATAAAGAGTGATTGAATCTGATTGATAGATTGTCATTTATAAAAATTACTATTAATTAAATGTCATCCTTGATTAATTCCCTATATCAACATCTAGAATTAACTAAAAGAGGTAACTCAAAATCATTTGTGCATTAGTTAAGCATATTAGTGCACAACATTTTTACGTTTTTGCATATAATACCAATTATTGATAATATTTAAACCTTTTAATTTAAATTAAAGTTAATCAATCAAGAAGAAGAAATAGGTACAAAAGAACAGAAAAAAAGATCCTTGTACATAATTTCTCAGCGAGAGATCAGGCTCCCTTTACCTTTGAATATCCTTGGTGTATCGCATCTTTACTAATGATCCTTCATCAAAGAGCCATTACATTGTATTGTGTTTTTAGTCCAACTTGAGCACAGTCATTGAATGAATGCATTATTACCAGCAGGATATTGGCATGGCACTGAGATTTGTTTGATATTTGAATAACAGCCTCACAGCATCCTCCACAGTATTGTTTAACAGTTTAACAGTGACTATTAGTGTATAGTAAAATAGAATAACTCTGTATAATTTGGTCTGATGTGATGCCACAATGAGGTCTTTAAAACCCTTTAGCATGTACGATTACACCAGTGTGATTAGAACATTTGTGTGTCACGTGATCAACTGCTAAATTCAAACGTGTTTTCGCGGGTCATCTGGCCGATCCACAGACAGACGCTCTAAGAGTTTGCCATATATCACAACTATTCAGTGTTTTCAACAACATACATTGCATAGGTAACTAATATAATGTTCGCTCTATTCTTCTCCCACTTCACCGGATACTTACCATCATGTATTTTGGGAGAAGTTAATTTAAAATCAGATAGATCAGATTCTCTGACCTGTACCGCAAACAAACATGGTGGTGCCCGTCATGTATCATAGATCAGCTATCATGATCATTATACTGTTAGCAATCCAGGCGGTGTGTAGAAACACGGAGACACACATCACTAGATAAACTCAAAATGGAACTTTAATTATAAACAACAAACAAAAAGGCACACGAGGGTGCAGAACAGAAAACTTGGAAGGGAAAGACCAGGAGCATAACAACCAAACTTCTTCGTACAACTAACATTCAAAGACTGACAATGACAAGGAAGCACATGAGGGTTTAAGTACACTAGGAGATTACAAACAGGTAATCAAAACAAGACAGCTACGGGAACACATGAGGGACAAAACAGGCGGATCAGGACCAGACTTTGACAGTAGCTCCCCCTCCCGGAAGGCGCGACCTCGCGCCTAAACAGGTCGACAGCGGAGGGAGGGAGGGGGACCAGGGGGATGACCGAACAAAACAAAGAACATGACACAGTCCAAACAAATTAACAAGTCCATGGAGGTGCAGGAGGGATCAGGGGCCAGGCAGGGGGAGGTGTCCAGGGGGGAGCAGGTGGGGTCAGGGGCCAGGCACCCGAGTCAGTCCATGGTGGAGCCGACGGGCCGAGGACCCCGATTGATGCCCGATGCCCGAGGCCCGAGGACTGACTTGGAGGCGGAGGGACTGAGGACAAAGGGAGGCCCGGAGGGAGGGAGGAGCCAGCCGGAGCCGCAGGTGGAGGCCAGGCGACGACTGACCAAGGGACGACCGGAGGGACGAGGGAGCCCGCAGGAGAGGAAAGGCAGAGGGATGTTGGTGGGACTGAGGGAGTGAGGAGTGGAGGTGACGCCGATGCGTCGACGGGCCGAGGTGGAATGAGGGGCACCGAGGTCGGAGGTGGAACCTCAATGCCCCGCGATGCTGGTGTTCCACCAACGCATGGCAGCTCCCCGGTGTTGAGGGGAGCTAGAGTGTGGGTGCGGGACACAGGCGGAGACGGGGCAGAGTACAGACATGGTAGAGGTGGTGGGAGAGGGAGGCTGGGTGGGAGTTCTGGTGGCTCGGGTTCGGGGAGGTCTTGGAGGTCTAGGGGGTCTGGGAGATCTGTGTGATCCAGGAGAGCTGGCGGGACCGGCAGCGGGTCGGGCCACGGCTGCTCTGGCGCTGACGGGCGTCGAGGCGCAAAGCTCGGGACTTCCTTGACCGTGACTTCAGGTCAGTTGAGCCATAAGGTGAGGTTTATGTTCTCCCTCAACGAAAACCTTGTTCCCTCATGGACTCGCAGGGTCCCTGTGTCAAACCCCCGTTCAAAAAGTGCGATGAGGTAAACGTCGCTCCACTTCACCCGATGCGGGAGCTTGACAAACTCCTCGACATAGCTCTCCAGCCGTCTTCCATTCTGCCGTAGCGCCAGCAGTTGAAGTTCCACCGAAAGGCACAGCGTACGGTACATTTTCAACAATAGTCCTTGAAGGTGACTATACCTTGGTCAGTCTTTCTGTTAGCACTGAGATCACTACCAGACATGGTAGAGGTGGTGGGAGAGGGAGGCTGGGTGAGAGTTCTGGTGGCTCGGGTTCGGGGAGGTCTTGGAGGTCTAGGAGGTCTGGGAGGTCTGTGTGATCCAGGAGAGCTGGCGGGACCGGCAGCGGGTCGGGCCACGGCTGCTCTGGCGGCGGCGCGCGTCGAGGCGCGGGAACTGGCGCTGACGGGCGTCGAGGCGCGGGAACTGGCGCTGACGGGCGTCGAGGCGCAGGAACTGGCGCTGACGGGCGTCAAGGCGCGGGAACTGGCGCTGACGGGCCAGTCTTTCTGTTAGCACTTAGATCACTAGATAAACTCAAAATGGAACTTTAATTATAAACAACTAACAAAAATGCACACGAGGGTGCAGAACAGAAAACTTGGAAGGGAAAGACCAGGAGCATAACAACCAAACTTCTTCGTACAACTAACATTCAAAGACTGACAATGACAATGAAGCACATGAGGGTTTAAGTACACTAGGAGATTACAAACAGGTGGCGAAACTAAATGGGTAATCAAAACAAGACAGCTACGGGAACACATGAGGGACAAAACAGGTGGATCAGGACCAGACTGTGACATATACATGTTGTTAAAGGACAAAACACATTCACTTGCACATATTTGAGAATCGGAATATCATGTATCATGTTAATTCTCCCTTCTACTCAAACAAGTTTAGAAATGTTTTGAATAAAAAATAAAAGACTAAATAAATGCGATACATCTGTCATACAGCACTATGGAGCCTTTTCTGGTGACGTCATCCAACCGGAAGTCGGCTAGCTTGGAGACACCACGGATTAGTCATTTAACGCCATTCACATTTTGGATCAAGTAGAGCGTAACAATTCTAAATATATATCATCATCATGCCGAAGGCGAAGGGAAACTACTGCAATGTAGAAAGTTGTCACAATCATTCAGAGGATGATAGAGGTACCGATAGACATTATTATCGCCTTCCAGCAGTCATTTCCAACAGCCGGCAAATATATGTATAGAGCGCGCCCAATCGTGACGTAGTTTTACGACAGCCGCCATCTTGGGGGACAACTTCTAATCGATGTCATGGGGGAAGCCAGTGTTATCACAGAAAAAAACATTTTATGTAAATCTAGGGAGAAAAGTGAGCGTAAGTAAATATAGAGATGGACTTGAGACTTGAGAAGAGACAGGTACGAGGCAAAAATAGCGTTAATAAAGGGACAGGATCCGTATGAAATTGTGACCTGGTCTATGGACGTCAATCTTCTACCGAACACAACATACATTAATGTTCTCAACTATCTGGTTTTCACCCCAAGTCCTTATACAGCCGAAGATCTTCATTGTTACAAAGGACTTGACGCTTACAATCAGCTAGTGTGTGGCTGGGTGCGAGAAGTGGTGTCCTGTGTCATCAATGACAGATGTGTAACAACTGCCAAGGTAGATGAAATGGTTTTCATTAGCAATAAAGTTTATTTAAAAAAAAAATAGAAGCATTCCTACTTTCTAATCCAACAGTTTGGATTTTTCATTTAACATCTTTATAAACTTTTGTTACCTGAATAGATCTTGCAAAATGCTGTTTATTGATGTCCTACACCTGTATGAAAAGCTAAGATTAAAGTATGATTTTTTTCTACAGAAAATACATTCAAAAACCCCAAACAGAGGTCAGGTATTGTTGCATATATTATCGGCAAACTGTTGGATACCGCCTTTTTGCAGGCACATAATATACATGGATATAATGCTTTATAATTGCAGCGCTTTATGGGTGTCAGACCATTACTCGCATCGTCTGAGTGTCGTGGGATGGTTTTTATTCACTGTAGATCCGAACAAGCACATCCATGTGATCTAATCGTGATCTACATGTCAGGTGTGTGGAAGGGAAGATGCGAGGACTCAATAGTGCAAGGAGAATGGGGATTTATTCATAACAAAAATAAAAACTGAACAAAAACCACCCTGTGGGGGAAAAAACAAGACTTGCAGACAGACTTATACTAGGACTCGACACATTGACGAGACAAAGACGAAGCGCAGCTGGCGACAACCAAACCGCGCGTGACAGAAAACACAAAGCATGCGGCCGATTGAATGCGAACCGCATGCCAAACATAAACACACGGACGAGAGGAGGCGTGGCTCACGCAAAGCTTGAAACCGCGCCCACTCACATAACGTAGAGCTCGCAAGAATGAGTTCTCACGAGCTCACGACAAGGACGAACACACACAAGTTATGAATGCCCGAATCCCGATTCAAAACCGAAACTGAACCAGACCAAAGTATCGGGACTGGACATCATAACTCGCACGAAAGACGTCACAGACAAGCGCGCGCGCGCGCGGCTCGAATCCTCGACGCCGTGCGCACACACACCAAACACGAGACATAACGGTAGCGACAGAGCTCTGCCACAAAACCAAGAAATGACTACTAGACCGAATGTGGCAGAACCCTGACACTACATTGTTCACCTTTAATTTTATTAGGTTATTGATGGGCAAGAAGCAAATAGTGTATGTCCAGATCTGGATGATAGCATTGAATATTTCTGACGGACTAAGCCAATCACTCTCTCAACATGAATTCGACTGTTTGCATTTCTCACGTCTGGCCTTTGACAGCTGTTGTGTACGATCACCTTGGTGTGTTATTACCTTAGGCCAGTGGTTCTCAAATAGTGGGGCGCGCCCCCCTGGGGGGGCGCGGAGCGATGCCAGGGGGGGCGCGCGTGACCGTGGGGAACATGCTTTTTTTGTCAGGGAGTAGGTTTTCTTGCACTGAACAAGAGCTGCAGATATGAAGTTCAGATAACAAACCCTTCACCCCTTGACGTGTACGATCACACTGGTGTTCATGTGTCACGTGATCAATCGCTAAATTCACACGTGTTTTCACGCGCTATCTGGCACTGATCCAAAAAAGACGCGCTCAGAGAACTTGATCATTATAAAGGTTTTTAAGCGACAAACATTCACTTCCACATATCTGAGAATCTGAATATGCCAACAAGTTAGTGACTATTTTGAATAAAAAAGAAAAAACTAAATAAATGTGAAACATCTATCAAACAGTGCTTTTTGTGTCTGCGGTCTGTCACGTGACAATCATGACGCGTTGCCATGGAAACAATAAAGCGAAAGTTCCAAAATAGGGGGAGGGGGGCGCGCAAAATGTTTACTTCTTCCTAGGGGGGGCGCGACAGAAAATAATTGAGAAGCACTGCCTTAGGCAGCCTAAAATATGACCGTTTCACAATATGATTAACATTCGGTGCACGCTGTATCCAGCTCTACTTGTCCCCCATCATGGCGGCGATGGTGCACGTGACGTCATACGCGTCATACGCATCAAATCGAATTGAATCGAGGGCCAAAAATTGTGATTTATCGTTTCACCCCTATACAACCCCTCAACACATGGGCTCAAGCCCCGATCGAACTAAAAGCTTTACAGTGAGCTCTTTCAGCTGACTTGCAGTGCGTTCGGTCTTTCCCACCATTTACAACCCATAATGACCTTAAATGAGTCAGTGCAATGTTTCTCTAAATTGAAAATTAAGTTACAGGTATTCTTTCATTTATTGATTCAAGCCAGAGAGAATATTTTTTACTTATGTGCGAAATGGTTAAATGTAGTAAGAATTAATAAATTAATGCATAGGTTTTAATATGGCAGAATGCATATGAATGTAAATATATATTTTCATTGGTTATTGACACATAATTTGGGTTGAAAGAAATGGTAAAATAATTTTTATTTAAAAATCATAAATAAAAAAAAATGTAGTGTGATGTAGTGTAGTTTTAGGGTAAAACATCATAATCATATGGCAATGTCATTATATTTGCTCTTTGGATGAGAGAATTCAAGCTCAAACTGAAACTGAATCAAATAATTGATTATTATTTGTTATAGTAATATTTGTTTAGTAAGCAATATGGTTATTTAGCTTACCACAACTTAGTCGTTTATATTGCTTGTCTGTCAATCAACTCTGTTGACATGTCAGATTATTTCTCTGACAACACAAAAATATTTAAATTATTCATCACAACAAGAAAGCACTTGTGGATAAATGATACACTCATGTCCGACATCAAAGCAGCTTTCTTTCACAACCCCTCAACTTGTGATGTGTAATTAGCTTGTCTTGTCTATCTGTTAATTCTCCCTTTCTACTCTAATGAATATATTCATAACACAGAATGCATAATGTGCATAATCAATATTGAAGAGGAAGAAGTGGAGGCTATTATCACAAGTGAATGGTAGCAGGTTGCTAAGGAACAGAACACAGAGAGTGGTAGTAAGAAAGAAGTGTGCATTACACTTAAGTTAACACTTTGTAGTGTGCCTATTTTCATCATTTAGTATTTATTGTTTGTATGCTTTAAAACTGGTTGAACAAGCCAACTTTACATTCTGTCAGTAAACAGATTATCTTGTCTTTTCTCAAACTGTCATATTCAATCTAATTTCAACTCAGATCTGTATCATAGGTATGTGATGACAATGACGGCAACATTGACACCGGTGTATATGAATTGATGGGCAGACCAGGTATGTTAGTGAAAATATAATTACGTTTTTGTATATTTAAGCAGTATCTTGAGCAAAAGGGCCATTATTTTCCATATAAGCTGATACTTAGAACAGTAGAAAGTGTAACATTGCTTATTCAATTCCATAAATAAAAAGTCACAGTTCTTCTTGATTGCTTTGGCTCACTTTTTTTAATCAGTCCTAAAATTCTGTGGGAAAAATGTTGTGGGACACAAATCAGTTTATAAAACATTTAATGATATTGGATTATAGTTAAATTATATTATGCATCAGTAGTCAATACTGTAGTACACATACAAATAATATGCACATTTGTATGTATACAGTACATTTATTTCATTAGTAATGTAAATAGAACATTCCCATTTACAATTGTTAATTGCATTTATGTAAATGTAAATCTTACTTTATTTATATAGTAAACAAAAAGAAAATGACCTCGCTATACTGTGCTTACAAACTGAATTGGTTTTTTTGGTAAGTTTGTGATTCCTATTTCATTACTATAGCAAGTCTACCAAAATGTATATGTATACTGACAGATTTATGTTGACTTAATTAGATAATTTTGCATGTGACAACTTACTCAATAAAATAATGTTTAGAAGTTTCACTGAGAATTAACTCATTTTTGAGTTTTGATCAGAAAGTCATGCAACACGCATGTAAAATACAAGAAACAAATTATTCAAAACAAGAAATAATTTTTTTTGAGAAAACATCATTGTCAAAGTGATTGTGAAACACTGTAATTGATTAACTTTAACACAATATTGCCAATTGCTTTGTTTATTATTTCTATGTCTGTGAAAATAGTTACAAAATAAGCCACAGCTAAATTAACCACTGCTCATCTCTGAGCAACACACAGTTGTGGTGTTTCACCATCAATGAGCATTTTTAAATGAATGATGCAGTATATTTGCTTTTGCTGTGTTAACTTAATTATAATGCTAAACTGCCCATCTTGTAAATCCCTGCAAGACTAAAGATGGTCATAATAGTAAGTCAGATAACAAAAAAATGTATATATATAAATGAAAACGTTTTTACATTTTTGGCACCATGACCATGGGTGGTATAACCTTCATGAACTACTAAGCTTTCAGGATTTACTAAACTTTCTCACCTTCAATGTTGAGGAGCAGTCTAAACTAGATACCTTTAGAAGGACTGGACTAGAAAGGATGCAGCCTCGCTAGGACTTTCTGTTTGTAAGCCTCCATTTAGTCCACAATAAGTCGGTGATTTGAATAAATTGTTTTAGTCTGTGCATAAAGACCCATAAAGTAACTTATCAACAACTTACTTTGTAACCTGCAGAAAGAGTAAAAAAATAATCACTAATGGGCAGATTGACCGTCTGTCTGGAACACGCAAACACTTTTGACCCCAGAAATTGACCCCTGCTGTTCTTTACACAGGTAATCTTCAGGTGGCTAATCCTAATGAGGAACAACAAAACAATGAAGATGACAATGTCTATACTCCTCTGGGTAGAGATGAGGAAAAGTATGACCCCATCCTTACATCCAGGAGCTCTGTGGTAATAGTGAACCGGCCCCCTGCACCAACTCCACGGCCTGATTCACTTCCCACCCCGAAGGACAAGACTCCCTTCATTGCACAAGGTTTGAATTTTCAATTTGAATTATGACTTATGGACAATATGTGTTTGTCATTTGCAAAATGAGAACCTTTACAGAATTGAAGAAGAAGAAGAAGAAATGTTACATTTATATAGCGCTTTTCCAGAGCTCAAAGCGCTTCACATAGTACGGGGGATTGTAATAGTAATTGGTAACACTGACAGAAAATTCACTTATTTCATGCCCTTGTGAGCCTTTTAAATAACATCATTGTCTGTTGTGACATTAAAACATGTTAAAATCTGATGCTGATCTAAATGATTTCTCCCATAAAACCACAGAGCTTCCATTTTGTTCATAACAATGGATGGTGGCACTGTGTTGGCCCAATTCAATCAGTTATTGGTGCTAATAAATACTTAATAACTTTTCATACTGTTATTTCAGACACACAAGGACTCTAATCCTTTAATAGACTTGGAGAAAAGAGACCTTAATATGGGACCATTCATCACAGGCAGCAATCTTAAATGTTCAATTTCGGTTTCATGAATAATTCAATTAGATGAAGGTGCCAAATGACTTGTATTGTTAGAGCTTTATAAATCATTTACACAATTCTGGAGCTGTATTCATAAAGCATCAAAGAAGCTGTACTCTTGCAAGATCACAACCACTTTAGCTTCTTATGTCCGAAAGATCTCATGAATAACAGTTCCTGACCATGTTTCTAGCTTATTGCCACTGTTTTTTTGGAGCCATGCAGGATTTTTAACAGCCTCATATTCGTCACTAGTCTCATATTTGACACTAGAGTCTGAGTAGCTAGTCTAATGTCTAATGTCTGAGTATGAGCCAGTATATGTGTCCTTTGGACGACACTGTAAGGCAAAGCAACAAGATCTTTTTTCAACACTATCAGAGGCTATTTTGCATGAAACAGATAGTAACTAGCTAGTTTTCTTGTGGCCGCCTGGTAATAGCCTCATATTTCATATTTTAATGCAGAGTAGATGAAAACAAAGGCAGTGCAGTGACTCATATTCAGAAAATCTCTCTCTCTTTCTCTCTCCCTGTCTGTTTGTTTATCTATCTATATGCCTAGATCTTTCTGTCTGTTGTAGTGTGTAGTATTTACCTATCTGTCTGTCTTTTTTCCCATTTTAAAATATCTTTTGTAGAAGTTCAGTATTGATGATGATCAATCTTAGCTAAGGTTTCATGTTGGACTGAAAGATAAGGAGAAGAAAAAAGTAGGTATTGAAAAGCTTCTTTATCAAAGAGGAATGATGGACAAAAGATATGTGCTATTTTTGCAATGTAGTTATTATCAGCTTCTCTCTGAAATCCCCTCCTTTTGTACTGATACAGACATCACAATAGGCCTACATCAAATTCATATTGACAGGGTATTCATATTTTTATCATGGATTCTTCATAGTTCATTTTAAACACTGATTGCCACTAATCACAGACGTTTAGTGAAAGATTTAGAAAGAATAACATGGACCAGTTTAAATGACCATAAATGTATTTAATATATGTACATTATCAAAGCACATTTAATACAGTGCGCAACTGTGCACAATGTTCAAAGCAAAATTAAACAACTATACTTATATAAGCAAGATGAGTGTGTGTACTGTGTGTGTATGATGGGTTCAGAAGTGGCTAGGAAGAGTTTCTCTGCTGGAAATGCTGCATGTCATAATGAGCTGATCTTTACACTGAGAGCAGAGATTGGGGACAGGATCTTTTGCATCATGACAGCTGCATTTGATGCACATCTCTCATTTACCTCCAGTATTGCATTTCCGTTCTTTATGGGGACTTTCAATAGACATAATGATTTTTATACTGCACAAACTGTACAGAGAATACAAGGGAATATTCTATCCCCTAACCTTACCAACTACATGCAGCCCTAACAACAAATTTCCTACACTTTTACATTTAAAAAATCATCATTGATTTAAAATCTGTGTTCCTAATTGGGGGCCAAATAATTTTGTCTCACAAAGTAATCTTTACCAGGACCACACACATACACACACACACGCACGCACGCACGCACGCACGCACACACACACACACACACACACACACACACCAGTTAGACCACTATGACAACATCTGCAAACAATCAGAGTTAGGGCCAAGATGGGTCAGCATTGCGCATTACACATGTTTTTCATCCCTTTTATTCCACAACATGACAATACTAAGGGCGAGAAAGCAAGATTTTTCCATCCATTCCTAGGATCTTTCGCCTACGCACTGATCAGATTTCTTTGCCTACTCAGGAGGTAGAGAGACTCCAGGGGAGGGGCCAGTGTGTACTGTGTCTTTGAATTCAAACTACAGACTTCACAAGTGTAATGAGACCCATGATAACAGAGAATGAAAGCCAGCACCACAGTACCACCACAGTATAAAATTCCCCATAATTCCAGCTACTTTTGAAATATATGTTGAAACGAATGGTGGGAGATTGTGATTCTCCTGAGTATAAGGCAGTATTTTTCTAATCCAGTCAACTTGGTGTTTCCCTTATATGGGACTCTCTTTCAAAAAGTGATGATGATCTCAATCAGGTAGATTAAATAAAGAAAATAAAAAACATTAGCAGAGCAGTGGGTCCTTAGGACTGCAGTTGAGAACCACATTTCTGATCGGACTATGTCACAGTGAATTGAGAATCCACTGTTCTCAAGTGCCTCAAACAATGACAAAACGATTAGTTGTAAGGCAGTTTGACACAGAAAGCATACAGCATATAATGTAAAGCATGACATTTTTATTCAATGAATGCATCCTTCATTTTGATTCCATTTGCTTGCCCATTTGGTTGTTTTATTTAATTCAACTGTTTAAATTAGGATTTTGAGACCGCTTCACATTTATCTGGGGGCATAGAATTAAACATTTACATTTATGGATTTAGCAGATGTTATTATCCAAAGCAACTTAAATTGCATTCAAGGTATGCATTTACGTTCTAATCAGTTCTTGCTTTCCCCAGAAATTGAATCCATGATCTTGGTGTTGCAAGTGCAATGCTCTATTGTTTGAGCCACAGGAAAGCCTTTTTAATCTTTTGATTTTTATCCAATATTGTCCCTCACAAATCTTGAAACAGAATTCATGCTATTTGCCATGAATGTTTTTTGAATACATGCCTCCACCTTGTGGACTTTCCAGGATAATGCAGACTCATTCTCGGGCGTTTGGTTTATAATCTATAATAATTCTGTATTTATTATTCTGGATTTGTTTTTATTTATTTATTACAGTATTCCAAAAGAAAAAGTTTCAAGGAGATGCTGAAACAGTATACTCTCTTCCCACAAGACAGGGTGAGATTTGTTTGTCTGAAATATGAATAATGTTTAATTCATTATGAAATAGCATGAGATTTCATGTCTTGGATCTGCTGTAAGCCTTTAATATTCTTACTGTTTAAAATATAACTAAATATTGTTTAATCATAGAGCTAACATGTTAAATGCTTTCTGTGGTCTCCATTGTGACAGCGAGGCAGAGGGATAGCATCTCATCTACTTATGACACCTTCATGCCCACTCCGCCACCAGGACTGGACGAGCTGATCAAACTTCAGGAGGAGGTGAAGATGGGCACTTTAAGTATAGATGATGCTCTGGATCAATTCAATGACTGGCAAAGGCTTCAGAAGGGAATGGACAGCATCCAACAGGTGATGAAGGCAAATCTATTTCAAAAACATGTTTAGGTGTTTCTTCAACCATCTCTCTTAAAAATATCATAATCCAAGTTTGTGTATTATATAATATTATTTTAACATGTTCAATCACATTAAGATATTATGTTTAATAGCATTCTATGGTGGAAATTAAAATATGTTAATATGTTTGGAATAAAAACTTACAGATTTTTTGTTATGAAATAAATCACAAGTATTTACTTGTGATTTATTTCATGACAAAAAATCTGTAAATTTTAGGCAATGGAAATGTTTTGTTTATTTTCCCACTTTGTTTACATTATAACAGAATATATCATATTTAATTTTTCCTTTGTCTTGGAAAATGTTTCAGTAGCACTTTATAATACGGGTGCACTAAGTACTAATTCATGCTTAACTATGCACATATAATCACGTGTTAATGTATGAATGAATAAATGAATGAGTAAAATGAATAACTAAAACATTAATTTAAAATTACTACTTCAGCAATTAATAAAGATTCTGTGTAATTAATAGATTATATATAGAAATATATATGGATTGTTATTAATTAAATGTGGTTTAATTTCTTTTAATTCCTTAATAACATATATTATCAACTAATAATGTAAATTAATGTGTAAATTACCTCAATACTCCAAAATAAATTCCTGCGGAAAAATCTTTATTTTAATACAAACTACTTCTGGGACATAAATGTGTTTAAAGGTGAAGACATAGAAGTCAATTTTATTGAAATTTTCCGTATTGAATTTAAAACATAAGGCAAGAATGGAATAAAGCATTTCTATCTGACAACATGCAACATATATTTAGTACACATATAATATATACACGGACTGCAACTACATATTATTGGAGTATTAGTAGACTGTCTGCTTAATTTCTACTAACACTTTATTTTGATAGTCCCCCTAAAGACATTCTACTGTAAGAAACGTTGCTAGTATGTGCCATCTTATTCTACTAACACTAACGCTAACAGCCTAGTTGACATGTAGGTGCAAATTATAGTTATTTGACATGTAGTTGCAAAGTTGCTTATAGTTCATTGAAATTCTAGAGTGGACTATCGAATATATTGTTCATAATGGGACTATACACAAATATGATATGATGCAGTATATTGTTATAGATTTAAATAAAACAAAGTTTACTAGAGTACATTTCTACTTGTCTTGTCTTGGTTTTTTATTCTAATGTTACCTGAAAAGACAATGTAATTATTTGTGATATTTTCTAAAAATTTCTGAGAGATTACATTTTCCCTGAGAGAAAATTTTTGGTATAAAAATCTGTCAAATTAATATAAACCGAGGGCATTCCTTTGCACATTTGAATAACACATTTTCAATATAGACTTTAAAAAGAAAAGTTCATTATATTTACCTTAAACTACCTACAAATTAATTTTTGAGTCCTCTTGGCATGAATATATCCTGTGCCTAAAAAGTATGTATTGCTTTTCAACAAATTATTTTCCACAGGAGAAAATACAGCAGTTGAGGGCAAGTATCGTCAACAACAGAGAAGATGATGAAAGTGTCTATGGTAGGTTTTAACATCTGCTATAAATTTGAGATAAATCGCTCATTAATATGTGTATAAAAATACTTCATGTCTGTTACAGAGGCCCCAGAAATTTCTCTTTGATGCTTCCAAGAGTTTACCAAAGATGTTATTATAAGTTCTGATTGGAAAGGCATCAAAAGACTGTTTCTCTGCTTTTGTTATTCATTCTACACAACGATTAATCAACCTCAAAATATAGCCAGAGCCAATCAGTTGAGAAAACATATCATGGATCAACAAAATAAAATCCTTACTGTAAAGATTATAGCGAGAATATTAGAGAAATGTGTAGTATGATTTAACAGGCCTCTTTCCTCTCCATCAGATAAAATCAGCATTATTCATCACACGCCAAGTAAGTGCCCTTAAGAAAACTTTCTTTGTTGCTGTTACTTTATCTGTCTATATATCTCCTCCATATCTGTGGCAATATGTATAGTCATGACAGACACTGCATACTCATGATAAAAGTAGTGATAGTTTAGTGAAGGGCTGAGTTGGGGATGATTCCCTGTGATGCTATATATATATATATTTAAATGTTATAAATGTATAAATTCTTTGTAGCTGCATCTGAAAAAGAGTGTCGAAGAGTGAGCCAGCAACTGGATACAGAGTTCTACAGTAAACCTCTTAAAGGCCAGAATGTGAGTTTATGAGGGAGATTTTAAACATGTGCTGTTCCTCAAGAATACTATGATACTTTTAGCTGATTATTTTACCCAGTTAGTTGTCTTATATTTCATCTTCTTTTTTAAATAGACAAATTTCTTTAGGAAGGCAGAAAAGCAGTAAAAGTAAGTAACAAACAAACTTTTATCATTCAATAAAATATGCACATGTGACAGTATATTTTATTGAGCAGTGAGCCAAAACATGCCACAATGTGTTGTCACATTTAATTACTTACTTGTTTATATATTTTGTCTTCTTTCAGTCACTCTGTTTGAGGAAACACTGAATGTGCTACACATGCTCTCTGAAGAAATGCACTAAAGTGGAACTGATACTGTACTTAATATTAACACATTCTCACAGCAATTTGTAACTATTTTTCATTTTAGCGAATTGGTGGCTAATTTATATTAATTTCTTTTTGTCTAAAAATCATACACATACTTTTTCATATTAACCCCTTTGAACAAATTCAAATGAAAGTGAAACCATGTAAAATAGTTGCATTTGGTTTGGTTAGTAGAGATTTGGGTACAATCGAAAACAATAAAAAATCTCAGTCATTTCCCACTTTTCACTATTTTACTATCCCACTTTCTTTTTTTTTTCTTAATGCTTGCAATGACTGCTCAAGATTTCAGAAGTCTTTTTGTAGCCTTCACCACCTCCACTGTTTACTCAATATCATTTAGACGATATATTTATAATTTCTTTACAATGTTGTCAAATTTAACATTTATTTCCAATAAAGAACATTCAACCTGAAATTTTACTATAATTTAGTTTTTTTCTATTTATGGATGTAAGGATCTTTTTAGTTACATTGCATGTTCTGGTCCTAAGGGGGTGCTGTGCTACTAAGCATGGCAATCAGTTTTCTGGTTTATGTAGATCTCTCATGCTGTATTGACGGGCATTTTGATAGACAAAAACAAAGCCATTGTACCCAGTGGACCTCTCAGTACCATACGGATCACTGATTGTAAGTAAGAACACAAACAAGCATCTGGGAGAAAGCATCTACAGAAGTGAGGTCTTCCCACACGGAGCTTCAGTGTCAGGGGACATGGATCTAATGCGGATCTGTGATATGAGGCAAAACCCTGGGAGCGCCCCTGCTAACTCGCTCTGCCTGCCAACCCTAGCAGCTGGACACATTTGCATTATCAATCATGCTCTTTGTGAATAATATGTATAAAAGCCTTGCTTCTCCGCAGTGCTTGGATGAGCCAGTTCTGCCTCCAGAGATGATGCGTCTCCTGCAGCCTTAGTGGCATTTGTGCCGTGTGTTTGCCTGTCACCTGCTGCTCTGGGAAAGAGATAGGCTTTCTGATCCATAGCTGGATCAAGCTTTGACATTCCTTCTTCAACTATGAGAGCTTTCCATCCAGTATAAAAGAAGCACTACTAGCTTGTACAGGATAGTATGCACACGGGCCCTCCATCTTGTATGACATTCTGTCATATTAGATCTCATTCAGTTCACTCACAGGAGAATTATCAATCGGCAGCATCTAATCACCACCGTTAGTTGCCAAAATAAATATGATTATTCATACCACTAGTCCTTGTCCTCTTATGGAAATTAACATCAGGAGTTCTCACTTTTCTCAAGCTGGAAGAGAGATGATAAACCCTACACAAAGGATTAAGTCTTCCCTGAAGTATAGAGCTTTATCAGGGGGAGTGAAGGGCAGGATTAGGATTCAAATGCGTCAACAATACTCTTATAATACCACAAACTGATAGGGATCCAACCCAGCTGAGGCTCATAGTCTACTGAAAAACCAGTGGTAAACTCAGACCATACCTCTCCCATTTATCAGCCATTTCCTTTTTATGATTTGTGATTTGATTTGATTAACTGAGCTTTCAGAAGTTTGTTGTAATAATAAAGAGCAATTGCTCAGAGTTTATTTAAAATCCTGGTTCCCGCAGTTTCTTTCTCGACAGATGCCAACTGGTCCACAAAAATACAATTGCACACAAAAATGCACTCTAGTCCCTGTCCTTGGTATTAAAATCCTGAATTATACACAGCTGCTTCCCCTTTGCACCCTAATAAAAATCTGGTAGTTTCACAGCCAAGTGGCATTCTTTAATCCCATAATCCCCCTGCATGTGTACAGTATATGTGACCCTCCTCAACAAGGGCCAAGGCCGCTGTCGGGGTACCTCCGGTTAGTAAGAAGAGCTTTGATTTGGGGTTCCTGCCTGGGAAGAGCCATTAAATGGAGTCCACCACAGTAGGATCCCACCACCATTCTGCCTTTACGCTCACCAGCACATCCATGAGCAGCCTGGAGCAATGCCAGAGTGTTTGACAGGAACTGAAATGCATTGAAATGAGTCACATTGAAATATATTTCCAGATTTAAACCTTGATTTACATGAACCACAAACAGTGCATTGATTCTCACTCCATGCAGCTCTTATTAGTGTAAATGGCACTCTTCATTAACATGTTGCTAATGGTTTGTCCTCTTAATGCTGAGTGTTTGTAATGCTAAGGACAATGCATGGAGTGATTGCCAATCAGCAAAGACAAGAGCCAGGTGTCCTCTTGAGTGTGTTAGTCTCGACTGCTCCTCAACAGATGTTTAACACAGGAATTTCCTGGTACTAGCATTATCAATCGTGAGGTACTGACCTAGGTTTTCAATTGTCATTCTAATGCAATGCGTATAACATATTTTCCCAAACTCCCACAACAGGCTTGTTATAGTTAAGTTATCAAGTGGCTACACCTGCAAATCAATTTTTTTAAGAAAAATAGAGGTGCGTAAGTCTTACACTTGGCAAAATAAGACAATATTAATCAAGACTAAAAGTGGAGAAATGAAATCCCTTGGGCTGAGTGTGTTTAGAGAGGTACTGGGAAACCTAAATGTTCAAATACAGCTGGGCACAACTTTCTCACCTCTTTGAAAATAATATCTGGCCAAAGAAGAAAAACAAGATAACCATCAATTTACATATTCTTTACATAGAAGATCATGGTGGGTTAAATCTATCTACATTTGAAATAATCAGATTGAAATGATTCTGCTGCAAAACAGCAGGAAAGTAGTTGCAAAAATCTGTTGTGATTTAATCCCTCAACCTTTCCCCTGAGTATTCCAGCTGGGCTTTTAATCTCTGCCTGTGCTTCCTTTTGTAAAACTGTCGCAGGCACAGGAGAAGCAGAGACTATCATTCAGTAAGTTCTTCACAAGCACATTCTAACATTTCACCCCCCCCCCCCCCCCCCCACGACTACACCCGATGGAACGTTTCAATCCTCCATCTCCACTCTCGCCTTGCTTCTGGTGTTTTGGTGCCCCCTTCCAGAGCTACTCCTTTCCCCGAAGGGCAAAACAGCATCTGGTGCAAGGGCAAAGGTACATAGGACAGCATGGCCCCTGCCGACCCCTCGCCTGTCTGATCAGGGGCCAAAAGAGACCCCTGGAGTGTGGCTGTACCCTTGAGTCTGTGTTTGAAAGCCCCTGTGCTGGAGCTTTGGGTAGATTAGCAGTACTGTTCCCCAATGTAGGGCCTTTGTGCAGCAGCGCCCAGGCGAGGCCAAGCTGTTCGTGGCCACAGGGATGCAGTAATTCCGCCACAGGTCAGCGGCTCTGCATTTTTAAGCAGCTCCTTAAAAGGTCACTTCCGCCGAGGCAAAGACAGAAGACTATCTCTATGGAAGCCCAGTGACTTGCATCCCCCTCCATAGTCGGCTCACAGATTGAATCAAAGGCTATGGTGATAAACAGGGATGGCTAAAGGTTTTATCTTTTATTTGCGCTCTGCTTCTTCTGAGAGGGAGTTGAGTCTTTGAAGCTGATGGTTGTGTTTTTGCAAGGATGTTTTGACTGCTTGATGTCCTCATTCAGGGCTGTAGTGTGTTGGGGGAGGGTTGATTTAGTATGTTTTTATAAGAGTCTTAGTGATTGAACAAATACTGGTAAGCATGAAAGGGTCGATTGCAGAGCATATTTATTTTTAATAAATGCTTGGACCAGTTCCAGACCTTGTGGATGCTGAAGTTCTGCATGTAATGAATGTAGACTGAAAGTTTGCTTGGCTTTGTAATATTTATACTCTTTCCAAGAGAGCTTACCCGTGCCAAATGCCAGGGTGCTCCAGGCCAGTCTTAGCATTAGAGTGTGCAGTTTCGTAGAGGCTAGCAATAGCAAGATAGTTTTGAAAGCAAATGGTCCCACTCTCCCTTCAGAGAACTCTTCAAAGTCACCCCTCTTCCAAAACACATGAACACATACAGCAAAGTGTCACACGAGATGGGGTTAAATTGGCTCATGTATGTATGTACTGCTAAAAAATAAAATAAGGGAACACTTAATCAGTTTCACCTGATTTGAAGCAAATGGAAGTGACACCAGGTGCACTGGAGAGACAACCACAAGACATCCCCCCAAAAAGGGAATGATTTTGCAGGTGGTGTACATAGATAATTGTTCTCTCCTTATTCTTCCTGACTGATTTGTCTTTAGTTTTTTGTTTTGTTTGGGTCCTTGTCACTGAGTGTAGTATGAGGCAGTACCTGCAAGTAACTGCAGTACCTGTGTGTGTAGAGACTATTATTGAGTGCTGTAGAATTAAGCATCACACATATTCCGACCATGGCAGACTATACGTTTTGATAAAAACAAAATGTTATTTATTAGAGAGTTAATAAATCTTCCAAACCATGTCTTCACAATATTCTATTTTAAATCTGTGGCAGTGACTAATTTCATGGGAAATAGCATATACAGTGGAGTTCACTTATCTCGAGTCATGGTTAACTCGCCAATACTATTATGTCGACGATTTTGAAGTGGAACCGCCAAACTCCCTATTTGTCCACTTCACATGGCTATTTCGTGACTTATGAGCGTACCTCGTTCGCTGTATTTGCGTTGCAGGTGCAGCGCGCGCTCACTTCAACGACAGTTCAGTCACGGGGTGACTGAAAATCCGGGGTGGCTGAATCATTTTAAAAAGAGGCACAACATTGTCTTTAAAGTGATTTGTGGAGAGAGCGCAGCGGTTAAACAGAAGCAAGTGGTTCGGGGATTAAGAATCAAATGCGCACCGTGCTGGATGAGACTCTCAACATTTCAACCGATCGCTTCATCAAACAAATCGCGGCAACACTGTTGTGTAAAAAAACACCAAAACACGAGCATCTACATTCTCATTTAATCTCGTTTTTCTCATTTACATCATGTACATCAATACATTTAAATTTTTATTTCTCTTACTACAACCCACGGTTTGGTTTCACTTTTATAAGAAATACAACCGGCAGGTTTCAAACCCGTCAACACTGATCGGGCTGTCAGAGCAGTCAGGTGGTTCATTACCGGAGTGAAGCAGTGTGTTTGCTTCAAACGTCATTTTCACGTGACTATTGACGTAATGATACAAGCTCCGAAGCAATGGTTCATTGCAAAGCTCGTTCGAGTTTGAAGCAAGCTTCGGAGCGTCAGTGTCAGACGTAACATCACTACAGACGCGCACCATTGCCGCTTGCAGCCGCTCAAAATGTGTTTTTTTAGAAAAATTAGGTGTAATTGAATAATTTTCCGCGGCACACCTGACGATCACTCTCCGTCACTCTGACAGCTGCGCTGATTGGCTGTCTGACCTGTCAATCATGCAAGAAAGCGTGATTGGCTGTGCTGTCATGAAGGCGGGCTCTTCTCTTAAAGGGACGAGCGAGAGACTGTTTTTTCTTTCTTTTTCTTCTGATTCTGACTTTCTTATTGCTTTCTAATTGCGTGAATTTCGCGCACAAGCACTCTGTACGGATTATCTGCATCTGAGGGTTATATGTGGGGAAATCGGTAATATATATGTATGGGTTGTATGTTAATATATGTAATATATGATGTATGGGTTATCTCGCGAAACGGTTATCTCGATGCTTTTTCCCGACCCCCGACGCCATCGACATAACCGAACTCCACTGTATTTGTCAACTGCCCGTTCATGTCACAACATATTCTTTCATAAAGAAAAGCAGCTCCGGCTGTGGGTTGCATGAAGCTGAACGCTTGTCACAATGAGATATTCAAAATTGCTAACCTCCTTTTTTTTTGTACACTGAGATAATTTGTACATTGTGTACCATGCGTACACTTGTGCTTCAAACCACATTCTTTTGTGCCAAAAACAATGTTCAAAAACACAAGCGGTTTTATTCGTTAACCGCAAGAGAAAGTTGGGTCTTCCAAACGGAACTGTAATTTTTAGAAATAAAACTAGTAGTTGCTTAATTTTTCTCCTAAACTAAATTATCTTCTCCACCAGTACACAGATTGACAGTCTGTCTGGAATGTGCAAAGACGCAGACAAATTCATACAATCAGTGAAAATTTCCAATGCAGTTGGACTACATCAACGCTTTTTGAACACCGCTCGCTCAATCAAATTCAGAACTAATACTACTAATACTAGTACTACTAATACTAATACTAATACAAGAACTAATAAAACCATTGTCTTAGTACATCTGAAGTATGGCTTGTGTATTATGTATTATCAATGCATCAATCAAGTAACGTACAATGCATATTTTTTACTAGTATGTGATTTTGAATGTCAAAAAATGATAAAACTCTACTCATGTGAATGCATACACTTTATCATTACTACTCTTGAATGTACAATGAAGCGCTAAAATACCGAAATTACTACAACACAAAACCCTCTTAACAAAATGGTGGCAAAATCACCCATATTTCAAAACGAGACCCCCACTACTATTAGGTCTCATCAGAATTAGCTGTTCTCCTCAGCAACGAAAGAGATTAATTGTTCCACCACATGTGCAGTAATAGCTTGACTCCATGCCCAACCAATCGAGTGTTCAATGGCAGTCCACAGAGTAATTGAGGTGATTTGGCAAGCACTGCCTCGCATACATAGTTCCATAAAGACATCCTATGTCACATGAGGACTTCCCACATATTGCCTCAAGGAGACTTGTGCCAAGGATGTGGTGTAAATATGAACTGGGGCAATGAAAAACCAAACAAAAGCGTACATGAATGGTCTCTGTCATTATTATTACTCTGACTGAGCCGTGGGCAATACACATTGCTGATCCTCAGTGGAATCTGTTAGGTGCAAATATTGCCTCTGGCCTAAAATTTGTTCATTTAAGTGATAGCCATGATTCCTTATATCTGAAAATGTGTATGACAGTACACTGCCCACAACAGTTTATGAAGGCAATCCGTTTAAAATGCATACACTCATCTTCACATATTAATTTTTATCTCATATGATACTTATACTGTCAGTACAGCAAATGAAACTTGAATAGAAAAGCATAGGAAACTTGATATTTAATTCTCTAAATCTAATTTTATGCCTTGGAAAAAATGAAAGGAATAGAACGACTGGGAAATTTTCCCAATTTCTTTCAGCCTGAGGCGGCTTTAATGGCTTTTCTCCACTTGGATGCAGGTGAGGGGGATTTGATTCCAGCTGAATCATGTAAGAACCTTCCCCCTGCCTCTCTTCATCCAGGTGTTCAGCCAATCCCTTCGCTCACTGCTACTGGACGGTCGCCATGTTCTTATTAATTCCTGCAGGCAGGCTGAGCACAGCCTCAACACGCTGCCCTCCAGTTACAGAACCACTGCTCAGCGTTTATACATGCTAATCTGAAAAGCAGAGAGGAATGGAGCTGAACTTGAGTTTTAACTAGCATATGGGTAGTTGTTTAGTGCATTTTTATAACATTCATGTATAAGGGATATTTAAATCCTGCAAATGAATTGGTATCTAATGCTTTAGTTGTTTCATATGCTCTTGTTATCAAGAAGGAATTATTAAATTTTAAATTTTTCAACTTTTAATTTTTCAGGCCCACAGCATCAGGCCCCAGAACGGATCCTCCCATGATGTGCAAACTCATACCATCTGAAGAATTTAGGCCAAAACCACCAAAACACCCTTAAGCTGTCAGAATCCACAACAACTGACAACAAACTGACCAAAGTGTGATTCTTCATGTCCTTAAATTTTCTACATTTACAAACTCTTTAAACTGTGACATTTGTAAACATCTCCTAGTGTTTTACAATATACAATGTAATTACAAAAATGTCCCAAAAGCACATGGGGATGGTTTCTCTGGACAGAGAGACTAATAATTTGTCATTTTTATCACACTTAGCCTCTGAGAATAATAATTTGACTTAGGACTTAAAATA
This sequence comes from Rhodeus uyekii, assembly GCA_037043235.1. Lineage (NCBI taxonomy): Eukaryota > Metazoa > Chordata > Actinopteri > Cypriniformes > Acheilognathidae > Rhodeus > Rhodeus uyekii. The sequence continues at coordinate 2,486,908 of JAWRVZ010000007.1, forward strand.
GACCTCAAAGTTTGTCCCCACTTAGACGGAGACGCGTATCACTGTATCTGCATACATTTTTTATCGAATTTGCATTTCGTCCACACGGATCTGGCGTTTGGGTCCTAAAGTGAACAGATTTGAAAACGACACCATTGCGGTCTCATGTGGACGGTCAATCCGGATATTTTTTGTGGACCGATGATGTCATCACATCACGTGTCGGCTGCGTTAAACGTAACAGCAACCGTGTTGCCAGATTGGACTGAAGATTTCCAGCCCAACTACAGCTTAAAACCCGCCCATTTAAAAAAATACCACCCCAAAGTGCGTACTCTTATAAATAATGAAAAAATGTTGAGCGATTTTATGCATCAAAAACAATCCCAAATTTTATCAACCAGCCCAATGCATTTTTTCCCGGTCGGACGTGACCAAAAGGTAACTAGCAATCTGGCAACACTGAACAGCAACAACAATGCGCATGCTCAAATTCTTCTTCTCTGTGTATAGTGTATATCTGTAGCAGAATTACAGTGCCCTATACTGTTCTGGCATATATACTACACCGTTTGCAGTCGGTTTTAGTGGTTTCGTGTGGACACTGATATTTCTTGCGCCGATGCCGTGTTTATGATCGAATAGGGAATACACCAGCTTCATGTGGACGTGGCCTTAGATAATAACTCCATGCTTACACCCGAGTTGTCAGATTTACTGCATTAGTTTTGATAAGCTGAGCTTTTCTCACCTGCAACCAATGACACTGCACACTTCCACCAGGCCCCATATGTAAATTATTATTAATGGTGATTCATTTACTTGGCATCCTGTGCTAAGCCTGGTTATTAGAAAAAGAGAGCGAGAAAGGCGAAAAATACTCCCATGTTGCAGTTTTTAAGTCCACCCCCCACCCAGCTTCCAGTGTTGCTATAGAAACTCCCAATCAGAGACTGTTGTGCCCATGCGCTTGGCGTGGGTTTCGGTGGCGCAGGTGGAATGCATATGGAACAATGGTCCATCTGGGTGTGCCAGTGGCGCCCATTTTAATCACACCGTTTCCACGGTGCTGGCTGATGGAGACATTGAGTGGGCTGCTGGGAAGCCGCCAGAGCTCATCTACAGTGGGTTGAAATGGACCATAGAAGGAAGACTGCTTCAGATTTTCTCAAATGCAGACTTCTTTTAAAGGATTTAGCCCATTAGTCAGCCAAAAAAAAAAAAAAAGCACAATATACTTGATAATTGTAATAATAATAATAAAAATTATATAATTGCAGTTTGTTTGCTCTCTGTATTTCTTTCTGCTTCTGCCTTAACACAGTACTCTCCTATAGTTTTTCTTTCTTGAAAGTGTACCATAGGCAAACATCTGTTCACTTTCTTGAAAATAAAATAGATACTCAATAGTTACTCAACCCACATCGCTTTGTAAGTATGCTCTTCCAAACCATTATAATCAAACTGTTAATGCAAATGTTAAATATTGAAGTGGACATGGATGTGTTTGCATAATGAATCATTCAGAGCACCTTATCAATTGAAGCACATTTAGAACAGTGAACAGAACTAGCGCAGGTTAATTAAAAGCCAAAAGCCAAGGGGGTGTCTTGCAACTCTCCTGGTCTGAACCTATTTATTCCATGCTGGGTGCATGGGGATTTTGGGGCTAGGAATGTAACATTGAGTTCCTCAAAAAAAAAAAAAAAAAGATTCTACAAGATTCATAAATAAATCAAGACCGCATCACACTTTGTACATGTCATATTTAAAATGGTGCTGTCAAAGTTTATTCAGAGACATAAACTTAACTGCTAAATGGCACAGCTTAAGTTTGGTAAGAAAATAGATTGTATATTATATGTGATATGATGAAGCTAATTCAGCATTTTTTCTGAGCTTTCTTTTGAGGTTTAAAGAGCTCTCAACAATCAACCTGCCAGAAAAAAAGATTAGTTTCACAGGTGGCCTCCAAATGTTTGAAACTGAAGGGGCTTTAAGGCTTTAAGAATGCAGAAAGAGATTTTTTTTTTCTTTTCTTTTCTTTGTTTTCAGTTGATATTTAAGCGATTTGGCAGTCAAATGTGATGGAATGTGTGACAAACCCAATCCTGTCCTTTTTTATTATATAACAAATAGAGAATAATTGTTTCTAAAATCTATTGCATTTAATTTAGCTTCTCAGTTATCTTCCTAGTTCAGTAATCAGGGCACTGACCAGGAAGTCGGCCATTTTAAGGGCTGTCTAATTGCAAAATCCCACGAGTTCACTGAAACTTTGGTTGGTCCCACAATGCGCTGTGAAAACATAGGAGAATTGATGTTCAATATGTTCACTTAACAGAAGTTCAGAAGAGAGAAACATAAATCACATGAGCCAACTCACTACACACAAAAGATATTTTTAGATTTAATGTTAACACATCACATAGAACTTTACTGTAAAATATGTACATTTTATGTTAATGCATGTACACTTTTTTCTATTCAGGGTACTCTTCAAAAAGTGTTAATCACCTCTATTATTTTTCATTTAATCCAGAGACTTTAGTTGTGTCCATTTCAATTCAGCTTTAAACAATCTTTCATTTTATCATTTGATTAGATTTCTTTTAACAGCACAAAATGCAAGATGCAGTGCATTCTTGGGCGGAATCTTCTGTGTGGCTGATTGTTTCAGACGGACCGTTTTGACTGTTGCACTGCTGCTGTTTCCTGTTTGCTCGAGTGGATTGCGTTTGTTTGCACCGTATTAACTTGTTTTTGTTTTAGATCTTAAACTCAACGTTCGTTCATATTGCTAAATACAATACTAGATTATTTAATAAATTGTAATTGTCAGCTTTAATCTAAGTCGCTAAATGCGTTAGCATTGTGCTATCTTACTTAATTACTGTCCGTGTATACAGCGTTTTCTCGCTCTCACCTTTTTTCCGAGTTCATCAAACAACTGGTGAGTTGGATCAACACACACACGGTGAGTCATGTCATCTCCTGTAATTGTTACTTGCACTGCCTGCTTCATGTATAGTCTGTCTCTGTCAGCATTAAGGGATTCACATGTGATAAATGTAGGGACATAGTCTGGCTGACAGAGAAGATCTCAGAATTAGAGACACGCATCCAAACTTTAATCGAGGATAGTCAGAATGCAAGGGCTTTAGATACTACTTTAGATGCGACTAGCTTAGCAAACCCTGTACATTGTTCGGTTCCGGCTGTAGAGCCTGTGCAGTAGGGAAACTGGGTGACTGTGAGACGGTATAATCGCGAGTCAAAAAACCGCTGTTCCATTCCGATTAGAACATCAAAGAGGTTCTCCCCACTCAGTGACGCACCCACTGAGAAACCTGTTGAAAGAACCCTAGTAATTGGCGATTCTATTACGCGGAATGTGAAAATAGAGACTCCAGCCACCATAGTCACATGTTTGGCGAGAGCCAGAGCACCTGACGTCAAAGCAAATTTAAAGTTGCTGGCTAAAGCTAATCATAAATATTCTAAGATTGTTATTCACGTCGGCGCAAATGATATCCGACTTCACCAGTCGGAGATCACTAAAACTAATATTAAAGAGGTGTGTGAACTCACAAGTACGATGTCAGGCACTGTGATTTGCTCTGGCCCTCTATGCGCAGGAGTGATGAGATGCTTAGCAGATTATCCTCACTCAATGGCTGGATGTCTAAGTGGTGCCTGCAGAATAACATAGGGTTCATATACAATTGGAAAAGTTTTTGGGGCAGACCTGACCTGTTGAAAAGAGATGGTATTCATCCCACCTGGGATGGTGCCGCTCTTCTCTCTAGTAATTTGGCACATAGCCTTAGAGCTGAACCTTGACTAACTGGGGCCCAGGTCAGGAAGCAGACAAACTGGCATCTCACATCACAGAGGTCAGATAAATTCCAACACATGGAGACTCTTTCTCCTAGATATCCTATAGAGACTGTGTCTGTTCCCCGAATTACCAAATACAAAAAACTCTCAAAACCGGTTAAGGGTAAAAATTTAATTGATTTACAAACAATTAAGAACGGATATAACACAAATTAACAAATTATAAAGCTTGGGTTACTGAATATACGATCCCTTTCCTCAAAAGCACTTATTGTAAATTAAATGATTACAGATCATAAACTATATGTGTTGTGTTTGACAGAAACCTGGCTAAAACCAGACGATTACAATACTTTAAATGAGTCCACCCCTCAAGATTACTGTTATAAACATGAGCCTCATCTGAAAGGTAAAGGAGGAGGTGTTGCTGTAATTTATAGTAACACGATCTGTTCTGCTCAAAGGTCTAATTTGAAATATAATTCTTTTGATGATGCTTAATCTAAAATTATCTAGTGCATGTAATAATTCCTGTTTACCTTTTGTGCTGGCTATTCTATACAGGCCACCATACAGACTTTATCAAAGAATTTGCTGATTTTCTCTCAGACTTAGTAATGTCTTCAGATAAAGTCATAATTGTTGGTGATTTTAATATCCATGTAGATAATGAAAAAAGACGCATTGGGATTGGCATTTGGAGACATTTTAAACTCTAGTGGAGTTGCAGAACATGTACCCACTCATTCTCGTAATCTTACTTTAGATCTAATATTGTCGCATGGGATCAATGATCAACTGTTCAAATTCTGCAGCAGAGCGATGACATCTCAGATCATTACTTAGTTGCGTGTAGATTACCCTTGGCCAAAGTCGAAAAACTAACTCCCTGTTATAAATATAGTAGAACTATCACTCCTAACAAAAAAAGATAGCTTTATAAGCAATTTTCCTGATCAGTTGGATCTACTTAACATACCAGATAGCCTAGAACAGGGGTCGGGAACCAATGGCTCGCGAGCCATATATGGCTCTTTTGACGGCTGCAAATGGCTCTTTTGACGCCGCCACCCCCCATCAACAGATCAGTCGCTCCGCTACTTCCACGTTCGGAGGACAGGCAGATCGCGCTGCCGCACGCCACCCCAACCCCTCCTCACGCCCCCGTCAACAGATTGATCGACAGGACTATGGCTCTACACAGCTTCATGTTCAACAAAAATGTGGGTATATGGCTCTCTCAGACAAAAAGGTTCCCGACCCCTGGCCTAGAAGAACTTGATGTTGCAACAGAAACTATTAACTCTCTCTTTTCCAGCACTTTAGACACTGTTGCTCTGTTGCGCTTAAAGAAGATTAAAGAAAATAGTCCGACACCGTGGTACAACGAGCACACCCGGACAAGAGAGCAAGAGAGAAGCCAGAAAAATAGAGCAGAGCTGGAAAAAAACTAAGCTTGAGGTTTTTTCGCATTTCATGGAAAGACAGATTTGACTGACAGTCTGAATTTGCATTCAGATAGGCCTTAAAATCAGCTAGATCTGCTTACTTTTCTACCCTCTTAGAAGAAAACAAATACAACTCTAGGTATTTATTTGATACAGTGACTAAATTAACAAGAAATAAAGCCTCAACACCAGATGCTTTAAAACAGCACAGCAGTAATGACCTGACTTCTTTAATTGCAAAATTCATAACATTAGAGAGAAAGTTATAACCATGCAACCATCTACTACAATATCACAAAATACAGTAAACTTCAGTGTCCCTGAAGAAAAATTCCACTCCTTCATTGCTATTGGGGAGGAAGAATTGTGTGAACTCGTTAAATAATCAAAATCAACAACATGTATGCTAGACCCAATACCAACTAAGCTACTGAAAGAGATGCTTCCAGAAATCATAGACCCTCTTCTTAATATTATTAATTAATCTTTGTCATTAGGACACGTACCAAAAACATTTAAGCTAACCGTAATTACAAAAAAAACCCACAACTTGATCCTACAGAATTAGTTAATTACAGGCCGATATCAAATCTACCTTTTTTTGTCAAAGATTCTAGAAAAGGCAATATTTTCACAACTATGTTTCTTTCTAGAAAGAAACAGCATCTATGAGGATTTCCAGTTAGGATTTAGACCATATCATAGTACTGAGACTGCTCTCATTAGAGTTACAAATGATTTGCTCTTATCATCCGATCGTGTTTGTATCTCTCTGTTAGTGTTACTGGATCTTAGTGCTGCATTTGATACAATCGACCACAAAATCCTTCTAAATAGACTTGATATGCTCTCTAAGACAAATACGGAAAAGTTAGTTCATGCGCTCATGAGTTCAAGGCTAGATTATTGTAATGCTCTACTAGGTGGTTGCACTGCACGCTTAATAACCAAATTCCAGATGGTCCAAAATGCAGCAGCTCAAGTTCTTACTAGAACCAAGAAGTATGAGCATATTAGCCCAGTTCTGTCAAACCTGCACTGGCTTCATTAATCACTGAATACATTTTAAAATTTGGCTAATTACTTACAAAGCATTAAATGGTTTAGCTCCACAGTACTTGAGCGAACTCTTAACACATTATTGTCCTTCACATCTATTGCGATCCCAAAATACTGACCAGCTTATAATACCTAGAATATCAAAGTCAACTGCTGGCGATCGATCTTTTTCCTATTTAGCTCCTAAACTCTGGAACAATCTTCCTAATACAGTTCGGGAAGCAGACACACTCTGTCAGTTTAAATCTAGACTAAAAACGCATCTCTTCAACCTGGCATACACAACACACTATACATAAATTTTTAATCCAAATCATGTAAAATTATTATTATTGTAATAATAATTTAGGTCAGCCGGAACATTCCCATAACATCTGATGTACTCGATACATCAGAAAAAGAATGGTATCTATGCTGATATTATTTTCTGTTTATTCCGAGGTTACCATGGTCAGCCGGATCCGGGCTGTATCCGAATCAGATGAGGGACCTGCAACTGGACACGAGCACAGCACTGCCCTGAAGTGTCTGCGTTGACCGTGACTCTATTAAACCCTCCCCTGTGTAGATCATGAACCCATCTCCAATCGGACCAAATTGGACTTAATATTGGATTTGAATTATCAAATTAATAATCAAACTATCAATCACTCAATCAAATCAATCAATAATCAAAACTTAACACTTAATATTCATCAATTGTATTAATTCGCCTGCTCTTTTAAGGTTGCTGTTCAGCCAACCAAACTTTGTTTATAATGTTTTCCTGTGACCACTTTAAAGCTGCTTTGAAACAATCTGTATTGTAAAAGCGATATATAAATAAAGGTGACTTGACTTGACATATACACATGAACTTATACACATTAAAAGATGCATTTAATCCAACATGATACCATATGTACAAACTATCACATGTGTGCATAAGAGTCCCTGGAGACACTGTTGTGTATGTTTAGAAGCAGGGGGTCGCAAACTCCTCAAGTTTTAATTAAGTCGCCACTCTTGGCACAGCATAGTTGGACAACCACTGAGCTACATCAGCAATTACATAAACAAACCCCAAAAGATTTTAGTTGCTAATATCACTACCTGAAAGCTAAGTACACACTGTTAGAAAAAAATTGGTTATGTTCTCCCAGGACATTGCACGCTAAGTTTATGGAGATTTCTTTAACCCTAAAACAAAACACAATTCAAATAAATGTTTAAATAAATGTCCATAAAATACCTGTGAAAAATCAATATGGAAAATTCTTTCATATTAACACATATGTGCCCTATATATTTTACAGACTTTTCTTAGAGTGCATAAACAATTTTGTTATAGGCAACTGATGTGAATCCGTCTCAAAATTAAAAATGTCTCAATTACCTTTAAAAATTCTGACAGGATTGATATATTAAACCCACACTGCCCTTATGAATAACAACTGTGTGATGGATGCTAATGTGTTAGGTGAGATGGACTGAGAATGTATGTTCTCATGCCACTGTGATCTCAGTGTGTGTGTGGTTATGCCCCGTTTGCCATCTGCGGCAAAAGGGTGGAGGGCCGCTGCAGTACAGTGAAGGTATTGTGTGTGCCCTGACAAGGAGGGGGATGAATTTGTCTGAAATGGAGTAAAGGAATGGGAGATGAGGTGAGACCCAAGTGGAGTACAACTCAAGAGCTTAAGAAATGTTCTTATTTTCAAAGGTGACATGAAATACATTTAAAATGTTGCCGAGAGAAAAATTTTAACAGTAATTTGTTTTAATTTAAATTTTAAAATCCCTCCCCAGTCAAGACTACTTCTTTCTCTCTTACTGGAATCTTATATCTTCAGCCAGCAAAGACTGATTTGTTGTCAATCTTGGCCAAACATTAGATAGAACCACCTACGGATTTACTGTCACAAAGAAAAGAACATTCCGGAAATATGGGTGAAAAAAATTACATCACCGCCAAAGGTTTAGGGTTAATATTAAGAATCTGCTCTCTCCCTGCCTTCAGACACAAGGGAGTCATATGTTAATCATTTTACTGATAAAATGATCTTTGTTCAATTAATCTACACAACTAATTATTTTGTATTTTTTTAATTTCAATGAAACAAACTTCATGCTTGTCTCATGAAGTGACAAAAAGAGAATGTCACCTGAGCTTCAACCAATGTTTTTAGATGAATTGTTAAGAAATATACTTTGCTAATTTTTCATGCTGTAAACAAAATATATTAGAGAATCGATACTTAACTTTAATCTGCATTATCTGTACAGTAAATACACAATGCAGACAAGAGTATTTTCTTTTAAACAACTTTTGGACAGAGTAGTGAGGAGAGCCCACTGTTGGCCGGGAATGAGCTTTTAAAGCCATTTCCTGTGAGCTACGTCCATCATTGCTCTCCATTTCGCTGCGTTCCCCTTGTCAGCCATTATTCATCACTGTAATGTTGTGCTGGGCAGAGCCCCAAAACCTCAACTTACCATGGGGAAAGAAATGGAGAGAGACCAAACACCCGACACAAACGCACATAATACTAAATGTTGCCATGGATGGGTACTGAAACTACTGAGTGCAGATTAAGGGACCTACATAGGTTTTGTCATCTTTAGAAAGTTCCAATATGTTCAGTGATGGTTTAGGTCAAAGTTCAGTGTGTACACTGGGTTAAAAATTAAATGTTGCATTAGCATACATATTAGACACAACCTATTTATTTTAATAGATGTGTGTTTCTGAGTCACTCTGAACTGTTTGGCAAAAACTACAAATGGCAGAAAGTTGGGCTTTAACCATATATGTTGTCTTAAAACTCTTTACCATTCCACTCCAGATTTTCTCAGCAGCCATAGGCCAGTTCTGTATGGGCCTCTGGGGCTCGGGTAGGGAGAGGTCCTGTTGGGATGGAGATAGGGGATTGATGGTGATTGTTTTAGCATGTGAGACTGCAGGGGAGGACAGGCACTACAGACTGCCTGCCTGCACTGAGGTTAGATAAGGTGAGAGCTCAAGGGCTGGAATAGTTCTTCTGGCCTCACGCCCACCTGTAAATAAAGTCATACTCACACAGGATCCTCTGTATACGAGACCTTGTTTTGCAGTATTTAGAAAGAGTGAATGCTAAATTTCTCTTTGCTGACTAAGCAGATGCTACATTTCTCCTTGCATACTAAATAGATGTTTTTTTTCCATTTAATATAAAATATCAGGGCTTTTCGGATATAAGAATATTCTGAAAGTTTATATTTTCAGAAATATCAGAAAATGTCTGCCTTAGTAAAACAAAGAGATATTAAGCAGTGCACAACACACATGCCTTCACCATAAACCATGAGGCTGTCTTATCTGCTGCTGAACTGCTGCCAGTGATTCCATTCACATAATTGACTTGCGCCACAAGCCCGACCAAATGAATTTTTGTCCCCTTACAATGCACTCTTTCCTCATTATTCGTAATTAGCCACATAGTTTTTCTGTTACAATTGAAGAGGTACTGATAATGATTATGGCAATGATTATGTGTTTTTGTTGTTTGGTGTGTTTCAGAATGAGTTGTTGAACCATGTATACATGTAAATCAGCTTTATTGTTGTTCAGCATCAAAACTATCGAAAACCCTCATAAACTGGTTTTCACACATATAATTATATAGCATACGCTCATAATATCACATGTGCTCATTGTGTGCTGCTCATAAACACTGTGAAATGCATATGAGGTTTGACTATGGAGAATTTGGACACTTTAAAAAGTCTGAATGCCATAGCATTAGATACATATTTTTTGATAGTTTTGTAAATGTACAAGGTAAGATTAAAACTACTTAAGGTTTTTTATTTTATTTTTCGACAAAGACAAATAAATGTGTGTAGACATCGATACGGCATACACAAGATGAAAAGAATGCCTATAAAATCCTAGGTAATGATGTCAACAATTTGCCTATTTTTTGTTGCACAGGTTAGGGAATTAATCATTGTGTAGTACTTTGACATTTTCAACTCACATTTATTTATCGGTTTTCACAATATAGTACATATCATTTCAAAGCAGCTTTACAGACAATGTATTTTCTACATTACGATTTAGAGATATCTGTAATCAGGTGTGATTGTGCCAAAGTGATGCCCATATGTCAGAAATGTACAGTCCTAAGTTGTATAAATATAAATCATGCAGTAGCACACAAGTCGTCACCTTTATTTATACAGAACGTTATACAATACAGATTGTTTCAAAGCAGCTTTACAGAGATGACATGAAGTATTCAGCTGAAATTGTGTGTTGATTTAGTTCCATTGTAAAGATCATCAGTTATTAAAATAGTTAATTTAATCTATAAAGCCGTTCTGCAAAAAAATTTCATACATTATGTATTCATTTTAAGCAGAAAAACATTAGGTAATAAAAGCAATTGCTTTCATAATGATTAAAATATAAAGACAATTTGGAACACTTAATATTCATCAATATGGTTGATTGGCTTGCTCTTCTAGAGCTACTGTACAGCCAAAACAAACTTTGTTGCATTATTTTCATTATTACAGCCATTGCAATGGTCCCAGAAATTTGATGAGAGACCAGTTGCAGCTATAGTAGTTTTAAAGAAAGTATGATGCAATATGAAACATTTAAATGTATATGAGACTAGTGGATTTGAATAGATGAAGATTTTGAAGTATAGTACCATCAACAATCAGCCCTTAAAGCAACTTTGTCTTTGACATCTGTCTGACATTATGATAAATGTTATAAAATAAACATAATGCAACTAATCTCAGTATTCTGATTTAGCTGTGCATGCATATGTCACTCTCTGGCATTCTATTATATCACACTCAAATCCCACTTTTCTCTGGTGAGCTTCCTTGAGTGAAAAAATCTCTGCCTGGTTACACACAAAATCTTCGCCCACCTTTCTCATCTGATAATCCACCGGTCACAACAAGGGAGAAGAGAAGATGCCCTTCAGGTTTTCTAATCTGAATATTCAAGATGAGGAAGACTGGTACTACTGCCAATTTGACAGATGGACAATTAATCTGAGCTAACATGGCATCTTAGCCTGAATAAGAATTGCAGGATCGAGACCTGGACCAGCTACAAACCACAGCTATGTTTCCCAAGGAAATATAGCCTTAAGAAATGAGGCATAAAGATGAAACGGCCATGGCTGTTCATCCATATGGGCAACCTTAATCACTCTCAGATCAAGTCCAGTAATCACATTAATATCATACATATTATCATGTGATTTACTGCTTCATTTCCAAATATTAGATTACAGATTGTCACACTTTATGATATAAGCTTCAGGCTTTAATTTTACAACTGACCCAAAGGAAAGTTATTTGGAATTTATAAAATATAATAATAATAATAATAATAATAATAATAATAAAGACTCGAATAGACTATATAACATAAAAGCACCAATGAAAAATTGCAGAAGATTATTAGTGTTTGATTAACAATGCACAAATACTCGTTAAAACCCTCAATAGTTCATGACCTCCATCTGGCCATTTTAAAACTGTTGGGAATATGGTCAAACTATCTCCAACATTAGGCTGTGTACACAATTTACACACAATACCTATACAGACAAACCCCACAACCAAAAGAGTTAAAATAATTGGTGATTATTAAAAGTTATCTTATTAGTTTTCTTGCACTTTATTATAGCCAGAGCTTAGATAGCACTGGAAACCTGAAAACACCTAATGTAACAGAAGAGTGCAATATCACTAGAAATAGACTACCGGTATCTAGAAACAAAGATGAATGACAACTAAATCTATGAAATTGCTGTAGAAGTGAAAATAATGCATTTATGAATTTATACAAACTAAATTTCCTGATGAGGGAATATTTTTTAATTTTTTTTACTTTTGTTCTCACATCTGGAAGGGATTAACTGTAAAATGCTAAAAGGGATGATTCCAGTCATTTCAATGTTGCAATGCAATGCATTTCATTGTTACTGAGCCACTAGAGGGCGATGGTTAGATCACCCTTGTGACCCTGCAGGTGTTGTCTGTAACAGTAACTCAGTGCATTCTACATCGTTTAATTTTCATTAGTCTTTATGCATCATATCATCTTATTTTGTCAACATGTTTTAAAATAAAACACCTTTCTACTTTCCTCCCACATCATTTTTCTGCAATATTAGTCTACAAAAGATGTCCACACATCTTTTACTTTACTAAGAAATATTGAAACTGATATAATTTCCTTTAAATACTGTAGTGTATATTTGCAATCACTGACCCTTTTAATTAAGAATGTACTATATTAGATCACTATCGGTAAAGTGTACCAAACACAGGTGCAAATCCCCCCACCCCCCCACCCCCTATTTCTTTAAAGTTAATTAGTCATTTGTTCTATGGATATGACAAAAGGATTATTCTCACTTGCCCTGCTGTTAATCAGGACTTTCAAAGCATATTTTTACTCCAAATTCTAGTTATTTTTCCAAACCCTAATCTCTCCTTCCAGATGGTCCGAGTCTGTCTCTAATATAATTGGCTATAAATCTGGTGTGAGTTACAGCCTAACACATTGGAAAGACAGGTGCACGTTTCTATTTTCCCTTTTTTTTCTAGAGGCCCTGAGTTTCTGTGAAACTACTATGATAACACATGTCCATTGTGAAGTGAGATTGGGAAAAAAAAATCAACTGGCACATTATCTCCCTGTCCAGATCCCCATTTTGATGAAGCTCTAGCCTTGAATTATGAAATTCTCAATGGCTTGTATAGTGGAGTAGACACATGTGTCCTTGTGTTATAGCACCAGACCAGAGTTTTCCACATCTCTGAAAACATATGTCAGGAATTAGAGAAAGAGGTGAGAGCAAAGCAACGTGACACATTAGAGATGTTTGCAGTGTTTGGGGAGATCAGAGAATAAAAAAGAGGGAAAGCGAGTGGGGTTACTTGAAGGGATGGAATGAGATAGCTCAGGGGAACTCCAAACATCAAGCTTGACCCCGGTACTCGTTCTCCACACTTGCTCCGCTCAGTGTGTGATTCCTCGCCAAAGCCATCTGGCCCTCTCCCTCTCCCATTTCCACTCAACATATTGTCATTCCCTCCCCCCGTCCCGCTCACACACACCCTCACAACAATCTGTCCTCTACCTACGCCAGCCGCGCAAGTGAGCCCACGCTCCTTCATTGAAGATCTCTTAAACGCTCCCAGTTGCCTTTTTCCCACTTCAGTCGCGTCAAGGCTAGTGTCTTTCCCTTCAGCTCTGAATGGCTGAGGATGCTGTCCAGCAATCATACGGAGATGTAGAGGGGGAGGGGTTTGTCTTCTCAATAACAGCCCCCCATTGGGGAAAAAGTCCCTCTCCTGTCTGTACATGAAAGAGCGTGTGAAATCTTTGCAAAATGTTCCAAGACGTCCTAAACTGCATTGAGGTGGGTGGAAAGGGATCATGGTCCTTAAATTCTCACTCTCTTTTACAGCTAGTTTGACCACTGACCCTCACTGCGTGAAATTAGCTACTGTTGATAGTAGCTACTGGTGTATTGACTGATTTAATATAATTATACCTACGTAAAGGATTTACCTCCATAGCTCTAATGTTGACAAAAAAATAATACCACAGGTGTGTCAGATACATTTTTAAGAACCAAATATCAAGTACATTCAGTGATCTCGTTTTTCCCCAATAACGTGCTTTCAATGGTAATGAGTATTTAAGAATGCATGTCATAGCCATAAATGACAATAGGTCCTCGCTGTAATGGACATTAGCAAAGGTCCACTGCTAAGCTATTCATTTCCCTCTTCCCCATTTGCCTCTCCCTCTTACTGACTCATACATCATTTGGTAATGAACGACCAATCAAACATATCAGAAGTGTAGGAAAGCAGCCAATCGGAGGGAAGTGTTTCATGTGTACTCCTGCACCAGGTCAGCCACATGGGCAGCCTGTGCCACCTTCTGTCTTTGAGTGATTTTGCAACAATAAATGATTACATTTGGATCTCTTTTTATATATGTAAAATGTCTGTGTGTGTGTGTGTGTGTGTGTGTATATATATACATATATATATATATATATATATATATATATATATATATATATATATATATATATATATATATATATATATATATATATATATATATATATATATATATATATATATATATGCATGCACATACACAACAAAAAAACTCTTTGCCACTACACACTCTGATTAAATGATTCACTTTTGGTAAAACATGTATTTAAGTTTTATTTTATATGTTCTTCCCTATACAGGAATTGTTTTAAAAGACATGTAAGAATCATAATTTTGCACATATTGATGTAATATTCTGTAACAGTCACACAATCACTGACAGTCAATGCAACAACAATTTATAGTTTTAAAAAGTTCAAAAAGAACGCAAAACTAATCCCTTTGAATCAAATGGTTTAGTCAAAATTTTCTGAAGAGACACATTCACTTTAATCGGATTGTGAATGTAGGCTTTTATTCACAAATAATTTTTGATCAGCAAACAAAAACTTCCTTTTACCATATTGGACGTGTGTGTTGATTAATGTTTAAATATAAATAAGATCCTAAATTAAATGTCTTCTTTATAAGCAATCAAGTGTATTCAGTAAATTTGGTCTAAACAGCTCGATTCATATGGATTCAATTAACAATCTCTTTATGAACTTTTTTTTTTTGAGGCATCAAAATTCTAGTTGCGGGGACTGGAGGAACAGAAAGCTCATTCATTAAAACTTCTTAATTTGTGTTCTGATGATGGACAAAAGTCTTACGGGTTTGGGATGACATGAGGGTGAGTAAATAATGGGGGAATTTTCAGTTTTGGGTGTACTAATCCTTTAAGACACTTAAACCACTAAGTGTATTCAATTTATTCTCTATGTTGGGAGTAGATTTCAGCTGATGGGAATATTGGATATCATTATGAGTTCCAAGCTGTACCCGTGCGCTCCCAGGGTTTCAATCATTCAACCTTGTGAGAGTCAAAATTCCCAGGCCTTCAAGAGTACCAAACGCAGCCGCTGTTCCACACACACGGATACTCCCCCTCGGTCCTCCCCTCTGTGCGAACGCGCTCTCATCTTAATGAGCGTAGAATTGGAAATCAGGCCTGATTGTTCTTCGAGCGCCTGCCTGGAGGCACGTTAGCGCTGGATGGAGGACTTGGGCCCTGAGAAGTCATACGTTTCTCTCTTGTTTTATTGTGAACAGATCAGGCTCCACAAAGGGCTCGTTAGCTGGTCCCCCTCCTTCTCTGTCTCTCTCTCTCTCTTTCCTCTTAACCAAACGGCAGCTGATTATGAATATGGGCTTGGGGTTCTAATTGAAGAGCTCTTTGGTGATGGGACGTGCTATGCCATGGGTTAGAGTTTCAGTGTTTCCAGTGGCTCGTCCCTTCATCATGGTTCAGTATCTCATAATACAAAGGCAGTCTAGGAGGCTTTGGTCGAGGGGTGGGAATCTGGAGGGACCTGATATCAATATTATATCAATATCTGGGTCATGATACAAAAATATAGTTATAATGTTTTAAAACTGATATTACTCCCTCTGCACTATAGGCTTATCTGCAACTATTATTGTTCTCAAGTCATTTGTTTAAACAGAAATAATTTTGTATGCTTTCACCTATTTTTGTTTTCTTGTTCTGAATGCGAGTCAAACTCTTCATTCTCAAAAGTATTAATGTACAATTAAACTAAAATATTTAGCTTATTTTGCATGAGATCCAGGTAAAATATAGATTTTGGGGGGTAAACTATCCCCTGTTTAAAACGAACTGATACAAATAATCAATAGGTTTCTGAGACAAAGTCTCAGACAGTTTTTCAACTCTGTAATTTTAGATGTGCAATTAATTTTAGAAGAGAGAGAGGTATAGAGACCTAAGCGGCCAGATTTATGCCAGTTCTAACGTGTCTGTCCTTTCTGTCCTTGAGAAGTGCTCAGTCACACTGTCAGCATCTCTCACACTGTGCTCAGGAGCCAAACCACAGCATGCCAAAATCTGAGCTCACCGCATGAATATCACCAATGCATGGTGTGTACAGTCGCAGTGCTGGAAAAATGAACAATGTTTGGAGAAATGCATAAAAAAAGACTGTGGAAGACATATGAACTTAATATGACATCATATAAATAACCCCCCCCCCCCCCCCCCCCCCTTTCCATTTCCTGCACTGTACAATGTTTTGTGGTCACACTTACATTCTGAGTACTTCTGTAGACGAATACTTCTCAAAACAGTAAATCCGCTTAATGTTGTGTAATAGATTGAGATTTCCCAGTTGTGTTTGTGGAACAGTAGAGATTATACTACAAATGCAAAAATATCCCGGAACCTCCCAAAGACTCTCTGAACTGAATTATTAGATAAGCCTCTTTAAATACCCAGTGAAAAAATCACTAGACTACATATTTTTTTCCAGCAGAGGGCAGTCCCCATCTCTACAAACAAAGTACACTTGTCCCTGCACAACTCACCAACATTGTTTTTGTGTCCAGTAGTTAGGTGATAGAGGGAGAGATATTTAAACACTGAGAGTTAATAAACTGATTGGAGACCTGTTGTCTTTTGCTGCCCTGTTCTCAAGCTCAGCACAGCTAGTGTGTGCCATTGTTTAAGGTGTTTGATTTGTGTGCTGATAATGTTATGAGATCAGAACATGTTTTATTTTTGACACTATGGTAATTTTCTAATGACCAGAATTATATGCATTAGATGGTTTATTTTTGCCTATAGACATTTTTGCGCTAAGGAATGTGCCAAATGGTTTCAGTGATTTTATGATAAAATATTATGCCTAGACATTTGAATATAATTTGTGGACATACAGCACTTAGTTGTGATCCCATTGGGGGATTTTGTCATTACACATCGAGAACCACTAGTTCTACTCATGTAAGCATTTATGGATGAATCAATTGTGTAAATCTACATACATTTGTATTGTTAGAAGAGAAAAAAATTAGTTTTGAGTCACTCTTGAACAGCTTTGTAACAATCTCTATTGTAAAAAAGTGCTATATAAATAAAGGTGACTTGCAATCTCTCAGCAGAATAGGAATACTAATACCAGAGTGGTCTGACAAATAAAAAAACATTACACTGCTTACATAAATACAAATAAATAACTCTGCACACATATCACACAAGCCTATCATATACCCACTGACCACAAACATTCAAAAGATAAAAGAGGTGCTATTTCAAATTGTATAGCTTTTGTTACTCAGTTTTGCAAGCAGAACCATGCATAATGTCTCAGAGAGCTCTGCAGATTTCTACATAACTGGAACTGAAACAAGAAGTACTAATGTGTATTATTAAATATTTTGGGTAGTTTGATTATGCTTTAAGCTAAAAAATGTCTAAGAATGTAGTTCCCTATCAGTCAGTAACATTTGAAAGTGATTGATGAATTGGAATCTCGCTTGAGAGCCCTATTACCTTCAAGTGGTAATAGAATAAACCAATGCACATTAGTGAATGAGATTTGATTGCAATCTGCTTCCCCACTTTTGGGCATATTAGGCATGGTGAGAATACTCAAATAAAGCTTTTATTTTGGACCCGAGCAGACATTTTGAACCCAAGAAAAATTTCCTTAAAAGAGTAAATACGAGTGTAACATTGCGTCTTTTTAAAGATGTCATTCCACTTGCAACCTTCACCCAGGCCGCAATGTTGAGCTCCCTGCAGGATGGTGATGCCACCAAACATTCCAAGCTGCTGTTGAAGTGTCCCAAAGACAAGCAGCCCAGAATTGGAGGGAGCTGCTCTTCAGGAGATGGTGAATGCACTGTTCCTTCCCCCGGTGGAGAATCTTTTGTTTTTTCAAAAAGAGTTTATTTCTGTTCTGCTACTGGTCTCACAGCCAGCTGTGTAATCTCTGGGTTATAAAGGTTGTGGATTGACAGTGAGTGGGAATGTCTTGCCCCTCTCACCTCCCTGTTCTTTCCCCTACAGGTAGTTTGAGGACGTAATGAATATTACGTGTCTCCAGCCACTCCCTCGTGGAATCAGGTAAGTGTGGAATCTACCAGGTAAGTGTGCAACTCATGGCCTCCATACAGGTGAGAGTGTGATTTCCGAGTTGGGCCTCTGTGCCCCACAGCACTGGCCCACCCTGGGCACGTCTGTTGTCCTGCTGGTCCCCTTTGCACTGTGTCTGGAAGCCTAAGTAGTGCTTACCAGCCCCGTCTTGCTGGGTTGTTTGGACAATCAGACTCACCCCAGATTCAGCAGTGTTAGATTTATCTTAGTGACAGACAAAGATGGTACTGTCCTACATGCAGGAATCACAGTCCTTTTGGCTCAACAGATGACACGAAGTCTGGGTTTTACAGTCCATACTTCATTGTATACAAGAAAGGTAGTGGGTTATGGCTGATCTTAGACCTGTGCATCTTGAATCTACCATTCAAGATGCTGGCGCTAAAAAGCATTTTCCCGTGCGATCAGAGCCAAGATTGATCTGAAGGCTGTGTACTTTCATGTCACATTCTTACCTCAATACAGACCATTTGTGCACTGGTCCTCATCTTGGGCCAGTCCTTGTCACCCTGTATCTTTACAAGGATAATGGAGGCCACCCTTAATCCGTTGAAGCATTTGTGTCATCAACTATCTCAATGACTGGCTCATACTGGCCCAGCTGCGATATATCGGTTGTGTAAACACCGGGACATTGTGCTCAGGCACCTCCGCTGCTTTGGGCTTTGAGTCAACTGGGAAAAGAGCAAACTGTCCCCCATGCAGATAATCTATTATTCTATGTATGAAGTTGGACTCGGATGACATGACGGTCCACCTAACAAATGAGTGCACCCAGTCATTGCTGAACTGCTTGAATTCGTTCAAGAGCAGGACAGCGGTTCCAGTGAAAACATTTCAGAAGAACTCCCACAAAAATCAAGCTTTACAGATGCTGTCTTGGAAGAAGAGGCACAGGAGTTCGCCTTCACTGTCCAGGAATTCCCAGATTACATTAACATTGATAAAGACATCGTTACTGATAGAAGCTTAGAAGCATTTGTTTTCAAGCAGCCCGTTAAAGACATAAAGCAACAAAGCATTTTAGACTTTGTAAAGAAACCATAGTAACCGCGTGTGCAATACTTTTCAGAACTGTGTCAGAGCGAAATGACCGTGTCTTGAGCGAATGTGTTTATATGCTGTGACTTTGTTTAAGCTTTGAGCGAAATTGTGTTTGCAAATTTGGAGAATATGATTACAGGTTTGTATCGAGAATCAAAGGTGGAAGCAGGAATAAGAAAACACTGTCAAACTAAATAAATGTAAAATAGAAACAGTAGATTATGTTATATAACAGTCAGCGGTAGAGTGGCCATCTCTCTCCTCACTCAGAAACACTCTCCTCCCCATGCGCGCTCAGAACAGCGTTCTGACAGAACTACATAAGCCATCTTAAAGGTATTTTCCCAACATAAACATAAAGTAGCCGTTACAATCTATGCTGTTAGTTGGAGCACAAATGCCTTGTGTTGTTAGCAAACATATACAGTGTGTGTACATTTTTATAGCATGGTGATCGCTGCATCAAACAAATCGCCATATTGGCTTTTGGTTATCTCGATCCTCGATCATCTCAACGCTTTTTTGCAACCCCCGAGGCCGTCGACATAACCGGGTTGCACTGTATATGTATATATATATAAACACACTCTGGGTGCACCCTCTATATTACTTTTCATTTAACAGTAATCACAACCAATGTTTCCAAATTAGCACGATTACCTGTCACCACCAGTGATGTTACATATAACCCACACTGAATTCAGTTCATATAAAATTTAACTGGAAGATGTATCAGTCTTAATTTTTCCACTTGTGTTCCTGAGATAAATCAGTCGCAAAAAGAAAATATAGAAGTGACCAATCTCTGAGAATGTTTTCTCTTTCTAGTTCAAAAAAGATTAAAAGATTCTCAAGGAAATTATCCTTTCGTCTTGATTTGTGATCCTTTCAGGTTTGAAGTGGGAGGCTCATCCTCAGTTAAGGAAGTCCAACTCAGAAAAATGTTCACACACACACAAAAAAAAAAAAAAAAAAAACAAAGGGTAAAAAATCTGCCATGTTCACAGACCAGAATATTTATTCAATATCTTTATTCAATAATGAGCTACAATTAAATACATAACACATGAATTAAATAATAATACATACATGTATACCATCATCCAGGAAATGGCACTATATTCAGATTCATATTCAACATCACATCAGATTTCTCCATCACTCTCCATCTCTCTTTTAAACTGCTCAACACTAAAATCAAACAAGGGGCGGAGTCAACAACCTAATTGTAGGTTCAATAAGTTGTTTGTTAATTATTTCTTAAATCAACTCTAAATATATATATACAGTGGAGTTTGGTTATGTCGACGGCCTCGGGGGTTGCAAAAAAGCGTTGAGATAACCGTTTAGCGAGATAACTTACACCCAATATTTCTATTTATTAGATGAAGCGATCGGCATGCTATAAAAATGTACATACACTGTATATGTTTGCAGCGGCGCTGAGCAGACCGCGTGTCAGAAACAGGGATGTGTTTGTGTGCGTGTGTGTGTGTGTGTGTGCGTTGTGTGGCTGTACTAGATTGCATACTTTCTTGCATTCTGTCTGTCTAACAAGTATCACCAATAAACGACTTTAACCAGCCTTGGAATTCAGGGTTTGATTCCCACTCCATCCTGTATTTTTGGGTCTACAGTTTTGACTGAGACATGATAAGCAAGCCAGCTAGTTAGCTTTTGTCACAGACAGGCGCACACACACACACACACACACACACACACACACACACACACACACACACACACACACACACACACACACACACACACACACACACACACACACACACAGTGGACGAGAGTATGTGACTGAGGCTGTGTGAGTCAAACAAATGCAGCAATTTATATTTGTACAGTGATTTAATTATTTTTTACATCCCGTACTGCCATTGTGTAGCCAACAACATAGCCGGACATACATGATTTATTTGCATCTGGAGGAGTGAATATCTACTCTGCCTGCATCTGGGCGGATCTGCTGCATGCAACGCGAACTCAGCGCATGCACAGTGAACTCTCAGTCACAAGATAACCATGTGAAGTGGCGTATATGTCCCTCGTTTTTGCTCGAGATGGTAGGATTCGGCAACATAACAGAATCGACATAACCCACAAGAAAATAATAAAACAAATAGGGAGTTTGGCAGTTCCACTTCAAAAATGTAGACATAATAGTATTGGTGAGTTAACCATGACTAGAGATAAGTAAACTCCACTGTATATATATATATATATATATATATATATATACAGTGGCGTTCGGTTATGTCGACGGTTGAAAAAAATCATCGAGATAACCGTTTATCGAGATAACCCATATAACATATATTAACATATATTTTCCCACATATAACCCGTATGTGATGGTATTATACAAAGATAATCCGCACGCTCATATAGCCAGCGTGTTTTGGGTTTTGTGTAAAAAAATCATTGGTATAACCCGCACCCATAGATTGATGAACTTTTTTGTGTAAGATCACATTTCGAATTTCAAATGTTGCTCGCATGACTTAAACTATCCATAACTGTTCAGGCTCGGTACACAGTGCTTGTGCGCAAAACTTATACAATAAAGAAAACAAACACAAGTCAGAATCAGAAGAAAAAGAAAAAGCAGTCTCTCCCGCTGTGCAGATCGTCCCTTTAAGAAGCGTGTCAAATGAGATGAAAAGAACCCGCCCTAATGGCAGCACAGCCAATCACGTCTTCTTGCATGATTGACAGGTCAGACAGCCTATCAGCGCCAGCTGTCAGAGTGATAGTGCAAGCGAAGCCAGCTGTCAGCTGTCAGAGCGCCAAAGACAACAACCCTCGCAAGAAAGAAAAATGAAAATGTATTGATGTACATGATGTGAGTTGTTAAATGATCTCAGAGACTTTCCACAGCCAGTTCTATTCAGAACTCATGCTCCTCTCGACAATCCCACTCTGGTGGATTCTCCTGAGGAAAGAAATAGTTTGTCAGGGACAGGAAACTATCTGCTACCCAATGTTCAGACCCCTGGAACTGAAAGACTTAAGTGACTTGGCTCCAATGGTAGTTGACACTATCCCTTCAGCTAGAGTAACCTCCACAAGGCTCTCTCATGCTTTGAAGTGGAACCTGTACAGTGATTGGTGTACTTCTTGCAGGGAAGACCCTTGTAGATGTCCTTTCAATGTTGTGCTTTCTTTCCTGCAAGATGGGTTGGAGCAAAGGCTGTCTCCCTTCACCCTGAAAGTGAATGTTGCCGCACATCACAACGCAGTAGATGAGTCTATGAGAAAAGTACCAGGAGCTCGAATCCTCTTCGGCCACACCTCGTCTCCTCTTGGGACCTCTCCTTGGTCTTGATGGTCCTAGATTAAGATACTGCCTCTTAAGACAGTGCTTCTGTCTTAAGACTCTGCTCACATCCATTAAGAGAGTCGGGGACTTAAGGACATTTTACATTTTACATTTGGCATTACCCATTGAGGTTCCTCCTGGGCTTTGACACACAATACCTCTCTGGCAGACATTTGGAGAGCTGCTGGCTGAGCAATATCTAACACAGCAAGATTTTGCAATCTTCAAGTCGAAGCCAGTGTCTTCTGGTGTGTTGACTACAAACAGGTGATATGTGGGAAGAATGGCTCACTTGCTGTGCCATTTCCTTCTGAGAACACAAAACAAGCGGTTATTCTGCTTCTCAGTTGAGTTCTCCAACAAGTAAACGCTGCTGGAGTTCCTCCAACTAATGTGCATTCTTCTTTCCTGTTGGTGAGCCTGTGTCTTTCCCTTGCCAGTCCACTCTGACGTCTCTGTAACTATATTGACTACACCCATGATCTACGTGGGATCTACTTCAGAAATCTTCCTGTGTACAGTAGCTCCACATGGGCAGGACATGGTCTATGTAGCATCCCTTTTCCAGTGGGAATGGGCATGCTTTCCGAGTTGTACCCAATAGTCTTACTGTACAGGTTAAATGGAACATCAGTGATTAACTTTCTTTGTGCACAGCCCAGTCCTACTTTCAGCCCAGCAAATGCGGGAGGACCAGTTGGCTTGCTCAGGGCGCTGGAAGGGGCAGCAGTTGTGGTGTCGTCCATAAGGACCCCAAATTTGTCAGTCACTGATGTTAACATCAAATGTGACTGACTGATAGGGAACATCTAGGTTACTAATGTAACTGAAACAGGGAACACAGCGAAATGTTTAATGTGACTATTCACATGCTGCCTTCTATACCCATAAGCTGGGGAGCAGCATCCAATGCAAATCTCACTCACCAATGTGCATTGGCTTGTTTTCTTACCATTCTAAGCTGATTGGGCTCTCAGGCGAGATCCCAATCCATCAATCACTGATGTAAATGTCTCTTTCCCTTCTTCCTTCAGTCACAGATTTCATCTATAACTACTTATGAGGCTATTTCAAAAAATTTGGAACACAAAAGGATGCCCCCCATGTCTCTGAGCTTATGTTGGTCTCTCGACCGTCTTTCCCATAGGGATAGTAGCGGTGATGGGGGTGGTTTAGGTAGGTCAGAGAGTTTGGCATCACTGGAAGCCTTCTACGTTTGGTAATGATTTCCCCAGGTCGGAATCCTGGGCTCTCCTGTTAAGATAAACAATGATTACACCTGGAGGGGAGAGTGAGGGAGCGAGTCTATCTGAGTGAGTGTGAGTGTGTGTGTGTGTGTGTGTGTGTGTGTGTGTGTGTGTGTGTGTGTGTGTGTGTGTGTGTGTGTGTGTGTGTGTGTGTGTGTTTGTGTGTGTGTGTGTGTGTGTGTGTGTGTGTGTGTGCAAGTGTTTTTAAATCAGTGGCAGGTGCAGCAGCAGATCAGGCCTCATTAGCAGCACCTTCTGCCACAACAGGCCTTCAGCAGATGGGAGTTCCACCCTCGTACACTACCTCACCTCATATGGCATGGGCGTTTGTGTGCGTGTAAGGAAGGGGGTATTAAAATCAGCATTTATAATAGTTGCGTACAAGCTGAGGCACCAACGCAATGGATCTGCTGGCTGATTCTGGCTTTCATGTTTGCATGATCTGTTTTTATTCATCTCTGTGCTGCGGCATTTAAATCAGAGAGCCTGAAAGGAAAAAGGCACATTCCGTCTGTTGGAATGACCAAACAGCTGATCTCCTTAAGGATCTTCACAAAATGGCCAGCATGTTAAGGAGTAACAACACCAAAAACCACAAGCACACAGAAGCTTAAATATATTTTTCCAAACATAATCCTAAATTTCTAACTGGATTCGTAAGTTATTTATTGCAAATGACAACCATTTAATTTTTAATTTCCAGCGTTTAATTTTTTATGTATATTTCAAAGAACAAATTTCTTGAACATATATATATATATATATATATATATATATATATTTTTTTTTTTTTTTGTGAGAGATTAGTTTACTCATTGTATGTCCATCTCATTGTAATATATAAACCCTCCTCCCTTGATTCATAAATATGTTTCATCACCAGCCATTCAGAGCATCTAATACCTTCTTGCAAAGCAATAAGACATGCAACATCTTGGAAAGATTGTTTTTATTATAATAGTTTTTTATAATGTAAAAAAATTGGAACAGTTTGCTCTGATGTCTATACCTCTGGCCAGTGATTTAAAAAATGTACAAGAAAGGAAAAAGTCAGTCAACTCTGAGCTTGTATATGTTAATATACAAATGAAGGAAGATTAAATAAAAATGAAATAAATTAATTAATTAATAAAAACAATGTGAATCACAACCCACTCAAGTAGATATTTACCTGCCTTGGTGATTATAGGATATATGAAAAAAGGCCACAAATGTACAAAAACAAGCTAAATCAGTCAATTCTGGCTTTTTTCTTTCTTTCTTTTTAATCAGTTTAAGAAAGGCAAGTGTGACAAACTTCAACTTTAGTCAACTAAATGAAATAACAAAATAACAAAATTTGATTTTCAATCAAACTACTAATAGGTTGTAAATTTCAGATGTCTTAGGATTCCTTTGGTGAATGTCTTAAATATAATAACCATGGATGCATCCTAGGACGAATCCTGATCAGCTTCACATTTTGCTTCCATGAGGGGGATGAGATTTTGTTGTTTGTCTCCCAAAACACTTCTTTTTTATTGTTTTGTCTCTTCTCTTCACAGTACACTGTTACAGTATGGCTATAAAACAAATAACCAAAAAGTGATCTTTTGTAAAAGGTAAATGTAGAGCGTGATGATTTCCACTGTGGAAATCACAAAATGAAACAATAAATAAAGAACCAAAGCACTGTTATAATGCACCAGCATTTGTCACATTGTTCAGACAACCACAGAGTGACATGATTCAAAGAACAGTTCTGCTGCTTAGGTCTTTTTAAAATATATATAATTTATATTTCTGTACTTTATTTCTTTGTTTGTTGTTATTATTGATTAGTTGAATATTTTCAGCAGGATTGCAAGAAACAGAAGCACCACAGGGTAACCAGACTCTTGCATTCAAATATGATATTAGTTTTTGGCTCAGTCTCTAAAATATTCTCTCTATATTGGTTTTATGAAACTAATGAAACTTTGATGAAACCAGCCATTTCAACATAGTTTAATGTCAAAAGATAACAATAATCTTGCCTTCTGATATTTAACACCCTGTAATACACAAGTACCATGTTGGGATGTTGAAGAAACTAAATCCTTTTGAGAGGATCTTTTTTTATACATCATAAACTATCAGAATCTGTCAGTAAAAGTAGAATAATTTGTGGACAGAAAACATAGCTTTTTGAAAAGGAAACCTGTGCTTGGAAAGTTTAAACACCATCTGTTTGGTTTCACCATCTGAAAACATATTAGAGTTATTCTGTTGATAATCAGGACTTTGCGGACATGGCCTGGGCATTTGTTTCTAATCCAGCCCTACTCGCAGCTCATATCTGTCCATGTTATGCAGCATTGTGGAATCACTCTAATGGATCATCTCTCTTTGGCTTGAGTCATTGGTTTTGGCAAAACACTCCTGTAGCTTTTGGCCTAAAGGGGACCATTCCTGACTGAGTCCGTTCCCTGGCCAGGTTGAGATGAGAGATGTTGGTGTATAAATGTGTTGCTTAGTGTGCAATAGCTGAGCCCAGGGGTTCCCTTTAATCCAAGATGATCAACATTTCCAGGAAAAGCTTTAAATATACAACTTCCTAAATGTGGCTAGACATCCAGCTATGCTTGTGTTTCTCTTTTTTGTGTTTGCTTTGCTCAAAGTTGACATTTATGTCACATAACTGTCTTGTCCTCTTGTTTACTTCCTGGTTCCCTATGTGCTCTCCTGTTGTCATTGTAGTCACCTGTCTCATCATCAATCACCTTGTTAGTTTTGTCAGCTGTGTCTCATCTCATTAATCATTCCTTGTGTATATCTACCCTGTGTTTTCCCACAGTCCTTGTCTGTTGTGTTACATGGCCCTATGTAGATGTGTGGTAATTGCATCCCTTGCTAATATTTTTGAGTTCTTCATTAAAAGACACATTTTGTTGTTTCTTCATTTTTGTGAATGGAACGTCAGCAGGAAACAAGGATAGATCTGGCAGAGAGGAGAGAGTGAGTGGAGGATAATCTCCTTTTCTCTCTCTACCAAAATGGACAATTGCTGGAGTAGCTCACCCCAGACCTCCCATCCAGTTGGCTACCGTGAGTCAAGTTATCCAATCAGCTCCTGTGAGACCAATGCTCTCAGGCGAGACAAGTACTTGAGTGCTCTCCCGAAGGATGCAATGACCGTGATGGCCACAGTGCTATTGTGTATGTGGGCTACTCAGACACCCACCCCAGAGCTCACTCTCCTACCAGAGTGCAGCTTAGCGCCCTCTTTTGCCCCAGAGGAGCCTGCAGAGGCTGAGGTGAGGATTACTGCAGGTTTGACAGTGACTGTAGTTCGGGAAGCAGACACACTCTGTCAGTTTAAATCTAGACTAAAAACTCATCTCTTCAACCTGGCATACACATAACGCATACATACAGTTTTAATCCAAATCATGTAAAATGATTGTTATGCTGCATAATTTAGGTTAGCCGGAACCGGGAACATTCCCATAACATCTGATGTACTCGATACATCAGAAGAAGAATGGCATCTACGCTGATATTATTCTGTTTATTCCGAGGTTACCATGGTCAGCAGGATCCGGGCCGCATCCAGATCAGATGATCTGGACCTGCACCTGGACACGAGCACAGCACTGCCCTGAAGTGTCTGCTGAGACCGTGACTCTACTAAACCCTCCCCTGTGTAGATCATGAACCCATCTCCAATCGGACCAAATTAGACTTAATATTAGACTTGAAATATCAATATAATAATAAAACTATCTATCAATCAAAACTTAAAACTTAATATTCATCAGTTGTATTAATTCGCCTGCTCTTTTAAGGCTGCCGTTCAGTCAAACAAACTTTGTTTATAATGTTTTCGTGTGACCGCTGTAAAGCTGCTTTGAAACGATCTGTATTGTAAAAAATGTATAAGTAAAGATGACTTGACTTGACAGCACACATGCATACATCTTCCCCCGAGATTGTTTTGGGTGGGTTTATAAGCCCATCAGTGCTGAGGAAGCTGTCTGGATCCAGCTCCCTCATCGTGGCTAAGGAGGCCATCCCTACCTTCAGCTCCCTCGTCATGGCTGCAAAGGCTGAGCCGTCATGGTCTCCTGAACTCCTGGCACTGCCCTGGAAGCTCTGTCCTCAGCCCTACTTGTCTGTCCAGGAACTCCAGGAGTCACAGGTGTCCCCCCAGGGAAGGTGCAAACATAAAAACAAAAACAACCGTATTTTGTCACATAACTGTCCTGTCTATTTCTTTACTTCCTGGTTTCCCTTGTACTCTCCTGTTGTCATCATAGTCACCTTGTTAGTCTTGTCAGCTGTGTCTCATCTATGTAATCATTCCCTTTGTGAATCTACCCTGTGGTTTCAACCCTCATCCGTTTTCGTCAGTGTTGTTGCGTTTCATGTCCCACATATGTTGATTGCTTCCTTTGCCTACTGAGTTCTTCATTAAAAGACATGTTGTTCCTTTTGTTTTTGTGATTCTCTTCACCAAATGTATGGTGATAATTTACTTAATTTTCCATATCTTATTGTGCACAGTTCATTAGTGCATGTTGATTCAAATACTGTTGACTCATAATTCATTTATCTTTGTTTTTCTGAAAATAAAATTCTCACCTTGGCTGATGTCACAAATCACTTTTTCATTCCCTACTCTCCAATCACCTTGCCTCACTATACGACGGTTACATAAAGCCAGCTATTTAGGTTTCAATCAGTTCCCACAGTATAAAATCAATGTATACTCCAAAAATCAAAACAGAAATATTAATTAATATCCTGCTTATCTCTGAAATGCATTTGTTACTGAAATACCCTGCTGTCTTATGTATTTATGCCATGTTAGCTCAATGCAAGCAACAGGTATGCTAAGTGGTGCTACAGGGTCTGCTTGAAAATATGAGAGTATATTTATTTTTAGGTCCTTATTTAAAACATTACATATGTTGGAAAAGAGTGTCCAGAAATGGTCATTCCTAAGTGTTTATCTACATAGATAAGTTCAAGAATGGTTGATTTTTGTTTAATTTCTTTAAGTACTTTAGCTGCTCATTGGGGTTGCAAGGTAAGTGCAAAAAAACAAAACAGGAACAGAACAGAAAATGAAACCAAAAGAGAATTACATGTGACAACTATTTGCACTAAGAGTAAATAACTGTTACATGCTATTTATACTGAGTTCAATTAGTGGTATTTTAATAAAGGATGTTTTTCTGAGGAATTGAGGAGAAAAGAAATGAGGTAGGAACTGGTGAACATTTAACAATTTTAATAATAACTTCAACAGCAACGCCCTCACAGCCCGGCCACATTCAAACACAAAACATAACTAAAACCTAGGTCTGGTACTCTTTCGTCCTTCATTTCCACTCAATGTAAAGAAAAAAAAAGGATGATGGAATGTATAACTGATATAAAAAAAATGGATGACTAGTAATTTCGTACTACGGTACTTAATTCTGAAAAGAAAAAAAAACAGATTCTAATTATTTGACCAAAAAGCTCTGTATGTAATAACCTAGACTATTGTCTAACACTCAATGGCTGCTCTGTCAAGTCTTCATTGTCAGTTAGAAACCTGGGTGTGCTCTTTGATGCCAATCTTTCATTTGAAAGCCACTTTTCTAGCTTCTGTAAAACTGCATTTTTCCATCTTAAAAAATTGCGATATATCTAAATTGCGACATATGCTCTCAATGACAAATGCGGAAAAGTTAGTTCATGCGTTCATGAGCTCAAGGTTAGATTATTGTAATGCTCTACTGGGTGGTTGCCCTGCACGCTTAATAAACAAATTCCAGCTGGTCCAAAGTTCAGCAGCAAGAGTTCTTACTAGAACCAGGAAGTATGAGCATATTAGCCGGTTCTGTCAACACTGCATTGGCTCCCTATGAAACACAGAATACATTTTAAAATCTTGCTAATTACTTATAAAGCATTAAATGGTTTAGCTCCCCAGTACTTGAGCGATCTCTTAACACATTATAGACCTTCATGTCTATTGTGATCTCAAAATTCTGACCAGTTGACCTAGAATATCAAAGTCAAGTACAGGCGGTCGATCCTTTTCTTGTTTAGCACCTAAATGTAAAACAGTTTCAAAAATATGTATATGTTTCTTTTTTTTAATTAAAAAAAAAGTAAATTGATTGTTAAGATGCATAATTTAGGTAAGCCGGAATTCTTCACATTAATGTATTTGGCAGACACTTTTATCCAAAGCGACTTACATTGCATTCAAGAAAGACATTGATATTCTAATGAGTTCTTACTTTCCCTGGGAATCGAATCCATGACCTTGGCGTTACTGATTGAGCTACAGGAAAGCTGGGAACACTTTCCATAACACTTGATGTACTCATTACATCATGAGAAGAATGGCATCTACGCTGATATTAGTCTCTGTTTATCCCAAGATTACCATGGTCAGCCGTATCAAGATCAGATGAAAGACCTGCACCTTGACACGAGCACAATACAGCCCTAAAGTGTCGGCCGAGACCGTGACTCTACTAGACCCTTCCCTGTAAAGGCCTCATGAAACCGATCTCCAACCAGATGGAACTGTATTAAATATTCTGATCTGCTTAAATATTTTGACCTGACCATTTTGTGTCACGGTTCATGAATTCACTGTCTCCTAGAACTGCATGTGTGTGAATGCAATGTGAATCTGGGGGCGTGGTCACTGATCACCTTCCCGGACACTCATCACCCGCACCTGCAACACATCATCACCTACCTTTATTATTCTCTCTAATCGTCATTGTCCTCCCTATGTCTCTCTCCCGGCGGTTCCCATATTCCTGGTGTCGGCGTCCTGGTGTTTGTCTCAGAGATTCGTCGTCGCACTCACTGTTCACCCACCAGCCCATTGAGTCCCTGTGCCACCTGGACCTGCCACCACACGGATTAACTTTGCTTTGCTTTTCCCATTCTGTTCTTCATTCATTCTGTCACCTGCTGGAGTTTTGGTCCCTTGCCATTGACATGCTTAGTTGGGGACACTTAACATTTAATATTCATCAATATTATTGATTGGCCTGCTCTACTAGAGCTGCTGTTCAGCCAAAACAGACTTTTTTTTTAATTATTTTCCTGTGACCACTGTAAAGCTACTTTGAAACAATCTCTATTGTAATAAGCACTATATAAATAAAAATGACTTGACTTGACTGAGAATTTTGGTTCACGCTCCTCTTTGTTTCTCCGTAAGTTTAATGGGTTATTTGAAAAAAGGCAAACAAAATTTCAGCGTACATTTATGTCTAAATATGCTTCAATTGTTTATCGTATCATAACAGTTTATAATGTTTTTATTAGTTTGAATTAGTTTTTTGCAGTTGTCCCTGAATGAATGTAGGAAAATGCACTTTGTGTAATGTCAAGATAAAGCATGGGAATGTCCAACTAGTGCTATACGTTGATTAAATTTCGTTGTGCTCTTCCTTTGTACTTGTGATGCTTTAAAACTGTCTTTTATTAATTGTTTTAATTTGTTTAATACATCACTGACCATACTAACTGTTCAACATTTTCCATGTCCCTTAATTGTAGTGTCTCTGCTGTCTGGCTGAAAAGTCATACAGTACTGAAAAACGTTAATGAAATATCACTGTTTTCTCATGTTTCCAAATAGATAGATAGATAGTTAAATAGAACCTTACTAAGCTTTAAAACTCTCATTTCTGACAATGACATAATATCCACAACCATATCAGTGGCCTCATAAACACTTCACAACCTACAGTGATGTTACTCTCTGTCACCAGTTCTTTCTTGGACCATGTTTTGCACCAGGTATCTGCACGATCCATTTTGATTTCAGTCAAAATTCTTTTAACTTTTAGAGCTATTTTAAAACATTTATGACATTCTGGCATCCTGATTCTGGCTTTTTTAACCACTTTTTTTTGTCAATATTTCCATGACAAAATGTTGGAATCATGATGATTTAAAAAATGTAAACTTTTATTCAGCAAGAATGCATTAAATTTCAAATAAAAGCTGTTCTTTTGAGCTTTCTATTCAAATAATGCTGAAAACAGACACTCTATAATGGTTTCCACACTTCATTAAACCCATCTTCTACCCCTGTTTCTTAAGCAGCAAATCATCATAAAATGATTTCCGAAGAACCATGTGACACTGAAAACTGAAGGAATGAGCTCTGCCATCACAATAATAGGGAAAAAAGCATTTTTATTATATCATATATCATAATATTACAGTTTTGTTTTGTTTGTTTGATCAGATAAGTGCAGTCTTAGCAAACATAAAGTACTAATACCAAACCTTTGAACAGTAGTATAGGTCTATTGTTATATCAAAACAAGCACAAGTTTCATCCAAAACCTTTAAAAAAGTACATTATTTTGCCAGTATGCATAATTAAATACAATTATTTTGAACATCAAATTGGTTACTTACTATATCCCATAAAAGCATGTGAAATATTTTTCTTATTTACAAAAGTTAAATGTAATTTTTACACTTATGTCCATACAACTTTAAATCAAAATTGATTTATGTATTAAAACATTATATTCCTGCTTGTGTCTGGGTCAAGTTAAGGTATTTGCCCTATATGTACAAAATGAGCAAGAATAAAATAAAAAAATAAAAAAAACCTTGTAGTCCACAGATACATGTGAGGGTTATTTCATTTATCACATTCAACAGATGATTCGTACATTTAAAGCATCAGAAGGTACAAAGGAAGAACAAAATAACATGTACCGGTAATCATTGTATATGACTTGTTGACGTTTCCCGTGCTTTAGCTTGACATTACACGAAGTGAATATTCATTCAGGGTGTTACGACCCTATGGTTGTGTATAGTTATATCTCTGTTTTTCTGTGATTATCTCTGTGTTGGACTCTGTCTAGAAACATCATCCTGATTGGTTCCTACAGGCTGATTGATGCTGTGTTCTGATTGGTGCACAGCACTTTAAAAAGTATGTCATCTCTTCCTCTACAGAGGAGAAGGGAGAGAGGTCTTTTGTTTTGAGCAGATTGGTTGGTGCATGTTGTAGACTGTGTGCTTGTGTTAAGAGAAGTTTGAATGTGTTATTAGTGTTGGAAACTGTTAGTACTCTTTGTTTGGATTGAATGTATTTGTACTTGAGGAACTTTGCTATGTTTGACCAATTTGCCTGTTTGACGCTGAGTGTGGATTGCCCTTTCAAGTTTAGTTTTGGTTGCCTTATTGTATATATTGTAAATACTTATTATTTGGGAAAGTAGGGAGGCCGACGCCATTTTTGTTTATTGTAAACTGTTTGATCTTTGTTTTTGGTTAGGAAGTTCACAAAATGTACAAAGTAATAAAACATTATAAACTTTTATGAAACAATAAACAATTGAAATGTATTTAGAGATTTGTGCTATAACTATATTTAAATTTTATTAAATTTTATTATATGCCTCACGGATATTACCTGCATACCTGCTTGAAATAACAGAGATTCACAGGAATTTTCTCTGAAATTTTAGGTACGACACTCACAGAGCGTGAAAACCCACCGAAATGGACTTTGTTGAAGCATCCCATGGTGATTGTAAATAATGTT
This sequence comes from Rhodeus uyekii, assembly GCA_037043235.1. Lineage (NCBI taxonomy): Eukaryota > Metazoa > Chordata > Actinopteri > Cypriniformes > Acheilognathidae > Rhodeus > Rhodeus uyekii. The sequence continues at coordinate 2,520,488 of JAWRVZ010000007.1, forward strand.
TTTTATTGATTGTAAAATAATAAAGTGACTAAAATAGATATTCAATATATTGTGGTGTTGTTTTTTGTGTTTTACTACTTATAAACTTATCTACTTATAAACGTGGTTGTATATTTGAATTATCAGTGTTTAATACCTTAGAAAAGTTGTTGATAAGAACTGAGGTTCACGTGCAATTTAAGATAAACCGACCACAACTTACGACTCTGTTTCATTCACTGTACGAAATATCTGATATCTATTCTAATAGTACTACTGTTAATAATAATGACACTAATCTATACAGTATTTGATAAAAGTGGCTTGTATGAAGTGATCTGAACAGATTTTCTAATGCTTCGACGGCAGATCTTTTCTGTTTGCTAAACATGTCCATTGTCGCTCTTCACTTAACGTCTTCGTTTGCTCTACTTCAAATGTCGTCACAATAGGTTTCGTGTAAAAACTAAGTTTCATGGAGTCGTCTGCATGGTTTGTACAATCTTTAACCAAGCTTGTATTACCCATTGTGCGCCTGCAAATTGTATTCAAGCGAAACACGCGCTGCGCCACAGCATGGGTGATGACTGTTCAGTGATGTATGTGCTGACGTCACATGGGAACTATGTATACTCATGTAAGCTCAACCCACAGAAACAGAAAATCCCAAGAAACAGGAATGGAACCCTTGGCCTTGGATTTGTAAACACTGGTTGAGCTACAGCAAAGCATGTTATTTTCATAACATCGTGCAGCCCAATCCAAATTAGGGCAGCCGACAGCGCAAACTGAAAGGAAAATGTCTTGATACAAGTAGATATGTTTTTAAAATAATATTAGAATTATTTCATGAATGTTTAATCTATTCCACAATGATCTCCTGTCTGTGTTACAAAGAGGGAAAGTGCACAAACAAAGATGAAGAAAACAAGAAAACACAGCTACACCATAGGCATGGATGAGATTGAGGAAGACTGAGTAAATTCTTACCTTTTATTCTCTTATTCCCTCATTTTCTCTGACTGTGACCACGTTGACCAGGGCCTTTGGCTGGCAGGATCAAAGTATAGTGTTACCCAGCTCAAATCCAACAATACTCTTTTCCTTCAGGCTACAGATTAGGGAAATACAATGAGCAGGACAAAATGTCTGCTTGCACTTTGAAAGTTCCACTTGAATTTTGGCCCTCTATTAGTAGATTTATGAGCCTCCTGACCACAGAGCTCTTTCAGTAAGTGCATGGTGACAGATTGAGCAGTGCCTTTTGTCCTCCACTGTGTGGTTTTTAAAGAGCCCCCGAGGAATTTTTCCAGAATGTGATTGGAGATGTGGTCATATGAGGATGGGATAATTGAATGTGGTCTGGCACTGGCCAGAGGGCATATCTAACTATTTATGGATTAAGTGTTATGGTAGGGAGGAAAGGTCAAACTGTACAGTTCCGTGAATATCTTAAGTAAGAATGGTTGGCTCAGTTTGCGTGTCCTGATTCTCCAAGAACACAGGTAATAGGTTATGAATCCCTAATGAACACACAACCATTCCTCTCTTGAGACACCAATAATGCCATTTCACTTGCTTTATTGCCAATCTGCTGATCTATTCAGAGGAATATTTAAAAGAGCTCAAAAAATTAACTGATTAACTCCTGCTTACCCTGGTAGAATTAGAATGCATCTTACTACATTACATACAGCCATTCAAAATATAAAATAAAATAAAATAATTACACAAGCAACATAAATCACAGGTAATTCATTATAGTCAATGTATCATGATTCCAACTTGTTTAAATAACAATACTAATAGATTTGCTCCAGGTATTATGTAATTGGCTATTATAGTTACCTTGGAATTTATGCTGTCACAGCTGGTGCCAAAATGCATCTTTGTTGTGTGAAATTGATCTATTGTGGCGTATAAGGGTGTGTTTTAGGATAGCACTACGTAGCTACTGGCTTTACACCGGAAACAAAACTTTTATGCCTCGGCACTTGAGGTCCGAGGTTATTGGCCAACACCAAGCACAGCCCGATAGTAGAGAAGTGGCTAACATCCTCATTGTACAATATGACGACTAGATAACGTTCATTAGCTGTCTAGCAATGAATGTTTATGATGAAATATAATTAATAATAGTTTGTATTTTTTTTACTTTGTGTATTTTCGCCAAGGGAAGGAGGGTCGCTGGAAGGATTTAGCGATTGAGGTGCCTTAAAATGATGACTTCCTGATCATTGTCCTGCCTACTATATTAGGGAGCCGACACACCTAAATTTCACACATATACATTGAGCTTCTTCATTTAATTTTTAATGATGGTAGGCAAACCCACCTGAAGATGCATACACCACACGACATGTGCGTGACAAGTGACAAAATATAAAGGATTGCAGATACCAAACAGTTAAAAAAACTAAAACAAAATTGGCCCTATACCAATCCTTCAGATCCATAGATTCACCCTACTGTATATACAAATGCCGTATTATATAATATACTGTATGCTTGTTCTATATTTGTGACTATAGTAAACAGAAGACATGGAATCTATTTTTATAAAAATTCTCTTATCTATAATTTCTTTATGATAATACAAAGAGGGTGAAAACATAAGATGTTGTTAAATTCACAGAAGATGGGCTTCTGTTGGGTTTGGAAGCAAATGAGAAGAAACAGACACACATATGGGATGTTTTTTTTAGTCCTCAAACATGCGCTTAGGCCAGATTCACACACCATATGGGAGTGGGTGAGAGTGTGGAAGCTCCTAACGCATTCTGAACACTCTGTCCAAGAGCCCAGGAGTGAGCCAAGATCCCACTGGTCTGGCTCCGGTTCTGCCGTGAGCTCATGAAAGCCAAGGTTACACTCCACAGCTGCCTCAGAGCACTGCTGTGCTACTTTACCTTTTTTAGGGATTGCATCTTGAGTGGTTCGTAGAACATAGACTCGTAATGCTATGAAAAACCTGAGTGAAATATACAATATTGCTGTAACGAGACATAATGTAAAATGTTGCATAAGTGCATGTACTTGGATGGCTGTTAAAGTTCAATTCAAAGGGAAAGTCTGGAAATTCTACAGAATCAAAGTCTGATATAACTAAGTGAACAAGACAAGTGATGAGGCGTTGACCACGCTGAACTTGTCCCCGCCCCACTCTTAAAACATTTTTTGGGGTGTAAAGAGTATTTAAATGATGGAGTCAGCCGTCTGAAGGGAGGGAGCACTGACCTTCACAGTATTATGATGCAGCACAGCTCGCTGGAGACCGTTCCAGGTTTCTGGAACCAATTATGAGCCAAAATGAAGGAGAGAATGAAAGAAAGAGTCAGAGTTGGTTTAAGGTGAACTGTGATAGAAAATAATAGCTTTGGAGCACTGAGAATAATGGGAGTTGTCTTAGGTGGATCTAAGCAGTGATATGACTTCCTTTAGTAGAGGAATGCTGCAAATTATATTAGAATATGAAAATGTCCACAACACATGCTGTAAGTACAGAAGATATGATCAGAAAGAGTCTCCAACACTTCCAACAAGAGTAAATTCAGTGATACTTATCTTTTGCCCAGAGGTTTCTTTTGGAGAGTATGTGTTCAGTGCTTTTCTGTTTGCGGTTTTCTAGGCATGGGTGTGCAGTCGTCCTAACGCCTCAACCCCTCATGGTTTAGTATTAATACCACATGCACCAGACCGGACAAACCTCTGCAGGCATCTCTCACCCTCACCCTCTATCGCGCTGTGGGAACACGACGCCATCCTGTGAACCCCACAACCTGACAGCCGCAATGAGGGGGCCTTCAAGGTCCGACATGTGGCTACGCTTGCAGGCATGCTCCATTCCCACTTTTTTTGTTTCCTTTCTCATTCCTTTTTTTCCCTACGCCTTTATGCAGGATTGATGTGGGCCATTATGAACCTACACTATAGGGGGAAGCAAAGTGAGGCTTAGCTACATGGGATTTGTTGAGGTTCCCCAGAGGAAATTATGGAATAAAACACAAGAATGGTTTGCAGTCTCGAATACCTATAGGAGGCAGCTTCACATCTCCAGAGATGGATGATATGCAAGTGTATGGCCTCTCTTGTGCTATTGCACAAATTTACTGTAATCCAAAGGGTATCCAGTAACATAATGTTTCACATCCATAAAATAAAAGAACTGAACTTTAAAAATTCAATACAGCCATCATGTTATTATTCAAACTTGGGTTGTTTTGTTTCATTTGTGAGAGGAATCAAAGAGATGATGTGGTAGTACAGCAGAAGTACAGTGTACAAGAGCAATATGTGTTTACACCACATCTTTTCAGCAACATGGGCACAGTGATGGATGACACCATGCAACAGGGCCGTGATAGGAATGGACAGCCAACACTAGAGGCAAACCAGAGAGGCCTGACTGCTGGCTACAACACTCACTGTCTCTGTGCCATTTGTTTCAGTCTCTGGTCTCTGCTTTCAATTACAACTCAGACAAAACAAGCATGGAACAAATGTCATTTCTCACGGTAGACTGAAGACCGAAGTTTTTAGCACTGGCAATCTTTTTTATTCGTATGGTATGAGTTTGTTTTTCTAGTTCAGTGTTGAAAATCTTTATATGCCAATGTTAAAGGGACTGGTTCAAATGTGGTTTAGGAAGGTTAAGTATTTAATATTAAGAGATAAAGTGAAAAGTGAAAGAGAAAAAGTTTTCTCCATAGTTTAGCATTTTTTAAGTATATGCCTTAAAAACTGTACATAAAAAGGTCATCTTCAAAAAAAATCAGACATACAAAGTTATCAAGTATTTCAGTTCCCTTTCATGCATCAAAGCGCTAGGGTGTAAGGATGAGTCTGAAGCCGTGTTAGAATCCATGTGCGAAAGTTTATTAGGGAAATCCAGATCAACGTCAGAAGCCAGGCAATGAGTCAACACCACAACAGCAATTCAACAGGCAAACAAGTCCGAGGGGTAATCCAGAAACAGAGAATGAGATAATCAGGCAATGGGTCAAACACAAGGCTGAAGTCAGTGAATAGGCAAACGCTCGGTAAGGCAGTGAAACTGGCAATACTTCGCAAGGCCTGTTTGGTCAAGACATGCTTAATATGGCTACCAAACAGGAAGTAGTTGCAGAGTGAACAGCATGGTCACAGTCAGAATTCAGGTGAAGGCTCCCTCTGCTGGCGTGGCGTTACATAGGGAAATGCCTTGTCTTCTGAATTACAATGAAACAAATGCACATGCGGGTCGGTGACGTCATGACCAGGTCATAAAAGTGGCGTGGAACCCGGAACCTGCAGCTTGAGTGTCTTCAGCGTGCTGTGTTGCTTGTGTTGTGTTGTGTTGTGTTGCTGGTGTGCACACTTCTCGTCTCGTTTAAAAGAAAAGGGACCTCTTTTATATTTGGCGAACAAGCTGTGTGTTTTCTCTGCCCGCGATGAATGTCATGGGTAGTGATACACACAATCTGCGCTTTGCTTGTTCAGGAGAGGAGCGCGTTCAGTTAGTGCTCGAGAGTGCTGGCTGTGAGCACTACTGGTGCAGAGCGCGCCAGACCTCACAGAGGCGATCTTTTCCAGCTCCCGTCCAGTGGCGTGGTTCTGGTGAAGTCGTCCCCTCCGAGGAGGGTTCAAGAGCCTTCAACCCAGGCGTTCCCCTAGAAACCAGCCCTGTGGTGGATGCTCTTCAAGGACCAGAGAACAGCCTTGGGGGTGCTGGTTCCCTTCATGAGTTTCTCGGAGCTCCGTGTCGTGACGGAGGCATCCTTTACAGGCGGGGAGTAATCCTGAGGGGTCACTCCACTCAAGCAGAGTGTCCTTATCCGCTATCCTTCCCTAAAAAGGTTCGGGTCGATGCTCTCAAGCTCAGCCCGTTGGCATGGGGCTGGGTCTAGTTGGCTATGAGTAGAGGTCCTGACACTGAGTGTGTCTGACCTCACTTCGGCGATTCCCCTCGGTCTCGCCACCGGCGTTCTGTTAGGGGGTCGCCCCTCCCCTCTGCTTGTTGTCCATAATCTGGCAACAGAGGTCGCCTGTCAGTTGGGAGAAGGCGTCCTGTCGAGGAAGGCGCCTAGGGTATTGGGGTTCCCTCTCTGAGGTTTCTCTTCCTCTTCGGCTGGTTTTGAGGTTCAGACGTGGCCGAGGCTACGTCTGTATTATTCCCCTTTTCGCCCTGCTCCCGGGAGTTCTGGAGCGGATGCGCTCGGTCCCTGAGGGGGCTTGGCGCATAATGCTGGTCTCGCAACCGAGTTTGCCAAGACTGCTTTCCTCTCCAGAGGCTCCACCACGAGGAAACCGTGTACCCCCTCGGCTGTTTCCTGTGGGACAGTGTTGCTCAGGGCCCCTTCTCCTGAGAGGTTTATGTGGCTGCTCTGCTTACCTTTTTTTAGGCTCAAATCACAGAAGTAAAATGATTTAAATGTAAAATGATAAAAATGATAAAAATGTTTTCATTCTAGGCATTATGTCAATCCAATCCAAGCTCATCATGTACCACATTGTTAACCTAACCAAACACTTTGAGATCCATTGAAAAAATCACTAATTTCACCTCTAAATGTAATTAATGATGATAATTAGTTGGTTTATTTACTAAATCTGTGGCAAGACCGACAATTATTTCTCAATTATTTCACTCAGCACCATGACAATGTCAGTCGACAGATAGAGACTGATCACAGGTGCATGTTTTGACCCTCAATTGAATGGGTCTGACATCTGGCACAGGGTTTTAGTATTAGAGCCAGAGGCACCTCAGCTTCTCTTTAGAGTCACAGATTTGTGGGTTTATGTGGTAGAAAGCAGAGAACTGGAAACCTTCAAGTGCTTTCACACGTGGGCTTTAAATTGTGAATGAGTAGATTCAAAAACTCTACCTGGACTTTCATATTTGAATTTCACAGATTTCTACAGACCTATTACACATCAAGTGAAAAAGAGACAAAGAAAATTTGTGATCCAAAGTGGTTCTTTAAATGGCTCTGCACACCCACTGCCATATGAACAGACATGGCTTTGAAATATACAAGTGCAAGTCATATAATTAGAATATCATCAAAAAGTTGATTTATTTCAGCATTCAGAAAGGGAAGCTTGTATATTATATTCATTCATTACACACAGACTGATATGTTTCAAATGATTATTTCTTTTCATTTTGATGATTGTAACTGACAACGATTTTTTAAGGAAAATCCCAAACTCAGTATCTCAGAAAATTAGAATATTGTGAAAAGGTTCAATATTGAAGACACCTGGTGCCAGACTCTAATCAGCTAATGAACTCAAAACACCTGCAAAGCCCTTTAAATGGTCTCTCAGTATAGTTCTGTGGGCTACTGTAACGGTGATGCAGGCGTGCGATGAGGAGAAACGAGGAGAACACGGAAGTAAAACGAAAACACTTTAATGCCAGAAACCAAACGGCACACGGGGGTGCAAAACTCAGGAGTCGTTCATCCACACACATGGGAACACTACATTAACAATAGACAACGACTATGGGGAACATGAGACATTAAATAGACAGGATAACACAAAACACCTGAACTGTAAACAAGGGGAATTGGCTGATGTCACAGAGGACGGGAACACAGAAGGGACACACAGGAGGAACGTAACATGATTGTTACAGCTACACAATCATGTGGAAGACTGCTGACTTGACAGTTGTCCAAAAATGACCATTGACACCTTGCACAAGGAGGCCAAGACACAATAGGTCATTGCAAAAGAGTCTGGCTGTTCACAGAGCCCTGTGTCCAAGCACATTAATAGAGAGATGAAGGGAAGAAAAAGATGTAAAGGAAAAAAAGTGTACAAGCAATAGGGAAAACCTCACCCTGGAGAGGATTGTGAAACAAAACCAAATAAAAAATGTGGGGGAGATTCACAAAGAGTGTCCTGCAGCTGGGTTCAAAAGGACTGATCTGCTGATGAGTGGTCCAAAGTTATGTTCTCTGATGAGAGTAAATTTTACATTTCCTTTGGAAATCAGGGTCCCAGAGTCTGGAGGAAGAGAGGAAAGGCACACAATCCACGTTGCTTGTGGTCCAGTGTAAAGTTTCCACAGTCAGTGATGATTTGGTGTACCATGTTATCTGCTGTGTTGGTCCACTGTGTACTAGTCTAACGCTGTACTAGACTGCATACTTTCTTGCGTTCTGCCTGTCTAATGTGCTTTCTCAACAAATTTGGCTTCGTCCCGTCTTTTAACAACCGGGTTCTTCAATTCACAGCAGCGCAGAGCGCGCGTCAGAAAAGAAACAGGGATGTGTTTGTGTGTGTGTGTGTTTTCATCTAAGCCTTATACTCATTGGTCGGTAACCGCTCGTTGAGAAGCGTAAGAATGATATGTGCTTTCACTTCAGTGAGTTCCGCTGTGAGAGAAGCGTCACTGACAGAGCGAACAAATGGACCGCGATCCACGTGCAACGCAAACTCAGCGCATGTGCAGTGAACTCGGTACTATCTTCAGTCAAGAGATAACCATGTGAAGTGGCGAATTTACCCCTCTTTTGTGCTCGAGATATTAGTGTTCGGCAACATAAAATAATTAACATTACCAAAAAGAAAATACTAAGACAAATGGGGAGTTTAGCGGTTCCACTTCAAAAACGTTAACATAATAGGATTGGCGAGTTAACCGTGAGTCGAGATAAGTGAACTCCACTGTACCAGGAAGTTTTAGAGCACTTCATGATTCCTGCTGCTGACAAACTTTGTGAAGATGCAGATTTCATTTTCCAACAAGACTTGGCACCTTTACACAGTGCCAAAGCAACCTGTACCTGGTTTAAGGACCATGGTGTCCCTGCTCTTAACTGGCAAGCAAACTCGCCTGACCTTAACCACATAGAAAATCTATGGGGTATTGTGAAGAGGAAGATGCGATATGCCAGACCCAACAATACAGAAGAGCTCAATGCCTCTATCAGAGCAACCTGGGTTATTACACCTGAGTAGTGCCACAGACTGATTGATTCCATGCCACGCCGCATTGCTGCAGTAATTCAGGCAAAAGGAACCCCAGATAAGTATTGAGTGCTGTACATGCTCATAGTTTTCAAGTTCATACTTTTCAGTTGGCCAAGATTTCTAAAAATCCTTTCTTCGTATTGGTCTTAAGTGCTATTCTAATTTTCTGACATACTGAATTTGGGATTTTCCTTAGTTGTCAGTTATAATCATCAAAATGAAAAGAAATAAACATTTGAAATATATCAGTCTGTGTGTAATGAATGAATATAATATACAAGTTTCACTTTTTGAATGGAATTAGTGAAATAAATCAACTTTTTGATGATATTCAAATTATATGACCAGCTCATGTGTAATGTTATTATATGGTGAAAATCATAAATATCTAATTAACAATTCTGCCACTTTCCCTAATGTAAAAGCTTCTTCAAATGTATTCAACTTTTGGAGCTTGTATCTAACTCAGACTTTCTCAATTACCTGTACTGGAAAAGCAAGCATCATATGACTTATAATTATTTAGAGTTCAGACTATAGTGATGGTTGTAATTACTACAGAATCATGTGGGAATATTTTTTTTTCCAGATATGTATTAGTCTTGCTTCCTGCAGTTCAGAGGAACATTTGATCCACTCTTTAAAAATACCTTATGTTAGTGGTCTGCCCACACACACAAAATATTTACTGTCTTCATATTTATAAGGAAATATATTACATTCATCCTAAATAGCCAACAAATAACAGAAAAATAACCAAAAATGTAAATAAACTGAAGCTAGTAGGAAAAACAAATCTTATTTTATTCGCATATCTTTATGATTTAGCAAGTAATTTGTTACTGGGTAAGCCCATAATGAAATCAGACTACTGGAGGGGTGACCTTTTTAACTAAGATAATTAACATGAAGGAAAGACACTTGAGGCACAATTTGGAGTTTCTAAGGCTGTTTGAAGAAACCCAAAAGGTATCTGAAGGAGTCATATTTACAGTGATGAAAACAGGCTTCAACTTCAACTTTAAGTCTAAACCTCTAGTACATCAGCACTAAGTGATTATAATTTTCCATAGCACAACACTCCACTTTGTCAGCTGAATGGCTTAATTGTATTAAAGCAGAAGTTGGCCACCAAACATATCCGTAATTACTGAACAGATTCTTCACCATCGAGGCAAACAGAGGTAAACGCAATATGCGGGTGACTGTCTATAACTCGAGTTATTCATCAATCAATTAGATGGACGTGAACGTCAATTTCCTTTTTACCAACTGTCACATTCACTCGTACTGTGTTGCGTCTAAAAGTGCGTCTCTACGGAAATACGGCAATTAAATCAGAATAATAACGAAAAATAATCAAGGCGCAGGCCAATCAATGAAAGAAAAGAGAAAAGTTTAGGTTAGATTTGTTTGGGGGATCGTTATGCTTTGAAGGAAAGAGAGTAAACGCGCGGCAAGCGCTGAGCTGTTGCCACCTCTCTCTGACGCTAAACAACAAACAGCAGGTGACCCTCGCGCCACTCAGCTCTGACCAGCGCGCGCACCTGCAGCTCATTATACTGCCTGAGGTACTTAATGCAGCGCAGGTGGGAAAAAGCTGTAGACAGCGGCTTGGGAGAAAGCACAAATTCACATAGCAAATTCAAACACACACCTGTCGACACGTAAACCTACATATAGATTGATTTGAAGTGATTAAAGTGATCTTCATCTTTAAACGCACGCCGTCCTGTGCTTACATAACAAATATCAGAACAATGGTCAGAACAAAAATAAATGCACAGCCATAACAAATATATGGCATATCTCATTCTCTTCACCTTTGACTTCAGCTAGACAACATAGTTATGGTTTTAATTCAGCCATGTCCAAAGTGGCCCAATTAACAAACAAAGGTGAACCAATGATGTGCTCCTTGTTCAAATAATAGCTCTGGCACACTCATTGAGTTCAGCTTATTCTCCCCATTTCTCACTACAGACCTGGGTAAAGTTCAACTAGGAGTGCATTTAGCACTTATGCAGCCAGCATTCTCAACTGGAGCACCTAGTCACATTTAACAATGTTAAAGTAGAAAACAATTATTTGATCTATTGTTTCTCTTCACTGGTAGATGCTTAAATATTTTGAGTAATTAGTAAATTATGTTTAGGGATGGAAATTAATGGCCTTTTTTAAGCATATATTTCTGTATGAACCCCACTGTACAAATACATACAAATTTACCACCTCGTAATATAATTTCATTTACTCACAAGATCGTGGATGTAGCTCTATCAAAATATTATTTGCCTAGAACTGTTCATTATCTATGTATTACTGTAGTACTATTTTAAAGCAGCCTTGATGTTTGGAATGGCGCTATAGCCTACACTGATTAAAACCACAACGTTAAATCCATTGAAATTAAGGGGTTGGATTAGGCAGCAAGTGAACCGTCAGTTCCTATATTTCTTGTGTTGGAAGCAGGAAAAATGGGCAAGAGAAAAGACAATTTACATGAGGAAGAGGTGGCAGCAGGATGGGAATTAGGCAGGCTGAAGGAGGTACATCCTATTTTAGCATGTACCACCTACCTAAAGATTGTTGCAGATTGTGTAAACCCATTCATGGCAATGGTGTTCCTTGATGGCAAGTTAATACACTTTGCAAAAATTGTTCATTAATAATTTGAGGAACATGACAAAGTCTTCAATGTGTTGCCTTGGCTTCCATCTATGCTGGAGCAACAAATCCAATACATGGAGGCTCCACCTTAATTCAGTTCATTTCACTACACTTCTAAAGTCAAACTATATGCGTCGTCTTTGTGAAACTCTGAACAAACTATGAGTTACATCTTAGAAACGTCCCACTTCCAAGAAATATAACATTTAATGATCCATATTTTGTGACTGTTTCATGGTTAATATTTAATTCAATTAATAACATTTCATAGCTATGTTTTAGCCAATAAACCTTTAGCCATTGAACACATACTGTATATACAAAATTGGCATTGTAGATTATTGAAGTGAAACTTCTTAAATCATAAAATGTATGTTAAATCAGTCACTGAGTTTGCAGACAATGCTTTTTGCTATCAGATCAGCATATCATGTTATGGTCATGTTAATAATCCATACCAATTTTATATGCAAATTTTAAAGTAACATTATTCAACATTATTCATTTTGAAGCTGACTAAATGTCTGAATAGTTGTCGATGACATACAGTGATGCCAATTGCAACATCCACAACAGTGAAGTTAATGTATGGGTCTGCTGAAATAGTTTTCAGGTCAGAATTACAATGATAAAATGCAATCGTCCACTGCATGCCTTGTGCATACTCCATATTTTTCCACTAGAGACTCAGTGAGCCATACAAAGCCAGGACAATAAGCTTCCAGAGAGTCGCTGCTCTTCAGTACTGTAATAACAGACTTTGTGGTGACATCTGCTTTAACTTAGACCCAAAAATCCCAGCACTTAATAAAGCAGTATCAGTGTTGTATTGGGGATGAGAAAATGACTGTCTGTTGGAAGGAGTGGGGGAGTTCTCTTTTGTCTTCAAGAAGATCTCTCAGATGTGGGAAAGAAGAGTGAGAGTCACAGCTCTGCCTGTTTTATGTTTGTTAATGGATGAGAATCTACGACAAATCTATCAGCCAAAAAGCCCTATACAAAAAGTCCTTTCCTACTCATCCCATACACAAATATAATTGAAAGATCAGCGACGTATGTCTGCCACTGTAGAAACAAGCTGGCGGTTGTCTGGTTTTGGCTCCTATGTTGTCTTTGAGGTCTAAACATAGCATTGGCATTGCTGATTTAGACTTATTTAGCGCACTGCGTGTCTAAAATGTACTTTAGCAATAAATGGTTGGAACTTGACAAGACCTGGCTTGTTCTGTGCCAATTGTGTTGATTCCATTATAATGACTCAACCGACTCATTTCACCCGAACTGCCCTATCTTCTGAGGTGAATTAGTCATGTCTGAGGAGTTGTTAGAGTTAGAGTTTGCCTAACAGATCATCTGTTATTGTCTTAATGTCTTAATGTCTTCTATCTTTACTGTCACTTTTGATCAATTAAATTAACCCTTGGTGCATAGTCTCTAGAGACTATATATAGACTATGTATATATACTATATATATATATATATATATATATATAGACTAGAGACTAAAGAGACTATATATAGTCTCAGGCATAGTGGTATTTTCACCACCAAAAAGCGTTTTTAGTCAGTTATTTATATATTTTTCTGTATGGTTAGTAGGAAATATAAGTTTACATTTCCAAACATTAATTTTTCCATTAATTGTAATAATCCAGTGAGATTTTTTGTATGCACAAGGAATCTGACACAGCTCCACACAGAGATTTGATCTCACCATAATCATGTCTGTCTGGGATTACACCTTCCTTCAAAGCCACGGAGCTGTGAAAAGTTTTAGGCACTTCTGTAAAAATGCTGTAAAGTGAGGGTTCTTTCAAATATAATGTTGTAACACAGTTCTTAGTTCGGGGAGGAAGGAGGCAGGAACCAGCGAACATTTTACAGACTTTTAATGTAACACAAAACTAAATACAAAATAAAAGTACTGGCGGCAGCCCATTCCAGACAACTGCCACCCTCCCGAACACAAGCACAACATATAAATCCCAGGCCTGGTCCTCCCTCCTCCACTGTCGTCGCTCCTCCATGAGATAAGAGACTGTTGGCTCACAGGTGGCGCTCGTTATCAATCACACCACCAGCTCTCCCAATGCTTTTACGTCCTGGACCCCACCCTGCTTGCCACAAATGTCATAAATAGATTTTACATTTGACAGATGCTTTTAACCAAAGTGACTTGCATTGCTTTTAAGGAACACATTGGCATTCTAATCAGATCTTGCTTTTCCTGGGATTTGAACCCGTGACCTTGGCATTGCAAGTGCTATGGTCTACTGTTTGAGAACTAAAATAAAAGGAAATTTTATTTAGCAATAAAATCATTTTATTAATTAAATCAAATCAATATACCAAAATACCAAAAGCCTTTAAAACAGCCTTTGTCCTCTGTATACATGCACAAAGTTTTTCTGGTATATTTAGAGGAAGAATCTTCAAGAATCTAGGAGATACTAACAAAATTCTGCTGGATTTAATCTGTCTCAGTTTTTTCTGTTTCTTCAAGTAATCCCAGATGGACTGATAGTGAGATCAGATCTCCGTGTGGAGTACCAACTATATCAAACTTTTGCACAGTACTCTATATAAACAGTTTTTCTCAGCATAATGAAAGTCAATAGATAAAAACACTAAGGCATTTTTCTAAATGTCTATATGTTTCATAGAAGGATTAAAGTCACACAGCTTCAAAGTGACATGAGGGTGAATAAATGAAGACATATTCCTATTCCCTAGACTCTCTTATAAATGTCTTTGTGTCAAATTGAGGACGTTTCCCTGAAGAAGAGAGGAACATTGAAGTTGGAACCTTGTGTTTCTGTTTGTGTAATGTATTCATTATTGGTGAGAATCCTAATTTGCATTGAAATTCAATATTCCTCTTTCAGCAAGGATTCCTAATCCCTATGTGCTGAGACATAAAGAACATAAACCCCCATCAGCTCCTTACTTGAGACATCACCCTGACTCAACGCAGGTAATCTAATCCACAGCCATTTCCCAGTACACCCTAGCTGCTTGTTTTCTCCTTCCTTGTCATCACAGTGAGCCCAGTCAGGGTCCATTTGGAATGTGATTTATGGGTTAAGATGGCTGCTCTGATTTGCAACTGTAAATCTGCCATGTCCTGAATTTTTGTAACTAGCAAAGTATTGAAGGGACATTTAAATTTACTGTTAAAATCAATACTCTTTATTAATGTTGCATATCTGTCATGTCTCTGTCCACTTCTTGATTCCTCATGTCTCTGAATCAATCACCTCGTCAGTCGTGTCACCTGTCACATGACATTTCTTGTTGGACTGTTTTCATCCCGTTGGACTGTTATTTCTGTTTTGCACAAGTGCCCTATTGTTTTGTATATAAAGTGTTTTTGTTGAGTTTGAATACAAAAAGTTTTAGCTTATTTCTCCTGGTTCCATTCCTTCCTCACCCTCTTCCACCTGCACCATCACAATTCATGAGTTCACACTTACAAATGATTCAGGTACAGTAAATGGCCGTATTTGGTATTTAACCCAAACATAGAGCACACCCACTGTATTCCTGGCTGTGATAGGAATAACCAAGAGTGAGGAGTCGGGGTGGTGGAGGGATTCCGGAAACTGTCAAGAGATGCAGATGAGTTGAATATACCGTATTTATTCGAGTATAACGCGCAAAATTTTCTACCAAAAAAATAAATCAAAGTTAGGGATGCACAAGGGCTGGGCTGGGCTGGGCTGGGCTGAAAAATTAACTCCAGAAGAATGGGAGCAACTCTTTAGTGTCTCTGATGAGGAATCTGACGTTGAAGGATTTTAAATAAATATTTTTACCGGTAATTCGATTTCGGTATTGTGTTCATTAGTTTAAGTTGTCAATAAATATGTTATATATGTTATATATGTTATATATGTTATATAAGTTATATATGTTATATAAGTATATGTTATACAATAAATAAATGTTTTTTTTTATCATGGCTGCACGTGTTCAACAACGTTTTTTTGTCAATTACAATGCTTGGTGGGAAACAAAATTTTATACCGATTTTTAATCGAAAATTAGGGGTAATGATTATACACGTGTGCGCGATATACTCGAATAAATACGGTATCTACATATACACTTACCTTCATGCTGATAGGATGTAGTGCAATTATTGCTGATGACGAGATGGTTGCATTGATCATTTGAACGTGCTCCTCCCGAACTTTGTTAATGAAAAAGGGATAGTTAGTCCTCTTAAAGGGATAGTTCTATTATTATTGGCTCAATGAATGACTTACTTTTTGACTTGACTTGAATTGACTTGATGTTATACTGTGACAATTACGGTAAGTGTTCTCTTATGTTCCCTTAGGTTTTCATTGTATTTTAAGAGATATGAGCTTTCCTGTTGCTCAATCAGTAAAGCATTGGTGTTTACAACGACTAGGTCATGGGTTCGATACCAGGGAAAGCAAGAACTGATTCAATGTGTTCCTTGAATGCAATGTAAGTTGTTTTGGATAAAAGTGTCTGCCAAAAGCATAATTGTAAAATGTGATGTGTGTCACAGTCTTGTCGTGTCTCCACCCCCTTCCTATTTCCTTCCGTGTCATTTCCTTCACCTGTCGTGTAATCAATCCTTTGTTAGTCTCGTCACCTGTTCCCCATCATTCCTTGTGTATAAAAGCCCTTTGTCTTTGGCCGTTGTTGTTGTTGTTGATGTTCTTGTTCCTCCGTAGTTTGCTATTTCCTGTTTTTGTTGTGTATTTAAAGAATGTTGTTTTGAGTTTGTTTGAATAAAGTAGAGAACGCAGATATCCTGTTCTCCTCTCCTTCACCCTTCTGCACCACGTTGCCGTCTCTGTGACTTTTTTCCATACAGTGGAAGACAGAGGTCACCAAAACTGTTTTGGTATATTTAAGAAAAAATTTAACTCTTTAAAATAAGATTTGGCATGATCAATTTGAAACAGAAAATTCAAACTGACAATTTTATTGTGGTTTCAGAAACACAAATACACATACACAGTGCTACAATAACTTTACTTGTGATAACTATACATTTGCATAATTACAAGGAACTAACACCATAAATCCCCGTAAACTTTAGCCCAAAGTACGTACATGTTTTTACTTAATATTACTGAGACCATATATGCGTAATTACATTGTAACAAGGAAACTTTAAAATAAAATGTGACTGCTACAACAATATAAAAATTAAATATATCCTCAGGCTTAGTTTTCATTTGGAAGTTTCCCTCAATCCATTTGTTTCAGCTGAAGGTAGTGTCTCTGGGTTTTGTAAGAATGGAAGGTTATATTTAACTAATCTGAAGTCAGTTGTATTTTGTGTGTAGTTAATTACCTGATGTCAGCAACAACAAAACAAGGTGTGCTACTCCCAACAGATGTCTTAATCTTCAATTTTTCACTGCAGATGTCGCTGGGGTACTGTACACAGCCAACACAATTATCAGGTAAAACCTCAAAATCCATTTAATATACCTTCTTCCTTCCTTCAGACCTCTTGATGGTAGTTTTCATCTATTTTCAGTGGGAATTATTCCCTCATCCAGTGTTCATTGCACACTTTCTTCTTGAGGGCTCTGAAGAAAGCTTACAAAGCTCTAGATCAGCATAAGGGTTGTATATTTACAGCGGCTCATGACAGCTGCATAAGAGAATCTAGCAGTTGCTATCAAGAGCAATACCCTTGCCATCTCCTTGCTCCACTAACAACTAAACGTTCTTGACTGAGGCTGCCGAATATCTTAGGAATCATAAATCAAGGCCTTGATAGAAACTTGGCAGCAGCAGCAGCAATTCAATGTAATGTTACAGTAGAGTAGACCATTTAGAAGTTACCAAACAGTTCAGGAATGGATGTTTTAAGAGTAGTTTCATTATAATTTGTAATTTAATTATAACCGTTCCTCTTTCTTGTCACTGCGGCCACTGTGAAAGCCCGATCCAGATAGCAAGTCTACATTCCTGCAGTAGAAAATTACATTGTGGGGATGCGCACATCTTTCCATGTCAGCATCTGCTGTCTATGATATATATACAAGTCGCTTGCTGTGCTACACATCAAGCCGACACACACTAAAAATCCCCTTCCCAACATAGCATCCCTGCTTGTTGCAGGAGAAACCCAAAGCTGTGTGAAAATGATGCTGTGAGAGTGGGTTAGATCTATTGAACAGCCAGTCACGGCTCAATATGAAGTTTGTTTGTTGCCTCCCTTGTCTGTGGCATATGCAAATCAGTTAAATGGGAGGGGGGGTGGGGGTGTATGTGTGTTTAGTGGGGTCAGTCTGTGGGAAAGTGAAGGAGCTAATCCTGAGTGTTTCACAGGGGAGGAGAGCCCATTCAGTAGCCAGCCCCTCCCGTGAGCCCACCCCACCACTACAACTCATTGCACGCCACTTCTCAAGACAAGGACGTTGTGTTTTCTCTTTGTATCAAAGTCCCCTCTCACCCCACCCCCCTATACACACAAACACTTTAATGCTGAACACCTGTTTCTGTACACACACATCCCGCTGATGCAGACATGATAAAATCCCACGCTCCCATCTACCATGATCAGAAGAAAAAAAAACTTCAGCACACAGTCTGTGGAAAATCACAGAATGTGATATCAAGCTGCATCAATCTAAACTGCCAATCTTATATATGCAGTTTTCAAAGTCTAAAACAGACAAATTATTCAGTTCCTTAATTAGAACGTTTGCAAGTAAATCCGGCATCCGCAAGTCAACCCACGCTTGAAATCTTGTGTAAAAAGTGTTACACAATTGTCCAAAAGTACTTTTTAACCGATTTCATAACATGTTTCATAACTGTCTTTAAGTGTGCATGGGAAGCTCCTGCTTCTGAGTTATGACATCACACATTCCACATTCACACAAGTCATCACATATTTCGTTGGCCAGAGGAGAACTGGCCCCCCAACTGAGCCTGGTGTCTCTCTAGGTTATTTTTCTCCATTCTGTTACCTGATGGAGTTTGGTTTCCTTGACACTGTTTCCTCTGGTTTGCTTAGTTGGGGACACTTAATATTCATCAATATTATTGATTTGACTGCACTGACACTTTTTTGTTAGTTCTTTTGCAAAATTGCTTTATAGAAGAAATAAACTAATTTAATAATTGATTATCTTTACAGCAGAACTAAATCAAAACTGAACTGAATTCAGCTGAACAATGACACTACTTTATTTTACAGCAGCTGTTAAGCAGAAATTAACTTTGTATCATTTTCCTGTTATCGCTGTAAAGCTGCTTTGAAACGATCTGTACTGTACAACGTGCTTTATAAATAAAGTTGATATATTTGCCTAAGGCCAGTTGTGAAAGGTGAGTAATCAACTTTACACTTGTTGTTTATGAAGTTGTTTACATAGAGCCTTATTATTATTTATAGACAACACATACAATGAAAATACTAATAAGATTTTGTAAAGTTTTTTAACATAAGTCTCTTATGTTTTACCAAGGCTGATCTATTGGATACATCTACAGTAAACTGGAATATTGTAAAATAATATTAATATTCATTTTTAATATATTTTAAAATGTAATTTATTTTTGTGAAGGATTTTTTCAGTGTCAGATGAATCTTTAGAAATAATTCTAATATGCTGATTTGGTGCTCAAGAAACATTTTGTCACGACACGATACACGGGGAGGACTCAATTGCAAGGGAAAAGGATTTATTTACAAAGTAACAAAACAACATAACAGGAACTCAAAACCCACGAGGGGGAAAACATTAACTGAAACATTATGCATAAACAAACCAGGGAACACGAACCAACCGGATGAGACGGTAACCGCAGAAACAGGAAACATGGGGAGACAACGAGACCACACCAGACTGCAAACACAAGGGCTATATATAGGGAACATGAGGGAAGGTAGTGATGAGACACAGCTGGGATGATTAAGGGAAACAAGGAGGCGGGGCAGACGCTAACGAGACACACACACACACAGGAGAGAGAGCAGTGCCACGGTTCTGTGCACTAGAACACTAATAACACTTGAAACAGAGACTGAAGCTGACAGAACCGTGACACTACCCCCCCTCTAAAGGGACGCCACCTGGCGTTCCTACACGAATACCAGAAAACCCCACACCAAACATCACCACAGAGCATAACATACAAGACAGGGAACTCAGGAGATCACAGGAAACCATGATGGGAGGAAAGGAGAGAGAAAAAAAAAACAGATCATAAAACAGTAAAAAACTGAAAAGTCCACCACATCATGAAAAAAAATAACTCAGAGAAAAAAAGAAAAGTCCTCAAATAGTCATGAAGAAAAAAAAAATGCAACAGTTCTCAATTCAACATGAAATCATAATGAAAAACAGAGTCCAGGGGGAGGAAAAGGTGGGATGAGCCAGGGTGGCTCAGGCAGCTCTAGAGTCCTACCGGAGGGCCAGGGTGGGTCCGGGGGAACAAGCCAGGCCGGCTCTGGCAAGGCTGGCGGTTCAGGCGGCGCCGGGGGGGCGAGCCAATCAGGCTCAAGCAAGGCCGGCGGGTCAGGCGGCGCCGGAGGGGTGAGCCAGGCGGGCTCAGGCAGGACCGGCGGGTCGGACCGCAAAAGTTCAGGCAGGCAGAGTTCAGGGTGGTCAGGCGGCAAGAGTTCAGGGTGGTCAGGCGGCAAGAGTTCAGGGTGGTCAGGCGGCAAGAGTTCAGGGTGGTCAGGCGGCAAGAGTTCAGGGTGGTCAGGCGGCAAGAGTTCAGGGTGGTCAGGCGGCAAGAGTTCAGGGTGGTCAGGCGGCAGGGCGAGCAGTCTCGGTGGCGCCGGCAGGGCGAGCAGTCTCGGTGGCGCCGGCAGGGCGAGCAGTCTCGGTGGCGCCGGCAGGGCGAGCAGTCTCGGTGGCGCCGGCAGGGCGAGCAGTCTCGGTGGCGCCGGCAGGGCGAGCAGTCTCGGTGGCGCCGGCAGGGCGAGCAGTCTCGGTGGCGCCGGCAGGGCGAGCAGTCTCGGTGGCGCCGGCAGGGCGAGCAGCTTCGGGGCGGCCTCCGGGAACGGCAGATCGGAGAAGGCCCTTTTCCTCCTCCTCCGCTTACGAAGGCGTCGAGCAGGCTCTGGAACGGCGGACCCCTGGCTGGCTGCAGGCTCTGGGACGGCGGACCCCTGGCTGGCTGCAGGCTCTGGGACGGCGGACCCCTGGCTGGCTGCAGGCTCTGGGACGGCGGACCCCTGGCTGGCTGCAGGCTCTGGGACGGCCGGCGGGTCAGGCAGCGAGGGCTCTGGGATGACCTGGCTTTCGACAGGAGAGGAAGCCCTTTTCTTCCTCCTCCGTTTCCTCTGAGAACTGGGATTCCCACTGACCACAGATGAGACGGGAGCATAGTAAGTCGACTGGGAGCTCGTTTGGGGTTTCGGTTCCTGATCACTAAGCTGGCAAATGTGATCAATGAACTCCCAAAAACTAAGGCTCCCCAGCTTCTCAAACTCCCAGTACACTAAAGGTCGATCGAGACAGAGGTTGAATGCCTCCTTTAGATCGGCCTCAGTATAGTTAAAATCGTCCATCTTGATTAAAAATGTACATGCCAACTCTCTCACGTTGGTCCCAAGCTGACGGAAGTATTGAGAGTTGATACGGTGCATCATCTGATCAAGGATGGAGAGACTAGGCAGGGGAGATGAAAGCAGTAAAGTTCCCATCCTGCAAGCCATTTCCAGCACATTCGAAAAAAACAAAAAAAAAACAAATCACAAATCTTCTTCCCGCTGAGTCCTTAATTGGTGGTCTCGTTCTGTCACGACACGATACACGGGGAGGACTCAATTGCAAGGGAAAAGGATTTATTTACAAAGTAACAAAACAACATAACAGGAACTCAAAACCCACGAGGGGGAAAACATTAACTGAAACATTATGCATAAACAAACCAGGGAACACGAACCAACCGGTAGTGATGGGTCATCTGAAGCGAGGCTCCGGAGCTTGTGTCGAGCAAAAAGGGGCGTTCCAAATGAAGCCCCGATTCGAGGCTTGTATCGTTTCCGTGAAAATCACGTGACGATGACAAACGAGGCCTCGGTTTCTGTTGATGACGTCATTGCTTCATTCTGCGTGTTGCTTCCGCATAAAGGTGGTTCAAAACCTTGCGCTTCTTGTGCAGTGTTGCCAGATTGAGCGGGTTCCCGCCCAATTGGGCTTCTTTTGGTCACGTCCGACCGGGGAAAATGCATTGGGGTGGTTGATAAACATTTGGGCTGGTTTTTGATGCAACTGGCTTTTTTTTTTTTTTTTTTGACTAGAAATGTTATTTTATTATTTTTTACATTAAAACGAACGTTACAATAAAGTATAATATGTTATGTTGACATTTTAATTATGGTTCAGTTTAGCCAATAAGGTTCTCTCCTGTCCTATATATATATTATATGTATAGCCTATATTAGTATTAGTGTTATTATTATATATAATATTGCTATTATTATTATTATTATTGTTATTATTATAAGACTAGACTGTATTAGGGAAAGCTTAGAAAGTTGGTCTAGTGCAAACGTTCTTATGTTGTCCAGCATCATCGGTGCCCTGTGAAAGGGTGTTTGGGTGTCATCCCTGTTGCAGTTTGCTGTTCCACAATTCCAGTACCATAAGCACTGCACTATTGTACTCCCAATCAGCACTGCAATATTTATAATATTATTGCAATATATATAATACTATATATAATAACATTGTGCACTCACAATAATTTATTTACAATCATTTGGGGCATTCACTGTTATCACTAACCCAAAGAACTACTGAATAGTTGTGTGTGCATAGGTTAATACAAGCAGAGTAAAATACTTTATTTAATATACAGGCAATAGAAAAGTGTGTGCCCACTCCATGACGATTTGGTTGCTCAGGATGAATAGATTTGTGTGCGATACATTGCTTTGCACAGCAGGTGTCACTAGGGAGCACACTGTTTCATGAGGCTTCGGGTAAATGAACCTTTTGGTGAACCAATGGGCTGGAAAGCCTCAGTGGTTCAGGAAGCCTCATTTTCCCATCACTACCAACCGGATGAGACGGTAACCGCAGAAACAGGAAACATGGGGAGACAACGAGACCACACCAGACTGCAAACAC
The DNA here is from genome assembly GCA_037043235.1 of Rhodeus uyekii. Taxonomy (NCBI): domain Eukaryota; kingdom Metazoa; phylum Chordata; class Actinopteri; order Cypriniformes; family Acheilognathidae; genus Rhodeus; species Rhodeus uyekii. The sequence goes on from JAWRVZ010000007.1 coordinate 2,543,198, forward strand.
AAGGGCTATATATAGGGAACATGAGGGAAGGTAGTGATGAGACACAGCTGGGATGATTAAGGGAAACAAGGAGGCGGGGCAGACGCTAACGAGACACACACACACACAGGAGAGAGAGCAGTGCCACGGTTCTGTCCACTAGAACACTAATAACACTTGAAACAGAGACTGAAGCTGACAGAACCGTGACACATTTTTCATTATTATCAATGTAGAAAACTGCTTAAAATACTGTGGAAACTGTAATTATAAAAATATAAACATCAAAAGAACAGCATTTATTTTAAATATATATATTTTTGTTATAATGTAAATGTCTTTAAAAAAAAAAAAACAATAGAAAGTCCATTAAATACGTTTTGAAAAATCCTAAATCCTAGTGTATGATAGTCTTATCTATACAATATATCGGAATTTCAGAGTTCACTTGAAGGCCTCCCAATCCCCACTCACTTCTCCTAGGCTGTTCCATACCTTTAGTGTTCATGAGATGGTGTTCACTTTGCCTAACCTTCTGCTGCCCCATCACTGAAAACAAAAGCCAATCACTCAGACTCCTGCTGTGTCTCTGCTCCACCAAACATTATCAGTCTTCAGTGTCATCAAATCACCAACAGCAGGCCTTGATAGAAAAAAGAAAGCCTTGGAAAATATGTGGGACTCTCCAAGAGCCAAAACCCTGTACAGACTTCAGCCGCACTATTGAAGCCAGATGTTTACTTAACAGGCCAATTTTGATAAATGGCGTAATGATAACCATTATGCATTGGGGTAATTTTATATCAGCACAGCACCACATTGTTTTTGTTTCATAGCCAAACAAACTCTATGCCCACAGCCAGGTGCTGGATTCGACCTAATTGATAAGCAGACAGCAGGACCGTGGTTTTCATGTTCTTCCAACATGGCATCCACAAATGCTTCTTCTGCCTTATTCTCTGCTCTTAGAGAACTACAGCATTAGAGATGCTTTCCTATTTGATCCTAAGTGTACTCAGTGCTTGGTAATCGCCAGTCCACACGTAGATGTTTGAGCTACAAGATATCCATAAAAACATTTTCTTTTTTTCTCACTTGTGGTTTTTACCAAACATCCAAGATTTGCCTACGGCTGCAGACATAACAAAACATCGGTTAAGGTACATTTGTTTATTCTTGGGGGGGTATAGTAGATAAACCACACAAGTAACAATTTTCCTATTACATTTTAAGTGTGATAACATTTCCCACTTGAAGCAATATGCAATTTTATTCACCCACAAACAACACTGTTTTCATAGCTGGTCATTGATATATTATTTCTGCAAGAAAAACATATAGATCAGCAATGCAAATGCAATGAGTCCAAACAACAGTTGCTTTGTAGCATAGCTCATTTTATTGTTTAAACAGTTTTGCATAGGAAATATATCCACTTCCAGTAATTGACTGCAGTAAAAACAGCTGCTAGCAGTATAGGCTGGATATAACAGTAACAATCACAAAAAAAAAGTCAAGCGTTATTTACACTCATTTGTAATCTTGTGACATTTTTAGCCCCTGCGCCAAATTCAACCAACTCAAAGGCAAGGCAGTGCCTACTGTTTATAGCTGTGAAAAAGGAAAAAAGTTTAAATCAACAGAAAATAATACAAGGCCTTCACTATACAGCTTCCTGAAGGACACCTGTGTTTCTTTAACTGTGAGTAAAAACACAAAAACTTGATAAAGTGATTCTATAATGTACATTCAGAACATACAGTAATATTTGCATACAACTGCTGTTTCCACAATCACTACTAAAAACTGTTACGACTTTATAACATTTGTTGGTGTTAGTGTTGTTGTTGTCATGTTATAAACCCGCTTACCACAATACCACTGAATTTGCAACGGGCATAAAAGTGCCACAAGACCCCCCCCCCCCCCCCCCCCCCCCCCTCCCCACCCTTAAAAAAAAAAAGTCAAAAGAAAAAATAAACAACTTTGCTGTGGAGCTGGCAATTTTTTTTTCACCTGACATTTTTGTAATCTATTGTAGTACTAAGTGTAGTCTAGAGAAACACACTGCCCAACTATTACTTGATCTCTGTGAAATAGAGACTGGGGAATCCCATTTGACTAAATTATCGAAAAATTGAACAAAGCACATAAACACAAAACACAGAACCAGGACCGAAAAAAAGAAGCAGAAATGTTTGAGGGATGAAAAAAACATGGGAAGAGGCATCCCATATATTCTGTTTTGATTGAAGTTTTTTTTTTCTCTAAAGAAAATTCAATGTTTTTATATTTACAAGGGAAAGTCCACTGAGACTTTGAGCTGAAACAGGCACTGCTTGAAATATTTTCTTTTTTTCCCCATTCTTTCTATATTTTTTTTGGTGTAAACGTCTCATAGTATGCTGGTTTTCATGTTCCTATTTATGTCAATGATCACTCATGCCGTTGTAAATGCCCTAGAAATGGAAATATGAAAGTAGATGTTTCCCTGCACTGACACACAGAACAGCTGAAAATAGACATTGCATGAGTTCCACTGGTCCTCCTTGCATAAGTTTCATACATGTAATACATGTAGCTTTTCTAAGGCCATGGACCATGGCTTTCACAACTTGACCAGGCCATCATCTTACTGCTTTCAATATCTGAATTCTGATATCTGATATAAACAAAAATTATTCTCAAAAAGATCAGCCCTTTGAAAAAAAGAAACTACTCTATATCGCTACTTCTACCCAGAAATAAGGTTTAATCTGATTGTTGTATAAGCCTCATGACATTGTATGCTGTGGTGAGGGGAAGTACCTCGAGCTAACCATGACAACATTCGGACTGACTAGATATGAACACTATCTAATTGTAGCTCAGAGGGTAGCATCATCGCTAGCTAGACGTAATCCAAACAACAAACTAATGTGCCAGTGAAAGGGGTAGTGGGAACTGCAGAAAGTGCAAATGCTCAGCTGTTTTCATCTGTGATGGCAACACAAAAAAGATATCTGTGGGTGCACACAAAGGCTTCTGGGAGTAGCAAACCTACCCTGAACGCTATGTAGCATTCATCTTGCAAACATATGTTTGGTGGACATATGTAAATACTGCAGAATGGAGGTGCCTATGTGCAGCAGAAAAATCTTAGCATTTCAGCCGGTAAATTCTGTACATGATATTGTGGGTCAGCCTCTAATGATGGGGGGGGGGGGGGGGCGGGGGGGATAATGCATGCTTTATTTTGCACAAGACAGCAGAACAATCTGTGATGTCGTGTTGCGACATTACCCTGGTAGTTGCTGTTGGGAGACTCAAATCAGGTGCCTTTCTTCTAAAGTGACGAGGAGATCCCCAACGGTTCAAAAGAACAAATAATGACCCTATTTAGCACAAATTTCAACATTATTTCTTGTCCCGTTTTCAATATCACATAATCACATCACACACACTCTATGGCCACACTAACAAAACAACACTTCAAACATTTATGAAATGTCTCAAGGATCCAGGTTAATCAACACGAAATACAACAAAAGACCTTCATCATTTTGTTTAAAACATTTACAGTCCCATGCGGGAATTCACTCCACTTTATAAGTACAGGAAAATAAAAATAATGAATTACATTATTCAACCTCATTCTTATGTATCGGACAGCTGTTGAGTCGTAACACAAATCTAAACTCAAAACAGTTTTGTATTTTTTGTTTGATTTTTAGTTTCACTAAAAAATATGGACATCACTTAAATTCACGAAATACATGTCAAAAGTTTTTCTTTTTACAGATGGGGAAAAGAAAGAAATTTACAGTGTACACACTTCTGTCAACAAGGCAGGCATTTCAATAGAAGACCCTCATGTACTCTCCCCTCGTAGTGTCAGAGCCAACTTGAAACGCACACTCTGACAATACGTCTACACACACATACACACACACACACACACAGTTCACATAGCTGCCAGAGCAGATTTTAACCCATAATGACTACTAATGAAAACTATTGCTATTACGATGGCCATCGACATGACCCCTACCTATGTCCTCCTTCACTGCTTCCAACACAAGAATGACTCCATGACCCTGACACTCCCACCGCTTCAGGAGGAAATGCACAATGCACTTCAGTGGCATTGCCAACGGCCAGAAGGCTGCAAAGCACTTATTTTTCGCAAATCAAAAAGAACAAAAAGACGGAACAGTGCACATTGAACAGGGTGACCCTAGCTTAATTACATATACTGTATATATAAACGGCTTGGTGAAGGAGGAGAGATTCAGCTTGACTCGAGGTTTCAGAAACAGACTGAATAGTGATTTAAGGGCTACAATTTGAAACCATGGTGATGTGAGGGGGATTCGAAGTGTTATTATTAAGTGTTAACTGATGCTGGTAATGCCCTGTGAAGCAAAACGCCTGAGTTTTTTTGTTCTGTGTTTAATTGAAAGACACTATGGGTAGATGATTGCCTATATGCTGTAGGTGCAAAACCGTTTTCCCCCCTTGATCCTCAAGACCATAAGAGTATTAGATTATTTCCTTTCATGGAAGTTTATAACAACTCGAAAATAATTATAAAAACTTCAGACAACTATAAAAACCGGTTCTCCCCATGGGGGTTTTTGTTTTACAGACTACAACCTCAATAAGGCTGTAAATTTGAGCACTTCAAAGGGAAGAATAAGAAAGAGGGATTTTTACTGATTGTGACAGATTTAACACGCAGCAACTTGCGTGACAGTGATTGTAGAGCATTTTATAACAAGTCACTTGTTTGTAAAAATTTAAGGCAACTACTTGGGAATTGCATATAGCTATGTAGTTTACTGGACAGGGAGAATGGGGTGGTGAAGATATTTGATAAAAAAATGCCAGCATTTAACACTTTGCCCTTATGTGCGTAATTCACCGGTGATTGTCGCTCTCAAGTCAAGCTGTCTCCTCTATGAAAGTCTACTACCGAAAGTCAAACTAGTACCCCAGGTGGGAAGTTTGAAGAAGGAGTTTGTTAGTCACAGTAGGCAAATCAGTGACTTTGCAGCCGTATTAGACCAAATGGTACCTTCTTTGCAGACATGCTTCAACGTGTGGAAAAAAGTCCTCCCCTTATAGAGAATACGAAACAAACATCTCTTGCACGCACTTTGCCTTTAGGTACACTCAAGGGAAAAAAAGACCTTGTCGCACACTGCATAGAAAGCAGTTCCCACTTTGGTCAATTACGAAAAAAACAAAACCAACAAAAAAGGAAAATAACAACAACAATGTCAACAACAGCAACAATAGCAACAACAACAAGAACAATTTCAACAAAATAAATGTTTACACTATTTGTATTCTGTACTAGCTTCTAATAATCCACATAGCTAAAAGCACTACCTAGATAGGCAAAACTTGGTATTGCATAATTCTTATAAATCTGGACCCACCCTCCCCAATAATGACTGGAAGATGGAGAAATAAACAAACAAACAAACAGTTGATTAAAACAAGATCAAAAAATGACAACCACGGAAATGCTGGAAAAAAAATGCTGGTTGATTATAAACTTTAGAACGGCAACTATACACAGCCTTGATACGCACTGTAAATGTGAGATAAAGTATTAAATGAAGCTAAAAATCAACAATGTCACAATTTCATCCAGAGTACAAAATATTTCTTATCATAAAACTGTTACTTTTTCCCAAAAACGATAATAAATGCAGCAAAAACAAGTGTAGTGATGTTTTCTAAAGTTGAAGGCAAGGCACGTAATGTGGACTATATATCTTCGTGCAAATTAAGATTATTGGAAAGATTAATTCTATAAATATGTCTGATTGGAGAGGCAATGGCATTGTGAATGCCGGGAGCAATCGACGATTTCTGGGACTGCAACTGTTGGGAACTACCAAAGTGGTTTGAAATAAGCACCTTGAGACCTCGCCTCAACCTGCAGGTTAGTGTTGAAATGAGTACAGCTGTACACACATACACAATTTGTCTTAAATTATTCTGCGTTCCTCTTGTTTCTCATGATATCAGTGTAAACAGTAGCTTTACAAGCTAACAGCCGACTAAACATGCATACTAGATCTGTGAGTAATATTCAAAATAAGCCATTTTACACACGCTGTGTGTCTGAGTCTTTTTTCAACTACTTTAAGTTTCCATTTTAATAAATAAAATAAAAAAAACTACCCGCATGTTTGGGTACGGCTCAAAATAAGTGCTGTCTTGTTCATGTTCAGTTCTTCTCACGTAAACGTTCACTGTTAATCCCACTCTTCTCTTTCACCCTTAGCTTTCCCTAGTTTCACGAATCAAGGATGTCATTTCATTTTCCTTTTTATGTTTTAAAGTTCACCTAAAAACATTTACTCCCCATTCCTTTAGAGTCTTAGGGCAGACAGACTATGATAGCTTCCCTTCAGTAAAATCATTTAAATTGCACTTGCCTCTTATGAGATATTGTCTTATTTTTCTCAAAGTCCTTTTCAAAGGAAATATATAAAAGAAATGAAAATGAAAAGGGGGTTCTATTTCTTACCCAATAATATAGGCTTTTTCTTTCACTGAAGAAAAAAAGAAAAGTTTTCAGAGTTCTTAACTCTGGAGAGTAAATTGCAACCTTTACCTTAAAAGGAAATAAGTACAGGACTGACAAGATTACGGATTCAAAAGATTTTCCACCGTACGTAAATTAAATGCTGAGGGTAATATGAAAATAGAAACATTCGGTTCCTTGAAAATTGTTCCTATGTTTATGTCACAAATATGATGAGCCTCTGATTGATGAAAGTTTGTTCGAATTGCAGCCCGCTTTACAAACCATCCAGCCAGCCAGCCTTTGTGTGACCGCACCCCTCTAAAACATTTCGTAAACCAAGACAATAATCGTTACATAAGAACAAGAGAAACACTAACAAGAGAGACTAGCATGTCATGCATATACAGTAAGGCATCTAAAGTTTGTATGGTAAAGATCACAGTATCTCAGTTCAGGGGCCTCCTTACACAATGACTGACTGGTGTGGAGAGGCTCATGTCAGAAGAGAACACTTTGACCCGACTCACTCTACTGCTTTAAGCCAATGTCCTTGAGAGGGAGGGACAAAGGTCCATGTCGATTGTATAAGTGCTGCTTGCTGGTTTGTCCGAGGACCTGTTTCTCCGGGTCTAGTTCAATTGCTTGATTCTGCCTGGAGGAGGGGCTCACCAATGATGTTTATGCTGTAATTCTGGACATTTGTTGGCAGAATCGGAGTCCCGTTCGACACTTGGAATGGAATTAAGCTCGCCCAGGTACCAGGACTGCAGACACAAAGGGAAAAGACAGATTGTGGGAGTTATTATAATCACGTTACATACACATAAAAAAATAAATAATTATAACTTCATATTAAGCTATACTTAATACATCAGATATAAGAAACAAATCATGAACAGTACTTTTATAGCATTCATTATTCTAGGTTAATGTTAATTTACCGGTATACAATTACTAATACAATTAAAAACATTTCAAGTTGTGTCAATAGCTTTAAAAGTATATTGTACATTATCAAGTGTACTACATCAACAGAAGTACATATATTCAGACACATTTATTTATATATTACACGTTTTAAAATATAATGTATTGATACATTTAACTTTTAATTAAAGTTAGAACATTGTCAAATTCCTTAAATCTGAATCAGTTAATGAAAGAGACAGATCATGTCTAGACTTATTGCCACCCTCTTCTGAAAACCACCTCTTTCCATTAAACACACACACACACACACAGATACACAATAATGGGTTCGGCATAGTGTCAGGGAACAGGATATCCCAGAGAAACAAAGCCCCCTTAGTGCACATGCACAGGGGAAGTTTCCCCAAGAGCATGCATCCATCTCAGCCCCCTGCAGCTGACACCCACTTTTGGATCAATAGGGTTAAGTCAGAGGGACCGTCTACAGGCCTTTCTTATTTGCATTCAGCACGTTAACGGCACTACAACACGAGACTGTTAATTGCGAGCTGTGGTGCGAATCTCAGATGCAAAAGCACCAGGGTGCACAAACAGCATGTTGTTCCCTAGGGGGAGGACAGGGGGGCTGAATGGTGCGTACATGTGTCGAATAATTAGGCAGGCCAGAAACCAGAGCCTTGGTATGCCCCCTCCTCTTCTCCCGCCTCTGTCTGAAATACCTGTCTCACCCAATCGCCGAACACAATCTTTCTGCTCACAGATTACAGGCCGTACTCCTGCTCCTGTCAACAGTGCCTGGCGCACACAGCCACCTCTTTGTCCCCCAGCCCCCCGACTCTCTCTATCTTTTTTTTGTCCCTAAAAAAGAAAGGGGACATGCTCGAGGGGTGTAGGGTGGTGGGTTGATTGAAGGAGAAGGAAGGAGACTGTTGTGTGCAAAGACTTTTCCCTGGGTTCACTGCTTTGGATGCAGGTGCAAAGCTTTAGTGGGCTTTTCTTCTGGAGTTTGTTGTTTGTTTTCCAAAGGGGGGGACGAGCGCTAGTCAGTGGCTGGTGAAGGACAAGGACCCAGCGGATGTGGAACAGTGACTTTATTCTTCCTGAGGTAGCCTGGGGTGATACGGCTGCCTGTCGTCCTGAATGCAGCTAATGATTCAGCCTGAGTTTTATACAAATCACCCGTAGCCAAAGCCTGAAATCTTGTTTGAAAAAAAAAGGTTGCATATGATTCCAGTGTCACACTTTAAGAAGAAAGAGTCAGAAAGAGAGTCACAAAGTTGTAAGAATAGAAACAAAATCAAATGTGCACTAAACTCTCTTTTAAAAGGTTTAATATATATTACACGGCTCTGTCAACATTACTGGGTTCTATCTCTCCTCTTTTCTGCTGCTTCTTCCCTCTCCCTCTTTCTGCCGTTATAGCCTGCTCAAAATCATCTAACAGGAAATGAGAGATTAAGTGTTTCAGAGATGTGGACGGGAAAGTTTGGGGCTCAAATCAGACTCAAATCACTGTTTGGAGGATTTATGACTTGACTTGATAAATATTAAAGTACTTAAGACTTGATTTGAACTTTGTTGCAATTACCTGTGAGCTGAGCTGATTACTAGAGACCTGTCATTTCCTATCAAGATCCAATGGCATTAAAATTGTGCAATGCATTCTTTCAAGTCATTCTTGGAAGTTCTACCAGACTGGTAAAGAAATCAGTACATATTAAGTAGTGATATCATCATCTATCAGCTTTCCTGTAGCTCAATCAGTAGAGCATTAGTGCTTATAACACCAAGTTCATGGATTCGACCAGGGAAAGCAAGAACTGATTCAATGTGTAACTTAAAAGCAATGTAAGTCGCTTTGGATAAAAGCGTCTGCCAAATGCATAAATGTAAATGTACTGACTGTTGTACTGGATGCTGAAAATTCAGAAAATATGCCATCACAGATATCAATTACATTTTAAAATGTGTACAAACAGAAAAACTGTACTTTTAAATTGTAATAATTTTCACAATATTACTGGATTTAATGTATTTTTGATCTAATAAATGCAGCCATAGTGAGCCTTCATTCAAAAATAGGTAACATTTAATTTTTTAACATTAGTTGACTACATTATTTAACAAGAACAACACAATTTCTGACCCGAAATGCCGTCTATATCATAATCATGAACTGTTTGTTAGTTGACCAGTGGAGAACTGGTCTAAGCCTGGTTCCTCTTGAAGGTGTTTATTTTTTATTTTTTTATTTTTCAACTGTTTGTTTGTTGGCCAGAGGAGAACTGGTCTAAGCCTGGTTCCTCCGAAGGTTTTTATTTTTCTCTGTTGTGTCACCTGATGGAGTTAGGGTCCCATTGTCCCATTGTCACCTCTGGCTTGATTAGATGGGGACACTTAACACTTCATCCCTATTATTGATTAAACTGCTCTTCTAGAGCTACTGTACAGCCAAAACTTTGTTGCATTATTTTCTGTTATCACTGTAAAGCTGCTTTGAAACAATCTTTATTGTAAAAAAAGCGCTATATATATATATATATATATATAAAAGTGACTTGACAATACTTCTACTACATTAGTTAAGTTTGTTATCAATCTAGCTAAGATGCTATGTTGGAGACCAGAATCCAAAAAAAAAACAATGTATGCTGGTCTCTTAAACATGGAAAGTCAGCACAGAGGAACTGCAATGTAGTTTTTCTCTTGCTTTCTGCTTCTTTCCTCGAACACATTCATTGGTTAGCTCCAATAAAGGGTTACTAATGGGACAGCAAAAACAGACTACCACCCATCAAGCTCATAAATTGTCTCATGTACTGCTGCCCTAAACGTTGCCTTTGCAGTGCATCAATAAACAGTGTCTGAGTGATTGCCATGGGGTGGGGTACTACCCCTTATTTTCCCAAGTTCAAGGTTTAGTGTGGTTACCTCCTGTCTGGTTTCCCCAGTTACCAGACAAGTGCAGATGTGAAGGGTCCCCTTCACAAGGGAGATGGGTGTTTGTGGGATAAAAGGGAGAATAACAAACAATTATGCTCCCTTATCAGATTCTTGCTTCTTCACAAGTCCCTTACAGGTCCTTGATCAAAAACGTCCACCCTCTTGCAGGAGCAAGTATGGGCCTGCTACATTTTGGAATCAGACTCTAAATTAGATTATCTAATGCCATCCTAATGGATTGCTGACCCATTTCCTACAGGATGGCAACAAACATGCCTGGCTTCAATTCAGTTTGGGTTGAGCTGTGGACTGGCATGCATCACACTGCTACACTACAGCTTTACAAGTACACACATGCAACAAATCACCTTCCATAAATCAAATTTGTCAACTCTTCAACTGCACCAGACTTCATCTGCAGCAGATTGCCTTAGTTTCAAATAATGTTCTGTCAGGCAGCAATAATCATGGTAATTAGTAAACTTTTAATGAATATTTTAAACATCTGGGCTTGTTTTTTTCAATGCTGAATAATGTTCAAGCTTTTGCCACTATTTTATGTTGATTATAAAATATCTGTATGTAATGTTGGAGAAACAGTAAAGGATGAGCATGAGAACCTATTCCCCCTAATACTCCATGTGGTCCATTACGAGACCAGTAAAGGAGCCTAATTGAAAGCAAGGGGATGCAACACTGATGCCTAAAGAAGGAAGGGAAAATGTGCTCAGTGCGACTCCTCTTTTCCATATATTTAATGCAGTGAGGAAGTGCTGAGCAAGGCCTTTCCAACTGCAGGGAGCTCAAGAGACCAAAAAGGTGGAAGAGAGAGGATATAGATCATATAGCTCACACTAAGCCTACCTTACACAAGCAACACACAAGCAGTGACTCCTCTAAGAATACATAAAACCCTTAAAATGTCATGAAATAAGGCAATTACATTTATGTACCAATAAAGTATTTATATAACTATATAATCAGATGCATTTTATTTTTCTGAATTATCTTTGAGATGTTTTTTACACATTGACTGAAGTAAATCTGTGACAAATTTAAACTGGCATAATTTGTGAAAGACACATTTGTCCTTGTAAGTTCTAAGAGCTGAAAATGCATAGAGCAAAAGCAAGACCATGAGGTAAAATTAACTGCCTGCAGAGCTCAGAAACAGGATTGTATTAAGGCACAGATCTGAGGGGGAAAAAACTGTTGCACTGAAGGTTCCCAAGAGCACAATGGCATCCATAATTCTTAAATGGAAGGAGCTTGGAACAACCAGGACTCCTCTTCTTAAGAAATGACCAAGGGAGATGACCAAGAACCTTAAAGTTACTCTGGTTGAGCTCCAGAGATCATGTGTGGAGACAAGCAAAACGTGCAGATGGACAAACAGCACTGCAACATTGAGCTTTAAAGCAGAGTGGCCAGTCTAAGCCTCTTCTCAGTGCATGACATATGAAAACCTGCTTTAAATGAGCAAATGTGAGAAACAAGATTCTCTGTCCTGATTAACTGGATGGTCTGAAAAAAAAGACACTGGTCTTCACCACTGCAAAGGTGATGCATGGTGGTGGTAGCATTATGCTGTGGGGGTGTTTTTCCAATGGTAGGGAGTTGAGAATTGATCAGGGTAGTCAGAAAGCTGAATGTAACAAAATACAGGGATATACTTAAGGAAAACATGATCCAGAGTACTTAGGACCTCAGACTAGGCCAAAAGTTTACCTAAAGTTGCTTAGGGTAGACTCTGTGAATGTCCCAAAAAGAGTCAGACTTGAACCCAATCAAAATCTCTGAAGAGGCCTAAAAATGGCTGTCCACTAACAGTCTCCAGCCAACCTGACAAAGCTTGAGGGGATTTACAAAGTAGAAGATAGCAAAAGATAGTCACATCATTCCTAAGACTTGAGACTTGCTACCAAAGGTGTTAAGGGTTACATATAAAGGTTATTATATGATGTTTATTTTATTTTAAACTTAAGTTATCATAAAGTTATCATGTTTTGCTTATTGATTATGGAGAATGTAATCCATTATGTAAAGAAGATTCAAGAATTGTAAATCATGATTTTAATTTCAGTCACTGTCAGTAAAAATACTTATTTTCTTTTTTTTAGAGAACAGTGCAAAGCTTTAATATTGAAAGGAGGGTGAGGTGATCAAACAGAGCAAACAGTCTTGACTGCCTCTGCTCTGAAACCCCAGGCTTAGCTGTGACCTTTGCAAATTGCAGCTCTCTGCTGTCAGTGAACCTCAGACAGATGCTGTGCACTAATGCTGGAGTTCTGCTCTTTCCCAACAGTAATAATCTTCCTAACTTCCATTCTTTCAGGGAGATATGGATGTTAACCATTAATCGCTCTGATTTTCTTTATAACTGAAAGAATCATTAAAGGTCATTTTGAGCTGAGACTCCTAAAAGTCTCCAGAGGTCTAACTGACCGCAAATATCAAAGAAAGCTGACCAAATGTGGCTGGTCATACATACTGAAACAGACAACATTGGATGAAAATTAATGGGGAAATAATAAAAACTGTTGTCTCTAAGATGGGCAGAAGTACTTATGACTATTTTGATCTGGTAATGATGGATCATGATTGGGATTTTTTTTTAAAGGCATTGATTTAAATTGAATGAATCAAGAGATTGAATCTCTTGGAGATTGTTCTAGAGTGCTGTGCTAACTAACAATAGTTGCTGGATGCAGTATATCAAAACCTTTAAGAAGTTGCATCGCTAAATGTAACACCTACAAACATTAGAATAAAGAAGAAGAAATGTTACATTTATATAGCGCTTTTCCAGAGCTCAAAGCGCTTTGCATAGTATGGGGGAATCTCCTCAACCACCACCAATGTGCAGCATCCACCTGGATGATGCGACGGCAGCCATATTGCGCCAGAACGCTCACCACACACCAGCTTATTGGTGGAGAGGAGACAAAGTGATGAAGCCAATTAGAGTATGGGGGGGGGGGGGGATTAGTAGGCCATGATGGACCAAGGCCAATGGGCAAATTTGGCCAGGATGCCGGGGTTACACCCCTACTCTTGCGAAGGACATCCTGGGATTTTTAACGACCACAGAGAGTCGGGACCTCGGTTTAACGTCTCATCCGGAAAAGACGGTGCTTGTTGCAGTACAGTGTCCCCGTCACTATACTGGGGCGGTAGGACCCACACAGACCACAGGGTGAGCACCCCCTGCTGGCCTCCTAACACCACTTCCAGCAGCAACCTAGTTTTTCCCAGGAGGTCTCCCATCCAGGTACTGATCAGGCTCAACCCTGCTTAGCTTCAGTGGGCAACCAGTCTTAGGCTACAGGGTGATATGGCTGCTGGTTAAATTCGTTAAATTCGTTAAATTCAACCCTTTTAACGGTAAATTCTCTCATGTTAATGCACTGTGATGAGGGAAGTTTCAATAAATTGGCCGCAGTTTGCTCATCCATATGTGCACAGGCTTGTGAAGTTCCACTTATTACACTTTGAGAAACCAAAGAAGTTTAATGAACAGCAAAGGAGATGGACCTAAAACATTTGGAAATATAGTTAGAAGTCAAAATGCAAATCAGAACATATTAAATTTTCTATCATGTCATTTGCTTATTTTTATCTTTCATGACATATTTAGCCATTAGATGAAGGAGTAATGCATTCATGGCCTTAAACACGAATACATAAACAAAATTCATCACAAATACACTTGTTGATGTCTTTTGTGATGAATGTAAAAACACAGAAAAGGGGGGCTTGATCTGGACTGGGTTGGAGGGGGTGTTGGACTATTGCAGATACAGGTTGTACATAAGTGATATTTAATGGAGAGGTGGGTTGAAAATAAAGGAAACGTTTACCTTTGCCAAGAAATCCCCAAAGCCTCCTCTGAGCCATATGACCTGATGTTTTGATTCACGGGCCAGTCACAAATCCTCAGCTGTCAATCAAACACCTCTCAGTCAGACAACTGGGCTAGCACAACGGCACTAACACACATTTAGCATGCAACAAGACCTGGAGCAAGACCTAAGCTCATCTCAACACATATTCTTACATTTATCTGATGTTAATCTTACATTACTAGATTAAGAAAACACCATCACTAATGGTCAGGATTAATAATTCTGGATTATATATTAGATATTAAATATTCGGTTCTAGGCCTATAACAGTTCCTACATCTAAATTAATTCCATTGAAAGAAAGTTCCTATTAAAAAATGTAATCAATCAAAAAGCAATTATCACATGTGGCATGCAATACCATTAGAGGTCTAATTATTAACTGTCCTGAAAGCAAAAGAAGAGGTTAGTATACAAAAATTGGGGCTGGTTTACATGGAGGTTATTCATCTATCCCAGAATGCACTAGAATGGGAGGAAGCACATGCATTCCAAGTGATACATGCAGTTACGTTCCCTTCACTGCTGTTAGATATTTTCAAAGTAGCCTGTTTTCACTGAAGCATAACATAAAATATGCTATGTGAAAGACTAATCTTGGTCAATAGAGTCAAACTGTTCTTGGTCACAATTTACAAAGCACCAGTTTATGAAAATGTCAGTATGGATGAGAGGGAAAAATAAACAACTGGTCACATTTACACACAAGCATGCAACAATTGCATGAGAGTATGAGAAGCCATCAACAAACCACAACATCAGAGTAAATCATGACACTTTGTCAAACATAGCATTTTGCTAATGCACGATACAATGTGAGCCTTCATCAGGTATATTTGCTCTTTGAATATTGAATGATACACTGTCAATAGCTCTTGCAATTTCTAGACCTGTAGACTCCCAAATCAAATCCATTTCATCACAATAATTCTAAGAGGGTGAATAATAGATTTTCTAAATTTACTTCAGAGATGCTTTAGTGCTCACCCTGAGACTTTTAGGTTGCTGAAATACACTTCCCTTTCATGGGAACTCGAGCTGCGTCGAAAACTCTAGGGGAATTCCGTGGCATGTAGCCTCGTGAAGCACTGTGAAATCGATCACGCAATTGCAGAAGGATCGTCGCGGGTCAGTGACGTCATGATCCAGGATTATAAAAGGGTGCTGGAAACTGGAAAAGGTAGCTTTGAGTGTCTTCAGCTGGTTGATATGTGTGTGTGAAACAAAAGTATATCTTTCCCTAGCTAGTTTAAAAAGACAAGGGACTTCCTGTCCTTTATATTAATGGCGAACCAACAAGTTTTAGAGTATGCGTTTCCCCTGCCCTCACTAGAGCTGGAAGGGCTACACACCTCTTATGTTAAACTTGTTCGGAGCGAAAGAAACCTAAAGGCGGTTTCTAAAACTTTTTCGCCACCTAGGTTTGCGTTCTCAGGGCTTGGATCCTGCTGTTGCCGAGGCTCAGCAGTGATCTTTGTTCCGGGGTTTGCATGATATAAAAAAATTTGGATCTGGCAGTGGTGTTCGAGACAGGGTCTGCCTTATCTCAGCCCTTTCTTGGCAGATTGGTTCCTATGCCTGGACCCGAAGGCACGCTCTAGGGCGGTTTCTTCCTCCCAGGCCTATGAGGATCTTGTCGAGGTTGTGAATTGCCTCTTGGTTGTGAATTGGTCTCGTGACTAAGCATTAAAAAATATGACTGTCGAGACCAGGGACGTTAATCCTAATAAATGCATTTGGATGAACGTCTCCAGTGCGAATCCATCCCAGCGTAGGAGGTAAATCCCCGGAGCTGCCCACCAAGCCATGCAGGTGACTTTACTCTGGTGGGCAGACCATATTTCGCTCCAACCTCGCAGTGGTAGACTTAAGCACCCTACTGATACTGCAGGCTTTACAAGCCGAGTTGCTCAGGGACCTCGATGAGGGCGAGGGCTCTCTACAACATGTTATGTGTAAATCAATTACTTTTTAGTAATTGTATACACTGCTGTTCAAAAACATGGGGTGAGAATGATTTTTTTTATGTTCATGAAAGTATCTTATCTTATTGCAGCACAAATGTTTCCTTTTTATCAATATAACAATAAAAAGAAATATTGTGAAATACTTTTAGCATCATTACTCTGGTCTTCAATGTCACATGATCATTCAGAAATTATTATAATTGACTGATTTGGTGCTCATTAAGTAACATTTCTTGTTATATCAATGTTGAAAATAATTGGGAAGTGATAGATTTTGTGGGAAACGTGGAAAATATTATAGTATTTTAATATTTTTCAGGATTCTCTAATGAATAGAAAGATCAAAAGACAAGTGTTTATGTCTTTACTGCCGCTTTTGATAAATGTAATGCATCCTTGCCAAATAAAAGTATTAACTGCTTTGTTAAAAAAAAAAAAACTTACTGACATTTACACTTTGAGAGGAAAGTGCCATTAAGCTGAACATGCTTTGAAGAGTGACCAATAGAAAAATATGTGAGGTATTTTCACATTGCTGCGTGCGGATATCCACATCCCTCAGTACTGCCAAATCTACTTTAACAAACTCCACCAATGAGTGTGACACTGTATATGTGTGTGTGTGTGTGTGTGTGTGTGTGTGTGTGTGTGTGTGTGTGTGTGTGTGTGTGTGTGAGAGATGTGTTCTTGAGTGACCTGAAGCCAGAAAACAATGGCACTGGGGCAAAGTCTGAGGTCAGCTATCAGACTGTTTTGGAAGTGTGCATTCCTTTATCCTGTTTTGTTCGACCCCACGCATTGAAAAAACACACTCATACAATATGCTGATGCTGATCCTATATATCCTCAGTGTTAAAATTCTCTGGAATTAAGAGGGCCTTCAGATTTAATTAAACAGACCAAAACACAAATCACACAAAACACTAGAAATTGACAAAAAAAATTGTCAGCTGAGGGTCTCTAGCTCCAAAAAGCAAATAAATGAATAAATAAAAATAACAAGTTTCTCCCAAATATTCAGCTAAAATGCTACAATGAGGTATAAAATGCCACAGTATTTTGGCATCAAAAGACATAATAGTGAGAGACAAACTCTAAGCTCGAGGTCGGCAGTTATGTGATCACGGGTGCCATCTGTCGCTGGCACCAGTAGATCACAGAGTTACCCTACAGCAGCGCTAGTAACTTCACAGCTGTGAGTGGTGGCTGCTTTAACATGTTTACATTAGATAAAGCCAAATAAGATTGTGATCACTGGTCAGGAGAGAGAAGGGAGGGAGAAATTAAATGCTGAATGAGAAAGGGCAGAACCCCTGGGGAAAGCGGCTAATGAAATCTTCTCATCACTGGTGTTTTCACAAACACATTACACAGGGGTATCAGTCAAGAGCAGGTGCTGTTGGGTTGTGTGCACGAATGCTCATCTGTCAGTCTCCCCTGTGTGTTTGGGTTTTGAGTAAGTTGTGAATGAACTTGATTTAACAACAGGGCCATTATGATCATACTTTAAGGCAGATGGGGAAATCTCTGGCCCTAGAGATCCACATGGATGGATGGATCTCGAGGGCCAGAATTGCCCAGCCCTATAAGAATGCTATAAGAATCAAAAACTGGTCATCTGCTGTCTGTCTGATGCATTATATATATAAATATGCATATCTAGCTCTACAAATGTTATACCAAGAAACCGTTAGCCAAAACATTAAAAACATTAAACTGCTTTTACATTTTTGAACGTTGCATTTTATCAAAAATAGTACAAAAAAAACTTAAATGTATTTTGTGTAATTCGATGGCAAAAGTGTTTAATGCCGAATTGCTGAAGAAAAGTATTAATTCCTGTTATAAAAATATTTTTATTGACCCCAATGGTATGCACACAAAACTATTCACACAAAAATGTTAAACAATAGCAGTTTTTAAAGATTAAATTTAAGCATTAAAACACAAAGGTAATCTAAACGTAAAGACTGAAATACTTAAATGAGTATGAACAATAAAATCTTGAAAATCAGCTGAAAATAGATAAAGTATGGATATATACGAATTGTGAATAACTAATGCTCACGTTGATCAGCTATTTGGTCACAGTTATTGCTGAGGCAGATATTCTCAAAATAAAAGACTGTAACTAATTTAGAACAATTGTTTTCCTCATTTGGCATTAGTTTGTGTTATGTACACATATATATATATATATATATATATATATATATATATATATATATATATTAGTATAATTCTGGCTAACAGCACGCCTCCTTTCTAGATAACACTGTCAGATTTTCGAAAGCCATTGCAGTTGACCGCTAAAGTTTTCTTTTTCTGTTCAAATAAACATATCTACAATATCTTCAAATAAACATGTCTATTGCTCTATGCGAAGCTGTCCTTACTCCAGATGAATTGTTTCAACGGCTTATCACAGAAAACTGTCCGTTACGCTTCAGACGCTTGAGACACTTCAGAGTCTGGGCACCATATCATACAATGAATGTGTGCTGCGACAAACAGACTACAAGTATATTATTTGAAGGACCTCAGGCCACAAATCACAAGCAGCTACGTCTCAACATCTCACATAGGGGTTATAAGCATACAAATGGTTCTTTTAAATTAAATAGGCTCAAACAGTTGCAATGGGACCAATAGGAGGAGTGATTATGTATGTATAGACACACCCACTTGATTTACTTACTGACTGCAGTAAACAGAGGCTAAAGACACGGCATGAATGTTTATGTAATGGAGTCATTATAGTGAGGGTGTGTTTGAGCATATACAGAGACACACTCGAAGCTAGGCCCTATAAGAGTATTACAGAGATAGAGAGAAAGAAAAAGTGAGAAAAGCACAAAAAGAAAAGAACGGAAAGAAGAAACACAAAATGAGGTAAAGACAGAGAGGAAAAAAGCTTAGATTTAAGTGAACAGTGAGAAAATGAGAGGAGGCATTAAGGAACAGAGAAAGAAAGAAAGTGTCCCGCTGAGCGTCTGGAGCATTCTCAGTTTCCAGACAGCCTGGCTGAGCTGGAGGCAGCACCCTGCCCCACAGCATGCTGGGAAAGGAGCGCTACGGGTCTGTAAGGTGACGCCACGGCGACGGCTGTAATCCATACGCCCCACGTGTCACTCTGCACGCCCTGACAAAAGCTCAGCAGGGGAACACAGGTGTCAATACATCTCATAATATCTTATGATAAATCACTCAGAATAAAGGCTGCTGTTTTTGGAAGACATTATTTACCCAATGAAAGCGCCTGCTCAATGCCCGCAGGTTAGCTCGGGTCAGGACTTGCTATACAATTCTCACTTTTGAGGACAAACAAAAGCTTCGGCTCATATAAACATGATGGATGGTTGATATATCATCCTGTCTACATTTGATCCCTCTCCCTGTTAAGTGAACTACAGCTAAAACAAAAGGCATTAAGCTCTATGAGACTCTACAGCAGCTGCAGTGCCTACATGTGATACCTGCTAAAAGATATTATAATCACTCATTCATCCAGCTCACAATCGCTGTTATCAATATCCTATAAAGTCCTTTCATTATATCCAATTACAGCATCTATTCGTCACGTTGAACTTCTGCATCTTTTAAAAAAAAATCATTCTCAATGACAAAAACAGCTCCATGTTTTTTAAATAAAGCCTGCAGCTCTGTCCCTGTTGTTGAGCTGTACATTTCTTGTCCCCGTCCAAGTATGCAAAACCAGAGGGCAATAAAAGTGAGGCTTGTCATTACTGTAACTCAGGAGCAGGGCAAGAGAAAACCACTAATTATGATGTCGCCGCGTGCAGATGAATTCAATTAGAGGAGGGTGGAAAATACTGGCCTCAAACCAGCCCTTTCATGCTGCAGAAGAAAGTTGCGCACACGCACTAGACTATTACTCTTTTTACAATACTGAGTGATTTGCCAAAAATGATCATTTCACTAAATACAGTCTAAGCCCTGCCTGACATAAACCAATTCGCTCACATTAAGAACTGTATCTGAAGACAACGCTAGCTATTGTTGCAGTAGTTTTAACCCAAGACAAGATAGATTTTATGTTGGAACTGGCCTCAAGGGAGGTGATCGCAATAAAAATTTAAGTCCAACAAACGTCCCCTGCTGTGTATAAATCATGTTCATGTTATTTTTAACATGAATATAAACTACATGTTGGAAAAACTGAATGAAATTGGATCGTCTGAAACTATTTGATTTATAGTAAAAGCGTTACTTACTAATATCTCTAACTTCTACAGTGGCCCCAAAAAGTATTTTGACACTTAAGGCACACTTAAAATATAGAAATATCACTGTGCTAAATAATAAAACATCAAAACTTAGTGACTTTTATTTTAAAGAACGATGTTTGGGGAAAAACGTATGTTAACAGCAAATAAACGGTTTAAAATAGTGTATTTAGTGTATTTGAGCACTTGCTGGTTGTCAAATTTTAATTGGACATTTCCATAGCTAATATGAATGTATACAGCTGTGATTACTCTGCTAGGACACCTATGTGAACATGAGGGTTAAGTTACCTAACACATCCACTGATATCACCCATTTGGCTAACTGCAAAAGTTAGTTCTGAGAACTGGTTTGATGTTTTGCAAAGATATTTATACACAATTATGGCTTAGTTTTCCACTTTGCTTTTGGGAACCACTGTATTTATTTTCAGTATACTTAAAGGAAAATGCCTGGGTTTAGTTTTAGCTTACTTATAAATATATGGACTCTTCATAAATGTGACATTCACCCACACTTGCAAAAACCATAAACCTCTAAACGTGACCGTGGTTACAGAGCAAGTGGAAAGACGTGCTCAATAACTGTGAAGAGAGCTTGCCAGAAATGCCAATGGCAATAAACACTTTATAAATATAATATTCTACACTGTCTTAGAATATGTCACATGTGCCCAATAGGTGCATTTATTTAACAAATGCTGACACAAAATGAATTAAACTTTCAGACAGCAAGAGTTTCCTCCCCATTTTGTCTCAACAGCCCTATATCTTCATGAGACCACAACACTGCCTAAAATTCAAGACCAGATTATTTGATGTGCTACCTATCTGACAGCTCTGACACCTGTTGGGAATATAGAACAGCTGGATGGGGATTTGAGAGAGAACAGGGGGAAAAAAGAGAAAGGTAAATAGGGTACGCCATATCTCACCTGTTGCTGGTGAAGAAAGGCTGGGTCCCTGGAGCTCAGTCCCACAAAACGGTTGGCAGTGGGGGTGCCTGGAGCCGAATAACCTAAATATACGTTCAATCAGTATCAATATACATATATACATATATATATACACAGAAGGTACAGACACAAATAATACATTATGCTGTTCCATAGTTTGGGCTCAGTACAATAGAAGACAATATTACTTTTTTTTCTGTATTTTTGATTGAAAATATGCAGTCTTGGTGAGTAATGTGACAGCAGTACTGTAAAGATCGGAGTAACTCACCCTCTGAGGATGTGGTAATTGGCTTGGTGTCAGCCATCGAGATAGACACCGGTCTGACCGTGCCATGGTGGGGTGAGGGGGCCAGTACTGGTGTGAAGTGACCGGGCACTTTCCCCAGTACCTGACCACTGCTGTTTGGCTGTGTCATTCAGAGGAAAGAAGTAGTCTGTTAGCATACCAGGCAACATGGTTAAGTGTTTTTTAATTAAACTAATAATCATGTTCTTTCCTTTTTGTTTTCTGTGATTACGGATAGAATAATGCATTCATTTAATGTTCTCACACCTTCTGGCACTGGTGATAGACAGCTGAGTGTGTACTTTTCATGACTTATTCGAAGTTGATACAAAAAAAAACAGAAAAAAAGGGGATTTGAGGGAACACAGGATTCAGACACAGACAGAGAGTGAGCGTCTACCTCTTTCTACTCCGGACTGCAGGAGACTGAATTCACATAGCGGGGCCCTAAGTTCAAAACTCAAACAGGCCTTTATGAAAGAGAATGGTGTCCATGGGGTTCCCCAATGTGAACAGAATGTTTAATTAGGGTGTAATATAATCTGCGTTAAAGCAAGCATAAAAACATCCTGGCACCCATCCACCCGATTATATGCCCCGTGTTATTTGTAGAGCCATCTCCCCTCACTAAGCTCCAGACCCCAGCAACGGCAAATATTTACGACCTTTATCGTTCCCTGTGGTTTCTCCCAAGTAACAGTTCTAGCGTGCTATACCTCATCCAGTCTATGAGCCCTTTGTTTACTGTTTGAGCGGCAGGGATATAAAACTCGGTCATATCGAGACCTCGCCTCAATCACACAGAGAAAGAAAAAATTCCTCAGACAATCAGCACTGTGTTTCCCAACGTATAAAATCACAGCAGATTTTTTTGCACTAGTTATGCTTTTAAATTGAATGCATAATTTATTTAAATGCATTTTCCCCAATCAGGTTATAAAAATTAAAGACTGTGTTTATGTGATAATACAAACAAATCAGATACTTATACTGGATTACACATTCTAACTTAACCTTTTTGTTGTTTTTATTGACTTTCCTCACTCTGCATAGTTTAAGCAACACAAGAGAGGCATCAAATGCCTTCAAGCAAAAGGGAACTGTAAATGTTAACAAACTGCAAAAGGCATTTACATTTCCCCTTAACAAAAGGTTGTTTTTTTTTTGGTGATCCTAATTAAGATGAGTGGGACAGTCTGAGCTGCTTGGCAGAGATGCAAGTTCTTTAAAATGTGGCTTCACCAAGATCCCCATCCATCACCCGCTAAGGAGTCAGCCCCCATGACCATAGTACAGCAAAAAAACTGAGCACGTTTTTAGTTCTTCAGTTCTTCAGGAATGAGTTAAAACTTTTGTTTTACAAATTTTTTTATGCTTCATATAAAAATTAAGACATAATGGCCTATATAATAGTATTAAATTATATAAAAGCAAAATAATTACAACAAATACTCCCCTTGTTTTCTCTTAATTCCCACTATACAGAATCTGAACTCTAGTTAAACATGCAGTAACAGTAGTTTCATAGAATTGGAGACACATTGAGCACATATGTGTTTGTGCTAATGCGCAGTGGCTGCCATGGTTGGAGTGTTTATTGACTTGCTTTTGTTGCGTGTTTCCCTCTCTCTTTTCGTTCCCCTTCGCTTAATTTACGCCGCTGCTGGTAAACAGAGTCGTCACAGCGATGGAGAGGCCGTCGCTTGGCTCCGTGCTCGGGTCTGAGCTGATTTAGACAAGTCGCCGACAGAGAAAACCACTAATGACTTTGTGTTCGTTAGCTAAACTGGGTCAATTACCGTGCTGAAACAATGTGGCCTGTTAATCAAACTTGAGCCTGATGCAGTGGGAACAACCAGAGACACCAAGACAGACAGGCAACGAGAGGTAGAGGCAGAAAAAGAAGGAAACTGTGCTAAAGCACCTTTGTGTTTACAGCATGTGCTCTTACAATGAGGGTCTCATTAGTGTTAGAGGGTACAGCGGCTTTAGCTCACGTTATGGTTAACACATGTGGCAACATGATGATTATGATTGGAGAATTTACGGTACATGTATTCACAGTTCATGTTATTTCAAGTATGTTACAATTGTGAAACTGTTCTTGTATATCTCAGGAAAGGGAATATTTCAACTGAGAAGTTAAACCAAAACCCTATTTTAACAGCTGGCATCTATTAAGTATTGTGGACAATGCACACACAACCACGATATTTAAAGACTCTGTTCCAGTACTGATAAACTCTACTAATTATGTATGATTGTGTTAGGGTCGGGGTTAATGTGTGTGTGCGTTAGTCTACGCAAGTACTTCATGCTTACCTGGCTGCTCTGTGGGCTGGACGGGTCATAAGGCTGCATGTAGTTCTTGAGGGAGTCGGGTGGGTTGAGGTGCGGCGGGTAGCGGATGGCGCTGTGAGAGATGTAGGGCGAGGGGGCTGGGGGAAGGATGGCAGGGGCAGAGAACTGCAGCGGAGAATGTGGAGGTGGACTCCTAGTGGAAATTACTGCACATGCAGAGAGAACAACTACTTTACTAATAGATTTTAATTTGACAACATGTAAACTCAAGAAAATGTAATAACGTTTTTCTCATGGGCTGTTATCAAGAAGTCATACCACACATTTGCATAAAACCTGTGAAAATGTTCATAATGTTCAAGTCATGACATTACCAGTAGGACGTTTTTTTTTTTTTAAATCCCAACATTTCGAAGTTTATAGTTGTCATTTAAACAATTATGGTGGAAACAATTTTTTTTTTATCATAAACAATTTGTGTACTGCTGATGAAGAGCAGTGATAAGTCTCTGTGGAAGCTATAGTGGTATTGATGATAATCATGTTTAAAAAAAAAAATCTGGCTGGTTCAACCCTGGTTGCCATTATAAAACGAAACAAAAAGATGACGACAGAGCAATAGCTATTATTGCTGCAAAATAAATTATATTGAAGGAGAATGACAGACACACAAACAGACAGCGAGACACTTGCACCTGAGAAAAAGTTAGCTCGCCAATGTGGGAGTTTTGTGGATTCCTTTAAAAGATGGGCTTAGACAGCCCAGTCTGAAGAAAGTGCAGTTCATCAATTAGATACTTTTGTATGCTTTCACAAAGTTATAGTTACAATCTCTCTCTTCGCATTGTATTTTGAGTGTGATTCTTTGTTTCTGCCCTAATGGCAGTACAAAAACTATAAAAACATAAATTACTGTCCACACATCTAATGCATTTACTTGAGTTTTCCTAACCCTAAAATGCTTTTGTCCTGAAATGAAACAGAAATAAATTAAAAATTTCCCATTTAAGTCCAAGATCACATTAAAATTACAACTAAGTATTTAGGACATTTTGAGTACTTTACACAGTACTTTAAGGCAGCATTAAAAATCTTTTGAGGTTGTTAGAATGTTTGCTTGTATCAGGGAACAATTTTGAGAAGTATTTTTTAGAAAAGTATACCACTATGGGCAACGGTGGTCAGTCCTGGGTGGTGGTGCTGGGGGAAGGTGTTGAGACGAGGTGAAGAGTCCTGTGGAGATGTGGGGCTGAATAATGGCTTCTCTGGCTTCTTCATGGTGGGAGAGGACATGTCTGCTGAAAAGAAATTAGACAGAGGACATAAGCTTGCACAAAGTTCTTGCACAAAGCATATATGAAGAAATGAAATTTTGGATCTACTGAACTGCATTTTCAAAATCAACTTAAAAAAGAAAAGAAAAAAGTCTTGCTAATTGACTAGACGACTAAATCTTCGTCAAAATTACTGAACTGAGCATCCAAGAAAACAGTCAACAATATAAGAGCACAAATTGTTTTGAGATTTTCATGTCCTTTTTTGCTGTTTCTCTTTCACATCTCCTCTCTGTAGTACAAAGCAATGCATCATCTATCTAGTTTGATGGTTTAAGAAAAAGATTAACTTCATTTCTACTTCCAACAAGAGTAAAAAAAAAAAGAAGTCTCTTCATCACCAGACATAGAGGAGACAGTGCTTGGCCTGAATGTCTATGGCGCTCCTCCCTGACAATCATAGATGAGATGAGAAAACAGAAAAGAAAGGGAGGCAGACATAGTGAAATCAGAATAATGAAATAAGGAAAAGTGAGGGAGGGGGAAGAAAAGAGAAGCGCTAGCTAATGACACATCAGCAAGTACTTCTCATGAAGTCTATTCTGTCTTGAGATTGTGTGTTTGGATATGCACAGATGCTTTAGATAAGAGAATCAATCGCAACTACGTCTATGTATATTTAACTTCATAACTTCCATCTCTCTCATTGTCAGTGTTGTGATGGCAGGAAAAAGATAAATGATCTTGACTCAAATAGCACAAAGGCATTGGAATGTAGGGGGATTCCATGTGTCTGTGTGTCCTATTCAGAGTCCAAAACTGCCAGAATGACTATTTAAAACTACAACCAATGACAAGACAATTAAGAAAATTAGAATCCAGAGATTTCCTAACTATACAATAATATTTTGCACTGTTTATTTTTAGTTGCATTTTATTTTCAAATATATATCATTAAAAAATGCACATTAAGGCAAACTATAAACACAAAACAATTAAATGTTTTTTTTTATAAATGGACTTTGACCAAACAGAAAGTTTGGACAGCAAAACCTAACATGATTCCACAACTATAAATAGGTAAACCTTGCAGTTAAAGCTCTTTAACAGAGATCCTGGACACAATATTGGCTTTATACGGTATGGTTATGAAACATGATTTGTTTTCTTCAACAAAAAAAAAATTTGACAGCATTTTCCTGTTTCAGCATGTCCAAATTTTAGCAATTACGGCTTTCAAATAATATTTTGTCATCACACCTGTTACAACAGAACATTGAAAAAAGGGAAGAAAAAAGCTGTTAGATTGTTGGATTGTTAGAAGGCAGACATGTGTTTGAGGAAAGAGGTAAGGAAAGAAGAATTGAATGTAGCTGGGTGGAGTATAGAAAGAAAGAAGGTGACTAGGGGAGAATTTGCTCTCCCAAAAGCCTTCACAAAAAGCCTAAAAAAATGTGTATGCGGTGACCAGGGAATGTCCACACCGGAGAATGCACATTAGGAAAACTGATTTATTCCTTATTTTGATATATTCTATTTTCAAACTATATTAAAAATGACCAGTGCTGCTCCATACCAGAGTAAAAGACATGGAGAGAGTCTATATCTATTTATCTATATATGACATTGTCTTTTTACAAAGTTGATTTAAAATTAAATAAGAAAGATATTTTACATGTCGGTGTGTGTTTCTGTGCACATAAGGACTAGGGCTAGAGCTCTATTCTACCCCATCCCTCTCTTTACTCCTCACTCCATCTCTCACAACAGCTCATCAGCAAAACAAAAGCAACTGAAGAAGTCCAGGGAATAAAATATAGTAAATAATAATAATAACTTAATATCAACATTACAGCAGTCTATTCAATTTTGGCAGACTTTGAGGCTATAATTTGTATCAAATTATTTATTTATTTTCAAAAATCATCAAAGTAAATGAACCTACTAAATTGACAGCCCTAATATAAGTAACAAAAACAAGTACATGCAAGTAACATAAGACATGCCATTTATGTACAGTGTAGTGTGTCTTAGGAACTTGAATTAACTACATTTACAGAATTTTTTGTTGTTGTTGAAATAGCTGAGTGTTGTATTCTTAGCGCTCTAATTCTCTCTCTCTCTCTCTCTCTCTCTCATACTGGCCACCTGTTGGTTGTCAAGGGACAAGTTCAAACAGACGCTGTCACACCTGCCTGCTTCTCCTTAACACGCATGCTGAAATATACAAACACAAAAAATACAAATCTTTCTTGACTACATGCTAAATTCTCAATGTTTTTTTCTTATCTAAAAAAACTTTAAAATCCTTTAGCTTAGATCTGGTCGAAAGGCATGTGAGCAAATGAGTAAAAAGAGTCAACGTTAAAACAGGAGATCTCTCCTTTCCTTCCTTGCCACACTCCCCCTCCTCTCTCCGTCCCATCTGGGTCTGGTGTCTGAACTCAAAGGTCACAACCCTGCTCTGACCTTTGACACACCAATCAGATCGGGTCAAGTTCAATAGTTGCCACACACCAGACAAATCCCCATTTATGAAGGAGGAAACATGGCTAATAGAATACCAACCCATGCAGACAGGAAACTTTTCTGGGGTTTTTTGCTGTTGTTTTTTTGCTAAAATAAAGAAAACTATTTTGGAGATTTTGTCTAAAAAGAAATGAATCATTATTATGTATACAGACAATATTATATTTTCATATATTGTTTAAACTAGGCTTAAATTGGGCTAAAAACAGTCATTTAAATGTAGCCATTAAACTACACAAGAATGAAACCAGACCCAATACTGAGACACATATTCCCACATAAAACAAGACTGGACAGTTACACCCTGTGAAAATGTGACACTTCTCTTTAATAAACGACTTCTTATCGAAGGCTTCAATCAAAACATAGAACAGAACAACCGGCTCCTTTCTAGTTATGCTCAACTGCAGCACACTAAAAAATGGTGCACAAGAATGAAAATCCTTGACCAAAACCTAATATTTCTGGACACAGAAGGCACAATTAATGTTAAACATTGTAAAATTAATTACATGAACTTCATTCATTTCCTTGCAGCTTAACAATAAAATACAGGCCCTAATTTTTAAAACGTTGTTTACAGATAACTGTTTAAATAATGTAATTTTAAACAAACTGAATTAATTTGCAATTGTGTTTGAAATCTGAATTCAATATACTTCCATATTTAAAAGAGCAAAACAGCCATGGTTATCAGATTGCTGCAGGCTGATGCTGACTGATGTGTTTTGATTAGTTTTGCATGCAGACTGAAGTTCACAAAGTGCTGCAAGTATGAAGACACGTTTATCAACATCACACTGTACAGAGAGCTGAAGAAAGGGTCACACAGAAAAGTCTTCACACCAAGGACAGACAGAGCGGGAGGGTTAAAAGAGAGAAACAGTGCTGAATAGCTCTTAGTAGTGCCTAAATGGAGGAAACTAGCTTAATAGTCACATGATAATGAAATTACCTCAAAAGTAACTCTTAACTATGAACAATTTCTCTCACCTTGGTCTCTCTCATGCCAGGGTCTGCTGGCCGGAGAACTGGGGGACGGGTAGAAGTCTGGCCCGGTGGGGCTAGTCTCCATACTGTCCTCTTGGATGGTCTTAGGCCGCTTACTGCAAAGGACAGAAGAACAAGCAATAATCTCGTTTTTCAATGAGCTTTGACCCACACCAACTCTAATGTAACATATTTTGTGTATTGTGCAAACACACACAAACAAAATAAAAATGTTTTGAGTTTGCTTTACATTTTTTTCTTTTTACAACTATTCTATAACTTCCAGAACTATTATTTCTATAAAACAATTCTATTTAAAAAATAACAAAATCTAATTTAGCTGATTAAGTCTGGTAACAAAATATCTCTTCGCTGAAAATGGCACCAAAAAAAACACTGAAGTGTACAATTCCTATTGAGAGAGTCCTCATAAGGATCCTCATAAGGTTTTAATAATGTATGTGTTCGTATGCTTGTGTGGTTTTTAAACATGCATGCTAACCTGCCAGGAGGAGATGAAAGGGACCGGTGTAAACTCACTCCTGAGTTCAGGTCTTGATAATATGGCTGACTTGGCATGTCAGCCATCGGGAAGTTCACTCCTGCACCCTGTGTGATAGGAGCTGGGGAGACAAGAGAGAGAGAAAAGATAGTGGTTAGGGATAAGTAGAAATTTGGAGAAACTTACATAATTAATTTGACATAAAGAGTCAATCAACTAAATCCCTTTTAACACACTCTTTCTGGCTCTTAGTTAGAAGCTGTTATTCAGGGCAGAATTTGCATGAAGGCAAACCCAAACATGACTATAGCTGTAACTCAATCTAAGAGAGAACAGCCGTAGGGGTTGTAACAGAATGAAGTGTGTCAGAGATATAATATCTACAGAGAAACCACAAAAGCCAGAGCACTGTTCAGCGGTCTACCCTCTGTCACTGGCCTCTTTGTTTACATATAATAGCATGACACAGCTAGTTTGGTCTTTTATGAACAAATAGCTCTATACCTACAATTCTTCAAAAATTAAACACATCTTTCATAACATGCAGGAGATTTATGAGCTGGCTAATGTACAGTGTAGCACTGAAGCACATCTTTCAATGTCAGTATCTGTGTTTTTTAAGGTAGTGGTTTGTCTTAAGATTCTCTAAAGACAAATATTTGTCAAATGCATCTAAATTCTCTACCCTTACATTATGAAGACATTCAGATGTCTTTTTAATGACGGTTAAATAAACATATAAAAAAATGTTTTTATTAAAAATGTAAAAATCCAGAAAATGATTCTATGAGCAAAATGTTTAGGAGTAGGGTTATATCATTAGCTCGATTTAAAAAACATTATTCCTATTGAAAGAGTGCTCAGAAGGACAGGTGTACAAACAACTGTGTATGGTGTAACATATACATGTTACACATCACAGTTATTTGTACAAGTATCCTTGAGAGCCTGAAAAGAAGTTCCTTGAAAATAATTAAATTATTCACACTTAGTTATTTATTTAGCTTTTATATATTTAAAGCATGTCCACTGAAATCTGCTTAAATTGTCCCTGTTGTGCACAAACTCCTAGCTGGGAATCACTTTCCTAAGATACAGGTCTCACACATAATATCAAGGCTTGTGTTATAGTCTTAACATTTCATATTACATTTTTTCCCTCTCTTTTGCAGTTTTTGAGGAGATGTGTCATTAAGTTTTAGCAGAGTGTGTGTGTTTTAATCTATGACATGATATTTCCTAAGGGTCTGAGGTGAAGGAAATAAATACAAAATTACTGTCAGTCTCTGTTGGCACGGAGCCTAAGACCTGTTGCCACCACATGAATGCAGGTGAGCAGGTATGACATTTGTTCTAGTACTTAATAGGAGCTCTCACAACAATATGTACAGTGTTCACTATAACCTCATCTGAACTGCATTACAGGACAACACAATGGCCATTAAATTATATATTTAAAACCTTAAGTGAGCAATAAACTGTCAATTTGTTCAAGAAATTGACAGACCTTCTATTGTTCTGCTGTTTTTTGGTACAAGCTTTTACCTGCAGGTAAGTCATGTGGCTGTTGTGTGTTTAATGTCTGAATGCCTCTCCAAAGCAGAGGATCATAGACGCCACAATGATGGCAGTATGTGTGTATCTGGGACAGAGCACGAGCGTTGTGTTACATTTAGGTGTGACATGGATCAGTTACAGTGTCACCGAGTGCATCATACACCCTTAGGGTGAATATGAATATCTTTGTGTGTGTATGTGTTTGGGGGTAAATGTGCATGTGTTTCAAGCCCTGATAACCCTTTTGGCAATTTGTACAAATCTTGCCTGAGGGCAAAATTGTCCTCAGCCATCATTTTTGGAACATCTGTCATCATCTCTGATGAGAACAGGCATGTCTACACATAAACTACTGTATGCTTGTGCACCAAAACTTGTGAACACAGACGCACACAAAAGACCCAGCTAGACTGGATTTTCCACAGATGTTCTGGGCAAGTCCCTCCCTTGCTAAATCAGGAATGCCTCAGCATAAAGCTTACTGGTTGTGTTGCTCTGTGTGTTTACTTAGCTATACTTGTGGGTTAAAGCTGTTGCAAGAAGCTAGAGAAATTCCTTTTGGAGACAACCTCCCAAAATTCATATAAATATAAGCATAGCATTCATATATACATTCAGGTTTCCCTCCATCTAAAAATGCTAAAAAAATTATTTTTAGGCTACGGGTTAGGTTAGCCATAATTCATAATTACCCTAAAGTAAAAACAAAAGTCCATGGTGTGTCCTCATTTTGATATATAAATGTGTGTTTAAAGGTTTAGCTACACTTTGAGACCCACATTTTTTTGTCCCAACACATATAGTTAAAACATAAACATCTCAAAATATCAACTTGACAAAACAGGTTCTTTCTATTTGAAATTCATGTTTTTTACATAAAATCTACAGATTTCAAACAAATTTATCTGATGAGAAATACAACCGTTTCACATATGAATGAACATTTCATGAACATGAATGTGTATGGCAGGCCATAAATCTACAATACTTATAGTAATAGTCATCATGCCACCTTACAAATAATTTTCTAAATCAGGCGAAGTAGGTTTATGCTATGTACAAAAAACATGGATCTACAAGATGCCCTCACTTACATACAGTGGTGAAACCAGTGAGTGTATGTATATGCGAGTGTGTGCGTGTGTGTGTGTGTGTATGTAGAGGAGAGAGAGACTTACTTCTGGATACTCTCACCAGCTCCGAAACACTAAAGACCCCTGATTTAACAAAGCTGTCTTCCAAATATACTGTGGAAGACAAAAGCATTTTCTTCAGACACATGTCCTTACTTAACACATACACATGAGACACAAGGACATTTCAAATGCTGTGTGTTTGGTGAGCAGGCATTAGAAAACATTTTAGTTTTCATATAGATTAAACAAATAATCTTTTATCCTCGTCCCTATTTCATCTTTAATTTCAGGGAACATGACAACACCAACTGTGACTTGTATTATTGTACAGACTAGATAGATCAGGTTCAGAGAAAGCCAATACGTAACACTGCATTCCAGACCAAAAAAAGACCAGCACCACAGGGTCAGACTCCAAGAGCATGCCAGGACATCCAAGTCTTTCCCACAATGCACTGCAAAGCCCAACCATAAGTGCAGTGAGAGTCAGGGTTCGCGCAGTAGCAGTACTAGCTGGTTCTGAGTTGTAGCCTGAGAGTTTTATTTTACTTGGCCCGGGGGAAAACACGCAACATACTCAAGGTAAAAACGTTCTCCATTATTTTCAGTCTTTATGCATAACCCAGCAATGAGCGTGTACAAAAAGAAAAGAGAACAAATAAAAGAGGAAAATATAAAACAGGTCTCACTGACATGACAAATAGAGGCAGTTAGTTGACAAACATCAGTCTGCTCTACATGCAATCAGCACAAACTAATTTATAACAAACTGTTTTAAATAAATGGTGATTTCTATTTTTCTTATAAAAATCACAGACATGACATGGCCGGCTTTCCAGTTGTTCAACAAATGAGCCCTGCCTTCACCCACTCACACCAGCTCAGAGATCCATTCTGTCAATTTACTGAAGTAATTGCTGCACAATGGTATCACTATTTTCAACATCGGACACATAAATTAGCCTTTTGCTTGACTACGTTATCAAACAGCTAATAATGTGTTGCTAATTCACGTTCACCGTCTCAGTCTGCCTTCCAAAAAAAAAGTAGGCTTAAAAATGCTTTGAACAACTTAAGAGTGTGGAGAAAGACATAGACTATAGTTCATCATATACCTAATTCACCCAGTATATAGCTAAATGTGATTTTTCATATCAACAGAAAAATATGCTTCACAGCATAGTTAATGACATGTATTGTATGTATTTCATGTATTGACATGTACATGTATATAATGACCTTGTAAATGGTATAACCATATACAAGGTAGTTTCTGATGGTAAGAAACACTGGCGATTTCAAACCGTGTTTTTCAGATTGTCTTTGGTTCATTGCGGTTTTAATCAGAAAATACTCAGCAAGGGTATTGACTTCTAAATTTGCACAAGGTTTGTGCATAAAGTTTATTAAAAACACCACTTAGACATATAAACAACATTAAACATTTGCCTTTTACCACAGGGGCTCTTTAAAACATTTGAATGAAGATGCAGATTTACATGCATTTGTGCATTAATCTATTACATTGAAATACCTGGAGGGTTCTTGCCAGGCTCATTGTTGCTGGGACTTCCTGACTGTTGCGAGTCTGAAAACAAATAAGTTGGCAGATTAAAACACAAACCACAGAAAGAGCAGTAGGTTTACAGATGACAGTACTGCACTTCACTGTAATTTATCATCCACTTGGCAGTGTTTTCCCATGTTTGTTTAGCTCTTATGGTTTTTGTTGACATTAGGAAAAGAGGAAAATTAATTAAAATCGAAACAACACAAATAAACAATATAAAAAACAACACAATAATCACCACATATTATTCATTTAAACCTGGAAACAAACTGAAATCAAAAATCTCTGGTAGGAAATGAATAAGAAATATTTTAGTTTCTGTAAATATGTGACTAATCATCTGAACTTTTTGTACAAATGGTTAGATGCTCTTTAGATCATCACAACACAGCACAACACACGCTGGGGAACACGATCATCAGGTTTTACACATGCTTGTGAAGTTTATGCAGCTCGATTAAAGCATATGGGGAACAAATCCAGTACTAAGAAAGAATTTGGTATAGTAAACAGCTGTTAATACCATTGCTGCCCCATCGTACCTTCCTAAAAAGGAAACTATAGTTTCTGGGTCCATACAGGACAGGCCAGGTGTGTGCAGTTACATGCTTGTTTCCTTCAGTGAGGGGGAACGGATGAAGAAAAAGGGAAGGAAAAAAGGAGGATGTAAGAACAGGCAAAGGCAAAGATAAAACGTGCCTCAAAAAGTAAATGGAAAAT
Organism: Rhodeus uyekii; assembly: GCA_037043235.1. Taxonomy (NCBI): domain Eukaryota; kingdom Metazoa; phylum Chordata; class Actinopteri; order Cypriniformes; family Acheilognathidae; genus Rhodeus; species Rhodeus uyekii. The sequence goes on from JAWRVZ010000007.1 coordinate 2,577,519, forward strand.
GCCCCACCTTTTAGAGCATAAACAAAGTAGAGGAGTGGGGGAGGAAAAGATGGAAAAATGAGAAAACGCTGTTTTGTATATTTTATATTTGGTATATAGTACAGTCATCTGTTTCTTTTCATTGTTTTTCTCGGAGTGACAATATACAGAGTCCCTAAAAATCAAACAAAACAAAAAAACTCACATGCGCACAAGAAAATGTATTTGCATGCTTACACATCACAATTTATTTTGTGCATCACTGCCATGAAGAAAATAAAGGCATTCATTTTATAGAGATAATAGGCTAGTACCTCTAATATCGAGGTACCTAATTTCCTGTTTAATGCATCCTCTGTGGCATTGGAGAAACCATGACACGAAATTGGCAGATGGCACAATATGGCTATGTGCGTTACACAAAAAGACTGGTACTGTAAAAAATGTGCCTTTCGTTAGGGCAGTACATCATATTTCAAGGCCTTAGGTCTCCTTAAATGCATACTCTGTGGCGGTTGAGAAATCACGCCGTGAAATGGACTGATGACGCAATAGATGACTAAGTGGTTATTGTCCTATATGCCAAGTTTAATCGCTTCTCATGCGCACAGAAAAGTTTGTATAGTTTTTATTTTGACAAAGGCCCTTTTAGAGGCTCTGTAATATGGTACTAAGAATATTGTGAGAAGAAACCCAAATGCTTATAACCTGCATTTTTGTATAATGAAAAAGAGCTCCTTGAATTCATTCAGTTGTGTTTTACAATCACTAAAGTATCACTAAACAGCTGTTGTAAAAACACACTTCTTCTATGATAAATACATTTTTCAAAAAATTCTTAATTTTTCTATTATAGAAAATTAAATAGGGGCAACAGTCCGGAATTGTAAATATTTTTCAATACTCCGCTTTTTCTTCACAAATTTGTTTTTATTTGGCATGCTATTTATATTCAAATGCACTTAAATCACATATGATATCACATAATATCACATATGCACGTAAAAAGTTATTTATGCGCATAAATAGCACAACAAATACAAACATACATTTGTTCAATTGATATGCAGTACTAGGAGATCGAGTTTTTTTCCCCAGACTTTTCCAAACTGCATAGGAACCCTGTTAATGTGTGATAAATGTGTGCACATGAATCATTATGTTACCTTACAGAACCTTTAGGAAGACCCTCCCTTAATCCTAACAGTTCTAATGATACCCCTCGGGTGGCATGCATTCACCTGGTCTTTTCAGGAACATTTAATGATCTGCTTACTGCAAGATCTTGGGATAAACTGACATAAAAATTCTGCCCGATGGTGATAAGCCAATAATTATTTTCATGTTATGGCCAATGTTAAAATCATAAGCGATTATAAAACACGCTAATATCAACAGCTTTAAAGTGAATTTAAGTATCACAACATTCTATTATACAGCATGAAAATGAGCATCCATTTTGAGACTTGCATTTTTTTCCACATTTAACAATGTTAATTGTTAATAATTATTAGTGTTTTTAAGCATTTTAGTAAATGTTAGATGATAGCAAAAGCAAACTAATTGTAAAAAATAGGAAAATAACATTGATAATAATAATTGATTTTTTATTCAGTCGATAATCAACATCAATAGTACATTATGCTTTCCACAAGAAGCCATTGGTGGGGGGATTTTTTTTGCCTAAAAGAGCCCTAAAAGTCATTTAGGTTAAAAGACCAACTCAATGCAATCATGATGCCCACACATTTTAGTAAATTTAATAAATGCAAGAGAGAAAATGAGCTGGAACATTACTCTTGTTCCTTTCTATGCTCCATTTCAGAAGTGAAAGTTAAAGGGGGAGAGTAAGAGATAGAGAGATGGAAATAAATCCCACCCCCATCAAAAATGACCATTAAACAGAGCTGCAAAAACGGAATGTTCTTGGCTTCAGCTCAACAATGACAAAGAAAGGGAGGGAACACCATACATTAAGAAAAAAAAGTCTGGATAAAATTAAGATAGAGGTAGAGGAGTAGAAAAATCCTCGCTCGTGGTTTGTCCAGTGCATTTGTGAGGAATTTTAAGAGATATTTCTGCATTAAACTTTTTGGTCCCACACTATAAATAACATCTTAACTAGTGTGTGAATCATGAAAGCTTACTGTACCATCGACCAACAGATGAGTCTTTGATTGGACAAAAGCAGGTTGACATTGTGATAGTGCCGTTCCTATGCCAACTACCCTCCCCCAAAAAATCAAAAGCAAGTTCTTATCCATCCATCAGTCAGCTCAAAGACATCTCCTACCATGCCGATGCCCCAAGAGAGACAACAGAAAGAGTTAGAGGAATAGTGCACATCAACCTTACAACCTGGAGCTTAATGCGCTCAAAACAGTGCAGACGATTGTAGACATCAGGAGAAACACCCCAGCATTATTCCCACTTGACATCATAGACAGCACTTTGGTAACAGTAGAATCGTTAAGGTTCCTGGCCACCACCATCTCTCAGGACCTGAAGTGGGAGTTCCACATAGACTCCATTGTCTAAAAGGCCCATTAGAGACTACTTACTTCACCAGCTGAGGATGTTCAACCCGCCATAGGAGCTGCTGACACAGTTCTACTCTGCAGTCATTGAATCCGTCCTCTGCACTTATATAACTGTCTGGTTCAGCTCAACTCCCAAATCAGAACCCAGAAGACTACAGCAGATAGTCTGGAATACTGAGCGAATCATTGGTACACTCCTCCCCCTCCCAACTCTCCAAAAACTGTACTCATCCAGAGTGAGTAAAAGAGCTAAATCATTCTGGACCCTTCACACCAAGACTACTTCCTGTTTGATCTGTTGCCATCTGTTCGGTGCTACAGATCACTGAACACCAGAACAGCCAGGAATAGGAACAGCTTCTTCCCTAAGAGTCAATACATCGCATGAACAGTTAATGCCACCACTTGGCAACAAACATGTGCAATACAGAAAAATACACACACACACACACACACACACACGTGTGTGTGGCTGTGTTTTACACATGGTGGAGCATTTAAATAAGCAGCCGATGGTTCACTCTGAAAATAAATATCTATAAGTCACACATTTAAACAGTTTGACCAGGGAAGTGTTGTGTGTGTGCGCACTTGTATTAACGAAAGACAGCTCCCAGAAACACTCTGAGTTTCTCCAAACACAACAACCCTTGGCACCCAACACTCCTGCCACTTGCTTAAACAAACAAACTGCCCAAGGAGAGAACATGGAAGAGAGAGGGCAGAGGAGGAGGGTAAAATTAATCTTTCCTTTCTTTGTGCAGTAACCAATAGGGAAAGTAAGGTATAACTACTTATTTCTGAAGAAAATGTGGACAGTTTTCACATGTTAAACACTTTGCATGATGTTAGGGGGCTCTGAGTAGATCACCGGTCCTAAAGTCCACTCCCAAGTCCTAATATATTCTGCACTCTAAAAGAATGTGGGATTTTTTTTACCCATTTTATCATTCGCCAAGTGAAAGTCTGATAAGATTACAACAGTAGCAGAATTCTTATTAAAGGCTGTGATAAACTAGTGACAATGAAAGCAGTCTGTGTGAAATGAAAATTGCTTTGCGTTGTCTGTGTCTGGGCCAAAAACATCTCAGATTACCATTGTAACCATGGTTCCCTGAGAACAGGGAACGAGACACTATGTCCCCTAGGGGTTACTATGGGGAATACCTCCGGTATGACACGTGTCTGAAGCATTAATCTAACCATGACAATGAACTTGACATTGGCCGGCAGCCAGCTATGACATCACTACAGGTGTGACTGCAGGTATAGAAGAGGCACCTGAATAGTGCATCATCAACTTCTGAAGGAAACGCCTGCAGGAATGCCCATAGCATGGCAAAGGGATGCAGTACTCCAGGTCACTTGTAAGGAGACTCAGAACGAGTTGTGCCCCAGGGTACAGTAGGTACCAGACTACGGTAAAACATTTTTCCGCTCATCTGTCTCATTTGGCTCATTCAAGCCAAAAATCACTATTTTTTTATGCCACAGGCTTAGGTGAGGGGGCTCAACTGGAGCCGCCAACTCTAGCTCTCTCATGTAACCCGGGCAGAGCTCAGGTAAACGGAGAATTTGCAGAAAGAAGTCAGACTATAACAGGACAATGCTCCTTGCGCTTGTGAAGCTCTGGGGGTGAAAGCCGAGCACAACGGGGATGCAGCATTGAGATCGAAACTAGTTTTGAACACACCACAAATATTACAGTCAACTAGGATGTATAACTCTCCATATCAGCAGGTGGCAGTAATCTATAAACGTTATTCAAAAAGTGAAACTGAAACTGGGACTGTTAATATACAGTTCTAGACGTGTTCTCCACCATTTAAAATATGAAACATATTGTTCAGTTGGTCTTCACTTGATTAATTCTGGCAAAGTTTCAACGTGCTCAATTGGCTGAAAAGCCGCCGATGGTGAACCGACTAGTGCCAATGCTGTGGGACACACTGCAAAAACTGGCCAGGCAGACCCTCAGTGATGGCATTGGCTGGCAGCCGACTGTCGGCTTGATGTGTCATGACCATAAAAGGCCACAAAATCTGAGGTGCCATATATGTTTGTAGAAACATACAGGGCTAGTTAAAACACCAAAGTTTAATACTTAAAGAGAGAGTTTGCCCAAAGATGAACAGTCATTCCAAGTCATTCCAAACCTGTATGAAATTCTGTCTGTCATGGAATTTAAGATTTTTTTAAACGGCTCTCTTTTTGTTTATACAATGAAAGTCATAGAGTACCAAATCATTCTTCAAAAATATCTTATTTTGTGGTTTGCAGATGAAATAAAGTATTTGATACAACATGAGGGTGTATAAATGATGACAGAATTTTCAGTTATTGGTCAACTAAGTTGAGGGATTGTTGAATTCCCTAACAGTATACGCAACAGTAAAAGTAATGCTTCTTGGTGACAAAAATCTAAGATGAAGACATTCGAGCTAGGATCATATCCACATGAATAGAAGCAAGATGAGCTCATCACGGATCGCTTGAGCTTCGTAAATATGATGCGCTAATGTATCCTTGTGCCACCTTATCTACTGGATAGAACCCATACAGCTGTCAAAATTATACCTTCAGCACTTCTTCCACCTGCAAAGTAACAATGTTATTTTATAGGAAGAATACCTCTAATGCCTGAATCTGGGATCTATGAATCCAAACGTGTAAACACACACACACACACACACACTTACACTTGACTCCGTCCCCATGTAACCAAAGCAGCCTCTTGTCTTTGTTTTGAGCATGGTTGAGAGCTATCACATACTTCAGCAACTTTAATTCACTGTATCACACCCCCAACCCCATGCACGCAAAGGTACACGCAAACAGACCTGCCGCGTGCACACCGTCGACATTTCAGGAGGAGGCGTCTGGCAGCCATTTTAGAAAACTGCACACATATACTGTTATGCTTGCCAAAGAAACCAGGCCTGAGCCAAGAACGCTCTCTCTCTTTCGCTCTATCCTGAGTCCTGAGCCAAGCAGAGGGAGGGACAGCAAGAGAGAGACAGACAGCAGAGAGATCCAGAGAGGCAGAAATATCTTCTAATTATGGGCAGTCCTGGCCGGAATGTTTTGAACCATATAGCTGCAATTGTGTAAATATTGTGTGTGACTGAGTGACACCTAGCGATTGAGTGTGTGTTTGTGTGTGCTCGTCACTGACCTGCTCTTATGACCTCGCTCTATGGCTGACCACCATGCATATCCAAAAAGTGCATAGAGAAGTATGTCTGTTTATCTTTCCTTTTCTATTTATACTTTTACGCCACAAACATTTCTCTTCTGTTTTTTCCTTAATGTTTACAGCTTTAAATCAAACTTTCAGATTCATATCTCTCTCTACTTGTTTCACTTTTCTCCACTCTTCATTATGGCAATTGTTGATAAACCACAGCTCTTTATCAAAGTTTACTGTAACGCAAACATAGATAGAGTGAGTAGCATGCCAGCTCTAGAGATAGAGAGAGAATTTCAGATGAGGTAAAAAGGACATCAGTATTTGGGCTGATGGTCATTCATAATGTAGTTAATATCTCCTCACTCCAGTAAATTTAACCATTTAACAAATATCAACTTAATGACATATTGAAATATCATAAAATATGGAAATTATGCATGGTAAACACAATTAGCTTATGATCAATTATTTTGCTAATCAATGCTACATATATTAGATGCTTCAATGATTCGTTTTATGCAAAAAACTTAAAAGAATATAAATAAATAAATAAATAGCAAATCTGGATTATTGCACAACACACTGTAATACATCATTCTGTGATGCAAAACTGTACTATGACTTTAACTTTGACCCACTAATTTCCCACATCTTTTTGTATCACTAAAAAACATATTTTATTACTGTCAGGATAAAAAAAAATGCTTTTTCTTTCTTTTGCAACTTTGATTAAAAAAAATTTCATCATTCTCTGATAAATAGAAGAAAAGCATTTACACTATTTGAAATTGAACTTTTTTGTAATATGGTAAGTGTTTTTACTGCCCTTCTTACTAAGCCCAAAGTTTTTGGTAGTGCATATTATACAAAGTAAATATAATATACACAATACATGAATGGTTAAACATGGTTTGGTTACGTTGGTTTTCTGTACTGGACAAATTTTAGATCTGTAATTGGACCAAGACTGTTTTTATTAAAGGCTCTGATTAGATTAGAACTACAGTTTTCTCCTATCGAGTATCCTTTCACAAGGATCTGCTTGTGACAGATCAGACTATACACAGACTGAGACAAACACTGACCCTCTCTGCAACGCAATCTATCCACACATACACAGACAGACAGGGTGTGAAAATGGGAGTAATGCCCGAGTGATTCCCCCACCACCACCACCACCCCTCCCCAGCCACACATCGTCACATTAAACACTGGCCAGTTTCCCGCCTGATCTCAAACACTTGATTGCAGACATGAAGAGGGGAGGCTAAAGTCAGGGATGAATAAGAGATTGAGCAGAAAGAAAGGGGGTGGGAAAGAGAGACAGAGTTGAAAAGAGGAACCAAACAATGGTAGAGACAGGATGGGGCTATTAAATAGGAGTGGGGTGGATCATGCTAGGACAAACTAGAGAGAGAGAGAGAGAGAGAGACACTGGAACAAAAGAGAAATTGTGTGTGTTTCTGACTGCCTTCTGTGGATCAACACAGTGCAAATAAAAGAAGTGTCTGAAAAACAAGTCACTCAGTGGCCACCTTACACACACATACATGTGCGACTTCAGGCACACGTCTTCATAATATCACACTGTGTTAATAAAGACATACAGGCATATTGTGTACACAATGGCTGAGATGCACACTGCATCACACAGCGAGCATCGATGTACACATGTTCCCATGTCAGCACAACAACGAACCCAGGGTGGCTCATCCGTCACGTAAAAATGACTGGACCACTGTGACAGCACTATGTGTGTGTTTTCCACCTCAGTAACAAAGGATGCCTATAGAGGGCACATCAAATCAAACTCTCTCACAACTGCTCCGTCTGGCCTTAGTCACACGTCGTTCCAAAGGGGCCTCAGATCCTAGTCGTCATAACACACATCAATAAGTTGACAAGTGTCGACTAAACCTCTCCAAAATCCCCCCCTGACAGAGTATCGCTTCTGCTCGTATTGTTGTTTGATTGGCCAAATGAACGGTCCATTTGCATGATTGTGCATGGAGTCGTGGGATGCCACCGTCAGGCTGATCCATCCGTAGCTGTGGCAAATGTCCAAGCCTTTTTGTAGCCATCAGACGTGAGGAAAGGAGGAATGAAGAGAAAGAGAGAGGGAGGGAGGGATGAAGAGCCTGAGACTATAGATTCAATTATGCATGCACATTTCCCCATTCATGGAGGCTTCTACGGGATGAGGACAGGGGAGGCGGAAGGGGGGAACCAATGACATTCTGCCGTATGTAGCTCCTGTCGAGAGGAACACTAATGAGGTGACACTCAGTGGCTGGAGCCAAGCCAAAACAGTCCATTAACTACGCACAAGTAGTTAAGAGGAGGAGAGATGGGGAGGGGAATGGATTCAGAGAAATGAAGGAGAAGAAAGACAGAGAGGGTGGGAGAGAGAGAGAGAGAGAGAGAGAGAGAGAGAGTTGTGAATGACTGGACGGGAGGTGGACAGGAGCCAATGGATGTGTGGAGTATGTTGATCAGCAGCAGTACAGTGTGTGTGAAAATTAGCAATGTATGCGCAAAACTTCATTTTTAAAGTCAACATGTTGAATTGTGCAAAGGAAGGGGTCTCGAGATGTGTTAGAATTGTTCAGGCTAAAAATAAACTTCTCTCTTTCAGAAAGATTTGTCTTACACAAGTCCTGGCAAGATTTAACCTTTCATGTGTTTACAGATCACACCACCAATGTTTTTTTTTTTAAATCATTATAAAGCTAAAGCATTTTAGAAAGCATCTAAAGCATGCATTCTATTAAAGCTGCTGAAGCTTATTCTATTATACTATATTCTATCTCAACAGAGCACTGCTGTTAAAGACTGAAAAGTCAATATAGCATTGCTTGCACATCTACGCATACATACTTGCACACTCAGAGTGTGAGAAGAAATCCTGTTCAAGCACTTTGGTGTACTTTCACTGTCAGGACATGTCGTAATAAGTGTATCTTTCTTGTACACAATGTAGAGTTACTTTCCTTTAAGCTAAATTCACATTAACAAAATAATTACATGTCAAGAAATGCCAATTCATACAATGTAGAAGTTATAGTGCAGGAATATTAGCTCCATTCTATAGCAACTGACTTCTAGAGCTGAACTGACCTCAGTTCATATTATTTATCCATTATTTTCCTGTGACCACTGTAAAGCTGCTTAGAAACTATATGTATTGTATAAAGCGCTGTATAACTAAAGGTGACTTGATTGTTGCATAAAAGGTTCAGTTTATGCTAGCATTCTTGGTGAGGACCAATATGCAGAACAAGGTTAAAATTGTGTTATTTTACCAAGGTTACCATGTTGCATAATGTGTCATTAAACCCAACATTCAAGAACTGATTGCTAAAAAAAGGTGTAATGGTTTTGTTGGTATTTAGCTAAATTGGTTACCTTAAAAATCAGTCACAACTTTCGCTTGATCACTGACATTCTGAACAAATTCATTATCTTACATTGCACAAGGGGTTATGGATAATAAATATATTTTTATCTAATGATTTACAAAATACAGTGGAACCCGGTTATGTCGACGGCCTCGGGGGCTGCAAAAAAGCATTGAGAAAACGATGATCGAGATAACCAAAAGCCAACGGCTTGTAATGGCTACTTTATGTTTATACCTTTAAGACGGTGTTCTGGTGAGCGTGGGGAGGAGAGTGTCTTTGAGTGAGGAGAGAGATGGCCGCTCTACTGCTGACTGTTATATAGCATAATCTACTGTTTCTATTTTCCTTCTTTTATTTGTGATGTTTGTCAGAGTGTTTTCTTTTTCCTGGTTTGTACTTACGCTCTTTACATGTTTGAGAAGAGTGTGCTGGTGCGAAACCCATCTATAAAGGCTTGTGTGACCAGCTTAATAGCCTCAAGTTTTCTTTTGTTTCCATTAACGTCTGGGCAGTCGTCAACTACTCTGACAGCCGTTACAAGATTTACCATCATACAATAAAAACCACCTTCGATTCTCGATACAAACCTTAAATTATATTCTCCAACACTGCAAACACAATTTCGCTCACAGCGTAAACACAGTCACAACACACATAAACACATTCGCTCATATCGCAGTCATTTAGCTCAGACACAGTTCTGAAAAGTATTTCACACGCGGTTACTATGGTTTCTTTACAAGCTTTGTTGCTTTGTTGCCTTTAACGGTCTGCTTGAAAACAAATGCTTCTAAGCTTCTATCAGTAATGACATCTTTGTCAATGTCAATGTAATCTGGAAATTCCTGGACAGTGATGGCTAACTCCTGTGCCTCCTCTTCCAAGATAGCATCTGTAAGGCTTGATTTTTGCGTGAGTTCCTGTGCGGCTGCATGGCACTGTAAGAGTGAGTGAAGCGTCATTGGAGTGAGCGACCATATGTGCCTGATGCACGTGCAACGCGAATTCAGCACATGCGCAGTGAACTTGGTATGATCATTAGTCACAGGGATTGAGATAACTGATGTTAAGTGGCGAATTTGTCCCTCTTTTGTGCTCAAGATATTAGGTTTTGGCAACATAAAAGAAAGATGCTAAGAAAATGCTAAGAAAAAATAGGGAAGTTCCACATCAAAAACGTCGACATAATAGGGTTGGCGAGTCAACCGAGCTCAAGTTGTTCTTCAAGTGGGTTTTACTGTACTATGATCCAGGTCATGCTAATTCTAATCTCACGTGTTATTTAGGATAGACGGTATGTGATTTGTGATCCAGAATGGAAAAGCATACAGATCAGCATCCCTTAAGCAACTGTATTTCCTTCAGCTGCAAGACAGCACAGTGCCAACCTCAGTTGATAGCCAAACTTCCGTTTGTGGTGAGGGCCAATGGGGTGTCAGCTCAAGCATGAGAAGGTGGGGCACTGTGCCAGCACAGTAGAGAAGTAGTACCCAAGTGTGGCCACACTCCAGCTGGGCCAGAGGCGACAGACAGCCACTGTTTAGCACCAATATACACACACAAACACACACCCATCCACACACACAACCTAATTAGGATGTTGAGGGAATTATTGGATCATATAATGCCACATCTAAGACGAGATCTTGGCCTCAAACAGACAAAGGAACAAAGCACACACTCATTTAGACAGCTCCACTGGCACACACTTCTGGAACACGATGGGGGAAACACTGAGTTTAATGTGTCATTACAAACATAAAAACTGACTCCCAACATAGCCAACAGATGTCTGAGTACTTTTATAGTGCTACGACACCACTAATTTCTGTGCACACAAAAAAAAACTCAGCCAGGACTTAAATAGATGCTGCAGGTGTCTCCCAGTGCACTTTATTACCTCTAAGCTACTCTTAACATTATGTGCCTTGTCTCAGCTTTATAAAATGCTGAACTAGACTAGGGAGTCTAGTCAGATAGTCTCTTGATTAATGGGCAACATGCTTCGGGTGTTTGAATCCAATATAAGTTGAGGAATAAAATTAAGGGTAAAAATTTATCAAGATTTAGTGGCAGTGCCTTTGCAAGGTGAGTCCTTGACAATAAGTAATATATTGTTTGAAGATTTTAATTGATTTTCATTAATACAATAATTATACTTGACTCATCATGATATCCCAGTTTTCTCTATAATAATCTTCAGAGAGTGATGCCTAAAGCTATCAAAAGGGGATCAAAGAGAGAGCAGATCTCTTTGCAGAAGATATTGATTTTCACTTCCACCTTAATAGGAAACATTCCTTCTCTGGACCCCCTCCATTACAAAATACTGTCATGACTTCGATCAGGTTATTTACCTCTACATGTAGTGCTGATTTGTATCTGTGTCCAATCCTGCTTCTAGTTTAACTCTAACCTGCCCTAACACACCTGCCAGGAAGTTAGTAAACCTAAATACATCAATTAGCTGTTTAATTAGGATTGAAGCTAAACACTGCATGATAGTGACCCTCCAGGAGCAAGATTGAACATCTCTGCTCTATAGTGACTATTGCTGAAAAATTTTACATAGTCAAACATGTCTGAACAACATTAAGTCAAGTCTCTAAAGCCTCTTTTGAAATAAGGTCCAGGAAGAACATTAGCTAAAAACTCTTATCTTAATATTGAAAGATGTGTATCTTATTGTCAAGCTATGTATAGTGGACCAAAGAGATTATTATGTACCATGTAGTCACCATTTTGGCCAACCGTATGTTCCTATCTCTTGAAAACTAACCCCCACAGCTATGAGTTTTTGTTTGCAAGGATAATTATGTCATTCAAATGTTTCAGAAAGCTGCTAAAACAAAAAGCTACAGTTTCCTCTTTTTGGAAAATCTAGCAAGTGTGTGAAACAGATTGCAGAGACAGGATGGTGTTCCCCTGACAAAGTCTTTCCTTTGATGTGTGTCAAAAAACCAGCGGTTGATGATTAATACAAACATAATAAAGCGGTTTGTCCTTTCACTTCGGAGAGTGCACACGACTGCTGCAAGGTCAACAAACATGCCAATTGACCGGTCTTGCCGCAGCAACTGTCCAATACCCTCAAAGAGCTCCAGCTAGCCCACCAGAATAGAGTGATGCAATCCCATAATTCACGTGGCAGGATCCCTTGTCCCTGGCAGATGCTCAGCCAGGCAAATCCTCCATGTGCTTCTTTGGTTTGCTGGGGTGGCCTTGGGCTTCAACAGTAACATGTGGTTTGGCTCCAGTGCTCAGTTTATATGGCCGATTGTAAGAGGAGAAACCGCTAAATGAATTTCAGATTCTGTTGTTCTAAAGCCATAAACAATTTTACACAAAGCCTGGTATTAAGGAACGGGGTCCTGGTGCAAAATGAGAAATGCTTCCAATAACAAACAGCTTTGTCTTCATTCTTCCATAACCTGTAAATCTCTCCTTTAAAAAAAAAAGTCTCAATGAACATTTCACTGAAAAAATGTTCAGTAGGTCATTTGAGACCACCGTCATAGAAACTTTGTCTGTTTAATTTCACAATACTTAAAAAATTATCTTTCAGGTTATAGCATTTCTAAGCAAAAATATAAAAGGACAACGTAGGGCTTGTAAAGAAGATACAAGACCATCAAAAAGTGCTAACATTGTAACTTTTTAAATAAATCATATGTTGTCTATAATAAGAGTTACAGCAGGCATTCATGCACAACGTGGCAACAACCACCCTCATTTGCTTTAGGGGCTAAAATGCAAAAGGTCTTTGTGTGCGGATCCATTTTTTGGTGCAGGCTGCCAAAACACTAAAATGATATGAAGAACAATGCAAGCTGTCATACAGCTGAATTCAGAGGAGGCCTGTTAATTCACTTTCACCAACAAAGGTAACATTTCTTACCAAACCCCCTAATAGACACACTCTCAGTGATAAAAGAACCTGAGGAAGGCTTAAAAGAAAGGAAGGAGGGCGCACGTCAGCGTTGGGAGGCCTGAGATGTTAGTTCACGGTTTTTGTTCTCTTGACCTCAAAAGGAAAGTTCACATGTTAATCACATAAGAGCTCTTTTGTGCAAACGATGTAGCCTCTCCTTCATAAGAATAAAGTGGCGGATGGAACTCTTAGTCCCAACAGTCAGCTTTTCCAAGAGCCAACACAGGAATTTCCCGTCCAGCATTATTTCTTCTCCTGTTGTTTTTTCTAACACTTCCTGTTCTTTGCGACTGTCTACTTGACCTAAACTTGGGGGACTTTTTTGCCTTAACAGCCAAACCTGTTACCTTCCGTCATCTGAGTTTCTATTTATTAACAATGCCGATCAATGGGTCAAAGTTAACCGCGTTGTCACACAAGTGACGTATGATTCTAACGCATAGCATGTTTTGTGGGACAAGTTTCTTGCCATAGCTTAAGGAAAAAAGTGAAGAAAGCAAAGGTGAAGGAAACAGAGGAAAACACACTGTACGTGATCTGATCTAGTTTTTCAACACAGAGTAACTACCACTCCAGTGCACCCCCAAAGACCTTCAGTACATAAACACATTGCCAGTGTTCTAGACAACGCACACATTGTTTCTATTCAGTCACTGCTGCTCATTGGGAGATCAGGGCTTAGACACACCCTGTCTCTTCACCTCAAGAAGAATTCTAAGGACCAGAACACTTTTAAGCTCTTTTTACAGCCCAGGTATGCTACCATCGTGAACATTAATTATTATTCCCTGCAGCAATTTTCCATCGTCTGAGGAAAAACCCAGCTACATTTTTACTGCCTTTTTTCTGCCCTGTATGACGCTTTCATGCTGTATGGCATGTGCAAACGTTTGATCATCTACCTTTTCATTTCATTACAGTGTAAAACTGCACACTGCACAAACATATTGACATGGTCAGGGATACATAATTTTAATAGTAAAATAATTATACAATGTTACAAGGTATAGCTGCTTCCCAATCCAAATTAAAATATACTGCCCCCTCACTCAAAGTACCAATTAGAATCCAGAAATTCATAGACATAGTTCATAGACGTGAATTAAAAATGTTATGTATGAATCCCATTTTTCTTTTCTTTTATTTAAGTATATTATTAATTTCAGACAAAAAAAATGCATCATGTTGTTGACCTAAAAGACAATGATATCAAATGCCAAAGCTGCAAAATGTTATCTGTGACGGACCTGGACATGCCATTGCATTATGGGAACTGAACAGGATACCAAAGAGCTACCATTAGATCGGACACACTCTTGGCAAATGTTTGCATACATATGACCCCCCGCCGTCAATATTGGACTATTTTTCGCAGAGAGGGACTTTTTCCAAATGCTCACTAGATGTAAGGTCAAGGCAGCAGGGCTTCCGCCACAGACTCAGGCTGTTTGCTGAGGTGCTGTAACATGTCCCATCCGTGGCCTAGGGCCTTGATCCAAGCCATTTGAGTTTGGCATGCCTCACCTGGAACACCCCAAGCTTTCATTAATAAACATTCACTATGGCAAGCCCAGGAGGCCATAATGTCACACCGCTAAAAGTACAGTAAAACAGATCCTCCACAACGCTAAAACAGAGGCGTAAGGAAAAGCTGGGGGAAGGGCCTTTATTTAAGCTTTTCATGTTGAGAGCAGAAAAAGCAAGGCATGCAAGGTGGGTTTTTTATCATTTGAAGGAATTATACAGATCGTATGTCACCATATGGAATTCCTTTTACACATAATGCATTTCCTTCATAGAGACAGTCTGTGAGAGGCCATATAGCATGTCTACAGGGAGAACTTTTTAGGGCAGAGAAAAAACTCCAGTGACTTTCAGTGCACGTGGGGGTGGGGGTGGGGGCCTCCAGCAGGGGCGGTCTCTACTTGCTGAAGAGAAATATGCCATATGCACTCGTTGAACTGGGGCCTGCGCAGGCTCCTCTCAAGGTTATTAGAAAATCCTGCACACCAAGTAGCCAGTGCAAAAACAAACAGGGCAAAAGTGAACTTCAAGAAAGTTCTGCCATGGTCTGTAGCTTGCGGAGAACTTTCAAGTAGTCCTATAAAGTCAAACAAACATTTCTATGATAAGATGCATAGAATTAATTCACTCAGCTTGTTGCATTGTATACCTTGTAATGGCAGTGATTTGTCTCTGCCCCAGATAGCAGAGCTGCTGCCTTTGACACGGAGCTTCCTTCCCCTTCAAAGCGGCAAGCACTGGGGCTGCATCCGCTGCCGCACCCCTGGGCCCATGTCCACACAAAGGTAGGAAACAACAGCCACAGCGGTTCGCATTGTGATGAGGTCTCTAAATCATATCTTGTTTTATGCAATGCTCTTCATGCAAGTTTCACAAGAGGAAATTATAAACACAACAGTGGCTTGTAAAAGTTTCTCCCCACAGCCTTTAGAGCACGCTAAAAAACAAGGTAACTAATTGCGCAATGCCATGGCTTATTGCAGTGGCATTGACTTACAGTGTGCCGTAAACAAAGATTGCAAATCTACAGACATAAGGCTGTAAAAAAGTAAATGGATATTATCGGAGTAAGACAGCAGAATCACAGACAAGTTCAGATAGTTCTACACATACAGAGTGAACGTGTACCAACTCAATGATTTTTAAGGATTAATCATCAGTTAAAAAAGAAATGTAAAGTCTAAACAAAAGAATGTGGCATAGTAGAAATTTGATGATATTCCTAGCTCACATGTCTTGGTAAGCAGGAAAGTATTTGAACTATTGGGGGATTTCTGTCAGCCTGCTCTCATTAGGGGGTGGTTAACCTGTCAACATTCCTCCAGTGGTCTGAATAGAGGCCTACCTTGATAGCTAGCAAATAAACAAGCAGGTAGATGATTGGTTCCTATGCATTAACAGACCATTAACACCTCGTAAAGAAGCTATTTTCTGTTTTACTACAGATTAACCCTCATCTTCATAAAACCAGACCAAGGAACTCATCTGCCGCAGGTATCTAGACAAGGGGCTTGATGACAACTGCTTAGGGAAATTCTGGTCTCTCCAGACCTATAGACACTAAGAGCTGGATGGGACATGAAAGGTCATTTGTCTTGATCATGGATCATGTCATTACACCCTGCCATAAATTCTTGTACAGAGTAGAATGATGGGGAAGTGATCAATTCCAGGTCCCTGGTACAGCTGATGCCTTTCAGGTGCCTTTATCAGAAACTGTTAAGTAGATGATAAACTAGGTCATAAATATGATGACATAACACAAAGGCGTTCCAATACAGTAAAGGAACTTTGTCTGCAACACCGAAGCGAATATGGAGTAGATGTCACTGGTGGATGTTTGCACAAACTGTTCAATTTCACAAGAAAGCCTTCACTTGAAGGCAATGTAGGTGACTGCTAACTCCTTGGATTAGCTCTAGTTTTATTAGCTGCCATCTCTGGCTGCTAATTTGACAAATGTGCCATTGTTATTAAAAGATCTTGAGTGCTTGCGCTGAAAGGGGAGGGTTGAAATAAAGGCAATAACTAATCTTTTTTTATTGGAAGTTGTAAACACTCCATTCACTGGGCTGACTGATAATATGCCACTAACAGAACTTACACAACCCTCTCAACTATCTGAAGTGGGCAGGCATAATGACAAACCAGCCAAACTTGATGGAACTTTTCAGCAAGTAAACGATTTACTATCACCTTATTTAACCTTGGCAGCTGCAACTAAAGCTCAGTGGAAGACGTCTGGAGTGTTAACCCTTAGTGCACATGTGGTAAAATCCCTTATCTGCAGTGTACTTGAATCAGCACTTCATAAAACCCTGGCCTGGGTCATGGGAATCTGCTTAAAATTAGAAAAATAGTTTCATTAAAAAACACAACTACAGGATTTGAAATAGTGATAACTAGTTCTCCAAAGAGCTCTTTGAGATTTTGTAGGGTTTTCTTTTTGGTAACTTGCAAATAAAAGAATAATGACATTAGCAGATAAGTCACATACCTCAGAGTAGTTAACAGGTACTGAGCAGCCTTCAACACATTAAACATTTTTTTTAAATGGTGATATTCAGCCTGTGATATATTAGCTGTTTCCTGTCATGTTGAAATGTGACAATGCTGGCAAGAATATTAAGCCCTCAGTCGCACAACATAGAAACCTTTGTTTTCTTTTCCATTAGGATGCTTCTATCAATTATTCAAATTATTGATTATTCAGTGAATGAAATAGTTAAAACATACTGTTTGTTTAAAATTATTTGTAGACCTTGGATGGACAAATACACACACTTATGTGTTAAATAAGCCATCTTTGTGAGTATTCTCAAGAACAGAGAATGGTCTGAAAAGTAGAAGATATCGAGAGAACCGGAGTTCGGTTGGCAAAAATGTCTTGCTGATGCTTGAGGCGAATGGCTAGACTGGTTTGAGCTGATAAAAAAAGGCAACAGTAACTCAAATAACCACTCAATAAAACCGAGGCATGCAGAGGAGCATCTTGGAGCGCAGAACATGTCAAACCTGGAAGCAGATGGGCTACAGCAGCAGAAGACCACAAACGGTGGCACTCCAGTCAGCTAAGAACAGGAAAAATTGGAAAATGAATTTGCATGGGCTCAACCAAATTGGACAAAAAAAAAAGCCTGGTCTGATGAGTCTCGATTTCTCTGCAACATTCAAATGGTACAGAATCTGATGTAAACAACATGTAAGAATGGATCTATCCTACACTTTAACTACGATTCAGGCGGTAGTGGTGGTATAATAGTGTGAGGAATATTTTCTTGGCACACTTTGGGTCTTTAGTACCAACTGAGCATTGTTTAAACACCATAGCCTACCTTAGTATTGTTGCTGACAATGTCCATTCCTTATGACCACAATGTACTTCAGATGGCTACTTCTAGAAGAATAACACGCCATGTCACAAAGCTCAAATCATCTCAAACTGGTTTCTAGAACATGACAATGAGTTCACTTAACTGTGAATCTGGCCTCCACAGTCAGCAGATCTCAATCTAGTAGAAAACCTTTCAGATGTGGTGAAAAGTGAGATTCGCATCATACTAATAAAAATTCTCATACCGTGATATAAGGTCATATCACCCACCCCTAAAAGGGCTCAAACTAATTTACAAGTGCACAGAGTAAGAAGGTAAGGCAAGTACAACATTACTATCTGTCTGCAGTGAAATCATTGTGGTTACACAGTTAGGAAAAAGGGCCAAAGATAATATTAGGTTAGCATACAAAGAATAAGAATTACAATGATTGGAAAAATATATCAAGGTAAATAACCACTCAGGGCTGAAGTAAACATTCAGGCAGTATTTTATATCTAATTGTACTAATGATTCTTTCCCTCAGTTAACCTGGAACAAGGAAATACATTCTCCACTTCTAAAGGTTTTACGTTGTCCTGTCTCTTTTCATGTAACTCAGCCACATATCTCAATAAATTAACAGACAATGTTTCCTTATTGTATGACTTGATGTCATAATCAAAGTTCTTTGGAAAAACAAACTGTTTCATTTTTACT
This sequence comes from Rhodeus uyekii, assembly GCA_037043235.1. Classification (NCBI taxonomy): domain Eukaryota; kingdom Metazoa; phylum Chordata; class Actinopteri; order Cypriniformes; family Acheilognathidae; genus Rhodeus; species Rhodeus uyekii. The sequence goes on from JAWRVZ010000007.1 coordinate 2,596,118, forward strand.
GGTGCAAGAAGGTAATAGGAGCAGCTTAGACTAACACTAAACTTACTCTCAAAAGCTGTCGATCATGCCTAAGTAGGGCAAATTCTAATAGACGACATGAAAGTCATGGCGCAAGGCTTGGTTTACTTTCGGTCTTTAGTGGTTTCTACTGTGTGGAAAGCGGATAAGAATCACCCTCGCTTTATCTTTTCAGCAGCACTCTGTAGAAGACATAAACATTTGTGTAATCTGGTCTTCGAGGCATCCGTTGGAAAAGGGGTGAAGGCATGCCGTCAAGAAAAGAGGTCATTACAGTAGGCTCCACTCCAAGTTAATGAAGACAAAAAAGGTTCACATTTATAGTTAGATCTCTAAATATTATAACCTCTTCAAACTCACTGCATACAAACATCAAGCGGGCACTTATTTCTCATCCTCTCTGCAAAAGCCACAGTTTTAAAATGATGACCAATTCAAACTCAGTAAGCATCATAGAGCACAAACAATGCTGTGCCTGAAATCTCTGTGAGCCTCTTGCAGGGGATGGGAAGTGGGTGGGGGGAAATGAAAGAGTTCTCTGTTATACCTGGCAGATGACGGACAGATGTATGTGAGATATGTCTACTCATTCAAGTGTAAAGCCCAGCACAGCACCTAATGTGACGCTTATCATAGTGCAACTGTACAATTCATTTTCAAAAGCAATCCAATGAAATGGTAAACATTAGAACTGAAACAAGAAAAGAGACAAAATTGTAATATAGAAACGTAATTGTGATGCTTTACAATGTGTTTAATGGTTAAGCATCATTAACAATGAAACGCAATACCATAGTATTTTGGTGGAAATATTCTGAATGATTTCAATCCACAATCTGACTTGTGATGCAGCATGGAATCATATATCACACCACATACGTTCATTTGGCCATAGGAGAACTGGTCCCCCAACTCAGCCTGGTTTCTCCATTTCTGTCACCTGATTGACTGCACTGGATGTATGAGAATAAAAAAGAACATGAAATGAATGGAGCTGAACGATGACTCAACTGTGTTTTACAGAGCTAACTTCAGCTGAATAACGACAATGTCTTTTTTAGAGTTGCTTTACAGAATAATAAGTCGTTAATCAATATCTTCAAGTTTATCACTGTAAAGCTGCTTTGAAACACTCTGTACTGTAAAAAGCAGTATATAAATAAAGGTGACTTTGCTAGCAAATTAATTTATAAAACTAGCAAAAGGTTTTAAATGCTCAAATGTATTTGTAGAAAATAACATTAAATAGTATGAATACATTCAATAAATCTCATGTCTCAAGAAGCATGATACATTTACTAACGTCAAGAAATAAAACCTTACTGTTTTTGTTACCGCATAACTTTTATACAACAATGCTGTGATTACCTGCAGCACCTGGCCAACAGAATATTCAATAAAACAGCCTTCTTTGTTGTGTTATGTTTTTTAATTATGGCATGCATGTTTCACATGTTTTGTGACAGATCATGTTTTCCTAGCAAAACTCTACTGACTCCAAACCAAATTCCAAAGTATGTGTATGCTGACTAACATAAGACAGCAACAGTGCCTCAAATGGGGCTAAACGAGTAACCATGTTCTCAATCATCTCATTACCAACCGAGCAAACGCAGCCAAGAATCACATCATGCACACTGTAGTCTATGTAATGCAATAACTTGAACTAATAAGTTCTACATGCTGGTTCTTATTGGGTACAGACAATAAGAGAGAAAATGCTACAGAGAACTAAAGAATGCTAAAACCCAAAAAAAAAAAAAAAACAACAACAGATGAATCATATTTCACATACAGTAGAAGATAATCTTACATTCCTCCTCTAAGCAAAACCAGTGCCATGTTCTGTAAACATGAGCAATTGGATGTTTGTTGGTGTATTGAATTCATTGTACCACAGGATATCAACAATAAAAAAGGGAGTAAAGAAAGAGTTAAAATCTCTGAGTCTCTGAAGCTTTACAGTCATGTATACAGTGCAGCTTACAGCTATTCAGCAGGTGACTCTCAACCCTAGAGCCTGGTATGCAGCTCATTTCCTGATTACAAGTACATGCAAGTGAAGCTGTAACAGACAGAAAGGTTGAGTGAGATGGCGGGAAAGCAGTGTTTGGTTAGTGATATACATTAGCTTAGCTTTCAGTGCTGTAAAGGAACACGAGTACCACCCCTCTGGACACACATCCCAGCGGAGCTAGTGGGATTTACAGGCTTGTAAGAATAAATACAAGTTTTACAATAGACTCCTTAGTAGTCAAATATAGGTTTGGTCACTTTTTTACAGACCACGGAAACGGAACTTAAACTTAACTGGAAGACTTGTATAATTGGGCTAGTACTGATTCATCTGACCCGGATCTGACTTTTCTACCCAATGAAAATAGATTAATTGCAAGGATATGAAACTGAATGCAAGAGGCATTTTATTTTTATATATTTTTTAAATGCAACTGTTGTGGTGTGATGTTAACAGTGTTCCAACAGCTGATCCATGACCATGGTAATGAATATGTTCACAATATACAGGACACATACAGGACCCCATTCTGAGTTGTAAAAACACAACCATGTCTTTCCTTGTATTTATCTCTGCTTTCAATTTGAAGTCTAGAGAGTTTTTGAGGTTGGCTGAAGCATATGATGTATGGTAGAGTGTGGGTTCCATGCTAAGGTGAGAGAAGAAAATTGTGAGATTTATTTTTGCAAAGTTACAACAATAGCATTGGCTTATATCAGTGCCTGATTTGAATAGAACAGCGTCAGCCACCGAAACATGAGACATGTATTGCCTACGGAAGAGTCACACATCACTAGGCCACATGTTAAACATCATGTAGCTGGAATGATGATCCAGCAAACAATCATAATAATAATAAGAAGAAGAATTATTTCATTTCATTTTATTGTTAATTTAACTGATAAAAAATACAAAAGACTAGTTTCCACTATTGCTAGTTACTGGCCAATATTATCCACTACTGGCCAATATTACTGTGTTCTTTTTCACTCTGATTTGTTAGTACTTATTCCGACTAAGCCAAAACAGGAAGTCTTATTGTTTCCAATTAAAATAGTATATTTTTTTCTGTTGTAGTGTAGATTTATTAAACCAAAAGTAGTGATCAAAAGTATTTTTTGTCTGTATTGTGAAGCATATTAGAGCAAAACGGATTATCAATAACAAAAACTAAACAATCATGGTCTCCATTTTTCATCTGTAATATTTCATCTGTAATAGATGAAATTTTTCATCTGTAATAGATCATTACTTCTTCTCCTCCCACTGCTTCTGTGACATAACTGCAAACCAACTTCTATATACAAATACAAACCTGTTCCTGTTCCTAATACTCAAATTACTCAGAGACCTGATATATGCACTGCTCTTTCCCATCAGAGATTTTTTTTTCAATTATAAGAAGTTTAAGCACTATCCTTTATATCTGAAATACATTCAGTGAAACACATGCCTTTTCTTGTGTGTTCAAATGGTTGACTGCTTGCAGAGCTTATAGGTTGCTTTTGCTTGGCTTCTCCCTTATCAATCCCCCCTTGTGAGCTAATCTCTCCTCTCATAGCTCTCCATTTTGTGTTCCTTTCTAGAGATACTGTTACATGCAGTGCAGACACAACTTGCAGAACCAGGGTGGGGTGAAGGAACAGCGCAGCGCTGATTAGTGCACTTCCGCTCTCCTTAGCATGTGATACATGTGCACTCCGTTTACTCCCTCAGAGAGGTTTCATGCCATACCACTAGAAGAGTGGGACGAGCGAACGGCCGGTGAGAGGATATGATGTCATTTGTCGGGAATGCAGATGGCTGGATCAGTGGAACATGGGAGTCTTGTGGACTCATAAAATGGAATTCATATTCCTTATCCTCATTTTTCATTTTTCTTTTTTTGTCAAATTAGTGTTTACAGAATTCCTGGCAAAACAGGTCAATATGCAAATTAAATGCTTGTAGTATACAAAAATGGCTAGTGTATACATGTCTTGTTGTTATAAGTTTTTATATTAGCAAAAGCATTAAAGTGATTCGGAAGTATCCACAAGCATTCAATTCATTTTTCACAAATGCAACCCTCTGCATGTGTACAATTCCAGTACAGTAGATGGTTATCAACTAGACTGAGAGGACTTATCTCAAATGCAATTGTGCTATGATCTTATCTGGCTAGTGTGTGCTGTTTATCATTGTTGACACGGAGGCCTGGAGTGGAGTGAGGATTTGGAGTTCCCCTGCACTGATAATCTAGTGAAGTAAAATGGCCAAATGTGTGTGTGTGTCGACCTAGTTGGAGATGGGTTGTGTTGAGAAACTTGATTTGACACAGCATTTAGTTGCACACCTCCTAGAGAATATGTGGAGTAGTCTATCTGGACAAATCTCTCAGATGACCACTGGCCTCAGGATCCGTCCGTGACTTAGCTTCTTTCTTGAAAAAAGAAAAGGGGGAAAAAGGAGACATTTTCTCATATGCAAGGAAGGGAGGGACAAGAGAGACCCCCACACAGTGAGCTAGTATGGAAGAGCGCAAAAGAGTGAGTGAGAAAGGGAGAGCTGACAGAATCTTTTCCTCAGAGGAGAGGAGTGATAGGCCCTGTGTTTACACAGGTGTTTTATGAGCTTGGCAGATTGAGCCACACGTTCCACAGCATCTTACTATAAATATTGCAATGCACAGACATGTACTGCAGATCCAAACCACAAACGGCACAAAACACAAACCTTCAACATACAGAAACTGAATGTATTTGACTTAGAAATGGAAAAACAATGACCTCTGAAAACAAAATGGCCATTGTTATACGGCTTATGACACCTCTTACAAACTTTTTATTGTTGTTGAGAGTGTACATTTTCTATTCTTTGACTAAGGCTAAGACAAACCTGAATGAAGATGTCTGAACGCACTTTTACTGTTATTCAACTCAACCAACACAACCAAAGCTTTATCTTCACATAACACACAACATCATGACCTCTAAATCTCTTGATATGTGGCATCTTTAATGTTACCAGAAACAGTTTATACAATATACTGTATGCACTGTTACTAAAGCATGTAAGTGGTCTGTCAATGAATATGTCTAACCTTAGGTGTTTGATAAGATACAGGGACAAAACTCTGTGCATATGTATAGTGTGTGTGAGGCTTGAGGTTGGAATGAAGGAGGGGTATCTTGGCAGTCAGGGCTTGTGATCAGGGTTGTTGTGGAGTATGTGGAGGGGCGAGTGGAAATCATCCAATCAGCTGCCTTCACTGCTCAGTTAAAGTAGATTGCTCCAAAACATTGAGCCCAAACCACTATGAAACCCACTCTACAAACAACCATTTAGATGGCTCTGAAAATGATTCACAGTGATATATTTTATATTCTTGGTGATTCTATGGGCCATTTCTCAAACTGGCCATGAATTTTGTAAGTGTTGATTTTTGCAGGGTAGGTTACCAGGTCTTTCCTCAAACCTCCCCATTACATGGCTTGGGACTCACACACGTTCACAACTACAGAACTCTTTAGCATCTACAATTTGCTTAAACTGCAAATTTTTAAAACGGAGCGCCCAGGGGAAACATTCACACAGAAAGGCCTGGCTCCTGGCTTAGCTGGGGCTCGAACCGGGATCCTCTTTTGATGTGAGGAGGCAGTGTTGCTTACAGTGACCATATACATGCATGCACACACACACACACACACACTTTTAAGTTATAATTAAACACTGATATTAATAATGTAATGTATGTTTGCACATTAATTATATAAAATGCTACATTATTAAGACATTACTAAAACAAAAAAAGTGAATTTAGGTCATAGGGGTTAATCAGCCTCTTCAACCTTTTCTCCACTGATTGACAGCCAAACCTCTATTTTTACCACTGATTTTCAGAGGAATTTCAAAGACTTCCCGCCATTTCACAGGCATGGCATTCAGTGTCAGAACCTCACCTCACAGCCAGAGGAATGCAACTGTGGCTCCACCCACCGTATGATTCGGCTGCATGTGCGAGACAAACTGAAGGCAGATACTGACTGTGAGAGCATTCACCTCAACAACAAGCCAAAGCTACAGCTGTGAGTAAACTCACTGAAGTAATTTTTTCAAACACTTTGCTCTGAAAGAGATTACATCAAAATAAAGTTTGCAAGCCAAATACAACACTCCTTTAGTAAATAATCCTTTAGATTTTGGCTGGAGTTTGTGGAGAAAAAAATGAAAGCGTTTTGGAATGAAAAAAATTAGGTTTTATAAATAAACTGTTGCTGTACAAGAAATAACTTTTGTACATACACAATTTTTTTTAAATGTAGGTGTGTGTGTGTGTGTGTGTGTGTGTGTGTGTGTGTGTGTGTGTGTGTGTGTGTGTGTGTGTGTGTGTGTGTGTGTGTGTGTGTGTGTGTGTGTATGTGTGTGTGTATCGAAGACAATGGTATTTGGTTGGTAGAGCCTTCTAAGGTAAATGAAAAGAATTTAGGTCATTACAGCTAAGATGTTTGAGCAGTTCAAGCAACTCCTCGGTCAAAATAGCATCAGAGGCCCGGAGCAGGGTGTATGTGTCCTGTAAAAGCTAAACAAGCCCAGGCTCACAAACACAATCATAACACACATAAAACCCCACACTCCATAAACACACATAGAACAGCCCTTGTAGTCTGTATCTTCCTGCATAGAGCTTTCCCTTATTCAAACAGATAGCAAATAGAACTAACACTCCCACAGGCATACTAAAAGACTAGAACAAGATGACTGAAGACTGAAACCAACACTGACACTAAAAAAGTTTCAAGTTACGTTTGTAACCATAGTTCCCTGAAGAGGGAACGAGATGCTGTGTCGAAACACTAGGGGAATGCTTTAGCATATCATCTCGTGAAGCTCTATTGAATCAATCGAGTGTGAATGCATGTCGTTGGCTGGTGACATCATGAGCCAGGATGGTAAAGGTGCACCAGAATCCGTTAGCAGCAGCTTGAACAAGTGTCTGAAGTAAGCCTGGCAGTCACAAGGAGCTGAGGTAAAAGATGCAGCGTCTAGTTTCCAGGGAACTATGGTTACATACGTAACCTGAGACCTTCCTTTCAAGGGAACTCACGCTGTGTTGAAACACTAGCACAACGATATACCTACACAACCTCAGCAGAGTGGAGGTCTAGTTGGTAGAACCTCAGGAAAGTGTACGGCGAGGACCAGCCTGCCACATTGCACACATCGGCAAGAGATACTCCTGCAAGAAGTGCCTTAGAGGCAGCCATGCTCCTAGTGGAGTGGGCACGAACTACCCACTCCCTGAAGGGTGAAGTGAAGAGTTTCCACTTCAGGGCATGCAGTTTTCTCATGGGGGGAGTTCTAGAGTGGAGTATGGTCTCAACAATGTTGTAATGGGAAATTTGTAATGGGGGAAATGTGTACAGACATAGCCTCGGCCACATCTGAACCACAGCGTCAAATCTGAGAGGATGATTGTGGGAGAACCATAGTGAACAATTAGTAACTTCTACGAACACAAGCAGGTCTATTTGTGCTCGGACAAACTTCTCCCAAATCTGACCCACCACACTTGGGTGGAGTCTCCATTCCCGGAGACTCGCCCCCTCCCACGACAGGATGTCTGCTCCCAGATTCTGGGTCTCTGGGAGGTAAACTGTTCAGAGAGAGAGTCTCCCTTGGGACCAGAGGAGGTTCTGTCGAGCCAGTTTGTAAAGTGGATGCATGCGCAGACCCCCCTAATGATTTATGTGGGAGACCACGATTATGTTGTGTTGTGGGGTGGACAACAACATGATGGCCCCTGAGATCAGGGAGAAATGATTGGAGGGCCAGATGGACAACCAACATCTCTAGCAGGCCGCCACTGCAGTGGCCTTGTGTGCAGCAATCCGAGTGGAGTAACGCTAGAAGCCGCTGCCATGAGACCTAGGACTCTCTGGAAGTGCTTGACAGTGAGTGACTGGCCTAGTTTGATGCTCTTGATTGCTGCGAGGAAGGCATCAATGCGCATGAGGGATCGCCGTGCTGACATCAACACCGAATCCAAGTCAACACAGAATAAGGTGGTCCTCTGGAGAGGAGAGAGCACACTCTTCTCATTCAGTCTCATCCCCAAATCTTTCATGTGAGCAAGAATGACATTTCGATGACGAACTGCTAATTGTCATGACTGAGCGAGAATAGCCAGTTGTCAAATAATTCAGTACACAAATTCCCTGGGAGTGCAGCGGGGGTAGCACTATGTCCCTGCATTTGGTGAAAGTGCCGAGTAAAAGAGCTAGGCCAAAAGGAAGTATACCAGTATTGGTAAGCCTTGCCCCAAAGGTGAACCTAAGGGAAAGGATGGAGATTTGGAAGTATGCATCTTTGAGGTCGATGGTGACGGACCAGTCCTAGGATCTGATTTGCGTCATGATCTGCCTCAATGTTAATATTTTGAAATTTAGCCGCATTACAAAAAGGTTGAGAAGACATAACTCTAGAATGAGATGCAACCTTCCATCCTCCTTTGGAACCTGCTGGTACATACTCTATGGCCCTCTCGAGGCTGGCCTCTGGTGTTTGATGAACATCCACTCCAAGGCCTTGCCCAGCAGCGAGCACCTGGGGTGAGTGCTCTAGGACCCTCACAGGCGGCTTGGGAAAACCCACTTTCGACCTTGGCGGCCTGGATCCCTCGAGACACCAGGGTTAGCCCAATGGTCCATGTAGGGCACCGAAGGGACATGGGCACAGTGTGCTTAGGTGTACACCGTGCCCCAACGTAGGAGGCTTCCCTGTGAGGCCCAACACACTTGGCGTCAGGACCTCTTGCTGGTAGTCTTCTTGAACTGGAGGATGGTCCTCAGATCCGTCCTCTTGCCAGAAGGCAGAGGCTGAGAGTTTTGTCCCGATTCCCTGGTTTAATTGGGGTTGGCAGGTGTACACTGGCCCCCAGCCTCCGGGACCGGAGTGTGGCAAGGCAGTAGCTTTCTGAACACTGCCTCTTGCTTAGCAGACTCCTGAAACCTCTTGACAATTGATTTTACACGTCGCCGAAGAGGCCAGGAGGTGAAAGAGAGGCGTCCAGGAGGAAGTTTTATTGTGCTCCCTTTTTTTGATGATATCAAGTTGAACCACACATGCTTCTCTGTAGCTACTAGAGCTGCCATGGATCAGCCTATGGAGGCGGCCGTCTGCCTAGTGGCCCGGAGAGAGGGATCTGTGGCCCTGCAGAGCTCCACTACTGCCTCTATTGGGTATTGGCCGGGGAGCCAATACCCCCGGCCTCAAAAGCAAGAGTATGCTCAGCCCATCAGTGTAGATGTTACACGCATTAGCTTGGTGGGCAACGTCATGAACTTTTAGGGATGAAACCGACTGGGAAGCGAGGTGGACCATGAGCGTGAGTGACACACATTCTAAATGTTTTGCTCCGCCATAATATTTCTCTTTAGAGATAAGTGTGGAATGCCCTTTTCTTTAAAAAAAGACTAGGGAGTTATTCACACAGTTTGCAGCCAGTACAAACACTCTCACGTTACACTCTCAGTGCTTAGTGAAGACAATTAAAGTTCAAGTTTCCGGAGCACCTTTATCATCCTGGTTTATGACGTCACCAGCCCACAACGTATATTCACACTCGATCGATTTGATTGCGCTTCCTGAGATGATATGCTAAAGTATTCCCCTAGCGTTTTGACACAGCACGTTCCCTTGAAAGGGAACAGAACTATACGTTTCCAAATTTCCTTTGGTCATGTACACACTGCAAAGTTTTGCTATTTATCTATTTAGCTATTTATTTGATATAATAAAATAAATAAAATAAAATTTGTTTAACTAATCAAGCTACAGCTGTAGTGCTGCATGTTTCTGATTCACTAAAAAAAGAATTGTTCAAAATAATTATTTGTTTGTGGATTGAACCATTTTGGTCACTTAGTTTTTTGCTTGTATTCCAAAGAGACATTGTATCCCTGTTTTGATTCATTTGGAAATCAAAGTTGGATCACAGTTCTACATATTTGAAATTTATATTTGTAATTTGTTCTCTTTTTCTGTCCCTCTCTTTCATTCTCAAATCTCTCTTTAGTCGCTCTGCACACCTATAAGTACCGGCAGTCTGACAGACAAGTGCCTGGCACTTGATCTATTTCACACACACTCAGACATACACACACCCAGACACACACAGACTGTAAACAGTCTTTAAGGGGACATGAGGCCCTATACAAACACAGCAAGCTTCTACTGAGCTCTCTATTGAGACGACTGCTGAACAATAGTAGGCCAGAATGTCCATCCGCAGATGTGTGTATGTGTGTGTGTGTCTGTGTGTGTGTGTGTATTTTGCAGACGGTGTGAGTAAAATCCAATTATCAAGGCCACGGCATTAACATTCCTGCAGTCTGGCAGGTGACGGCAGAGCCTTTTCAGGCAGTAGGACCGTCACACCCTGACAAAGGCCGGCGATGAAGATGTATAGATGCAGAGTGGAGGTCCCGCAGGGGTGCGCTCACAAACAAGGCCATTCTTAAGGAATTCATAGCTTTTGTTGGTGGAGTACAACAAGCCTGTCTGTGTCATTTGACTACATGGCGGCTTAGGGTGAGAGCTGGAGTTTCCCTGTGAAGACACGGTGGACCAGACAGGGGAGGACTTTTAGTACTGGGAAGTCAAAATCCATTACAGAAATAAACTAATGCTAACCCATAGGCAAGGGGGATCAAAAAAGTCAGGTTTCAGAATAGAATCAAAACTTTTTCACAACAAAACCAAATTATCAGAACATGCTATTCAAATTCATTTAAAAAGTGTTAGAGATGAGCCATATAAGTTATAGACTGCTATAAGAAAGGGGAAAAATGTATTTACTGATAGTGGTCGAAATTGGATATATTCGATTGTTTGTGTTCTTTTCGTAAATTTTTACATCTAGATTATCTTTGCCCTCTTCTAATGCACATTTAAAGGTATTCATAAAAAAACATTTTTGTATCTTTGTAAAATATCTAAATAAATACTACATACATAAACACACACACACATATACATATATATATATATATATATATATATATATATATATATATATATATATATATATATAGTGGATTATAAAGTTGGAATAAATTTCAGTAAATAAGTATTTTTTTAAGTATTTTTAAATAAGTATTTAAAAAAACAGATTTAATTTTTTGTGTAATATTATTAATTTATTTACAATAAATAGCAGAACTTTAATATTAATTGGCTGAACAGTATACGGTTCATCACTAATAATGGTCTCATTTGTTTTTATTTATTTTGATTTCCATATCATAGAACACACAAAAATATATACTTCAGGACAAACATCTCAGACCAAGCTGATACTTACATTAAACATATGCATAACTAATCATATTATTTCCTGAGCTTTGAAATAAACAACTATACAGAGAAACATTTCAGATTTTAATAAACAAATTGATCTGATGACTTGTTATTTAATGTGTCATTTTCCCTATATGGTGAGCATTAGTCTAGTGGGCAGTGTAATCATAACTATAGATACTGTGAATTATACTGAGGTTGTCACAGTGGGTCTGCATGACTAAGGACATGTCACCAGCTGCATGCCAGAATGTGGCCTGCCCTGAACTGAAGTATATATATATATATATATATATATATATATATATATATATATATATATATATATATATATATATATATATATATATATATATATATATATATATATATATACACACAGAAACATACACACTCTCTCTCTGTCAGTTTACTCGAAATCTTAAAGAGATTGTGTGTGTTGCACATGCAAGCAATGCCATGATGGCTGTAAAGTCATGTGAGATTTATTATATAGCAGTGATGTAGCTGCTGACACAGCCTTTCACACACACACATACACACACAAACACGCATTCTCTTTCAGGGTGATCTGATCTCCTTGGGAGATGCCAGACAAGCACAGTAGCAGAATGATTGGCGGTGGCCCTTTGTACTTTGTGAATCCGCAGGTGCAGTGGATCCCTTACTGAGAAGAGCAAGTGTGTGTGTGTCGTCACAAAGCCCTTTGCTGTTCTGCTTTCTGCACTCATACATCAGCTCATCTAAGATCAGATCCTCCTTTAAGAGCACCAGCCTTACCAGCTTCCAGCCAAACTGCAGCATTAAACAGAGCCGACTGTCCAAATCCCACAAGATAACACAATAGTAAAAGAGAAATAAAATGTGCGAGAGCTTTCTTCACAATGCCGAGGACTATAGTAACCAACACAGTCTGAATCAGCACTGCTTTCCTGAAAAGTTAAATAAAATTAAAATGGATGCAATGAGATATTTGTATAAATGTTAATCTTCTCCAATTCTCTTAAATTCAATGGGATCACTTTTCAAAACAAAAACCGAAATGGATTATTACGTTTTCCAAAGAAAATGTGAGTGGTGATTGTCAGTGAGCTAGCTGTACCTGGTACAGTCTCTGCTAGCATGTCTCTGTTAATCTCTTTGAGTCCTCTTTGTATCGCATCTCTGGCCTGTTATCACATCTTGTTTACAGACTTTGTAATATTTCCACACAAATTACATTTTGAGAAACCACTGTAGTGTAGTTTCTACGCAAATGGAGTAGATATCAGACAAAATTAAACGAAAAAAACGTTTGCACGTTTGAAGCAAAAACAAACCATAGGCCACCAACTGGTGAATCTCTACTTTTCACAATTTAAATAGTTTACCCTGGGTCACTCTAAACCCTGGGTAAATGGAATCCTGTTAACTTGATTCATGTTTCACACTGCACATAATTTACCCAGGGTTAACAATTAATCCTTGGTTATCAGCTGACATTTTACACTGAATATTCCTAAGGTCTGGGTAAATGTTACATTAAGGCAGTGGTTCTCAAATAGTGGGGCGCGCCCCCCCAGAAGCGATGCCAGGGGGGGGGGGGGCGCGCGTTACCCTGGGGTGCATGCTTTTTTTTTGTCAGGGAGTATGTTTTCTTGCACTGAACAGGAGCAGCAGATATGAAGTTCAGATAACCGTTCATATGTGTCACGTGATCAACCACTAAATTCACACGTGTTTTCACGCGATATCTGGCACTGATCCAAAAAAAAAGATGCGCTAAGAGCTTGTCATTTATCACAATAATTCAGTGTTTTCAACCACATAAGATTTCTTTTAGGTTTCAACAAGTTGAGTCAACAAGTTTGTGACTATTTTGAATTATCTATCATACAGCGCTTTTTGTGACTGCAGTATGTCAGGTGACAAGCATGGAAGCAGGTTGCCATGGAAACAATAAGGCGAAAGTTCCAAAATGGGGGGAGGGGGGGCGCACAAAATGTTTACCTCTTCCTAGGGGGGCGTGACAGAAAATAATTGAGAAGCACTGCATTAAGGTAAGAATGAAACCCACGTCTTCACTTCAATTGACATGAAATTTGAAACACAATCCTGTGTTAAAGTCAGGGTGTAGAACAATTATAAACCTGGGTTAAGCAATGTATTAAAAGCCCTAAATATGCCAGTAAACAGATGTACTCTTAATATACAGGTACTGTATATTAATATTAATAATATACAGGTACTGTATATTACAGCTTTTTTACGATTGCTAAGCAGCAGTGGGCACAACTGGAGTCACATGTGCAAAACTCTTAACTACAGTCTGCAATACCAAAAGTCACCTGAGCTGCACAGTTTACATCACCTGCAAAACCCATTCCAAGCAACACAACTCTTAACACATGCCTCAAAACAGCTCATGCAGCCAAACACTAATCACAACCCTCACTGAGGTAACACACACTGTCACTCAGTACACACTGAGAGTAAAAACACACAAATTCTAATACAGAAAATACTAACTTTTCTTTACAGTTTGAAAAATTTCAGTGACTTCATACAAAGTAATATTTCTTCAAAGAACAGAGTGACATTCTTTCACATGATTTGCAGTATTTACATTTTTAAAACATAACAATTCTTTAAGGTAAATTAAAATCAGCAGTTTGCTTCAGTAGTCTATAGTAATTTACGGACTTACAGTAATGAGAAAAAAGGTAGAAACTAAAAGTACATACTGTAATTCGAACAAATATTTGAAGGGCTAATCCTGCCTCTCTCTAGCATCAGGCCATAGGTTTTCATCAACATCACATCTAATGTTCTCTCTCATGCACCTGGGGAAGAACCCAGGTCTGTAACATTTGCAAATATATAATTATCAGCCAGCACTCTATCTTGATTATCCCACAGTTTTACAGTATTGCATTGGTGACCATAACCATGTCAACAATAGCATTTTCCTGCGCATCTGAAAATATTTTTTCTCTTCCACCTGTTGGGGGCAGCTTTTGGGTCCTGTTGTAAAAAAATATATTACAATCAAACTTACTGTAATGTATATATGTGTGAATATTCTATAATTGCAATACAAAATAAATTCCTGTAATGTTTTCATTTACTGTAAAGATGTAACTCTCACCTATTTGTATGCTGGAAAATTAGTATGACAGATGCCACTGTGGATCTTTGCAGATTGGGTTGCACTCTCAACCCTGCCACACTCAATGAGAGACCTTGATTCATGACATGTCTATAAGTTTAGCACTTATTTCATCTGAAATAACACCTATAAGTCTAAAACACCTGCTTAGCCTTTCAGCTGAAATTGCAATCAGCAGTGTTTGAAAGACACAAGGCTGAAATCTATTTTTTGATTGAAATATTATATAAATAAATATTATATAATATTATATATAATGAAATATTATATATTTTTTGAATGATAATAGTTTTGATTGCGTGGTTCAGTTTTGACAGCAGTGTGTTAGCATTTGAACAAAATGCTGTAAACCTTCAATGTTGTGCAGGTTGTGGTTAAAGTCATGGGATAAGTGTGTAGAGTTTTGAAAACTGTGTACAAGAAATGAAAATGAGCTAGAGTTTGCTCCACATGAACTGCTGCTGTGCACACTGTAGTTAGAGTTTAGCACAGCAGCAATCGTAAAAAAAACTGTGACAGTAAAGAATGGAAAATAAACTGATCAGTATTCTCTTATTTTGTATTTTTTATGCTAAATAGAAAAAACATTCTTAAACTATCTTTAATTTAGTTCTGAGGAAACTTCGGCAGAAAATGTTGAGAAACATCTAACATGTGTGTGTAAAATGTGACCCATCAAATAAGGCAGGTGTTTATCCTAATCCTTTAACAAAAGATTACAAACATGATTGGTCATTTCTCTCTAAAACAGCCTTGACATGAAAGATCTCAATTAATTGAATTGAATCCTATGTCTGTGTGTGTGTGTGTGTGTGTGTGTCTGTCTGTCTGTCTGTGTGTGTGTGTGTGTGTGTGTGTGCGTGTGTGGCATGGGGCTGGTGACTACTCTTGCCAATGCTGGTTACAGCTCCCCCACACTCTTAGAAACCTTCCCTCTCTCTTCAATAACTCTGTGGCTTTGTCTACAGCCAAAGGGACTGCGCTTAATTATTCTTGGATTCAGCATTTTAAAAAAAGTCAACCCTTTTTCTCATTCAGTTTTTCATTCATGCATTCTTGTACTACTCCACACAAAGCAATTTCAAGCTTGGCATAGTGGAACATCTTTTCCTTATATTTGTCTGTTATTAATTTTCTAATCCATATTTAATGCCACTGACCAACTTTCCATGCACGGTTGTCCCAACTCAGGGATCTCAACAAACTGCAACCCTCTCATACTGCAGTTTCCAGATGGTTAAATTTCAAAATATAGTGAGCTCAGCTGCCTTCCAAGAGAGCATCGCAACTGAAATTTATTCAAAGTAAGAGCTTACAAATGTTCACAAACAAGGGAACCCCAAATCTATACTTTCAGTCAACATAAGTAAAGTTAAAAGTAATTTGTAACTTAAAAGTAAATATGTTATAACTTCTATTAATAACTTTAACAAATATGCCTTCTATAATGCTTTTCCTTCTATAGAGCATTAAATGTACCACAAGTAACATAAATATAAAGAAAATATTTTAAAGAAAATATTTTTATATTCCTGTGTTCAAAGTATACGTTCACGGATCGCTAGTTGAACTCTGTAACACCACAAAAATGCAACAAAGCTGGTAAAATAGTCAAGCTTTAGCAAGTTGCTAAGCTAATGACTCAATATTATAATAAAGAGCACAATATTATACATACAAATGTTGAAAACAATTGTACATTTTTATTAGATCTAACCATTTTATCACTAGCTTTTGACATTTCATTAAACATATGTATATTAATCAAATTTGCTTATCAATATGGATTGTGGAATGGTAGGACATTGTTTTCTTGAAGGGTTTGGATTTATTTGAGCTGAGTTGAGTTGAGCCGACAGTGACCACTGCAACATACACTTCATCATTACAAACCCAGTGGGAATGTAGCCCCTGACAAGCCACTTCCCGCCACACGTACACACAACACATAAGCAAGCTCCAGCAGCTGTGTAAGTGTGCGTGCATGCACAAGCATCTTTTGGCTACATATAGTGACCTAAATACCTTAACTATTTCTATTCATAAACACTGTACATGTGCTAATGCTATATAGACAAAACCAAACTCATATTTGACCTACACAAACCCACATTTGATTGACCCAGTGCCGCCAAGCTAATGTCAGCTCAAAAAAACACATCAAGCACTTTAAGACATTTCTCCACACTCACACACATACACATACGGAGGTTTGCTGGGCCAGTGGGAGTAGGGGCAAGTTGGCGAGCTGTGGATTACAGTCTGACAGTGGCCCATTGTTAATTGAATGCCATGTGTGAAAGCTACAGAGAGATTAGTTTGTACAGCTGCTGCCATTTGTCATAACTGCCTTTAACAAGACACACATGGTGGGTTTTGGTTTAAGACATAAGAGTCCTGGTTTCACTCTCCAATATTTCAGCATTAGGTCATGAAGATGTTTTAATATCAAAACACATCATTGTCCTTGAAATAAGTTTGTTGTTTGACTTTTTATTGCTGGGTAGTCGCAAAACTTTTCCTTATTTGAGCTTCTCTCTGAACAACTCAAAGTCAGTTTGAGTTCATCTGACCTTGATTGAACAGACATGAGATGTGTATTTGTGCTATTCTTCACATGTATAACGTCCGTTCATCAGACACAAACAAGCACTATGAAGAAATGAAATTTGAACAGTCCTGCATTTGTTAATCTAAGGGAAAGGCTAAATATGATACATCCTCTCTGGAAAACAATGGTAAACTTTCCTCTAATCCTTCTTAACGCAGAATTAGAAGTTCAAGTCTGTGTCTGAGCAAAGGTAACATTGTTCTAGTGCTCGGATAAGACACAAGGATTCAAAACATTTTAATGTAGCTCCACTGATATAAATTAATAAACTCGAGGAAATTATAGCTGGCAGTTATGGACTGGGATGTTTTCAGGTTTAGGGGTAAATGTGGTCAAACGGTTATCACAAAATGATGGCCATAGTGAAGCCAGGACTAGTTTCCAACCCAGTAATCAAAAAGAAAAGCCTACTTTGACCTATAAAGTGTCCCATTCCTGCACGCCTTCATCACAGCCTATGCTTCACCACAATCTGTTCATTTTTAATTGATCGTACGTTGCCACACTGATGTGGATGAAAAGTAAAAATATGTGCACTTTTGAGCAAACACAGCTGTAGTAAGTATGCTTTCTCTCTAATAGAAAACTTTATTGGACAGCATAATTACGTTTTTTTTGGGGGCAAAAAAGCACAAATATGTGGGTTCAGGGCCTATGCACATGTAACATCCTAAATTACAAACTTCCATGGCTGAACTCTGGACATAAATCTGAAGTACTTGCTCACAAAAATATATGGCAGTACTGACAAATGCCATGGCAAAGTTGCGGTTATCAAAGCTGGTATGTCTGTTTTTGTCTAAATGCAGGCTTAAGGAACTGAAGTGTGGGCGAGCATGTGTGCTTCTGCATGTGTGTGTGAGAGAGAGTAAGTGTGTGGGTGAGTGCATGTTCTACAAAAGTCAGAGAGGCACATTGGGGGAGAAGGAGAGAGAGGGAAAAAAAACAGCAGCTAGATTCCTGGGCCAGCAGAAAGCCAGGCCAATTTGAGAAAAATTCCAGTAATCCGGAGCCAATGCGTATATCCTTTCAATGCAGGCTCTCATAATGAGGCACACACGTAGCTATTAAAGCTCTGTATTCATTAGCGGCCCCGTTACCGGCAGAGTGCGTTTAATCACCGCTGCCTAACTGCTAGTTCTGCGTTTAACACACCAACTTCCCAGAACCCTCGGTCCTGAACTGTCACTGGATAGGGCAAATTACAGGAACAGACTTCTTCAGAAACTAAAATCTGAAAGCAGCAACAAGTTCAACATCAGTGACAGGTGGATACACACTTGGGATACCAAAAATAGTGGTGTTTAAAAATATATAGCATAAAAGATCCATTACATCAAAAACCCCTTATTGCTATTAATTTATGGCTTTGTTTTAAAATAATTCACTGTTTACATGACTTGAAAAACTTGAAGTAATATTTATTTAATTGAGTAATACCATTCTCATTTAAGTTGTAATATTTATCCTTTAAAATAAAGTAGTAGTTTCACATTTTAGTTTTGTAGTGGAATCAAGCAGGTATTGAGAATTGTGAAATCACACAAACTACTAGTGTCTTTTTAATTTAACTACATTTATCTTTTTAACACTTACCAAGTCATTAAGTGGTACTTAGAATCACTAACCTACACTGACTCTTTAGAATGCATTATATATCTCTGCTCATATTTGTAGATAAAAAAATTAAGTGTGGTGGATTACTAATAAAATGAAAGAAACAGGTAACTGGCAAACCTAATGAAAACATGGCTGAGAAATAGTCCTGGTGTCATTACTTGAAGTAACTAATTTTCTAACTAACTTTGACTTCATTCTCTGTACTAACAGGTCTATCAACTATAACTAAACTCACTCTTCTTGTTCTCGCTGGGTCTTTTTTTCCTGAAATCTGCCCTTCTACAACGAAGCCGTGTGAAAACAGGATGCTGTTATCACTGGGGGAAAGCGACTGGAGAAGTATGTTTTGACATCTGTCGTTCCCATGATTGCCGTGGGTTAGTTTTAATGTTGACCCACCTCACAGGATGTCCATACAGGATCCACTGGGCACTCAGTTAAAGAGAACTAGCACTTGCATGACTATACTTGAGGGACTAGAAGTAAATGCAGACCTGTACAGAAATGTACTTCTTTTTTTTTTGGTAAAGTGTTGTTCTAGAGACTCTAGATATAGCTTGTGTCTCTTCTTCAAAGTAAATATACTATTACGTTTTTCACCTGTTAATCATCATTCCGGTTACAACTGTATGCTTCATTGAATAGTTAAGTCATTCTAAAGGTAGGCGTGACTGCTTTTCATTACACCTCCAGTGTCAGTCTGACTGATGAACACTGTTCTCTCAGGCACAAGAGGGTGATTAATATACCTAATGTTGATAAAGAAGCAGATTCCACTAGGCAACCAATCAGTGCTAAGACTAGGCAAAATGCTTTAAAGGAAACATTAAGGCAGAGAAAGCATGTGTGACATGTTGCTCTATGGATAGTGCTCCTGGAGCAAATATCAACCCTATACAAAGTCATTCACAATGTGTTTTATGTATTGGGGGTCATCTTTTTGACAGACTTGACCCCATTGTTGCTTCCTAACCCTTCCACGCTGCTAACTCTGGGTTGTCTGTCTCAGCGGCAGGAGGTACTGTACCAGACAACACAAAAGAAGAGACGGCCATCACTCTGAATCCTGTCTGCCATGAAAGGACTTTAACTGTGGGCCAAGGGGGGAGAAGTCACTGTCTCCCATAGCAACCTCCTCAATTGTCTCTGGCCTTCTCTGGCAGCTATTCATTGGGCACGTCCCCCTAATGAAGGACGCCCATCAGCATAGAGACGTGAAAGACACTGACTGTCCCACAACAGAGGAATCCAGACGTGCCCTCTTCAGCTCCACAGGTCTCAATATGTGTTTCTCTGCTACCTTAACCCTAAGCCCCCTCTGTCTTTCCCTTTTGTCTGCTCTCTGGAGGATCTCCACTGGTGTAGATGCTTGATTAGCACGTTTGGTTGATGGCAGTGAGGGGAAGAGGCCATTATGGGGTGGTGCTGATCCAGTCTGGCGGTGGGGGGGGGGGGGGGGGGGGGGGGGGGGGGGGGGGGGGGGGGGGGGGGGGGAGACCCAGACACCCCATACAGTGAGATACAGTAAGGGAGGATGAGGCCATCCGTCTTCATTTGGAGGGAAGGAGAGGTCGGTGCTGGTTCTCTTGTCAAGAGGGCCCCAGGGATCACCAATGCACTCTGGGTTCTCACAAAGCCTCTGTCTATTCCAATGACGTGAGGTTGTGTGGAACACAAAAAAAGTCTTTATAAAAAAACAAAAAGCCAAGAGGCGAAGCAGGAAAGTCTGTGACCCCTAAAAAGAGAGTTCATTTTCCAACATACTTTCCCATTTTTTTATGATAGTAGACTCTGGCATTTAAGTCAACATTCATGATAGGCTGCGCTTCCACCTCTTTTGATAAAACATTCCAAAGGGAATATCCCTTCTCCCGACCACACACTCAGACACCCACTCAAACACGGGGTGAAGCAGCACCCACACTGCAGCACAGATCCTTCCACACTCCTCGTAACCACAAAGATTTATGTACACATTACAGTGTGTGAAAGAAAGCGAGGGAGGTTATAGTGCGCTTGAGCCTGAGGGTATTCAGTCAACAAAGAGTCCTGGAGATAGCATACACAAACACACTCTCCAACACATACATAAACTTATTTACACAAATATAAACTCATGAGGCCTTTTTATAATATCTAGAATGCAGCACCTTAGAGGGAAATTGAGTGGTGAAGCAATGGACAGAAAAAAACCAAGAAAAAAGAAAAAAACCAAGAAAGAATGCAAAGAACTCATGAACAAGTAAAAACGAAAAGAAAATAATTTTATATTTCTTCTTGATTTGTTAACTTTTTTCTTCACAAGCAAGAAATAACACAAGAAAAAAACAAAAAAGATATTCTAACTCAAAATAAGGAAAAAAAAGAGACAAAAGACAAAAGCTAGAACAGACAAGAAAGAAAGAAGCAACAGGCAACAAGGTAGAAGAGAAACAAAGTGCAGAATGTAAGACAGCACGACAGAAAGGAGAGAGCGAGAGAGAACAAATGAAAGGGTGGGGGAGATTTCCTTTGCGGCAGCATGTGGAGTAACAGTACACCGCTGAATTGAACCAACAGCGGGGCTAAGAGGAGAGTCTGAGGACAGAGAGAGGAGGGGGGAGGGATCAATAAGGGAGGGCAGAGAGCTGGAGGGAGCTCTAAATGGATTAGACTAAGGGAATGTGTTCGATAGGTTATGGCTTTTGCGTGAGCTAGTCACCGCGGGCCATGCAGAATACTAATCAGTACTGCAGCCTCTGCTTCAGAGACCTCACTGCATGCTCAGCACAAACACACTGCGACCTCATCCCCCTCTCCGCTCCAGCTCAGATACCACAGACGCATCTGTAGATTTGTACGGCCGATTTGTCTGCAGTATCGTGTGGATCCAAATGTTTTCCAGTGACATTCCTGTTATGCTTGCATCATAAACTGATCCAGTGGGATGCGATCAGATGGCCTTGTACCATTGGGCTGCTTGGAGTAGAAGCGGCTCAAGTTCCTCCACAGAAAACCAAATGGATGGTGGAGGTTAAATAAGGCCAGCGTATGCCTGTCTTTATCTCTGCTCTGGTATTCAACAGCCTGCACAAACTGCTCTACATATATGCCACCATAAAATTGCAGCTTAAATACTTTGAAATGCACTAGTAGCTAAAGCAAAGGGTGTTTCTGGAATAAAAACGGTTTAATCTGCCTTTTAGTACAGATTTCTTTCAGTTCTAAAGAAAATTATTGTTTTCAAGCAAAAATAAACAGAGATACAAAGAAATGCTTGAATGTGTGTTTTAGTCAATCAGACTCTTTAATCAGAGGAAACTCAGCAGAAAAGCACTCACAACACCCACAGGCCACTAAGATTATCGTCTGGATTGAAGTCGTAGTGGCAAATCCTTTCACTGCTCCTCCACCACCCCCCTCCTTCCTTCTCTTTCCCTCTTTATGTTTAATGTAGCGGTACACCAGTGCACTAAAACATCAAACAGAAGCTATTGCCTTTCATTTCAACTGAAACCAAGTCGTGCGTTGTAGTTCTTTACTGAAAGCAAAGCACCAACAAATGCGCAGTTCAGAGGAGAAACCAAAAGCAAGGGAAAGAAAAAGAGAGAGCGGAAAAATTAAACATATGTACTGATTTTTGGGAGTGAGTCAGTAGCTGCGGGCCATCAAATGGATGTGTTGAACACTTTATGCCTCTCTCCAAAGGACAAACTCATGACTGCCTCCACCACAACGGCTCACTGGAAACAATTAGCAAATAAATAAATAAATAAAAGACTAAACAAAAACAAATGCTGTGGCCCTGTTGCATTCCATACACTTGTAATTCTGTATCGTTTTCCTTCAAGTTTCGGTTATGGTCCCAAACTGACAATAGGTTTGTGTGTGTGTTCGTCCCAGTCAGCTGTCCTTTTAATTCTCAATATTACAGCACACTGGAGTTTATATTGCATCAGTGAAGAAGTGTCCCATGTCCCAATGCAGAGTTCAATATAGAAAGCAAAAGTTGAGAATATGTATGGTAATCGTAAAGAATTTAATAGGCCAAGTTAATTCCATAAATGTTTCATTTCCACAGTGAAATTATGAGATAATTTCTATAAAAATACATTTAAAATAATTTCACAAAAGGTGCATTTACTCTTCATGGAAGTGGCATAAGTACAAGCCAGTAACAAGCCTTAACTATATACTAAACAGCAAGACTAAACAAACAACAATGTGGTATCATTTTTTATATTTATTTAAAAAAAAGATTACTCATAACGTCCGCCTTTAACAACATGTTGTCATATGACAAACCAGTCAGTAAGTATGGCTTTAGGTCTCACATTTGTATTTAAATTGTAAGCAACACACCGGGAAGCACCAATCTGCTGTATTTCAAATTTTTCCATAACAATAAATTACTTCTACATCATAGTTTTCTTTAGTGCCCATAATCAGGAAGAGTCCCACAATGGTTTCAAGAATACTTCTGCACTGGTCTAACTTTTTGTGTATGTGGTCATCAGGGACATAGTGAATTAGACAGGAGGAGACAGACAGGAAGAAAAAAAGTGAAAGTGGAGAAACCACAAGCTGTACTTGGTCACTGACAGGGGTGATGACCTCTAGGTCATGCTGGCTAGTCCTGATCCTGCCATATACTCAGTCAGCTGGAAATCTAGCCACAAACAGCTCCTCTACAGAGCACACACACGGCTAATAAAGACCCAATGGGGAACTCTGTGTGTGTGTGTGTGTGTGTGTGTATTTGTGAGTTGGAGGTTTTGGCAAGTTGAGAGAGGGAGTTTGATGAATGACCAGCTCTTCTGAAGGAGTTGGCAACCGCTCTGCTGACCCAGACATCCAGAGGTCATGAGTCAACTGGGGATCCAGGTGCCCCCCGAAACGACCCCCCGGCCTGCCCCCACGCGCCACAGGTCGCCACCTTGTTTTCAAAGATCTGTTGTGCTCAATTAAACTTCACATGACACCTTCCACATCTTTAGCAAGGTCTTGACACCGGGGGCAAAAGCTAAGTCCTGCAGTCGTAAAACAGACCTCTTTAACATGCTAGAACAAATGAGAAATAATCCATCCGACACCAGAAAAGCAGCCAATAAAACACTGGCTACTTCACAGGGGACCAAAATAAACACTAGGGAGTTTGGGCAAGAAATCAAGACACCTTCACACTGTTACTGATACGTTGACCTAGGTACGTAACACGTAGTTGTTGAGTAACGCTGACTATGCCTACACAAGCATGAGTTTATTGATTGACGACTTAGGTAAAATTGACTTATTGTTTGTTAATTCATTTCCTTAAATTATTTAGCTTTACAAAAGGACAGCTAGGTATTTGAAATAAGCCAACAGCCAGATAAATGTAAATATTTATGAAAGGCTTGAACTGGCACTTAATTTACACTAGCATTTTTGAGGTTTTGTGTTTATTTGAAAAATAATGTCATGTGTTTAGGATAATGTAAACACTGAGATAAAGGTTGTGAACATATTCCAGAATGTGATGGAAAATAAATATATTGGGTTAAAATGAAAAATGCCTGTTTGATATAATCCGGCTGGTTCATTTTCAAATCTATTTCTGCTTAGTCACTTTTCTAGTATAAAAAGCCTATACCATTAGTATTTTGGTAGCACAAGACGCAGCACAAGAAAACACAAAAAAACAAAGATACATTAATGAAACACGTCATCAATCATACAACACAAATTATTAGCATACTTCCGATGTCTTAAAGGGTCCTGGCAAGTGAGAGTCGTGATTTATGAGTTCCAAAGTGAAATGAGCATCACTTCACATGTATAGACTTGACTTGCTGGGGCAATGTGTAATCAGAGAGTTGCAATAGCTGGAACAGTCCAAGTAACTTTAGCTGACAAGTTTCAAAGCATGGGTAAGTGCAGCTAATAAAAATAGATTTTAAAAAATTATTAATTATTTTAAAAATATACAAGTAGAAAGTTCTAAAAAATAAAATAAAAAAGAATCAAAGTGTCCAGTCTTTTGCTGTCTCATTTGCTAGAAATGTGATTGTTTGAAAGTGATGCTCTGAATTTTGTTAAAATGTTTTCATAGAGAATAACTGTGATCTTGATAATGTTATAATAATTTTAAAGAGAATGGAGTGAACAGTGCACGCACAGGCAATTGCACAAATGGCATGGCCAGACTTGGTGAAGTGCAGAAGCATGGGATGGCACGATGCCCATCAACAAGCTTGCCGCCCCTCATTCCTGTCCTCTTCACCACCTTTTCAATGGGGATTCAGCTGGGTATTTACTAAGGTGCTATCGCAAACACCAGCGAGTCTGCTAAGCCTTCATCCAAAAACCCGAGGCAAATTGTTTGATGCCCCTATGGACGCCAGGTGCTGCGGGTAGCTCTTAAAACACCTTTAAATTTAAACCAGACCATGAGATGAATTACAAAGAGTACACATACAACACAAGTTGTGTTGCAGTGTGAAAACACTATGCTGTGAAAAAAGTAAAACATTTTATGAAAAAAAGAACAACAGCAGTAATGGCTTATACCTTACAAAGGACCCTTCACTAGCATAAGTACGTCAAAATTAGCTGAGCACAAAACAAGATTTTCTTTTCAATTCACAGCTACAGACCACAACCACAATTTCCTTATGATGTGGGTAAAGATTTCCTTTTGCTTTACATTTGGTTTTATTTAGCTTGAAGTGAATAATGTCAGCTGCCATTCAACCGCTATCAGGAAACTTTCCTCCATGCCCACTGCAATGCGGATGCCAACTAACGAATCAAAGGCATGCAGTAAGCAGACAAAGAAGGTTTGATATCAACGGCCATCCTCAGTCACTGGCGCTCTTCCTACCACTCTCCTGGCACAACGCTAACAAAATGGCCGCCCTGGGTGCACTGGCACAATGTTAGGGCATTGTCTAGAGATGGGCACTGGATACTTAAAGCAAAACCCACCGCAATGGCACGGCAATCCCTTAACAGAGAACCCAATATTAATTTGTTGAAACTTATTTGCTTTCTTCCATACTCCTATTTTTTTCAGATTATATAAAGATCAAAAATATCTTTAGTAAGTAACAGTTATAACATGAGCCAGCCACTATCATAATGTATTTTGAGAATACATAAAATAACTGTTAGAATTTTTTTGTTAAACATGTTGTTTGTAAATAAGTTGAAACCATGGTCAATTCAGAGCAGTATCCAAGAGATTTAGACTGCCGTGTGAGTGAGGCGAATGCACGCCATCTTACAAAGGCACAAAAGAGAGTCTGATGCCAACCATGGTGCCAGTGGCAACCATTATTGTCCCTCCGCTCTGCCTTCTGCTTACCCTGGCACTTCAGTTTCACAAAATGGAGGTGCCATTCCTGACGATAATGAAAACATTTACATACTCACAAAAGCAACACTTCTATGATATTACAATTATTTTTGTTGTGTAATGATTCTTCTCCATAACCTGAAATGTTACTTTTCAAACAGAAAACTTTAAAATAAAATATTATTATATATTTATATATTATAATATATTTATTTAATGAAATAAAACAAACACTTAATGTTTAGACTTCCTTGTTTGTAAGTCATTTTGAAAAAAAAAAGTACATGTTAAATGAATAAATGTGAAGGTACATGTAAGTGTCCAAGTGTAAGTGGTGCTTTTTTTTAGACCTAACTGAAAATTACCAGAACAGATCAAGTCATTAAAAACATACAGGGGGAGAATATTTTAAAACTCAAAATAGAATTCTAAAAGAATGATATTGTATAATTATGCCATTTGCAAATATAAATACTTATTATAATAAGTCTTTCTATTCTATACTTTTCATTTCTGATGTAAATTTTCTATTGTATTCTGTTACTGGCCTGGTCATAAAAAAAGTGCTGCTTGACAACTCTGCTCATTTTTACAAATGCATGTGATTCTAGCGCATACAACAAATTTTCAATCATTATATGTTTTAAATGCCAACTAATCTGTAAAATGTCAAATTTGTTAAAATATAAATAATTTTAATAGCACTTAAATGTACCAAAATAGATCTGTTTGAAGTCTATTTTTATGTAAAACAAGAAATGTGTGCCTATGCTCTTCTAACCATAAGAATTGGAATATATATTAATTTTATTTTGTCTATACATCCTTGAACATAATATTTAAATTACCACACGTAAATCAAGTAAATGTAAAAAAAATCCCAGCCTCCCCTTAAACTTACCTTGGTCCTGGACATAGTATGCCAGAAACAAGTCCAGCTCTTTCACAGAGACAGTGATGTGGTGGGGCTGGACGCAAAGTGCCGGGTTGGTGCAGTGCGGGGACTTGACCAGCCGCTCCCCATCTGTGCTCTCCAGCGGAATACCTTTGAACAGGATGACCATCACCAGGTCTAGCCGCCACACTTTATCAGCCTGCCTCAGGCAGTCGATTCGGCGGATCTTGCCCTTCTGGTCAGGGTTGGAGAGAACACAGCACGGGTGCTTCTTGCCAGTTACGCTGAGCACAAAGTCCTCCCGGTACTCTTGCCGGATGTCCTTGCGCAACTTAGCCAGGAGACGAGATGCCCACTTCTGCTTGATTTCAGGCTTCTCACTAAGAAGCTCGTCTTTCACGGCCCGTTCCTCATCCTTGGACATCCGCTTTTCGTGCTTCTTAAAGTACTTGCGCTTTCGTGCCTGCAGGTTGAACCAGGTGTAGGCTATGGCACGGACATGAGGGAGCAGTGCCTCAATGAAGGGATGAAACTCATCCTGAGAAGAAAGAGAGGGGAAAAGGAGAAGAATTGAGCAGGAGCAGAAGTGATGTTTTGGAAGGATTCTCATCTGAATTAGCCCAGAGCATGTGCAACCAAAAAAAAAGAAGTTTAGAAAACATTGCAGATAATAACCATTTATAAAACACAAAACAGATTAAGGTATACAAGTAACGATTTAATAGTACAGAAAAAGCATTACATCACAGAACATTACAAAGATACAGTTACAAATACCAATTGCAAATATACTTTTCTAATAATTCTTGTCTTTGGTTTCCTGCTTTTAGAGAACTTTTAAGCACTAAAATTATATTAAATGAGATTTTAAACTATCAATATGATACATTCATCTACCATTTCCACTGGCCTGCCTGCAGGTGTTGGAGGCACGTAGAAAAAGGATGCCACTGTTTACCGCGTCTTTCCGCACCGTGCCAGAACCGTGCCAGTGTAGAACAGACAGTTCCAGAATCACCAATCTCTCACTCCTCTTCTCTCTCTCTATTCCCCTTCTCTCACTCGCTCTCCGTCTCGAGCCACGCTCAAAGCACCAGTCCGTGTGTTGGCACAAGAGAGCAAGCACCCCCCATACTTCCAGATCTCTTATCAAAGCACCCTGCATTCCTGAAACAGCCCTTACCACAGAACCCCACAGAAACTCTCAGAATCCCAAAAACAAAAAAAGATTGTCTCTAAACGCCTTGGACAAAGACAGCTGGGGGAATTATTACCATCCACACTTGCAAAGAAAGCAAGACAAATGGGGACATGTCTTTTGTCTAAAATGATAGAACAAACCATCCCAAGGCCAGATGTACTAGGTAAGGCTTTTAACTAAACACTGAAGAGTGAAGAAAAGTGGGGGTGGGAGGAAAATCAATTTTACACCTTCAGCTTTTACTCTTGACTATGAGGAGGTGTTTGCAGTCCTTGGGAATCACTTAATTTGTTAGCATTAATGTACCGCAATTATTCCAAGGCCCTCCAAAAATCAAATCTTGATGGACAATGAAAATGACATCTTGGCACAAAAGCAACATTCTTTGTGCCTCAGGGCTGTTTGGTAAGACTGGCATTAAAATACCAAACCAAAACTAAACCGGCCTGTCTCCTTAAATAAGCGGCACAGCTAATTCACACTTGTCTTATTGAAACTTATTGCTATATATATCTTTACACTACAAACTGAGTAAACTCAGTTGCCAATTTTGCAGACCACTGTGATATTTATTCTTTCTTTTTTCCCACACATATAATCTCCTCATCACCTCAGCAAATGAAAATGATTCAATATTGTCAAGCAATTTAAAAAAAACACTACTGCTTTTTTAAGCTCCATTTTATAATTTTTCAGTTCAATAAAATATAATTATTCTTTCATAATTCTTATATTTGTCAAAAGATAAATAAGCACTGTAAATTCTCACAAATGGATGAGGATTAAGAAAAAAAAGTAAGTGTCAGAAAGTGAGAATCTCAAAATCTTTTACACACACTCACTCTGCAAACTTCTATGCATTTTTATTCACCGCCACATTGAAAAATGAACAAGGACTCCAGTGAATGGATCGAAGAAGAGTTAAACCACATATTGTTCTGTGTGCAGGCGGGCGGCAGCTCTTTAGGAAACCACAACTAGCACATCACTGCCTATATTTCTGTGACAGTCCCACACCGAGCCCACACTCGAGTACTGTATAAAATACTATACAAACTACATAACTTAGCCATTCTTCATACAACAATTTTGCACAAGAAATATGTAACTTGCGGAAGAGTGTGAATTTTCACACTATGTGGTGTAGTCCTGGAATGTGTAAAAGTACATTCAAAGTACTGATTTTCATACCAGTTGAAATCAAATGATAATTAGATAATTTAATCACTTTTAAATTATAGCTAGCTTTATATATATATTCTCTTTTGTCACAACTACTTACAACCTATAATGTATAATGTCCACAAATCAACAAAGATTATCCACTAACATCGAATTTTTCATCAGTTTTGTTCTGCTATAAATGTACTATTCTTACCATAGTGAATTTCAATAAATACTTTTCTGAGGGCTTTCAAGATCACAAATAGTTGCATCTCTACAACATAAAATGAACATAAATGTAAATGTAATGCAAAATAAAACCATTACATTGATCTGATCTTTGTATATTGATCAGCTGTTAAGCAAATTTATTTCACATCACAATGTTAAAGAATGCCCTTAAACCAAAAATCACACGACGTATTTTTAATAGTTCAAAGTGTAGCACGAGGTCGTTGGCTGCGCAGGCTCGAGGTCCTCCGTGCTCGCCATATCTCAGTCAATCACTCTCTGATGCCAAGGAAAATATAAACAGTAAAATTGTGTCAGCCAAAGCCGGCGGACTCCGTCCAACCGCTGAATCAACCTTATCATTGTTTTCATCTCAATTCACTCGGTGAGAGAAGCTCCAAGTACAAAGTAAAGCAAGTTTTCTCAAAGAAAGGTGAGGATAAAACGGTGAGCTCTCAAAAAGTAAATTTAAAGTCACTGTCGTAACCTCACGCTTGAAATAGCAAAGAGATGAACAGATGAACATATCCAAATTGTTATCCTTACAAATGTTACCTTCTTTAATCCAGTTTTTAAGACAAAGTACATTTACAGACGGCATAAACTTATATTTTGGTAAACACGTGTCAGCTTAGTGACTATTCAAATAAACGTCTTTGGCTGCGCCTCTGCGATGTGCGAGCGAGTTGAGGACATTCTATCACATAGACTACCTATACATCAAGTTAGATGCAAGTCTGATTTTTTTTAAAAGTCTGAGCTACTTAAAAACGGCTTTTAAAATTAAAATCGACTGCACTCTTTTAAAATAAAGGCTCTTCACTGTGTCTTCAAAGAAAGAACTTATCAAGAACCATTTCTCTCTCTTTCCCTCTTTTGAGGTTCTTGAGATGGCTCAAAGCTTAAAAAAAGTTCCTATCGCTATATGTTTGTCAGATTAAGATATTGCTTTTGGGTACTTTAAAGAACCAGTTCATATATGGTAGTCTAATATATGAAGAAGGAGAGAATAAAAGGTTCTTTGATGGATTTAAAAAAGCGGCTTCTTCGTTTGAATTTTAACGTCTTCACATCAAATTGATCAAACGTGAATAATGTACACAATCAAGCATAAAGAATCACCTACTTAGTGATAATTCAACAATATAAAATATACCTGTGTGAGACAAATCGGCGAATACATCGTAGATCGCGTGGTTATCAAAGTCCTGAAGGGTATCAGATGATTGATATTATCGCTTCATTCTTCAGAGCCCGTGCTGCTCCGTGCACGTTTGAGCAAGACCTGATATCCTCATTCAAAAAAGACACGCTCTTATGGAGAACAACTGGAGATCCCACGTTTTGCATTTAACCGATCCTGGTGACCATTTAAGAGCACAAAAGCTTGTAAACGGAGTGAATCTAGGCGCATCCACAGCGCTTGAGGTAAACCCGCCGCTGAGTAAAAAGCTACAGGAATCTGAGAGTTGAGTTTCAAATAGGAATCTTGAATAAAATATCGCACGTTCAATAAAGAAACTTGAAGGCGCCTAATTTCTGATCATGTGTTTGCTTTTCAAACTTGATATAATATGAGCCGGTAACACCCTCTAGTCTGCTGGAGCCTAACAAATCAGTCTGAAGATTTTTTTTTCCGCCTTTAATTACACAGTCATACTCCTCCTCTTCCAGCAAGCGCATATCCCATATCTCCAGCCCACCTCGACTGCACCTCAGTGACACTGACAAAGATTTAAGCAATTTCCCACTTTTTATCCAAATGTCATTTTTATGTGGTGATGACTTTTATGTGGCAGGCATGTAAAACTAAATGAACACGATGAACTGAGCGCAATGTACAGTATCTAAAGATTTGTGCAGGCTTCATTAAATTCACATTAATGCAGTTTAGGTCATTTGTTAACTATAAAGAAACAACAGTGCATGAATCTTATAGATTGACCATATATTGCATCTGTTACTTTAGTTATATAAAATATGACTTAATTTTACCTTTGACTTTGATTACATTTTATACAGGCCACATCGTCTTAACAAAAAAACAAATTAGGATCCTTATGATAAAATATAACCAGAGAATATAAAGAAAGTTATTGTGACTAGCCTGCTTTGTCTAGACTTTCGTCAGTTAAGCTTACTTTCACTGTCAGGTATTACAAGCCAATGCTGAGACATGGCATTACTTATAAAACATAAATGCTTTGGTATTACATCATGCTCTTGGAAAGCTTGGTTTATTAAAGACGCAAATGCAAGTGTGGGCCTGCAACGTTTATTACACACAAGAAGTAAAAACTGAATAAATGAATTAGTTTATCAATGTTCAGTATTATGTTTGTGCTTTTTAAAAGAGTACATGACAGCGGTTCAGATTTTGGCAGAAAAGAGAAAAAAAATCAACAGCAGTGCAAGAGTCCTGTCCGAGTGAGAGAAGAGCACAGGGCCGGTCTGTATGTGGGACAGATAGTGATTCCCTTCGCGTTACATCGGCATCTTGTGTCGAAGTCAAAGCCCACTCAATCTCGCAAGTCCACAAGGCTCAACAAAGACTTTATTAAAGACACTATATCAATGACTAAAAGGTAACTACAATGGACCGCAACAAAAACAAAAGCGAAACGCACCAAATATCAGTGTTCCTAAAACAATGAACCGGTTTATGGACGTAAACATTCGGATGTTCTGCCAACAAACATCGGCGCGTGCGTAACGTAATGTTTCATAGATTCAATGTATCAAAGAACAAAGTTACAGTGTGAAAGAGAGTCGATACAAGTGTCGCTACGTTAAACAGCCCGGACAAGCATTTAAATGACAGTAGAACAGTGCGAGTAAATATCAACAGGGCTTGTCCAGGTATTCACGCTGCTTCTCCGTGCCAGAAGCGCTGCTATTCAATAGGGGAGTTTTAGCTAACACAGGACGCATGCCAAGAGGCACAAACTCGACTTCTGACACAATATGACCTATATAGGACGTCTGCCAAATGCGTGACATAAACAATCTAGCATTACTATCATTTTGTTTGTAGCTTTAAAGTGTCTTATTCAGTTCAATCTTGAAACGTAATGCCATTGCTCCGTTGAGGTTACATACGCGCAATACTGCAACTCGAGAAAAATATTCACAAATGTTAGTAAGACAAGTGTTTTCCATCGTAACGTACCATTGCACTGTATTGCATGGAATTGAAGGGGTTTCCTGGAGGCCGGATGAAATTGAAGCCGGTACGCTCACATCTCTCAAGTTCAAAAATGTGTACTTTTTTATTTTTTCTCTTTTCGTTTCACGTTGTAGTGCTTGCAAAAAAAAAAAAACACCGGAAGAGAATTCTTGGCAGACAGGCAGCAAAATCAAGTCAGCGAGCACCTCAGATATTTTTTTATCTTCCTTCCTCTGCAAGTCAGTCTTTTTGGATAGCTTTTAGTGGTTGAGTTGAACGCGGTCCAGAATAGGCTGAGTTTTTGGAAGTGGGTAGGTCTGCGCCTTCACTTTCTCTGTCTGTCGTCGCTGTTGCTCGCAGGCAGCAGCCAAACGTAGCTGCGCATTTGGAATTACATTCTCGCTTCTGATTGGCTGGCGCACCGGTGGAGCTCCGCTCGCTGTTCCATGCCCTAGGCCCCTCACTTCCGCTCGGCAGGCAATGTCACTATTTGCATATTAACATTGACCAAGTCCCATCAAAGCGAGACCGAGCGAAATTAGACAAGTGGCTGAAGTTAGGTCAGATTCCTCTGTGCATTTTGGCCATGGCGTTTAAGATTAAGGCTTGAAAGAAAATAAATTCCCACTAAATTAATTAGTATTTTTCTTAAAGTAAATTTTATTTAAACGGATAATAACGGGTCCCATACACATTCCCCTTCATTCAATTGTTTAGTGTGTCAGATTTTGACAATCTTAAATCACATTGTTTACCATGGTTAAACTTTGATGACTTTCTAATAATAGTTACAAACCATCTTTATATTAGTGAAAATGCACTATAGACTGTTTTACTAAACCGTTGTTAAGATTTTGAATGATACAGAAGAGAAAGTCAGCACTGTTAGAGAGCACAATGATGGCATTGATCCAGACCTGAGCGCTACACACACGTGCGCGCGCGCGCGAGTACAAACACATATGAATGAAGCACGCATTCACCAGAGCGTGTTTACCGGTGCTAATAAATGAGGCACTATCGAACACAGAAAAAGACACAGGAGTAATAAAACGGTTTATGGATTATTCATGCCACCAGTAAATATATAAAAAAGTGTAGCCTGCTCATATAACAGACAACACAGCCAATGAATCTGAATGATAATCAGTTCTGACGGATTACATTTTTCTACATATGCCACAAGACATGCTGTTCAATGGGGATATCAACAAAACAAATCCTTTGGTCTTTCATTTTATTAAATCGTTACAAATTTGCACATTTAAGTCAGTCGAGCTAAGCAGACGCATCACTTCAAACGCTGTATGTAATATGACAAAATAAATATACGTTTAACCGTTCGTAGTTTTGCTAGTAACATTTTTTTAACTGTCACTTCTATATCTCCAACAGAAGAAATTTCCTCTGGCTATCATAAATTCGGTTTATCATTCCGATACACAAACCTTTATAACTGTTTTCGTTTTATTGCTGGATTTTCATCTTTGCCCTACACGTCGAAAACTTGGTTTTGGTTGTGACTGCACTCGTGGCTGACAAAGTGCAGGGATCTGTCAAGATAAACGACTTACATAGATTGAATCGTGTATTCTGGTTTACGCTGTAACACTTGTGGAAAAAAAACAATCCCTGTGCATGAAATAACAAACACAAGGGCTTGCTGGAGCATTATATCGACTAGGGGGAGTGTGACACGAAATGAAGCGAAATGGCTCCAAATTCGTATACCTACATAAAGTTCAGCGGAGACCGGAGGACAGGAAATCATATAGAAAGATCGATGTCCATCTGGAGACTTTAGAGATCTGTTCACTTGTGCCTGTCAAGTTTCGCATGAGTTTGGATAGTGCCGCGAGCGCGCAAAGAGCCTCTACGCTGCCTCCGTAAGTTCATTACATTTCATGTACAGAGGTATAGTATTCTCTTGACTCTAGACGCTCAAAGCCAAACTTTTCAAGTCATTAATTATACTTTTACATAGGCTGTATTGTGCATATCTGGTGCATCAGTGGCTTGCTGTTTCAAAGCGATGTTTGGTTTTAAATGCCTCAAGAAATAAGAAATAAAAAATAGAAAACCCGTTTCTTTTTTTAGACCAAGTCATAGGACTCGAACGATTAAAACGCGTTTTCGTGTTTTCACGGGTTGGGAAAGTTAGTATTTCGATGTCCAGTAAGCGTTCAAGTCCTACGCGTGAATATAATTTGATTATTAATTATGCGACATCGATTACTTTATTTATTTATTTTTAAATATCGTTTCTTGCAACGTTCAAAATTATTTTTAAAACTGGTAATCAGTTGAGAGGCGAAATGTATACATTTAATGCATAACAATGACCTGCTGCTTTTGAATAAACGGCACCACCCTTTTTAAGTCTAAAAGTCTACCGTGCAGCAAAAGAGACACACGAGCGTCTAATGAAGATGACCCATGTGATTCCACGACTGATCTCTTCTGCTTGCCCCCTTTTACGTCATAGTTACATAGTTGTTATAAGGTTTTTTGTATTGTAAGGTAGCCTAACTAATAAGAGCCCATATATATTTTCCATTTCAGCATTTCACTCCGAGACCAAAAAGATTGAATTATCAGGTTTTCTAAATATATAAGCTTATATTATGAATGTCGCATCATTCGTTTTGAGATGTAATTTACATTTTCTATGACAATCAATAATTAATAAATAATTTAGTTATTTTTATGTAGAAATAGACATTTTAAGTCAAGGCACATGGCAGTCCGAAAGGACAGGTACTGTTTCTCTTTTATAAAGATGAAAAACAATGTAAAATTTCCTTTTTTTTTTTTTTTAAATAACACTTACCTAATGAGATGTGTAGGTTTGGATGTTGGTTTTATGTTAAAGAATAATACCTGGGTTTCACTGAGCAAATAAAAGCTGCACTAAATTGTGTTTATAAAACTATGTTTTCCAATAAATTTATCAATATTGTTAAAATTACTTAAGGCTGACTCATAGGCCTACATTAACATGAAACGGATATTGCCTATTGCTCAGATTCCTCTACAGATGAGTAACATAACTTTCCCATTTTAACAAGATTACTATGTGGAATATGTGAGAAATATGTGAGGAAAAACACTAAACCTATTTTAAGAACAATTGACGGCCATTGAAATCCAGGCTATAATTTTACTTGTTTCGAGTAATTTAGATTCATTACTGGAAGCTGCAGTGCTAAAATACAACACTAATGTTGAAAAAATTATACGTCACAATCAGTTTTCACTCGGTGCAAGATGCAAAACAGGTAAAGCGTTTGTCGAATACTTTGCTATTAGTATGGGTTTTATATAATGAATTAAATAATTCTATTTATGAAATATATTTATGCCGGAACGCTTTTTCATATTGCGCCACAAGGCCACATGGGCCTAGACTGTAAGCGGAAAGATGTGAAACAAATCATACTTGTATTAGATTAACAATTTCGCAAGACGTATTTTTCATAATTTACAAAGGGACGTATGTAAACTGCATCCTCCTCTAAGGTAAGAATGTAGCAGCTGTGAACTCACACGGGAGCCCGAGCCAGTGACCTCTCTCTGCTCCGTTTCATTCACATTTTCCTAAAAGCACGTTATTTCCGTATAATGGCGTTCAAATCTTTAGCTCTTGCCTTGAACCCCTAAAAACAGCTGTCTTGACAATTTCTTTACTTTCATTTTGCGGTTTAATACTTTTAAAACAGGACCACAGAGTGGCGACATCATAGCCTCTTGAAGTCAGACGAGAAACATAAAGTAACTTTTACGGAATATAAAAACACTAGCAATAATGACGTCTCAGAGCAACATATTTGTTCGGAGATTATTGTTGCGATGCCACAGTTGGAAAAAAACGGTGTCCTACCATCAATACTGTTTAATAGTCTACTGCTGTCACGATAGGGTTAAATAGAAAAGCTTTGGGGTGTGTGAATGATCTGCAAGTTTGCAACTGCTGTCATAGCTCGCCGTGATCGTATAGTGGTTAGTACTCTGCGTTGTGGCCGCAGCAACCCCGGTTCGAATCCGGGTCACGGCAGAGAAGTTTAATGCAGTAGTGTTTTTTACACTGATGTAATGAGACCGAAAGACCGGTGACGTGTCAGATACAAATGACCAGTAATATATTGTTCGAGAACGTTGTGCTACACTAACCATGGTAATTAAATTCGTCACTAATATAAATAGTATTTAACTTGTGTTTAAATTTTGTGGTTTTCGCTTTTAATTATATAAAAACTCGGTTAGTATAAAATATTTGCCCTTTGTCGATCAAATTAAAATGTAGAAATAACATTGTTTGTCGAAGGCAGAATGTGTGGCAACTGCTTTAACCTACTGTGTATAGAAGTTATGTTAGGGAGTGTCAATGTATCATTGAGCCCACAAGAATTCGGTAGTAAACTATATTCCTGTAATCAGAACGTGATGTCGTGATCATACAGCTCTCAGTACTTATCATTGGGTCTTTAGGGACACAGATTCGAATCCGGGTCATGGCAAATAATCATTTAGTAATCATTTGATCAAGTCTTTTCTTTTAAAGTAACACAAATATGCGCTATTTAAAAATCGATATAAATTATTTAAAAGTTTGAATTGTAACATTATAAAAACATAGAAGTCTACCATGTACAGTCTTCAACTTTGAAACATTCTACACCTCAAATAATTTGGGCCAATTCATGTTCTTATAAAATAATATTCTTCCCTCTACAGTGATGGCAAAGTGGACCATAAAAGTATAAACAACATCTGTTTGGCATGTATGTTTTTATTGGCTATAAGTGCAGTATTAATAAGTACGCACCAGGTGGTTTAAGCACCAGAGGGCAGCAAACGACTATGTATTGACTACGTATATGAAACCACTGCCTAAAAATGTATCAAGGAAAACTGGGCACAGATAAAGACTAGTGAATTACCTTACTGTGTTCGTGTGAGATTAATGCACCGGTAGTAATTCTAGACACTGCTATTTAGGACTATTACTGAGATAGCAGAGACAACTAAATTGGCCAGATCATTTTATTCATTAGAAATGCTGTGAAAAATGAATCAATAATTACCCAAACCAATCAAAATCTTGTCAGATAATTAAAAATTGTTTTAAAAAACGTTGCTTTGCTTCTTTTACACATGTATTTAAAGTTAGAAATGCACACATGCCCTTTGTTACAATGTCCTTTTATTTAATATGTTAGTAAAATTATAACGTTTTCTTATTTCTTTGCCCTGTGATCCAGTTGTGAATAAACTCACATACTTGTGTATCAAAAAGAAAAAGAAAACGTAAACACACACTCAAAGACATGCATAGGGACCTCTTTTGCACCTGTTGACAACCATGAAAGACTGTACTTGTTCCTTGCTACCACAAACCAGCAACCAAGAACAAGAGCAACAACGAGACACACGCTCAAATAAACAAGGAGAAAGCTTATAGTAAACATGGAATCCTGCCAAAACCACTGCGTCCCATTCACACTCACACACACTCAAGCATGCATGCATTGCAAATCCTTCAGCTTCGAGAAAGAAGCAGCAGGCCTCCACAGAAGAGTCAGGCAAAACTGCTGTGTACTTGCTTTCTCTCTCTATGTGCATCTGTCTCACTCCTCACTTCAATAGGTCTTGATTGACAGGACAAGCATGCACCTATGTCGCATGAAATGTGCATCCCTGCAGGCCTTTGTCTGGTCTCTGAACACATGTTCCTGTAACAATGTGCATCTTCATTAGCTACAACTTGAAGAATTACACTCTGATTTTTTAACTTTCTTTTTCCCTACATGTTGAATAAAGTATTATAAATACTTCAATAAATTAGAGCAGGGATGTAGAATAATATTTCGAGAGTACAGAATTCAGATTCTCTGTTATCCAAGTAGTTACCATAACAGTTATCATATGATGTTAAAAACATTAATTGTAAACATACAGTATACACTGGACTATTGTTGTATCACATTGACCATTATTATTGTCCATTTACATTAAAATGTTTAAGTCGTCTGAATGTGGATCAGATGACTGTATATTTCAATGACTTCTTATCAGTTGGCACTGGATAGTTGAGCACTGAAGCATATAAATTAAGTTAAGGAGCAACAGTGAGATTAATAAACGTGAAATAATTAAAGACTCAGTTCTTTGTGAGAAGTATAAAAAAAGTTTATACATATATTATTCTGGAGAAAGGTGTTTAGGTTGCAGGCAAGAAAAAACAAAACAATGTAAAACAATGATCTGATTGAATTAAAATTAACCTCTTAAAATTACTGATTACCTTAATTCATGATTTTAATTTATGCTCTGAGATCAGTTAATATAAGTGGTAAGGTTATGTCCATACACTATTGCAGCAGTTCTGGCCCATACCTTGATGCTTCCCTTTTTCTTCTCTCAAGACTTCTTTCTTTCTTTCTTTCTTTCTTAACGTCCCCTCATTGACCCCCCCCAGCCCCATTTAGAACAAAGAGGCCTTTTGTTTCCTAATTGCCCTAAGCAGATATTCGTCAGGCATGGATACACATCGCTGTAGCAGTTAAAGAACCCCAGGTCGATCATTCTCTTCAAAATGCTCCCCATCTGATCTTTAAAAGATAAGTTAACTGATATAATCACATACTCATATAGTCCTTTTCACAGCTTTTTAAAAGTAGTCCCCACATGTACTTGAGCTACATGTTACCATATTCACTTGCCCAGTGTTCCCAAAGCACAGAAATTACGATCTCCTTATCTTAACAGTTTTAAAGTTATGAATAGGTTACATCTGAATATGCATACTTCCAGTATAAAGTAGAAGAAATACAGTATGTAAAAACAGAAGGATGTCAAAATTCTTAGTATTCATAAAACAGTAAAATACCCAGATGACTTACTATTTCCGGGATTCTGATTCTGAAGAGATTGTGAAGTGCACATCCAATGGACACTTTAGTATCCCATGAGGTCACAGGAGAGGATTTGTCAATGGCAGTAACGCAACATAGTGCAACAGTCAAGCTCTGGAAGTAAAAATCCCATTCATTTTCTCTATAAGGGAATTGATTTACTAGATAACTTATAAACCATTAAAGAAAGACCTACTGTGAGCTACAAGGTTGTTAATCAATTAAATATGCTTTAGCAGAAGCCATTATTAATTGTATTTAACAGCAGAAGTCCTGGTGGGAAACTATTACCCAGGATGCGGCAAAGAAATCTCCTCAAATAAGTAAACTGGAACAAGCAAACTGTGCCTAAATAACTTTTAGCCTCTGCCCACTCCCAGTCAATGTCTCTACGCTTTTACACTACTTAAATATTTGGATATATATATATAGATGATTCAACTTACCATATTTTGGCAAGACACAGGAATTAATTAGATCCTCATAGTGCATCATGGTATTCTCTAGCTGTTGAGTGTACACCAGTTGTACACTTTTTGTTAGTTGTTATAGGGGGAGATTTTGGACAAAGCCTTAGTTTTCTAGTGTCACCATAGTGTTACCATAGTAACCAATTGTGTTCACCTGTCCCCCATTAATTCAATCATTTAGTCCTGTGTATTTATACAAAATCCACTTGAAGGCAAGCCTGCAAGGTTAGCAAAAAAACCACACACACAAAAAAAAAAACGTAATGCCTGCTAACACCGTGGCAAGCAGGGAAGGAGAGTAGAAGGCTGGTTTTTAAATGATTGTCAATGGAGGAAAGTCTTCACTTCGCTAAATAAACTGCTTTTGTGGGAAAAAATGTCTATTCATTATCATTTGGTGTTATGAATATGAGCTCCGTGCTCCCCTCTCTGGCCACCGGA
The DNA here is from genome assembly GCA_037043235.1 of Rhodeus uyekii. NCBI lineage: Eukaryota > Metazoa > Chordata > Actinopteri > Cypriniformes > Acheilognathidae > Rhodeus > Rhodeus uyekii. The sequence continues at coordinate 2,636,668 of JAWRVZ010000007.1, forward strand.
GGGAGCTCACATATATACTGACGCACACACACTATGCTTCACAGAAACCCACACATTGGACTGATTGTCACACCAGCTGGACACCATTACATGACTGATTGTCACACCAGCTGGACACCATCACATGAACAATAAAAGACTCACATGCATGCACACACATGGCAAGGTCTTGATTTACTACGGTTATCATTCTGAGCATTTATATACCTGTCTGTTATGTTGTTCCTGACCCTGCTGTTATCCGTTATCGACTCTATCGGCCTGCCCCGACCTCTGCTTGGATTATTGTTTGTGTATGTTATCTGCCTGCCCCGGCCTGTGCCTAGATTATCTTTTGTGTATGCTCTCTGTTTGTCCTGACCTTCTGCCTGTACGACTACTCTTATTAAAGACAAGCGATTGGATCTCTGCCTGTGAGTCACCCTTTGTTACAGATGGCCCATCAGCTAATCTTCAACATGTTTGCTTTTAAACTTTAGTTTTGGAAAGGTATGTTTAACTTTACGACACTCATCATTAATTTCTATGGTTTCCGCAAACAGTGACTGAATGTTGCACAACTAAATTCAGTTACGTCAAGGCTGTAATGTGATTGGTTATCAAGGTACACTTGGTCCAAGTTAGTCATTATGCTTTCTCCCATGGTAGAGCCACGGACCTTCGTATTTCCCCCCAAAAAAAATCTCTATTTATATCCCTAGTTGAGTAATGGTGCTCTGCATTTGTGTTCTTCTTGAGATCTTTGCTTTACATTATTGTAGAAATTTAACTGTTTAAATAAATTAAAATTGCTGCCCTCGATCCAAAAATCTACTCTCTCTGTGACTGCATCCCCTAGTGATAGGAGAAACAAATCTTTTCCAAGTGTAAAAAGAATTGAGCAACTTTCTGTGCAAAATTCACTGTTTAGAAGCGTTCTGAACACCACATGACTGCTGGTCAAAACAGTGTAAATGCTACAAAAACTCATGGATTCTTATGGCCGAACATGGATTCTCATGGAAACTCACGGTCGAACATGGATAACAGTTTTTAGAAAACCAATGCAAATGGTATAATCAATCAAAAAAGTATAATCTACCAAATCCAGTTAACCAATCATCTAATACATTAAGTGTCTGTATAATATGTGTCATTTTATAAATTGTTTAGGGCTTGTTTGGTTTCTTCTATGGATTGCACAGCTAAACAGACAGATAAGAGATTAACTACTATCATTCCTTTTATTATACAAAAGTCTCATTAAAATGTACAAATGTATGAAACTGATTGGAAATCAGGTAAAACCCATTGATACTAGTGTTTTTTACTTCCCCAGCCAACAATCACCATCCAGTCATCATCAAGCCTTGTTACAATGACTCTGCGCCACCACTCACCAACCATAGCCACCTCTGAAACTCCTTCATAGTCCTTCTCAACTCCTCGACAAATCCACCCTGAACCCAGAGTCAGTGTCAAAGCACAACACGGCTGAAATGCTTTAGGACACTGCAGACAAACAGCCAGTGCCAGCCCGATGCCTGCAGAGCCAACACCCAAGCACATCATCGCCCTGGACGCCCTGAACCCAAACATAAGTCTGACCAGGGGAAAGAGCCAGCAATTTTTTCTGTCTCAGTGGATGTGCTTATGGAGTACAAGGAGATGTAAGGAAGCCCTGTCCACACTTCTGTGGCTGCATCTGGCCTCTGGGAATTATTATGAAGATTTGAAAGAGGATTTTCCCCTAAGTCTCCTATTGCTGCTCCAAGTCTCATGCATCACGCTGGTCCCACCTAGCTCAAATCTTCTGTGTCTCCACTGGTCCCAAGACGTCTTTGCTCGTCCAGACCAGCTCCAAGTCTGCTACATCTTTGATGGTCCCATCTAGTCTCCCTCTCTCACCTCCTCTACTAAAGACAGACAGTTCTTCATCTTGGATCCCTAGGCGGAGAGTCAAGTCACGTTCATTTATATAGCGCTTTTTACAATACAGATTGTACAGATCAAAGCAGCTTTACAGTGAAAATAGGAAAATAATGAAGATTGTTTTTGGCTGTACAGCAGCTCATTTTCATAAGAAACTTTCCTGTAGCTCAACCAGTAGAGCATTGGCGCTTGCAACGCCAAGGTCATGGGATTAATTCCCAAGGAAAGCAAGAGCTGATTAAAAAGTCAATGTGTTTCTTAAATGCAATGTAAGTCGCTTTGGATGAAGCGTCTGCCAAATGCATAAATGTAAAGTCATTTTCCAGCATAAGGTAAGTTTCTATTGATTCATTTTCGTTGTAGACTAATTAGCTATTATTAGCGATAGCTATCATTAGCTATTATTAGCAATAGCTATCATTAGCTATTATTAGCGACAGCTAGCAATCGCTATCATTAGCTATATTACCTATAACTTAGGGGTCGCATGCACAACACCATTGTCAACCGAAAACAGAAAACTCCTAATGTGTTCCGAACACCCACCCATAAGACTTGGTGGCCCGAGAACGCAAACCTCGAAATAGATTTCAAATTGCAAGCCCCCGAAAATGACAATGTTACCATCCTTGTGCCAAACCACAAGAGGCAAATCACATGTCCAGGCATGGTATAAGCATGCGTGTTTGAATTCGTATGAGCGCATGTTGTGTTGATGAAGCCTTTGCAGGGGATAGTCTAGTTGACATGGTCTCTGCTGACACTTCTATGTACAGGTGTCTAGGTGCAGGTCCTTCCATCTGATCTGGATACGGCCCGGATCCGGCTGACTGCGGTAAACCTCGGGATAAACAGAGAGACTAATATCAGCGTAGATGCCACTCTTCTAATGACGTAACGAGTACATCAGGTGTTATGGAAAATGTTCCTGCTTCCGGCTGACCTAATGCCATGACGTAGCCTTGAGATCATGAACTAACTTTTCCACAATTGTCCTTGTGAGCATATGTCATAGTTGTTTAGATATATTTTTAAAACGGAAAAATGCGGTTTTACAGGTAATAGAAATGTGGGTTTCAAATGAAAGAATGGTATTAAAAAACACACCGAAGTTCCTAAATGACGGCGAAGACTTAACAGAGTAGCCATTTAGCCGTTAGACAATATTCTAGGTTATTACTTGCAGAGGTTTTTGGTGCAATAATTAGAATCAGTTTTTTTTTCTCCAGAATTAAGTGGTCATTTCTAGTCATCCATTTTTTATATCAGTTATGCATTCTGCTAATTTTGTGAAAATGTGGTAAAATTCCATTTAGCTCCTCAGTTGACGCCAACAAGCAACTCAGACCCATCTCGGGTCTTCCACTCTCCGCTCCCTGGCTCCTCCCTCCAAGTCTCTTTCATGGTACTTGCCGCTGCCAATTCCCCCTGTGAAGTCTTCCTCTCTCAATGGACTTTTATCTACTTAATTTTTTCTTTAAAATACTTAATCTCGGTAGTCCACTTTAGACTTTTAGTCCACTTTAAACTAGTCCACTTTTTAGTCCACTTTAGACTAGTCCACTTTAGACTTTAGACTTTTAGACAGTCTACTAAATAAGTAATTAATTAGTTATAAGCAACTGCATTAATAACTGCTAACACTTTTTTTATGTTCTCCCAACAGATTCTCACAATTCTACTGACTATAAATAACTTTGCAAGTACATGTACAACTTATTCTACTTACTCTAACCCTAACTTAACACTCTATTAATACTCTAATGAAAGTTTGTTGACACAGTTACAAATTGATGAGAGTTAACTTCTGCAGTTATAATTTACTTATAGTTAATAGAATGTCTAAAATGGACTATTGAAAGAAAGTTTAAGCTTTTTTTTCTCTGTGTTAATCTGATTGCAGAGTATCATTAAGCTTGGTATATGCTATATAATAATTACAGTAATTCTCATTAATGTCACAATTTGAGTTTGTTTTTGATGCATATTTGTTTCTGTTGGATCCTTTTCTCCCACGTGTTTCATCCAATTAATCCTCATCACCTGTGTCTTATTTATCATCATGTCATTATCTCGTTTTCTCCTTGTTAGTCCCTGTATATAGCCCTCTGCTTCAGTCATGTCATGGTCTTTTCTCATTTGTAGTTGGTTTTGTTTATCTTGTATGATTTCTCTGGGTTTACCATTGAAGTCTGTTCCTTTACATTCTACAGTCAACATGTAACAATTAAGACTTTTACGTTTTAATAATAATAATAATAATAATTATTATTATTATTATTATATTACTAGTAGCAGTATTTTATTTTATTTTTGTAAGAGTAGTCGTTTAATTAGTATTTGTTTAATGTGGCACTATGGTGAGATTAAGGTGGTGAAGGCTCTAAAAATGTTGCTCTGATAATACACAGTGCCGACAGAGAGCAGTTAAAAGCAGTTGAGCTTGTTCCCTACGATAATGATCAAACAAACCTGAGATGTGCCCAACAGTCAGAATAATTAACACTGTGATTGTGGAGAGAATTTAACTTCTAGACAAACTATGCCTTGTTAGATCAGTCCAACAATTTGAGTCTAAATTAAAAGTACCAATGTGACCCATCTAGTATGGCAACGTCACTACTGTCATACTGTCAGACACATAAAACTGTTACCAGACAGATAAAATTATATCAAAAATCGAAAAACTTGTTTATGTACGTACATGCTTAATTAATACATATTTAGACATTCACAAAATACAGTCACCACATCTAGGGTAAAAGAGACATTCATCAGTTAGTACTACAAGTTCTAAAATAAGCATCGTTTACTTTATCTGCCCATTATATGCCGATTAACATGTTCTCATCATCTGACCAACAGTCCTGAGCATCAGAGCCCAGTGGTCATCCAATCAATATCATACAGTTGTCATAGAATTTCCTCATTTATTTCTTCCCCTACCACTAATCCTTTTAATTACTGCCTTACTCAATGCTAATGTTATTCACGATTAGTTGGTATTATGCTAATCTTCGACCCACATTCGGCAGGAGAGCAGGAGTATCGTCTGAAGGCCAGATTGCTGGGAGGCTGCATGCAGACTGACATCAGTCTCCCAGCTGCACAAAGCAAGCCAGACAGAGGGACTCTAGCAAAAAAAAAAGACCCTCAACAAACAAAAAAGGGGGGGCCGTATAGTGTATACCTTAATGAACGACTGTTGGCCACAGGGATTAGCGATAAATGCTGCTTTCCTCTCTGCGTAGCCCACCCCAGCATCTGCTGACAGTGCTGACATTTTGCACCAGTTTCTTAGTCTTAAGTGGTTAGAATTTTGAACTGAACCATGTCTGGACTTTGTCTGTTTAGATGCTTATGTACATCTGCAGGTGAGTCCTTGTCAGAGGGTGTTTGATATGAATTTGTCATGCCACTTTTTTAACCATTATTAAAAATACTGTTCCAAATACTTGATTAAACTCAGATATACCATTGGACACTGGTGAAGAAGAATGAAATCTCCCATCTGTCAGAATTAAATTAAAGCCAAAGCAACTGTTTGTCTGTTTTTGATTATTTTACTTCAGTAGAGAGCATATTCAATGGTAAAGACATGACATCTTTTCATTTCTTATTAATGTATACATATCTACTGTATAACGATTGTAAAATAATACTGCAAATATTGCACTGAAAATTAATAAACATAAAGGTAATGCCTTACTTGTGTATGTTTCAAAATCTATAACTGCCCTTTTATTGTATTTTATTCAGTAAAAATGATACAAATTCTACTTATAATATAAAAAACTAAAATAAAAAAATGATGAGTATGTAACCCTAACCCTTATCAAATGTACATCCAGAACAGAAAGACGTTAACTTTTCTGATAAGCACAGAATGCTGGTTATTGCAGTTGTTCTTTGACAAATAGCCTACATAAAAATAATATAACTTTAAACTATGTACACTAATTATACAATTTTAATTTTATTTGTATGATTAGTTTTTATTAGTTTCACTTGAATATGAGTACCTGAATTGGCTTAATTGCTCAGACAGGATCCACAGGTTTACACGAATTTCACACAAAAATTAATGACTTCATAACTAAAATGCAAACATGTATTGTGTAAATGTATTATTGACACAATTGTGTGCAAATAACTTCCCACTAAATTTCAGACTGTCTGGAGCAAAAAAAGGTCCCACGTTTTTCTTAACAGTTTTGCAGTTCGGAAACATTTAAAACAATGGCTTAGAGACATTTACACCATGATTATTGTCACTGTCTTATGAAATAAAATTATTCCCATATATTATAATCACATTATATTAACTGTCAACTCACAAGCTGACAGAAGGAAAAAATATGACTTTTGATGCGACATTAACATTCATAGTGGAAGGAGAGCCAGCAAGCAGTAGCTTCATTGAAAGCGACGTTCAAACAAGAGGCTTTTGTCTACCAGAAGGGAAAATAGACAAACAGAGAGAAAAATGTCAACAAGTGCAAAGCAAGACCACATCTTGTGCGACAGTGTTCATAAACGGCATGACCAAAACCAGGGAAGAAAGTCACATTTAGAAATATCAACGAAGCAGAGGCTATAAGAAACATCATCTAAAATAATTGATAAAAATTAAACTCAATATTCATCTGAAGGGTTCTCTGACCATCGCAGACAAATTCTCAAAATGCACTAAACAGCGAGAATTCGGATGGTCACTTTAAATTGAATTTAAAGTAAATTTAGAGTACCTAGTAGAGTATAAATCATAGTATGCATACAGAAGATGGTGTATAAAAAAAATCTTGACATCCTGACAGTCAAGTGCAGGGTCCTGACCTCACGTGACACTAGTGACATCCCTATACAACATGCTCTTTAGCGGACATCAACACATCAGAAGACCAGGCATAAAACAGGATTACAAACAGCAATATGCTAAAATATATGTAAAAGAAATTCAGGCACAACAGTGAAAAAATAAAAAAATATATTTTTACTGTTTTACACGAATCGCAAACGTCCTGTTAATATCTCAGTAAACTTTTTCAAATGATAAAACAGATTATTCAAATTTAAACAACTGCTCGGCAAAACCTTTTCTCTAAGACACGCTACGAATCGCACTGAAGGAGGAGTTACGTCACTGAAAAATTGGTGGGAAAAAAGTGAAGAAAAAAAGCTCCAAAAAGCACCAAACTTACCATCCACCAGGTTCTGGCTGTCATGTCATAACATAGCTGCCATTTGATGGAGCTGTCTGCCGTTTTCCCAGCCATTCTCCCGTCAGTAGCTTTCATCAGGAGCAGCTCAGGAGTAGATAACACACTAATCAAGCCTTCATCAGACGCCACTCTCTCAGCCCCATGTAGGCCAATCCTTATCACACTGCATTATGGGAGAAAAAAAGTGCACACACACACACGCACAAATGCACGCACATAGCCCTGTGCTCTAGCGATGACTCCAGCCTGCAGTGCTGCCTATAATGACAGGATCAGGATCTGAATCCCTCACACACACACACACACAGAGCCCCCCACCTCGGCCAGGGCTTTAATTTTTTAAGCTGTGCAGAACAGGAGCATGGATCTCTTTTTTTGGCATTTTGAGCTATACAACAAGTGGGCAACCAATGAGGTGCTTTTGTGTGTGGATGCTTTTCAAAGTTTTTTGGGATTTTCATTGGTTCTATATTGTTGATATATTGTTTTTGGAATACCCCCAACCCACCCACCCTAAAGCCATAAATACACACACACATTTTGCCCCCCCTCCCCCTCCCCCAAACATTCCTCATTCTGTGTCGATGAGGGGAGGCCCAAATGGGAATTATATTCCCCAAACAAAGACTGGGGAGTTTCATAGACATGAGAGCTGGGCACGGTTCAGATATCACAGACTTATACAGCAAATGAGGGAGGGAGGGAGGGAGGGAGGGAGAGAGAGAGAGAGAGAGAGAGAGAGAGAACTGCTGAAGAAAGAAAGAGAGGCGCAAACACCAACAGGTATTCCAAGTCCATTCACTTACTATCCTGTCGTACCTACTTCACAGAGTTTTGAACAACACTTTCTAAGCAGCAAAGGACATTTGATTCAGAGGCAGCAAGATAATTTAAACCTCTTTATTTACAGAGGGGTGCTGTTATGAAAATGAAGGTGTTTTGCCATCAATAATAAATTTTAGTCACTCTGTCAACTTCTGACACAAAGAATGAAGTTGGTGTGGATAAAATGTTCAGTTTCACTTTATTTTGATGGTCCCTTTAACACATTCTGTTGACCATCAGTAACATTGCGTTTACATTTTCTGCAGAGTAAAAAGGTCCAATAAAATAAAAAGTTTCCAAAATGTCTTAAATGACACTGATATGGACTTGGAAGTGCATTGGAGATGTTAATCGTTCTGTCATGTTCTCAAGTATCACTGAAGTTTTTTTCACTTTATAGAATAAACACTAAAAACTACTTTAGGTACTAATCTTATTTATATTTTTAGTTATATTTTGGAGTTATTATTTATTATATATATTTTCATGTTTTAGGAGTTAGTAGAGAGCAATATTGAGATGAGTGAGTGAGTGTGTGCGTGCGTGCGTGCGTGCGTGTGTGTATTCATTCAGTAATTTGGTCTTTATATTAATTATTTAGTCCAAGCCCAATGAACTTTTCAGTTCATAAATGAAATGTCCTCAGCTGGACATAACGAAACAGAACAGAAAGAGCACATTCAATTTTATTTGAGTGACAAGTGATACAAAGTTGTATTAATTTACAAAATTAAATTGTGCTAGTATTGATAATGATAATGATTATAGATATAGTCATCTAATATAGATGCAATGCAAAAAAAAACAACAGCAGCTTCTGGACTGTTTTTCAAATATACAAGCAATCAGAATTTCCTAGGAGCAAATGCAAAGCCATCAGGCAACATCTAATAACTGGCTTGCATTAATAGCATTAATACAGCTTTGGCTGTTTAAAGCAATGCAAAGAAGGCTTTGATGACATTAACCAATTATAAGGATTTTCTTACATCAGAAGGCAGAAAGATGCAAGTGTCCATTGCTGGAGCCACTGATTTACAGTTCCTGCGCAAGCCACACAACAACCTCATGTTTGAGGCCTGCAAAGCATGCTCACATCCCACTCCTTCAGAATTATGTTTAATACACATACATGCAAACAAATGCTTTTGACATTTGCAGATTTACGCATCAACCTGACACTCTGCTGTGAGTAGTGGGGTTTAACGCTGAATGGCAGCTTTGTTCCATGTTTGGGACTCTCTTTGTAACCTATCCAGACCTTTTTCCCTCGGCAGCGCATTCCCAACCTCCACCTCTTCACAGAATGTTCCCGCCTGCAGCTGCTTCCCTCCACGTGAATTGTGGGATTGTGTGAGAACGTCCCGCGAGTCAGAGCACAGCGCGTCTGGCATTCAGGGACCGAGGTGGCATTTCAGAAGCACCATGGCCAGAAGAATACCTAGAGTGTTGTTTATCCTCCTCGCCTTTTGCGTTGTCTTTCCATTCATTTCCGAAACCTTTCCCAGATTTCCATGCAGGGTCCCAAAGAGATTATTCTGTTTTCGTACACTTTGGTTTTCAGGGGTCATCTAAAATGCATGCCTTTCCATATATAGGCTCATCCAATCAGTCGAATAATTAAAATAATTAACAAAATAATAATAAACCAAAGTAGGTTTAGCTCAAGGTTATTGAGTCATCAATGCTAATGTAAATTGAAGGAAAACCAGGAACAATTCCATTACTCGATCAAATATTGTAATTCATGTTTTAACTGTTTTCTGAATATGCTAATCGAATTTGTGAAAAACATTCACTTGACATTTCACTTGAATTTCCCTCACGAGTGCTGTATTGATTTTGACTCTGCAGATCAATACATTTTCTAGCCTTGATTGGATTAGGATTACCTTTTCAGACTCTAGTTTTAATTAGATTTCTACTTTCTTTCAGTCAAGTGTTTGTAAGATTTACATTAAAAAATCAATAGCCAAATCAATAATTTGAAAGGCTGGGAAGTGAAGGCTGCTGAATTGATCCAAGTGATGTGAACACCTGCTACAGACTCTGTGTGTGTGTGTGCTATCTACTTACTACAAATCGTAATCGACTTTTTGTCAAGTGATATATTTATTCAAATATGTTAGTATATCAAATACATTATTTATATACATTTTATAATCAATTCAGGATGTACCATAATGCTTCTAAAAAATTTCACGTGGATTTAAAAGTCATCAAATTTCAGCAGTTTCGGCCGAGGGTCATTTAAAATGTATTTATGAGACTGAATGTGCAGAGTAGTTAATGTTGACCCATATGGGTTGAGCAGTCAGGCGTTTAGGAGAATAGAGCACTTGTCTGTTACTAATTGATGATTAGCAATGTCCAGAGAAGCTTTTTAATCACAGTCTAGCACTGCCCAAGACACATTGAGATTATAATCCCTTATATCATACAGATGTGTAAAAGAGATATCATCCCAAACATCACTTCTCTAGACACTCTATTTGGGTTTTATTAAGTTTTATTCCCATAATTCCCTCTTTTGTTTAACCAGATGTCCACTCTTAGAACAATAACAGGTGGCCATTTGTTTAATTAGGCCAGTTTACTTAGCAGGCCAGACACATGGACAAGCAGAGAATTATAATTATAAAACATAAATACAATATTTATTCAATATACACCATTAAAATAAATAAATTTAGATATTGTTTAAAAAAAAAGAAGTAATGAACAGTGATTGACTATAATTGGTGCCCTTTTTCAGAATGAAACAGGACTACTATAAACAGTAATTAATGCCAGAACAGACAATGATTGACAGTAATGGAGTAATTATGGGAACAACAAAAAAAACTTAATTACAAAACCTATTGCCAAGATCTATTGGAGAGTCTAATTTGTTCACAAATGACCACCTGTTGCTCCACAGAAGAAATTATGCCTGCTTCAGGACAATGAAGATAAATCAAGGTTAATTTTCTGAAGTTAAAAGACTTAAACCTATAAGTTCAATTTAAGTGTTAAAATAATTATCAGTTTTAAAATAATATAATCATTTAAATTCCGTTATCACCTCATGCAGAGTTTTTGCTTGATTTATTAAAATATTCATTAAATTTTATATAAAATGTATGTAACTACTACTACTAACATTTAAATACATCCTTCACCAATAAATTAAAATCATCATTTGATATCATAATATCATCATGATACGTTTTTACAATGTACTTATATTTTTTAAATGTAAACAGCTGTAATTTATCTGTTTCATTCCATCAATAATTACTTTGTTGACCCTTCCCTCACCCCTTAACGATCCATACCACCAAATCTGTCTTTAACCTTATACCCAAACCCCACCTCTATGTCAGCAAAAACATCAACACAATAACCACATTGTACTTATTTTTTTATGTATGTAAATAGTAGCTAAGGACACTTACTTTGAAGTGTGACCAAAATATTTGCCTGAGACAGTAAAATATATATGTAAAAACAATTATTAAAGTTATTTACCAATATAATGTCTGGGAAATTTCAGTAGACCAAGAAAAAAAGATTATTTCTGTAGCTCTCAGTTAAGCATGGCAGTAGCAACAGCAAAGGGATGGGTTAGAATCACAGGGAACGCATGAATTAATAATATGTATCAAAGTAGCTTTGGATAAAATCATCTACGAAACGAATAAAAGTATAAATAATTTTTTAATAAAAGAAGAGAACAAACAGCTTCCTAATAAAAGACCATAATGCAAAGTGATTCAATGCAGTGAAGTTACAAATGCAATATGTCCCATGATTAGTTTTAGCTGAGAGGAGCGACGCAGGCGAACACTTGCTCAGAGGTCATGACTCAGTCTCTCAGTGCGAGAGCGACATTAAAGAGTCCCAGCCAAGACGTTTTTTTCCTTCTGGGATGAGGTGGTCCTGCCATCACACAGGCAATCTTTTAGGGTAATTCAAGGGAGGTACTATCTGCTGTCACTCAAGTGAAGAATGCCGAACACTGGGGAGCCAGTCACTGCTGACAGGGGCCGTCATTCACACCACCACACAGTGCAGGACACACGCCGGGCCAATCAACAGAGGCCCCTACTGGGAATGGACAGCATCAGGGCGGGAGGCATCCAACCGTGGTAGGGAGAGAGAGAGGGTAGGAGCGAGTGGGCGTGGGACCTTCTGGGTCAATGCCAAAGTTCAGCAAGAGTTAATGGAAGCAACTAAAACAACCACTAGGATTAAGGGTTAAGATATAGATTAGTTAAATGAAAAGCCTTGACATTGAATCATTGAGCACAATGACTAAATAATCCTGGAAATCGTTAAATTCGTGTGAAATGTAAAAAAAGAGCAGCATTCAATTAATTTTGCTTATAATTATGCCAGAAATTGATCAAATTGCACAGGAAGTGAAAATGACTGCTTCAGGCAGAAGTTCAAACAAGGTGGGCAGAGGACAGGGGTAGAGCTAGTTCTTACTGGCCCAGACGCCACCTTTCAGCAGGGCACAACACACACACACACACACATTTAGCTGATTCAATGAATTGTTCTTTATCCGACACACCATCCAAAGCCTCTCTAAAAGACGTCTCCTCGCAACCGTCCCCTATGCTGCAGTATTAGACCTGCCAGCCTAGAGGAAGTACATAAGGAGCCCTTTGTTAGGTTACACTGGAGGGACATTGTGTAAAATACAGTGCCTGCCCAAGATAAAAGGCTTGCCTTTCCTCTCATCTGAACTAAGTTTATCCTCCCTGAAGTCTCTCCTTTCTGCTCGGCAGACAAAGGGATGACTTTAGTCTTAGGACCAGCTACCTATCAATACGTTCATCATTCTAAAAGAAGAAAATCATGGGGAACTTGGAAGAAATTGTTGAATATGGGAGTGTCGTAAGCATGTACACAAAAAAGCCCCTTAGCAAAGTACCTAAGACCTAACTTTTCTAACTGAAAATGGTTTTGCTCTTTGTTTAGGTCACAAAACCCTTTTCAAAACATCCCATTAGACGTTACAGGTAAATTCTTCACAGGATTAAACTCTGAAAATTGAGTCTTGGCTATCAGGTGGTCTGTGAAGAACAGTTGGAAGCAAAAGTCAGCCTGTTCATGACTCAGGTAACTGAGTTTTTGGTGTAACACTGAGCCCTGGGTGGTATTCCAGAAATCAAGGTTAACTTACCGACTCATACACCCTGAACTCTCAGTTGATTAACTCAAACCTTGCTCACTCAAGGTATGCAGGTTGTAAAACCTGGAGTGCTGAAAAATGCTGGAGTAAGATCAGTCAACCCGGAGTGTGAGTTAACGTTGATCACACAAAGACATTCTTCAACCAAGTGTAGAATCCAGGAGTCACCATGGAAATGGACACTAAAAAGAAGCAAGCCATACTTCTTTCTTCTTCTTTTGTTTAATGTATTTTTTTTAGTCTTATAGCATATTGCCACCTAGTGGTATTGTAATCTTTTTGAAATCCTTTTTTTTAATCTGTCTTCAATCTGTTTTTAATACTTTGAACAAGAATTATAATCTCTGTTAGATGCTAGATATACAAATAACAAAAGGAGAGATGGATTGACCTAAAACACTTTGTTCTTTTTTAAAGATAAGTATATCGTATATAAATATAGAATAAGGTTATTTTACTTCCACATTTGTTGTGAGATGTATCACATATGCCTTTTATTATAGAATACATTATATAGAAAATGCCCTATTTTTATTCAAAAAAATCTATGATTATTGAGAAGAGAATAAAATAAATAAATTTGAGTAAAATTGCTTTATGTTTAATACAACATTTCTTTATGTTATAATATAACTATATAACATAATATTGTGTGAAATCCGTTATGCTCTGAATTAAAATAAACCTGGAACTTAACCTGCTCCAGAACAGGAACTATGGCTACTTACATACCCTCTGTTTTTGAAACTGAAAGCTAAAGTTATTTGTTTACTCTGAGTAAACATACCTGGATATGTTGCACAACCTGCTTTCTTGAACCTACCTGAATTTAAAGGACAATGACAATGTCAAACGCACTGTGTATATTTCCATGATAACAAACTTTCATGGTAGCCAGGGACAAAATTATTTACCAGGCTTTTAGTTCATTAAGCATAAATTGTAATATTGATAATTATAATTTGTTTTAACTTAACTTAAAATTTCTATACAATAGATAGTTTTGATCCTTAAATCTGATTGACAGAGTTCCATACGGCTTGATATTTAGTTCAACACAGAGCAATTGAAAAACAGATTTTCAACACTTCCATAGTGTCACTGTTAGCAAGAGTAGAGACAGGCTGACGAAAAAGGCACAAAGATGAGTTCAGTAGTAGCGTTTAATAATAACTCTAGCATGTAACAAAGATGATAAGGCTGCTAACATAATGTAGACTGGATAAATGACAACTGAAACATGTGACAAATACTCTGAAGGAGAATGGATGAACAGCTAAAACAAATGACAAATTGCATTAGTGGGAGGTAGGAAACTAAGAAAAAGAGACAAATTTTACTGTATGAAATCAAACTCAGGGTCTTTGTAGTGTCAGGGTGTGACAGGTGCGTATTGAGGCAAACAATAGTTCCAAACACTGCATCATTCCAGTATTAAACTCAATTAATTTCAGTGTTCTTTAACTTTACTGTTAAGTTGATGAATAATCTGTGTTTGAGTTGTTATCCTTGTGGGTATTCTAGAACGCCATAATTACATTCCATTATATTTATTATATAATTAAAAGAAAGACTGATAAAGCAAAAAAAAAAGTCTGTTTCTGCAAAGATAACATGGCCGTATAAGTTTATTTTTTATATTTAGTCATTTTGCTTAAAAGGTAAGATATCATATATGTTTTGTTTTTTAATCATATAGTAAATGTTATAACAGGGCCTTCTACACATAACGGTAGTAAGGGAGCCATTGGCTAGCAATGTGGAGATCTGTGTGACCCTCCAAGGATATACCTCCCCAGACAATTACTTACTTATCCACCACCAAACTGGTCATGCTGGATGATGTTGCTTGACATCTTGCTTTTGTTCCTCCACACACAAAGGAGCAGAGACCGCTCCATCCTGCTGGATTGCTGCGCTTCTACATCCCTGTTCAGCTCTCCTTGAATAACGGCCTGTCTCTCAGTATCCCCTCTATGTTCTTGAAACTGTGGTGGGAGACACACCAAACCTCCTTGAAATAGTACGTAGGGATGTCCCATCCTGGAGCAGCAGGATTGCCTTTGGAGGCTGATTGGGTTGCAAGTACTGCCTCATGCTACAGACAGTGGCAGGGACCCATTTAAACGATGCCCAATTGGCACTAAGGGGCCAAAAGTGTGCCAAGAAAACATCCCCCCACACCATTACACCACCACCACCAGCTTGCACAGTGGTAACACTGTGAATCAGTGTTCTAATTCTGTTTACGTCAAATTCTCTAAAATCGAGAAAATAAATCGAGACTCATCAGAGCAGGTAACATTTTTCCTTCAACTGTTTTTCCTTTTTTGTCTTCAACTGTCCAATTTTGGTGAGCTTGTGCAAATTGTAGCCTCTTTTTCCTATTTGTAGTGGAGATGAGTGGTACCCAGTGGGGTCTTCTGCTTTTGTAGCCCATCCACCTCAAGGTTGTGCATGTTGTGGCTTCACAAATGCTTTGCTGCGTACCTCGGTTGTAGCTAGTGGTTATTTCAGTCAAAGTTGCTCTTCTATCAGTTTGAATAAGTCGGACCATTCTCCTCTGATCTCTAGCATCAACAAGGCATTTTCACCCACAGGACTGCCGCATACTGGATGTTTTTCCCTTTTCACGCCATTCTTTGTAAAGCCTAGAAATGGTTGTGCGTGTAATAAAATCCCAGTAACTGAGCAAAATACTCAGACCGGCCCATCTGGAACCAACAAATTGCTTAAATCACCTTTCTGTCCATTCTGACATTCAGTTTCGAGTCCAGGAGATTGTCTTGACCAGGACCACACCCCTAAATGCATTGACGCAACTGCCATGTGATTGGTTGATTAGATAATTGCATTAATGAGAAATTGTATGTGTGTGTGTGTGTGTGTGTGTGTGTGTGTGTGTGTGTGTGTGTGTGCTAAAAAGCAATTTTTTGGGGCCAATGAAGCAATTCTTTGAAACGCATCTGATCACTATGCACAATAATCTAGAAACAGTGTGAATCAGCAACTTAACAGGGCTTAAGCAGTAAACCTTGCAAAGTTCAAAATATATTCATAATGTACTTGACAATACAGACAGTATGTAATTTCAGATTCTTGAACAAATTAGATTTTTGGTCCCTCCCCATAAGTGGTGTCCCTTTGTCCACAATGAAGTATGTAGAAGGAGAAGCAAGTGGGTTATGTAGGGAAATGTTTGCTGACAAAGAGCTTTTGAATATGTCCCTAGCCTGGCTGAGGGTTGCAACAGCATAACATTACTGAAATGGCATGCATAAGTGCTGTAGGGCAGGATAGATACTGAAGATTCGCTGTTAATGACCAAATCCACCACACTATGTGAATCTACAACATAGATGGTGGATTCCATCTATGTGTTCAGAACAATAACTTCTGGTAATTCAATTTCACAGACTTCGCGAGTGTTGTTGCTGTAACGTCTAAACATCCTTATATGTCGTACATTTCTTCTCATCCTGATGAAACATACCAATTCACTAAATTAACAGAATGCACAACTGATATAAAAAATTGGATGACTAATAACTTTCTACTGCTTAATTCTGAAAAAACAGAGATTCTAATTATTAGACCAAAAAGTTACGCACGTAATAATCTAGACTACTGCTTAACACTTGATGGCTGTTCTGTCAATTCTTCGTCGTCATTTAGAAACCTGGGTGTGCTCTTTGATAACAATCTTTCATTTGAAAGCCACGTCTCTAGCATCTGTAAAACGGCATTCTTCCATCTTAAAAATATATCTAAATTGCGACATATGCTCTCTAAGACAAATGCGGAAAAGTTAGTTCATGCATTCATGAGTTCAAGGCTAGATGATTGTAACGCTCTACTGGGTGGTTGCCCTGCACGCTTAATAAACGAATTCCAGCTGGTCCAAAATGCAGCAGCTCGAGTTCTTACTAGAACCAGGAAGTATGAGCATTTTAGCCCAGTTCTGTCAAACCTGCATTGGCTCCCTATTAATCACCGAATACATTTTAAAATCTTGCTAATTACTTACAAAGCATTAAATGGTTTTGCTCCACAGTACTTGAGCGATCTCTTAACACATTATATTCCTTCACGTCTATTGCGATCCCAAAATACTGACCAGCTTATAATACCTAGAATATCAAAGTCAACTGCTGGCGGTCGATCCTTTTCCTACTTAGCTCCTAAACTCTGGAACAGTCTTCCTAATACAGTTCGGGAAGCAGATACACTCTGTCAGTTTAACTCTTCAATCTGGCACCCTCTTCAACATAACACACTATAGATACATTTTTAATCCAAATCATGTATAATGATTGTTAGGCTGCATCATTTAGGTCAGCCGGAACATTCCCATAACATCTGATGTACTTGATACATCAGAAGAAGAATGGCATCTACGCTGATTTTATTCTCTGTTTATTCCGAGGTTACCATGGTCAGCTGAAGATCAGATGAAGGACCTGCACCTGGACACGAGCACAGCACTGCCCTGAAGTGTCTGCGGAGACCATGACTCTACTAATCCCTCCCCTGTGAAGATCATGAACCCATCTCCAATCGGACCAAATTGGACTTAATATTGGACTTGAATTGTTATCAATATAATAATCAAACTATCAATCAATCAAATCAATCAATAATCAAAACGTAACACTTATTATTCATCAATTGTATTCATTTGCCTGCTTTTTTAAGGCTGCCGTTCAGCCAACCAAACTTTGTTCATAATGTTTTCCTGTGACCACTGTAAAGCTGCTTTGAAACAATCTGTATTGTAAAAAGCGCTATATAAGTAAATGTGACTTGACTTGACTTGTGTAAGCCAATGAGTACAAAATCAATGGTCCCTGTGTGACAAGTCAGTGAAGCAAAACAGCTCTCTGTTTTTCGACCAGCAAAGCATCCCCTGTAGCATCAATAACATCAATAACCACAGCTATGTGCCAAACAGAATAGCAGACTCGGGCCTACTTGAAGAAGAGAACTCAGGAAAGGCATGTTAGCAGCAGCCATCTTTGTGACCAACAATAGCGGAAAAAATGACCAATCATTGTTACATTTACATTTACTCATTTAGCAGACGCTTTTATCCAAAGCGACTTACAATTTGAGGAATATAGAAGCAATTTGTCCAAAGGATACAAAAACACATAAGAGCACTTACAAAACAGTTTCAAACATTCTGAATACAAGTAGCACAAGCATGGGGAGTAGAGAAAAAGGAAAAAAAAAATTTTTGTGAGTGCATGTGTGTGTCATGTTAGGTGCTCATGGAAGAGATGCGTTTTTAGTAGTTTTTTAAACCTCGACAGGGAATCTCTATTCCGGATGAGGGCAGGGAGTGTGTTCCACCAGCCAGGGGTGGTGAATGAAAATGTTCCTGTGATCGTTCTTTTTCCTCTCTGTGATGGAACCACGAGTCGCCGCTCGTTGATCAATCGAAGGTTTCTGGTAGGTGTGTAGAGTTGTACCAATGAGTGGAAGTATGAAGGTGCTGAGTTTGTGTAAGTTTTGTATGCAAGAGTCAGTGCTTTGAATTTGATGCGTGCTGCGAGAGGGAGCCAGTGTAGTGAGATGAAGAGTGGAGTGACATGAGACCTTTTCGGTTGGTTGAATACCAGACGAGCTGCAGCGTTCTGGATCAGTTGTAGAGGTTTGATTGCACTTGCAGGAAGCCCAACCAGAAGAGCGTTGCAGTAGTCCAGTCTGGAAATGACCATGGCCTGCACCAGAAGTTGCGTAGCTTGCTCAGTTAGGAATGACCTGATCCTTCTAATGTTGTACAGTGCAAACCTGCATGATCAAGCCGTCTTTGCAATGTGGTCCTTGAAGGTCAGCTGGTCCTCAAAGATCACTCCAAGATTTCTGACAGACTTTGAAGGGGTAATCGTGGTAGCACCGATCTGGATAGTGAAATCGGCAGGAAAGACTAAAAGCTCCGTCTTTGCCAGGTTGAGCTGCAGATGATGCTCTTTCATCCATGTCGAGATGTCCACTAGGCAGCTTGTGATTCTCGCAGCCACCGTTGGATCATCTGGTTGAAATGATATGTAGAGCTGAGTGTCATCTGCGTAGCAGTGATAGGAGAAGCCGTGTGCCTCTATGATGGGACCCAGTGATGTGGTGTACATGGAGAAGAGAAGTGGTCCAAGTTACCAGTTTCTTTTATCTGTCAGGAGTTATTAAACAGCAATAAGGCACAAGAGATAGGATTGGCGAATTTCATCCATTGTCTTTACACTTCTGTTCTTCTACACTTCTACATTACATCATTACTTACTCTACGTTGCATATTACTTCAAAACAGTAGTCAACAATAAACAATTAATCTCATGAACACAACTGAAAGGCTAAAATTGCTTAAAACATTTTTCCCTGACGAAAATGAGACGAAATGATACAAATGAGACAAAAACTATAATTAAAATGTATTGACCTTTTTGTCAACATTTAAGAATGAGAAGCAAATGTAAGAGAGGGAACTCAGAGGAGGGAGGGAGGGCAGAGATTAAATCATAATCACCTCTTTTCGACACAAGCTTTTTTTCTGGAATGCAAAAAACAATTGGAAAGGGATTCATCAGAGAAAATTACTTAACCCCAGTCCTCAGGAGTCCAATCCCTGTACATTTTGCAGATTATCAGACTGTCTCTGATGTTTTTCCTGAAGAGAAGGGGCTTCTTTGCTGCCCTTCTTGACACCAGGGCAAAGACACCTCGACCCTCCAAAAGTCTTCGCCTCACTGTGAGGGCAGTTGTACTCACACCTGCCTGCTGAGCAAGAGCCTCCCTGAGCAAGCTCTGCACTGGTGGTGCCCCAATCCCACAGCTGAATCAACTTTAAGAGATGGTCCTGGTGCTTGCTGGACTTCAGGTCCCTGAAGTTGTGAATTGTCTTCTTCACAACAACTGAACATCTCTCCTAATGTTACCTGTCATCCTAACTTGATGATCTGATAAATGGATTTAGGTGCAATCTTACTAGCAGCAATATCCTTGCCCATTAATCTCTTTTTTTGTGCAAATGATGACTGCAAGAATGAAAAGAAAAAGCAAGAATGACTGCACGTATTTCCTCGCAGGTAACCATTGTTAACCATGGAGGAAGAACAATGATTTCAAATACTACCATCCTTTTAAAGTTTCTAGTCTGTTATGCTAACTTAATCAGTATGACAGAGTGACCTCCAGCCTTGTCCTCGTCAACACTTTCACCGGTGTTATCGAGAGAATCACTGACATGAGGTGAGCTGATCCATTTGTGATAGGGCTGAAATGCAGTGGAAATGTTTTTTTTACTGCAATTTGCAATACTGCAATATATCTGATCACTCTTAATAACATTGTTGATTATTTGCAAATTTCCACCATAAAAAAAGGCAGAAGACTGTGAAAATTAATACAGTAATACCTCGGTTTACGAGCGACTTGGTATACGAGCAAATCGGTGTACGAGCATGGAGGGTCGTATCGGTGTACGAGCATTGTCTCGGTGTACGAGAAAATTTTTTCCCTCACCCATGCGCAGTTTTGCGTCGAAAAGATCCCTTTATCACCCCTTAACTCGTTCATTCTCTCAGTTTGGGTGCATCATTCACCACAGTGCATTATTTTATAAGTTGTTGTGAATATGATTACATGTGAATATGATGAAACTTTATTAATGGAGCATGTTACCAACAACACACATTGCATACTAATGAGACTCACGTGTGTTCAGTCCAACGCACCCAATGACGTTCTTAAAGGGCCATACACTTTTAGAGAACAGCATACTATAACAGTGATAACTCTGTACAGATCATATACATAAGTGATTTACAGCGGTTTTATCTCGTGTTGTTGCATTAATTGTGATCGCTATTCTTCACGTTGTAATATCGTTACAAATGTTGAAGGAACTATTTAATCTGATGTGTCAATAAGTGTTAAGTTAACAGTCTTGTCACTTTAAGAGGGCGGGGTTTCAGTCGGCGCTAGAGAGAGTGGAGTTCTGAGGGATTTGAGAGAGAGCTCGTAAGCAGAGATAGTTTTGATTCTTCTGTTATGTACGGCGTGGGTTGAAGCCAGAACCGCAATCCGATAGTTCTCAATAAAATCTCTGAATGAGAAGGAACCTGTCTGGTTATTAAAAGAAGCAACGCTACAATGTAGTGAAATATATAAGCAGTAACACCCCACCCCTCCCCTCTCCTCTCGTCTCGATCATGCCAGCAGTGAAGAGGTAAAGTGCATGTTACAGTAAATAGTTAATAATGACAGTTAAACTCTAAAAATACTTAACTAGTATTTATATGAGATCTTAATGGTTATAATTTGAAATGTAATTAATAGGTTAAAACTAAAAAAATATTTTAAATGGGCATTTATGGTCGTGTGGAACGAATCAAGTGATTTTTAGTGCTTTCTTATGGGGGAAATTGTTTTGGTCTACGAGCATTTTGGTTTACGAGCTCGCTCTTGGAACGAATTAAACTCGTAAACCGAGGTATTACTGTAATTGTGTAATTCTCAAAATATTTGGTTACGGTTGTACTATAGTTATATAGATACTTACCTACTGAGGATGATATACTTTAAAGAAAGTTAGTATCACAAAAACAATGATACATCCCAATGAAAATGTTAATTGGAAGCAAAAGCAAATGTTATGGTAATGCGGTGACTTGAGAACACAGATCTAATCCACCAGACCTTCTGTGCTTTTCAACCACTGGTTAGAGAGATATTGGCTATCAGTACATCTGTGTTGCCAGGGCCTCCAACTGGAACCCCAAACTGGCCCTTAACTGTCACTGTGACTGTGTGTGGAACAGTGCCTATCACCAGAGAGACCCTGGCACACACCAGGGCATGAGACACAGAGGCAGGCAGAGAGGGCATTGGGCAGCTGGCCAGGCACATAGAGGGCTGCTGAGAGGCAAAGCACCATTACCACCGCCAACACAATCTTGCCAAAACAACACACCCCTAACAAAACCTTCAAATGCCCAAATAATAGGCTATTTTGCAGATACATTACAGTACCTCAAAATATTTCCATTATCTCCAACCAAAGTAAAGAGAATAAACAGGTGCTCCTTGTAAAGTCTTTTATTGGTGGAAAGTGGACCACTATATTGATTAATAATTTCCTACTCAGAAAGACTAGAATGCTCATTGTTTTCTTGGAGGCTTAAAGATTGTCTTGGCTATAAACAGCTTTAGGATAGGTGACAACTAGCTGACAACTCAGATCATGTCAATCATTAGATAAAGGTAGACCAAGGTGTTCAAATGGCAATTGCTGTAATCTCATTCACAGACCTCAGAGCTAATTGTTTAAATGTCTGAGGAAAAGCTTTTGACGCAAAAGAATCCGTGGTGTCTCAACATAAATCTGCTGTTTCAAAGCTTCTATCCAGATGGTCAGCATGTGGGCGTGGATCTGGTTAACGAAAACACTCGAACACATATTAAGGTCAATTTTTCAATGAAAAGTCATCGACTGTTAAAAGTGAATGGAATATTACCAAATGTGACAACAATGTGCGAAGTCTGAAATGTGTAATAAGATGAGTTCACAGGTTTCAAATGAGCTATATGGTGAAGAGGTTCTTTAGGATCAGTCAAGCTTTATTTGTGTGACCATATGATAATGATTTACAAAGGAAATTGACAGACAAATTTCCTCAGGAGATTGGAGGATTTCACATTGAAGACAAACTCTTTGTTAAAGGGTGGACCTTTGCCCCTCTGTAATGGGACTTTGAGGTAATACCGATCACAGTAAAAACTCAAAGCATCAACGTCTAAAATGAGCTCAACACTTAAAACAGTGTGATGATTAAAATTATTACTTAGATCAATTTAGACTGTTTTTTTGTTTGTTTGTTCATTTTCGTGTAAGAGTGTTTCTTCATCTACTTTTTTCTTTTCTTTTTTTAACCCAGTGGGTGATTTTTATTAAAACTCAAAAATTGTATAAGATTATTTTTCAAGTCTGGTCCCAAAGCTACCTTTGAAAAAAATTATTTGTTTAAAACTATAAGGATATCAACAATTTCAATATTTATTCAGTGAAAATGATACCACACTTAATATGCAATTTTAATCCAGAGAAATGTTTCACAAAATATAATAGATTGCAAAAATAACTTCAGTATATGGCAATAATAAAAAATACTATATGTGTGTGTGTTCACTTTTAATACAAAGGAATTTATTGTTTTTTATTTAAAAAACCATAAAACAACTTTAAGATATGGTGGAAATGATAGTTGATCATAATATTTAGAACACAAACGACAGATGTCTTCTGAAATTCATTTACACTGTTATTGGACAAATAAAACTAGTGTGAAAAGTGTTTTACTTTATACCACCAAAAGCACAAACCAAAATAACTGCGCATCAAACAAAAGAACACCATTTATTTAAAAAAAAAAAAAGTCTTTATAAATAATTTGATATGCTTAAAACTCCCATGACCAATACAAAAAAAAAACATTATGACTGACACCACAAATGAAGAAGATAAATAGAAACACCATAACTCATAATTCAATCATAAACTTGAATATGGTCGTCATCCTCAAAAGGACAGCAATTACTAGTTTCTTATACTGTGATATACATCAAGAATAAATTAAAATAAAATAATGTTCAATGAAATATCGGCACGCACAATAGTAATTTTAATAGTATTATAGTATCTATAAGAGTCAATAAATTCTAGCAGGTCTTATTGCTTAACAACGGGGTGAGACAGAAAGACAGACACACACACACACACACACACACACACAAACAGCCTATCAATATAAAACTACAGCGAATACTGCGCTTTTGTAAGCTTTCTTGATGTTAATATATTAAACGTTGTTCGGTAATCTTAAACATTTACTTACAGGATGTAATATGAATCAAGTAACGGAATCGATCTGATAGCCCCTGAATTATATCTTCCCCCATTGTGACAGTTGGGTGGTGGTGTAAAGATTAATGACAATAATAATAGCAAAAATAAAAGCAAAATAATAATCTAGATTAAGATTATAAAACAATTATAAAATATTCACTTAAGAAACTTTTAATATTCAATTATATGACCCCCCCACCATAAAAATCATAAGACACAAAATATACCAAAAACAGAAACACCAAGAAAAGATAAACAAAAAGTTAAAGGCATGATAATCACATAACATATTCAAGTAGATACCTCTATTAAGTGAATGTTGTCAGCATCTAAATGCTGTAACAAAAAAATAGAGATATTTTATAACATTATTTGGATGGAGTGTAATACAAGAAAAATGATTTCAAAGATTCTATTCAGTTGACAAATTTTAACAACTTCGGGTTACGATAGTGGTACATTTTATTTTTTTGCTTTTCAAATGGGATCTCGACTAGAGCTAAATTTAGACTAGAAAGGGCTACCGGATCACCAGTGCTACTATGATAAGAAAAATGTGTCTATTGCAAAATTATACAGATCATAATCAAGCTTTAATTACAACGGATTTGGAATAAGATCTCATTCATTAGCATTAATGCATTAACTAACATGAACTAACAATGAGCAAAACATTTGTTACAGCATTTTATTTATATTAGTTTCTAATGTAATGTAAACAAACATAACTTAATAAACAGTAAATGTTAAAAATAGCATTAACTAAGATTAATAAATGTTGTAGAAGTATTGTTCATTCTTAGTTCATGTTACTTTAAGTAGTTAACTAATGCTAACTAATGAAACCTTTTTGTAAAGTGTTATCATTACATTCACTCAGCCTCAGTGGATAAAACCCACAATTGCAAAATTAACAATTTTGCCAAAAATATAGTTTAACTGCTTAATCTAGATTGGCTTGTCTGTATAAATGAGTTTAATATAAACCCAAATGTATCAAATGCGGATCATTACTGTGTTTTCAGGAAACTGTGAAGTAAATCCGGCAGTTGTGTATTAACGCACCTCACGGAAAGCATTTTGTAAGTAGAACTGTGTACTTGGAGGCACTTCAGACAATTGGTGATTAGCTACTAGATTTTAGGGTTGATTCGGAGCATGTTTTAATGTAACAAGGTAATTTAATGACATGCTAAGTTTTATTGTGCTTATTGTGTTGTGCAATAAGCTTCAGTAGTCTGGGCAAAAATAATTAACAGCATAAATCATGTTTAATCCTTTTTAGTGAAGTATGTTTTGACATAAGCAAAATAAATGTAAAAATAAATGTGTAATAAGACACAAATGAATTAAAAATTTATGGATTTTAAAAGGCACAAAAACTAACAATTAAAAAATAAAACTGAACAAATAGTTACAGTAGTCGAACACTCAATGGAGGCATTAGCAGTGTTTGGTGAGGTATGCGTACTTGTGTGTATGATAGTGAAAGATATCGTAAACTGTGTTAGTGTACGTACATGCATGTGAGCGTTAAGCGAGCCGTTTTTAGACGTCATTGTCTTTCACCAATGCCAGAGGTCATGACTCACTTCAAGAGCCATCAACCCTCAGTGCCATAAAACCAGACAATCTCCTCCCACTCGTGTCCCTACTCGCATGACAACCGCTCATGTGATCCTGTCCTGGGGAAGACTGGGCCGAGGGCTCAACAAATAAGGGTTACCCTGGAGACAACAAAGTCTCGCAATCAACTATTCCCTTGTAATCCTGTTTCAGTACCCTGAAGCCCTGACCCAGCATTCGAATTCAAAACAGAAAAAGATTACATATTTGACACTGTTATTTTCAACTTCATCCTATATGAATAAATATCTGTCAGATTATTTTCAGCTGTAATGAAGAACCTGAAGAAGTTTGATCCTGTAGAGATACCAATCTATTGTGGAGAGAGTTTTGCTGAAGACAAGGGGATGGGAGGGGGGGGGGGGGGGGTAACCTTCTCCACTGGAGAGATGTGTGTGTGTCTCTGTCTGTCTGTCTACACACGAGAGCGGGAGGTCAGGTTGAGCCATAGAGGCTGTCTGCTCCTGAACGGCAGGAACCACAGGATCTTCCAGCGAGTGCCAAACACCTCAGCCATTGCTTGCTGCCACGACCGCTGCGGTCCACTGGGAGAGCAGAATAAATTTAAGTATGCATCGTAAGTTCATGTGAAATAATACCACAGTTGTCACACATTTTACCCAAGTGTATAGGTCTCATTGTAGGATTACGTTTTGAAAATTAACTTCTATATAGACACAGCCTAAGTATCTTGAATATATAAAAAGAGCTATAAAAACAAGTTATGGTACTGGAAGAAAGATACAATTTATTGAACACAAATCGACCAATTGTGCATAATAGCGGAGCATGCTGTCACACTACATTATGGAACCAGAAACAGCATATTACAGGTTATTCGGTTACATTTAAACAGTAAAACAATTATGAAATACAAAATGATTAAGAATAACAGAAGAAAAACTTGAATACAAATACCAAACCATTGTTTTAGCAAAATTCAGAAATTTCTTTTTGAACCAAGTGTACTGTTATTTAGAAAGATTTTTTTTAAAGATCACCAAGAGAACATTTAAATGAAGTGTGGATTACAATTTAAAATAAGTTTTCTATTTAAGCAGCCATTACTTCAGTCTTCAGGTTTCACATGATCCATGCTTTGATTATTTCAAATGTAATATTTTTCAATTTTGTGGAAACCATGATGAATTTTTCAAGGGAGTCTTTGATGAATAGAATGTAATAATAATCAAAAAAAACTTTATTTGAAATAGAAACCTTGGTCTCACTTTAGATTAGGGTCCAATTCTCAGAATTAACTAGCTATTTTTAGTTAGTTAAACTAAAATCAGTTTTGCCTCAAAGTCCTAATTACTATTTCTTAATAAGGTAGTTGTTATGTTTAGGTATTGGGTAGGATTAAGGAATGTATAATAAGGTTATGCAGAGTAAGGCATGTGCTTTATTAGTACTAATAAACATCCAATATCCTAGTAACACGCATACTAATAAGAAACTAGTTAATAGTAAGAACTGGATCCTAAAATGTTACCAAAATCTTTTGAAACACTATTAAATATCTGTTTATATTGATAAAATATAATGCTTCCTTGCTGAATAAAAGGATTTAAAAAAATCTTACTGACCCCAAACCCAAAACCTTACAGTTAAGTAACCCCGATCTCAATGTCTACATGTAATGTGGGTGTAGACAGCAGTACATTATTGTTGAATGACTGAAATGATGCTGCAAGTTTTGATACTTACATATCTTCCAATAAGTGTGACATCTTCTCTATGGTCGTTGTGTCCTGTTGTGGACAACATGAAGAGATTGCTTGATATCAGACAAACTATTAACAAGTCATTTCTTATGAATATAAGAGACATTACAATGACAATTCATGAAATGATTTATGACAGTGAGCCAGTGGATGTGAGGGGGTGAATTGGATTGGTTTTTGATCTTTCCCACGCTGGGAGTGAAAACCGCAACAGCATACACCGAGACAAAAGAGAGACAGTGAAGCTGACAGCAGCAACACTCCCTTGGTGCCCTCCTCACCTTGCCAAGTTGGCACAGGGGCAAAAGGGCATCTGCCTGCGGACAATGGGACCGCATGCATAGGGATGCTAAAATCCCCCCTGCTTGCCAGGTGAAGAGACGCGGCAAAGAGACAAAAAAAAAACAGACTGAATATGTAAATAAGGTGGGATTAACAGAGGCGAGACTGAAGAGCCCGTTTGTGTGAAAAATGGTGGACGCGTGATTGACAGTGTCTTTCTAGAACAATCTGCGCTTTGTGTGCGATGCACAAGACAAATAAATAAAAAGGGATCCATTCCTGAAACCATTAGAGGTTATGTAAGAAGCCTGACTTGAATTGTTGAAGTCGATGACTCTTCATTAGAAATGAAGTCAGATTCACATTGTGAACCGCTAGAGGACACACTCTTGGCCTAGAGCAGCCAGCATCATGCCAATTCAACCTGGCTACACTGCAGGCTGAACTGAGATGCCCTCAAAGAGCATACGCAAGGAAAAAATAATGGCAGGGATCAATGGTTAAGTCAGATTCCACAGTTGCTATGACTGGCATGGGGCTATGCACTAACCACACTGCTAAAGCTGCTAAATCTTCCAAGACATCACAACATGGGATATCAGGGTGAAAGAGCATCTTGTGTGTTAAAGCATCAGGACTTTAGAAAACAAGACGGCTTAAGGGCAGTAAAGGACACAAAATAAGACTGCTTAACATAGGCTTTTAGCAACACAGGTTAGATTAGCACTGTCAAAGGAAGCCTCCTGCAAGAATGGGTTAGCGTCAAAGGTTGTCTAAAAGAGTGGCTCAGCTTGTGTACTAATTAAGGATAAATCAATTACATTTTCAGCCTTGTGCAATTGAGCCTGTGGGGGAAGACACCGTTGTCCAGAGAGTTCGGGGAGAGGTTAGAGTTGGTCAACAACAAGTGTAAAATGCAATTTTGACCTCATTTAATGGTTGGAAATTTGTAATGAGTATACATTTATACTCAAGCGAGAGAGGATCGGACGTGAAGTGGGATCTGTTCTTTGACACACTTCCACAGCATATGGTGGATGCGTGGGGGTCTAGTGATCATGACTGGGAACCATAGATTTAGATTAAGGGGAGGTGTTCTTTTTAAAGGGCTGCATTTTTTTTGCCGAATTTAACTAGGTCACTAGTAATCCTCTTTTACATCACATGAAGTCATCAATTAAAGGATCAGAGTCAAACGTGATTATCCCGCTTGTCCCAATCACAGCCATGTTTCAGGCCTAATCAACAGAGAAAGGATGGAAGTAACGGAAATAGATGAGAATGTAGTAAGTAGCAGACTCAGTAGTAAATGCTAGGGCATACACAGACATACAGTGCATGTTATTTTGTATAGCTTGAAAAAAGTCCTACTTAGCTTTACATACAGCGGGGAAAATAAGTATTGAACACGTCATCATTTTTCTCAGTAAATGTATTTCTAAAGGTGCTCTTGATATGAAATTTTCACCAGATGACAACCCAGTCAATCCACACATGCAAATAAATCAAACCATAGATGTCCGTAAATTATGTTTAATAATGTTAAATGACACAGGGAAAAAGTATTGAACACGCTTACTGAAGCATATTTAATACTTTGTACGAAAGCCATTGTTGGTAATGACAGCTTCAAGATGCCTCCTGTATGGAGAAACAATGTGATCTGTCTTCAAATCTCGAAGGTTCCGTGGGCCTCTTCTATGAACTCTGATCTTTAGTTCTTTCCATAGATTTTCAATTGGATTCAAGTCAGGTGATTGGCTGGACCATTCTAGCAGCTTTATTTTCTTTCGCTGAAAACAAATGAGAGTTTCCTTGGCTGTGTGTTTGGGATCATTGTTTTGCTGAAATGTCCACCTGCGTTTCATCGTCATCATCCTGGTAGATGGCAGCAGATTTTTATCAAGAATGTCTGTACATTTTCCCATTTGTCCTTCCTTCAATTATATGAAGTTTCCCTGTACTGTATGCTGAAAAACAGTCGCACACCATGATGTTCCAACCGCCAAACTTTACTGTTGGTATGGTTTTTGGGGTGATATGCAGTGCCATTTCTCCTCTAAACATGGTGTGTATTATGGCGTTCAAAGAGTTAAATTTTGGTCTCATCTGACCAGACTATATTCTCCCAGTATTTCACAGGCTTGTCCAAATGTTGTGCAGCAAACTTTAAACGAGCTTTAAAATGTCTTTTCTTCAGCAGTGGAGCCTTGCGTGGTGAGTACGCATACAGGCCATGGCAGTTGAGGCATTACTTATTGTTTTCTTTGAAACAACTATACCTGCTGATTCCAGGTCTTTCTGAAGTGATCCTTGGCTCTTGGACAACACTTCTGATAACGCTTTTCACTTCTCTGTCAGAAATCTTGCAAGGAGGACATGGTCTTGGTCCCGTTTATGGTGAAATTATGTTCTTTCTTGTGGTGAGCAGGGCGGGGTCGAGGGACCGTGAGAGCGTCACGAGAGCCGGTGGCGTGATTGGGAATGAGCGTCACCTGCAAAGCCACCGGTGTCTCGAGTCTCACGGAGGAGCGGAGACATAAAAGGAGGAGCGACGACATTGGAAGACGAGGACCAGGCCTGGGACTTGTGTTATGTTTGTGTGGGTGGCAGTTGTCCGTGAGGGACTGCCGCCACTATGTTTATTTTGTATTTATGTTTTATTTGGCATTAAAAGTCTTTCAAATGTCTGCCGGTTCCCGCCTCCTTCCTCCCTGAACATTGAACCTTGTTACATTTCTACTTACGGATTATGGCCCCAACAGTGCTTACTGGAACATTCAGAAGTTTTGAAATCCTTCTGTAACCAATGCCATCAGAATGTTTTGCAACAATAAGGTTGCAAAGGTCTTGAGAGAGTTCTTTGCTTTTTATCCACCATGAGATATTTCTTGTGTGATACCTTGGTAACTAGACCTTTTTATAGGCCATCAGTTTGGACAGAACCAGCTGATATTAATTTGCATTGACAAGGGGCAGGATTACTTTCTTATTGCTGATTGTCTTGGCTTTCCATGCCTTCTTGCACCTCCCTTTCATCATGTGTTCAATACTTTTTTCCCAGTGTCATTTAACATAACGTAATTTACGGACATCTATGGTTTGATTTCTTTGCATGAGTGGATTGAATGGGTTGTTACCAACATCTGGGGAAAATTTCATGTCAACAGCACCTTTAAAAATATATTTACTGAGAAAAGTATTGAAAAGTATTGTTCAATACTTATTTTCCCCGTTGTACAATGAAGGAGAAACAGATCTATGTGGTTGCCATTTGTGATGAATATGCTTAGTATAGATGATTTGTAAACAGGCAAATTTTAAGTTGTAGCAGAAAGATTAGAAAGATAAAGGAGGCTTGTTGCAAGGATTTTCATGACAAATACGCTATTTTTTCAACACCGACTGGCATATGTAACAACACTGAACGAATCAGTGAATGTGTTGTAGTGGAAAAGATGAAATTTCACAGTCCTGCCTTGTAAGGACAAGAAATCTCTATGACCAAGTCGGTTAAGCCTGCACAGTTAAACTCATTTATTTACTCACAGCGAGGATCCCTTTGACTTGTGTGTAGAAAAGGCTGCTCATTCCACCAAACATAATCAGCCCCATGAAACAAGACCCACGTAGAAGAGCCAGCTCATGACGTACTGCAAACTCCGCCTGAGAGAGACAAACATTTTACCTGGATGCTATAAATTCTAAATGACAAATCAGAACATTCCCAAGTCAATGTTTTATGCTACACATACACAAGGAGAATATGGCAAGTGATATGACACACTGCTTGTTTTTTTCTGTGACTTCTGTACAGCAAACACACAAATATACAAAATCTCCAATACTTTGCTTCTTATAGTAAAGTTAAGCTTTTCCAGGAGATAACGTCACTATCTCATCCATACAGCCATGTCTGTGTCCACACAGTATCTCTTGCATCTCAGCTGTGTCTGTTTACTCACACACTATGCTCCACAGGATAAACAAAAACAGGAAATTGAGCGTAATGGGCTTTTATTTACAGGCGGTCTACCGTTGCCATGATGGCTCGCCTGTTCCAGTGAATTTAAATGCTCTGACAGAAAATATACGAGTATATTCTTGACTCCTTGAGAGATGGGACAAAACAAGTCCCAACCTGCCATTACTTTTTAAAATAACATTTCCAGTCTTATATTTATCAGAGATGATCACTGTGTTCTCAAGATAAATATATAATTTGATTTCAACTGATTCTCAAAAAGGTGACAATCAGACCATAACTTTAAAATATAAGACCAGGTGGCTGAATATGTACTAGGAGAAACAGAAATATAAATACGTATTCTTAAAATAACAACATTACAATATTTTGACAGCAAGATGCTTAGACACACAGTCTCTTAGTTTTTTTGTTAGGTTTAAGAAATTGTTTTAGATTTCTAATTGTGTAACAACTATGCTATCATTAATATTTCGTAATAAGTCAGTGTAAAAATATTACAGCGCAAAAGTCATAATTTGAAAGCAGCAACAAAATACGCAGTTAAACAGGGAAAGCAGAGACTATGGGAATTTCTGTTTGCAGGTGTGTTTTGGGTGAAGTGATACGGCATAAGACCAGTAGAAACAATCATCGCATGCAAATACAACCGGTATTAAAGTCAGTTTCTCTCATTCAAAGCTTATTCAGTACTTAAAAGTAATGCTGATGCCACCTGCAGATCCCTAATCTCAGTTAAGAGGTGCAAATCCAGTGCTAATCATCTGCCACCAATGAGAAGATTCTACTAAACCTCAGAATAATGAAGCAACCTAAATGAAAAATAGCATACTACATATAGTATTCTGCATAACCAGATGCATTTGACAAATTTTAATGCATATTGTACTGTATCCCAAAACATCATTTCTAATTTAGTTCATTATTTAATCAGTCAAAAGATTCCAATTTTTCTTTTGCCAGCTAGGCAAATACACACACACACACACACACACACACACACACACACACACACACACACACACACACACACACACGTTAAAAAGAGTTTACCCCTTACTGATTTCATATTCATTTGCATGTTCGTCACACTTTAATGTTTCAGATTATCAAACTAATTTAAAATTAGTCAAACACAAATAAACACAAAATGCAGTTCTTCTAAAATGTGTTATTATTAGGGGGAAACAAAATCCAAACCTACATGGCCCTGTATGAAAAAGTGCTTGCCCCCTAAAGCTAATAACTGGTTGGGCTACCCTTAGCAGCAGCAACTGCAATAAAGTGTTTGTGATAACTTGCAATGAGTCTTTTGCAGTTCTATGGAGGAATTTTGTCCCACTCATCTTCGCAGAATTGTTGTAATTGCCACGTTGGAGGGTTTTAGAGCATGAACTTCCTTGTTAAGGTCATGCCAGAGCAATTAATGAATCTCAATAGGATTCAGGTCAGGACTTTGACTAGGTCACTCCAAAGTCTTAATTTTGTTTTTCTTCAACCATTCAGAGGTGGACTTACTGGTGTGTTTAAACCACCATATTTACTTTTGGTGTGATGTACTTTTTCTGAAATGCGGTGTCATGCCAGATGTAATAGGACCCACACCTTCCAAAAAGTTAAACTTTTGTATTGTCGGTCCATAGATAATTTTCCCAAAGAGATGAGCATTAATGTTTTTTTTGCTCAGGAGTGGTTGGAACTCTGCCATGCAGACCATTTATTTGCAGTCTCTTTCTTATGGTGGAGTTATGAACACTGACCTTAACTGAGGCAAGTGAGGCCTGCAGATCTTTGGATGCTGTTGTGGTGTATTTTGTGACATCTTGTATGAGTCTTTGCTGCGCTCTTGGGGTAATGTTGGTCGGCTGGCCACTCCTGGCAAAGGTTCACCACAATTCCATGTTTTCACCATTTGTGGATAATGGCTGGTGGTGGTTTGCTTTAGAAATGGCTTTATAACCTTTTCCAGACGGATAGATCTCAATTACTTTTCCTCATTTGCTCCAGAATTTTGTTCCTGAATTTGTTCACTTTTTCACACAGAGCCATGTAGGTTTTATTTTCCCTTAATAATAACAACCTGCATACTTGTGTTATCTTTGACTAATAGCATTTAATTGTGAAAAACATGCAAAAAACATAAGAAATCAGGAAGGGGGCAAACACCTTTTATACACCACTGTAAGTATACATACACATACACCCATGCGCATATGTGTGTGTTTTTAATCACCATATAACGGCTAGTGCTGGGTGTAATGCATTAAATAAAGTATTTCCATTGAAAAAAGGATTACTCATAATTTTTCTGTAATTTAAATTTAATTCTGATGTAATTACATCAAATACTATATAGACTAGAGAACGATTCTATGTAAAACAATAGTTAAACATAAAACAACAATTTAACATCTAATGTTTAAATGTCTATGTTTAAAGATTTATGCAATTTTATATTATTTATCTGAAAGAATTAAGAGTAGTGTATGTTGTTCAGCTGATCGATGTGGCTATGGGATTTAGAAAGTAATTAGTAATAACTTTTTATCAAGAGTAATTAGTTCAGCAATCTAATCACACAGTTGAAGATGTAATTAGTAGGTACTAGTAGTTAATTAACTTTTTAGAGTAACTTACCCAACACTGATTGCGGCCAATATGTACTGTTTACGCCTTGGAGAGAAATTATAAGGTCCACCCACATGACTTATAATTGTGCTTTAAAATAGTTATTCAAGTGATTTAAACCCATACAGTGACTTAAAGCACTTGAGACAGTATGCACTTGTAGGTGTGTAAATGTAAGAGGGTCTTACCCGGTCTACCGAGGACACGGGCTCGAAGTAGTAGTACTGGCAGAAGTCCAGCACCAGAGTGTAAAGACTCAGAACCTGAGTGTAAAAACACAGCTGCAAAAAGAGCCAGTGGTTATCCTCCCCGACACAGTTATTAATCCTGCACAGAGAGAGAGTGGTAGGAGACAGAGAGAAAGATTTAATAAATTAATGCAAGAAGTACAAATTTCATATGAATACTTAAACTAAAATAAACAAGCTCTGAGTCCGCTTGCAACTGACATTACTCAAGATTAACATGATGTTAAACTAAAGGCACAATAATCATCTAACTGCATGTCTTGTAGCGTCTTAAAAGTATACATAATAACAGATCCCTCTTAACTATAATGGAAAAACATTTTCTGTTATGCTGCTTTGAAAAAATATGTATTGTGAAAAGCACAACAAATAAATGTGAAATTGAATTATTTAAATTATTTAGGATCATAAATAACTAGCTGACATGACAGTGTTAGATTAAAATGGTCAACATAATTAAGCTGGAAGTCCGCCTTAGAGATAATCACAATATTCATTTTGAAACATAATATTTAGTCAAATTATAATATGATATATTAATTTTAGGATCTTCTTAAAGCAGTGTAAGAAGCTTTCAAATGATATATTAATTACATGTTTCTGTATTTATTTAAATGACCATCTTTCAATAACAGTGTATGTATTAAATACATTTACGTTTATGCATTTGGCAGACACTTTTATCCAAAGCGACTTACAAATACAAATTAACTTTATTTATCAGAACAGAATATGGTACAAACTTTGCTAAAGTGATTGTTTTGAACAAGTACTAACTTAAATTACTTCAGCTAAAGTATTTACAATACAAAATGTGCAAAAATCATATAATACACGAGTAAAAAGCTGAATTTCCTTAAGGTGTGCCTTTAGCACCATTCCACCCTAATAACCTAACAATGATCAATTAATAAAGATAGTGATTTAAGTCTGAAAAACACTGATTTGGCATAAATGTGTAAATTCACTACAAAAACACTACAAAAGAAATCACACAGCCATCAATGTGTGTTTTAGACAGCTATCTTTGTATGACATTAATCCTATTCGCTTGCATTTTAAGACAAGTCACAGCACAGGAAGAAGCCCCAGAATAAGGAACATGAGAGAAGAGAGTTGAGAAAGTGGGTGGAAAAGGCCAAAAGAGAGAGAGGAGAGTAGGCAAGGTTGAACTGTTAGTCAAACGAAGAAGGAAAATGATATGGCCACTTTTTTCCCCCCTTCTCTTCCCTCGGCCATTACAGGCGATGACAGGGAGTCACGATTTGCTGAGTCCAGACAGACAGCAGCCTTCTTCAGCTGTACTGTAGGGCTAAACTTAACACAGGCTTCTCTGGTCACTCGATATCGCCTCTCCCTCTGTTTTACCCCTCTACAGAGACTTCATTAAACTTCCTCCATACAAAACCCACCAGGAATGTAAAGCTGTCTGGGGTACAGGGTCCTTTAAGGTTATACTGTGACCTCCGGTCAACATGCAGGATTTCAGTTTGGATCCTAAAGTCGTAAAGAACTCAGCACATCTCACATAGACATAAAGCCTTAAAGCACCTGTATAAAATGCATTGGACAACGCATGCACAAAAAAACATGGATAAGACACACCTATTGTCTCAAACAAAATCTGGTAGTAGCCTTTTACTTTATCTTTATTTGTATTTCTTGTTAAAGTTTTACCAGGGACAGTGGTGGTCCATGCGACGGACACAGTGGCCGCAGCGGCTGCAGTGGTGTGACCTCTTTGGCCTCATCATGTTGCATTTATTGCACAGTTCCCAGTTGTCTCTCTCTGAAATGACAAGGTAAATAAAAACCTAAAACAGTACAACTAAATCATCAACTCACTTTCAGTGTTGAAACCCACACTGACCAAATTGTAATTCTAACTTTCCAACCCCCCCAAAAAAGTCTTCATTGCCATCTAGTGGCTTTCAGAAAGAATTTGTATTCTCTCTTATTTGGTGTCCTGATATGACGGAAACCAACTAAATAACTTTACAGAATTATTATTTTATTTTTTTAAAGGCAAGAGAGATGATGTACAAGGGCATGTACATGTCATTCTGAAACTATTCTGGCCTCATTGGAGCCTAATAATATTATGAATTCATTGGGGTCTGTTATTAATGTTATTATGCTTTATTGTGGCTTTACATTACGAACATTATAACCTACTGATAGGCAAAATACTTTGGACTATACAATCATTAACATATCACACTAGAGACTACAGCATATGTTCTAAAATCGCTATGATGTAATTTGTGACTATTCACTTTAAAATCATTATGAACTTATCTAAAATCACTATGACGTCATGAAAGAAATTGTCAGAAATTAACAGGTGCAAAAATGTCACAAATTGTTTAATGTGGAGACAAAAGTGGACCACCAATTCAGAGTCCAGAGAACCAACTAATTTGCAGTATGTTTTGGATTGCTGTCCTGCTGGAAGCTCCACCCATGTCTCATCCTTAACATACTGGTGGATGGCAAAATATTGATCTAAAAAATGTCCTTGTGGCTCCCTTGAAGCTCCATTCATCCTCCCTTCAATAATATGGATTCTGTTAGTACAATGAGAAGAGAAACCGCTCCATACAATGATGCTTCCACCTCCAAATGTCATTGTTGCTATGGCATTGTAGGGTCATACACAGAGACATTTTTCCTCCAAACATAACATGATATTATTGGCAAAAAGTTTTCTGTCATGTCTGACCAGACTAGATATCCCCATTCTTTCACAGGGCCTTTCAAATGTAATATAGCAAACTTCAAATGAGCTACAACATGCCTTTTCGTCAACAGTGGAGACTTCCGGCTGAACGTGCAATGGGAGCGTGCTACAGGCTGTAGCAGTGGAGTGCATTGCCTGTTGTTTTCTTTGTGACAACTGTACCAGTCTTTCTGGAACTCTTTTCGAGTGATCCTTGGCTCTTGGGCTTGATGGTGGAGTGAAGTTCCTTACAAATTTGCACAGGTAGGAGTTGAACCACCAAAATCAACTGCTGCCTTGCCCTGTCATGGGCGGGGACAAGACATTGCGGTTAACGCAATGGGAACTCTTCCCCCTCACATAATAGGTTACGTACGTATGCCCCCTGTCGAGGAAATCGTTGCAGGGCACCTGAGCCCTTCCTCAACCACGCTCAGTGGGGGTCTCAGTTTTGCCATCTAAGCAGATTCACAGCTCATCTCTCGGATAAGGCATATGCCTTTTTACAGGTTTTTCAGACCAAGTCCCTGGATAGACAGCAGCAGTGTGGACGCGGACTACATCAGAGACCTGGGGGCGGCAACAGACTTTGCACTCACGGCATCAAGATCTCCGCTCAAGCCATCGGCCGTTCCATAGGCTTCATGGTGGTTCTTCAGCAGCACCTGTGGCTGACTCTGGCTCAACATCCCCATCACTCCTGCCAGCCTCTTTGGTGATGCTGTGAAGTCGGTGGTTCAGTGTTTTTTCCAAGGTGCAAAAGAATGCAAAGACGATGAGTCACGTGATACCCAGGCAGTCCTCAGTCCAGCTGCCCTCAAGATCTCGGACTTCATTGGCTCCCCACACACAGGCCAACGGGACAACAGTTTGCAGATGTGGCTCCAGTGACTTCCCATCCTAAACCAGAAGTTAGCAGCAAACAATGGCTGGGACCCGGAAAGAGGCATCACGGGCCCAGGAGAAGCCCCCAAAGCGACAGTGCGCCGACTTCCGTGACCAAGCAAGAGGAGGAGGAGGAGAGAGCTCGTGAGCGGCCCACCCCCATACACGGTGTTCTTCATTATGTCCCTCTGTTCATGTAGGAGACAATCGCAATGTGCATTAAAACCTATATCTGTTTTTATTGTAAAACAAAAAAACATGTTCACAAAAAGAGCTGTTTCCTCCTCATTCTAACAGTACAGCGCTTCCTCAGAACAGCGGGGAGCCACAGTACACAGTTGTTGTGCCTTCCCTAGTAGCTGGTAGAAGTTACACCCCTCACACCATCCATTAGTTCAGCCGTGGGATTTGCCACTGTTTCTGAGAGCTCTCCCTCTGACACCGCTCAAGCCCTTGGAGTCTATCACGGTTCAGGAACTCTCTCTAAAAACTCGCACTTCTCGCACTTGCTTCAGCCAAGCGCATTGAGGACTTGCAAATGTCTGGAGCTGAGCGGCTGCAAGCGGAAGTGGCGTTGAAGCTTTGTCAACGCCGTCTCTCAGCTCCCGGTTAACCTCTCGTCCATGGAAAGTCGCACAAACCCGAGAGAAATGCATCACAGTAAATAAAATAGAAATAATTTAATGTTCCTTGGTCTGCCATTGGATCCATGGACCAGTACCGGGTTGGGGACCACTGCTTTAAGGTAAAGCTTGTTTCTCTACTCGCTTTGTCTTCAGAGCCATCAACCTGGAATGATGGTCTCAGAGGGCTGTCTGCACCGTCAGGGCTTTACGGATTTATTTGAACCGTTCTGTCACTTTTTTGTGTGCTAACGTGGCTGTGCTAAGGGACATGCTGACTCTAAGCAGAGACTTTCTCACTGGATAGTGGATGCTATTGCTCTGGCTTATGCAAACCAGGAACAGGAATGCCCTGTCAACGTCAGAGCACACTCGACAAGAGCGATTGCTTCATCGTGGGCCTGGTCCAGAGGTATGTTATTGCAGGATATTTGTTTTGTGGCTGGCTGGTCTTCTCCTTCGCTAGGTTTTACAAGCAGGATGTACCATCTTTGGCTTCTCAAGTGCTTTCGGTGAGCAATCATTCCTGGGATATTGCTATTCTCTCAAGATACAGTTTGCTACCGCTTTTATTGTTGACACTGTGGTTTTGTACATATTTGTACATGCATGTTGTGCTTACATGCTCACTGAACACTATTCACAGTGCGTTAATTGCAACGAAATTCCCACTCTCAAAAGGGAACGTCTCTGGTTACTCTCGTAACCTCTGTTCCCTTAGAGACAGGAAGGAGACATTGCGTAAACCACCATGTTCACTGCTCAACTGGTTGTGCAGCGTTTGGGCATGATTCTGACGCAACTGTTGCTCCTATTTACACTCTCTGGGTCACCCAGTGCTGCATATTGCAACAATTGACCAGTAGGTCAAGTGGCAGTATCCTATAAGGTTTCAGAAATTATGTGAAGGGGAGGAGCTCCCAATGCGTTAATCATAATGTCTCATTACCGTCTCTCAGGGAACCAAGGTTACAAGAGTAACCAAAGATATTTACATTTATGCATTTGGCAGACGCTTTTATCCAAAGCAACTTGACTAAGGAACACATTGACTCTAATCAGTCTAATTCTTAAAGTTTTCAATGCTTTTTTCCCCCTGTGTCATTCCCCTTTATTAAATATAACTTGCTTTATGGAATGTAATGTTATGAGTCCTTAATCTGTTTGGATTTTTTTAATCAACATCCAATTGCTTAATTGGAACACTGTTTAAAAATAATTGTTTTTACAAGTCAAATAATTGTTGACTTGTTGAATACTTTCTGCACCAATCAAATTAGAATGTTTTGAAATTTGCCAATTACATTTTTTTCTGCCAAATACAACCTCAAAGACAAGCGAGTTCCCCCCCCCCCCCCCCCCCCCCCCCCCCCCCCCCCAAACAAGTGAGACAACTCTTCTAAAGGTTGCCTTTAACATCATTAAGCCAAGCGGATATCAGGTAATCTAAGGCATGACTTGCTAAGACCAGCCATTCGGTGATAACTTGCTTAGCGGAAAGCTGTCCTAGCAGAGTCTCATAAATCTTTCGGCATACTGCCACTACTTACAAATCCTTTAAGGAAATCTAACAACATGTGATGAATGGTAAAGGTTAGCAGGACAAATGACAGAGATATAATGGGGGGGGGGGGGGGGGGGGGACTGCTGAAATACACTATGTAAAGGTACACTATATATAAACAAAAGCTTTATATATAAGCAAAACGTTTTGGATGT
This sequence comes from Rhodeus uyekii, assembly GCA_037043235.1. Lineage (NCBI taxonomy): Eukaryota > Metazoa > Chordata > Actinopteri > Cypriniformes > Acheilognathidae > Rhodeus > Rhodeus uyekii. The sequence goes on from JAWRVZ010000007.1 coordinate 2,677,150, forward strand.
GCTTTAGATCTGTGTGACTGCAAATGAATATATAACATAACAGATCATGCTTTACAGTGAACTATGTAACAATATACCTTTATTTCAATATTACTAGTTTTCTAACAGGTTTTTTCTGAACACTCTTCTGCCATGTGATGCAGATATTCACACTTTCAGGGAAATCAAACTTGAAAGGGTTCTCTATGCTGTCTCTACATAAAACTTCTATGCAAATCCTCATGCTGCAGCTGTGTTTATTGAGTAACACTTTAGTTTAGGGTCCAATTCTAACTGTTAATTAGTTGCTGATTAGCATCCATATTACTAGGATACTGGCTGTTTATTAGTAATTATAAATCAATGCCTTAATTCTGTATTTCCATATTCTACATCCCTTAATCCTACTTAATTCCTAACTACTTACTAACTATTACTAAGTAGTAATTAGGAGTTTGAAGCAAAACTCATAGTTCTAATCTAAACTGTGATCATTTTTGTTAGTCATTTTCACAATGCTAACCCACACACCTTATATTTATCATTCCACCTTTCCACCTATTCCACCTATTTATCTCCACCTTTTTCCCCACACTCCATGATGCTTCAAGCAACTTATGGAACTAACCTCCATTAAACAATCATCAAATAATTAATTAGCAAAAACTGGTTAAAATGAGGTGACATTCTCCTCACTGCTAAACCATAGGACATCAATAGGAAACTTAACTGTAAAAGTATTAACAAATTAATTAATCAGCACACCATAAAAAAACTCAACAGCTATTTACTATAAAAAGTAAATAAATGGACATAAATATTATTATCATTATTGACATTATTTATAGTGCAACCTCATTACCTGAAATGAATGTATCAGTCTTTTTGAGTGGATGTTCTCCAAATCAGAATACCACCCATAATTTTAAATGCAGCAGGCTCATTCAAAAAAAAGGTGGATATTTAGTTCTAGGTGTCACTGAGAAAAACGTCAATCATGTGTTAGTTTACTTTAGAAACAACATTTAGTTCTGTTGTGTTATGTATATCATACAGTGTAATCAGCCAATTATAATTTATTTCAAAACCATTTATTTATTTCACAACCAATTTATCATAATAAATTGATTATAATAATTTGGAACCAATTACATCAAAATAAACTTTCAATCCAGATAAACATTAAAGGGTGTGTTCTGTAAAGTCCAGTGTAACTACAGCTAAATAACAATGACATATTAACCCATTAATTAGCTAGCATTTATAAACACTCACACACACACATACATATTTATAATCAAGCGTAGCTCAAAGTAACAAACATTCTGTTTCACTTAAGTACTGAAACCCAACAGCTATTTATAGCATGAAAATCAAAGCTATTTGCAAGGTATTTCTACACTTCTATACTCAACAGATCCCTAAGAAAAATCTAGAGCCCTAAATGGATCACTTGCACATTACCTTCTAAGATGACACATTTTGAAACTGCTCTAACATGAGTGAAGGCAATAAGACACTTAACACTGAGGCATACTGCCCTCATCTGGTTAGTTAGTGGAACTTCAGGAACTTCTGCCAATGACTTCTCTAATTAAGAAAGAATTTTTTTTCCCCCAATGTTTTATATTTGTTTCTCAGTGATGTGCACTTAGTTTTAGCAATTTATTCAGATGATAAAAGTGGATCAATATTTAATTTGTTATTAATATTCCATTACTAAGAGTACTAAGGCCATTTATTAATAAATAATTAAATGTGTGTTCTATATACTAGTTATGCTGCATTAGAGAAAAATAAAACAGAATGTGTATGTGAGCATTATTTGTTTCATACCTCCTAGTGGAATTTTGGGGTCCTGAGCAAGTTTTCCGGGGTCGGCGGTGGAAGCCCTGAATAATGCTGAGACACACAGCAGAGATGCTAGATAGTAACCTGGAGAAATAGAAAAGAGAGAAACTTCACATTTATTCCACATTTATTTATGTTAACGAAAATTAAACAAAGCTTACAAAACTCCAATTAATTCACCTAAACAACATAGTACAGACGGATGTGGTATAATTGATAGCACACCTAAGGCAATCTAATTTTGTTTTTTGAAACTTTTACATTATTGGAAAAGATTTTAAATAAATACTTTCTATTGAAAGAATCCTCAAAAGTTTTAACATTGATAATAATAAGAAACATCTCGAGCACACAATCTGCATATTAGGAGAGTGAAAACTGCAGTAATTGCTTTAAAAAAAATCTATAACAAAGACAGCACTATGAATAAATGTCATTTTGCATTATATTTACAATACAATATAGAACTATACAATATATAGTTATTTTTCTATTTTAGATTAATTATTTGATTAAATATTGACTATTTGTTTGATTAAATAAACGCATCATTGGTGCAACCTTGGTAACACCATTACCAGTAACATTCATATCTCACTGACCCAAAACGTTTAACACTACATTTTTCTGTTTCATTCATTCCAATTACATGCATGGAAATGCAAAGGACAGGATATGCGAACTCATGCAAACTTCAGTGTGTTCCAAAGTTCAAGTTTGGCGAATTCTGACCTGTGAATTTGTATAACGTGTATCAGAGGTGTGACTAAAAGAAGTTTAATGTTCCACCAAGACATGATCACCAAGCTGAATTAAAGCAACGTACACTTTTTACATTGTAGTAGATTGCATATTTTTTACAATTTGGATGTATAATATATTAAATAATGTTCTTTAAAAAGACGCTGCAGAGTGTGACATTAAAATTACAACCGTTTAAGTGTTTTTTGCATGCTTAAAGTCTAGTAGAGGGCTGGGAAAGTACTCTAGTACTCTGCCCCTCGAGATCCACTTTCCTGCATTGTTTGGCACCAAGCCAGAACAAACACACCTGAACAAGCTAATCAATATCTTGAGGATTGCTAGAAAGCAATAAGTATGCAAGCTTGATCAGGGTTGGAGCAAAACTCTGTAGGAAAAAGGATTGTAAAAAGAAATAGAAAAACCTGTTGTGCAGAAACCTGTCCTGCTACTCTACGTATTATCATGGTGAACGTGATCTCGCTTCTCTGCTCTCTCTCTGTTCTCTGCTAAGAGGAATTTAGGCTCTAACTGACTAATTTGTTCATTTTTTTATGACAAGTACAAACCAAATAGTAAAACAAGCAGAATCTTTCAGTGAATCTACTCTCCACTGAACCTGACGAAACAGATTGCAACACTTAATAGGGGCTGTTATCAATAGAACATAGTGAGAACACTTACAGGCCACAATTGTAGCAGGTATATGTCCCTCCGCATAGTGTGGCAACAGCACCAGTTTGGGAATGAGGAAGCTATTATAGAGCCAGACAAACAGCACCATGCTTATACAGAACCAGCCCATGGGGTCCACCACAAAATGCAGTCGCAGCTTCATCCTTTCGGATAGGGTGTGTTCCAGGATAAGTGAAGCAGCTCCTGATCGTAAACAAAATGCAGAGTTTGGATCAATAGTGGCCAAAAGTACCATTTAATGTGGAACAGATTGATTTTTCCGTGGCCAAAATAGGATATGAAAAAATTAACTGCCCGGTACAAGAATGTCTTCACAAGCACATCAATTGAATTCAAATGGAGAAAGTATACAGCAGGGTTTAAAATACAGAAATACCTCGGTTTATGAGCTCGTAACTCAAAATCCGTGTACACCAAAACTATTTTCCTCATAAGAATGCAATAAAGAAAAAGAAAAATAACTTGATTCATTCCACATGACCATAAATGCCCATCTAAAAAAAACTGTTGTAACTTGTACCCTATTAATTACAGTTAAAATTATAACCATTAAGATCTTATATAAATACTAATTAATAATTGACAATTAAACTCTAAAAATTACTGTAACGTGCACTTTACCTTTGAGTAGCGTCGCTGCTGACGTGATGGAGACGAGAGGAGGGAGAAATTGCTTACAAGGAGAATTTCATACCTTCTTTCTAACTCATCTTGAGGGCCATTGTCTATATGCTGTACGTATATATTTCACTACGTGAACAATAGCGATCAAAATTAATGTTAACAACACGAGGTAAAACCGCTGTAAAATCACTTATAAAAGTCTGCACTGTGGTGAATGATGCAACCAAACCGAGTGACGCTGAGAGAATGAACGAGTTAAAGGGGTGATGGGCTTTGTGAGAGGCTGTCATTAGGATATTTCCAGTAAAAATGCACGTGAAGATGCTGAGCGTTAGGACTATTCCACAAAAAAATGCACGTGGGCGAGGGAAAAATTCTCGCACTACGATACAATGTTCGTACACCGATTTGCTCGTATACAAAGTCACTCATAAACCGAGGTATTACTGTATATATTCTACAATAATTGAAAATCAAAGTCTAATTTATAACCAGAAAAATTTTGAAACAATCATTACAAATAAAGGTTTTGAAACAAAATCATGTTACTATGTTCCGATATTCTTGCTTCCCTTGATCATTTCAAACTAGGCTGGAGAACATTATCATCAGTTTCACATACACACACAGAGAGAAAACAATGAAATAGAAGAACTTTCAAAAAATGTATGCATCATCACACTGTATATGAATGCATCTTCTCATAACATTAAACCAACATATTCCACCAACCTCTATTGAAAGAAGTAAAAAAAAATATATATATATATAAAAAAATGGATGGATATTCACATCCATAGATGATTATGCTGAAGTGTCCCAGTATTTCTCATCAATTGTATCTTTTTGTAAGACACTCTACAGTGTGCAGCGGTGTTCTCAAATGAAGAGGCACCATTTTCCAGATTTCCATTTTGACACATATTACAGGTTAAATAAATAAAATTATTACGTAAACTATCAAAAAAAGACAACCCACAAAAAAAAAAAAAATTAACATTGTTACTGTAAAAATACAAAATTGAGTAACTACATATACCTAATCTTCTGTTAATTAAAACCCAAGTATATTCTCATCAAGTTAGTGTCTTAAGCATTTTTACATTTGTTACAAAATAATAACTAAAAGAATGATATACTACATTTCTGATTACATCTATTTTATTTGTGAACTACTGTTCAGCTGTTCTTTTCAATAGTCAACTTATTTTCAGATCATCGCTCATCAAAGTAAATCTGATAGACACGAAGACGTACCTTTAATTTCCTTTTTTTTAAGTATCTACTAAAGTTGACTGCTCATTAAAAAACCCTCATAGAAGTCATTTCAGATGAGAGTACGATGGAGGATTTGCCTTATCTCCTCTGGCTTGCTTAGTTTGGGACATTAATATTTAGCATTTTGATTGATTTCACTGTACACACACTGTACTGTTGAGAACTGAGCAATAACATCACTGTTTTCTACAGAGCTGCTTTATAGATGAATTGAACTTGTTTTATATTTTATGATCTTTACAGTTATTGAACGGTAGACTACTGTAGCCTGACTATGAAGTCTGCATTTATGAAGCTAAAATAAAACCTCAGTAAGGAAAAAAGTACTTTTGATTGCTTTTCTTTATTGGACAGACTGATATTTCTTGAGGTTCTAAGGTTTTGTGATCAACAAAGAATAGACCCTCCCTGGTCACTCCTTCTCCCTACCTTCAGTCAGTGAACAGGTGAGTAATATTCCCATTCCTATGTTATCCCGCACCTCCCCCCATGCACCTCCTCCACCTACACACAGATCGTGTGACATAAGCACAAGACCATTAACTCTTTCATGTATACTGCAAACTGAACTGAACCAATACTTTACAGCTGAATTTATCTCTGTTTGCATCACTGAATCATTATTTTCCTGTTTATCCCTGTAAAACTGCTTTGAAAGGTGAAAAGACTCTTCTATATTGTAAGCACTACATAAATAAAGGTGACTTGACTTGAGAGGCTGCCGTCACTAAAAATGTCAGTCGGAATGTGTCTTTTTAGAAAATCTACTGGTTTACAGACTTTTTACTGTCACATTTTGTAATATTAGCGTTGTTTTATTTTTGTAACCAGACTGTGGCCTAGTGCCAATGAAAAGTGGAGCTACAGAAGATTTGTTGATATTAAAAACTTGTATATGAAGGTAGTGGATAGAAAAAGCTTACATGAATCAGTGAAGAACCACTTGAATGGTGTCAGTCCACAGAAACCAGCAGCATCACAGTGGTCCTAGCCATAGCAACCTGAAACACACAAAAAAAGGCTGCATTGCTGTTCATTTATGGAAGCTAGTCCTGGTCACAAACCGACAAAATCATCTATTTTAGTCAGTATATGTGCCAGATATGTTTTTTCTGGAGGTTAAAACACACACACAACAACAACAACAACAACAAAGGTACTCCTAAAAATTTTAGTACAAGGACAACTTACAGTATGTTCAATAAAGGTGATGAATGAGGTCACATGAGAGACACCTACTGGACTGCACTGGTTTTGTTCATGCATACGCCCATGCAATTGAACTAATTTTGTGAAATATCTGAGCAATTCTAATAGGCACAGGAAATAAATAAATGTAGTCGAATGAATACACTGTAACAATTTCTCATAAAACAGCATTTCTCTGCATTCTACAGCAAATCTGGACCGATAGCTCTCTTGATGTTACGAGAACTACCATAGTTTAAGAACAAATCAGTTCATTTTATCAACAGTCTCTGCTAACAAACATTACTCGTGTAAACGGGTTTTATTTTTAAGACCATGTATGTTCTATTTATGTCTACTCTTCATATAGTCACTGTAACTAGTAAACATGCCCTGGGTATGAATGATGGTGCCCACGAGGATGATACACAACTTGAATAAAGGATATAACACAAAAAGGAACAACCTTCTTAACAACTGGAAATAGGACATCGGATTACCAAATCAATTTAAAACTTACTGGTTTTCTCACACGGTGGTGTTCTCAGCTGGTTGTCGTGGGTTTGGCGTTGGTTTCTAAGATTGAAAGATAGAGGCTCTTCCTGAACTGTGATTGTACGGAAGCCGCAACGTCTGAAACGCTTTATTTTTTCAGTGGACAGAGCCTCTGAACTGTCAAAACGGCGCTAGTGCTGTCAATGTGAGAAAACGCGTTATTCACAGGAAAACACTTATGAAAATCATAGTGCTAACAATAGTTTCCAAAATAGAGCTAGTAGTAGGCTACTACAAAAGAGTTTGGTAAACGGATAGCCACAACTACTTTCATGATAAAATAAAATAAAGTGAATAAATTAACAAATTAAAATGAAATTGACGAACTAGTTAAAATTAAAATAAACAAGTCTTTAAAAACTTAATATCCTATAATACCTATTCGATACGTTAGATAAACTATTATTTAACATAAAATTAACCTAACACAAAAAGCAGCATGTTTAAAAAAAAATTCACCGAAAATAAATATTTATCAATAACTACAAACCAGCATTCCGTCTCAAACTTGCAGAAGTGTGTAGCAATATGATTGCAGTAACAAGGTTGTAAATATTTCCAATCACATCGACAATGAATAGAAAATAAAATTGAGATTGGTGATTATATGTAAAGTATAAAGTATGAGTGTCTCCTCTCGCTGACCAGGAGATGAAAAGAAAACATTTAAGTTACGTTTGAACAGTACAAGTTACTTAAATAAAATAATTAATGTGTAACTGTCAGAATATATTTTAGAACATTAATAAAAAAATACATTAATGCAAGAGATATTTAAAACAAGGAAAATTGACTTTTATTTTGAAGCATTTCCTGCCGTTAAATTTAGTGTTGAACGTTCAGCAGCTGGAACGCTTTAAATGACCCTGAATTAACGGTGTCCGCATTACAACCGTTTAGTTGACAGAGTGTTTGAGTAAAATGAGTGCTCGTCGAGTGAAACGCAGCGGAGGGGAGCTGCTGTGTGTGGAGGCCGCGCTCGAGACGGCGCTGCGCAAGGCGTTCGAGGTGGCGCTCGAGATCGCGCTCAGTGAGATCAGCAGGCTGACGGCGGCTCGAGCGAGATTGGACTCCTGCGAGCAGATACGCCACAGGCAGTGGGAGAAAGACACTCTCAAATCACCACCACAGCATCTCAGTCATGTCGAAGCAGGTCAGAGCAGCTCGTTCAGTCTGCGAGAGGATATACCAAGGGACGCGTGTGAAAAGCAGAATGACGTACATGCATGTGTGGATGAAAGTGAAGGGCTGAATGGATATTTTCACATCTCGCATGAGGGTAGTGTCCGATCACGTGAAATGAACACATCGCCTATTAATGGTACGTTTAACTTCATATCTCAAAGTAAAATGCTGAATTGATGTAATTTAGATTCTGATAATAATCACAATTGTAGACTAAATAAGTCATATTTAGACCCTTACACCACTTACTTTAAACTAAATCTGCAACCCCCATGACACAAAATTAATAATGTATTAAATTAATTTTGTGTCTTGGGGGTTACAGATAAATGTAAAATTAATTTTGTGTTGATGTCACTTATGTATTCACAGGGCAAGATGCATCAGACCAAAAGGAGCTCAACGTAGATCACACACAAGATGTAGACCCAAGCATTCAAGACGTCTTTAGGCTTGCAGTTGAGCAAGTTAAGGTGAAAAGTGAAAAGCCAGATCAAGAAGAACTGGCACTGAATAACAGTTCTGGATGTGTGTCTCCTCCTCTTAGTCCAGACTATAGTTTTGACCCAACTTGCAATGAGGAGTTTGTGCACAACAGAATGACTTTAGTTCAGTCAAAACTACTAAAAGACTGGAGGCCTGATTCAGAGAAGCCACAGAAGGAGACTGAACCTTTGAATCAAGAAACCAGTCATGGTAATGGATAATCCATAATAGAATTCCACTGTACTGAAAAATTGTAAGTAATTGACAGTAATGTTTTATTTCCTCAGGCTCCACAAAGATCAGTTTGCCACCCAGTGGCTGCATCTCTCCTGTTTCCGCCCCTACCTACAACCTCTACCTATCAGCAGCCGACAAGACCTCCCTCACACAATCAACTCAGAACTGTAATGAGCAGGTGAGGACAAACATTAATTCCAGCCTTTATATTTGTAAATTCTGTGGTCCTGTATTTGCTGTTCAAATGATCTGTGTAATCATCACATTCAGCATCACAGAACCATATTAATGAGTGTGGAAGAAGGCACTGCCGCAACCAGGCCAAGAAAACAGCAGCTTTACCCTCCAGGCTGCAGCCCATATCACTGCAGCATGTGCAGACGAGACTTCAATCGCCTGGAGAACCTGAAGACCCATTTAAGGATACACACTGGCGAGCGTCCGTACAGTTGTTCATTGTGCGGAGTGCGGTTTCGCCACTCTGGTGCGCTGACACGACACTTTCGCATTCACACTGGCGAAAAGCCGTATGTATGTGAAGAGTGTGGAAAGAGCTTTAGAAACTGTGGAGGTCTGCGCTACCACCAGAAGTCACACCATCCTAGTGCTGTCTTCGAAACACCATGCATATAAAATTATTTCATGAGTTAGTTTTGGTGGAAAGCTTGTTGGCATATTTTGTCAAGTTTGAGGTTCTCAACACCTTAGAACCTTCTGTAGTTCTGTTGGATCTCACTGTGTATTCAATATACTTAACATAGTCACAGTCTAAGTAAAATAAAGTTTGTTTGATGAAACTGTTATTGTATTGTATATTTGGATTTTACCTGGATTTTGAAATGGAATCTGATATTTGCCTAAATGTGTAACACCTTCAAAAATCCCTAAGCTGCACTGTATTTGTTACAACTAGGCTGGGTATTAGGTACTAGTATATTTTATGGCTTGCTGTTATCAAATATGCATTTGAAACATTTAGTTACAATAGTTATACAAATTACGAATCCTTAATTTTCATTTATTATTCATATTGTAACAAAAAAGCTGCTTCATCAATATTAGTACAAAAATATGATTTAGAAAATTTAGAACATTCAATCTTGTTCAAAGGTTTGGAGTTAGTAAGTTTTTGTTTTTACTATTAATAATACTTTTAATGACAGTAAATGCATGTATATGTATAATGTTACAATATATGTTTTTTAAATACATTTTAGAAGAATCCTAAAAATATCATTGCTTCCACAAAAAATATTAAGATTTTAAAATTGTAATAGTATTTCGCAAAATTGCAGCTTGTTTATTTATATAAATGTATAAACACAGTGGGTATTGAAAATAATTTTTTCACTCTTTGTTATATTGCAGCCATTTGGTAAAATCATTTAAGTTCATTTTTTTCCCCTCAATGTATACACAGCACCCCATATTGACAAAACTATATATAATACACTGTATATAATGTGTGTGTGTGTGTGTGTATATATATATATATATATATATATATAATGAATGAATATGAGGAATTATTCAACCTTGACAAATGAAATATGAGCGAATCCATTATCCTGTCAAGTCACATGTAAGCCCTCCTCTCCTCCTCTGTCTTTTTAACTGTGATCTTCCTTTATCCACTCTGATTTGAGAAGAATGTCAGGCTTTCTGTTTTAAACCAAGAGAGCTTTCTAGATCTGACCTCTGCACTGCTGGTGCAATATTGTGGGACTACCTAAACCATGAGAAAAGGTAAAAGCTGTGTATGTGCATTTATTTACTTTGATTTAACAGTACTTATTTTCTCAGTTTGTGTGTGCCTGTGTGTTTCTGTAAAAAAAAAAAAATATTTCCAACTATTCAGATTGTATCTGCAACAGAGTGTAACAGAGACAGTACCCTTGGTACCTTTATGAGATCATGAATGTTTAGACACATGGCAAGAGATTGTCTACGTGTTTCATGGCCTGGACATTAGATGTTAACTGCCATTCCACAACTGAAGACAACAAAAGAGTCACAGTTTATCTCACATACTGCAAACTCAATGAATGCTTCTGAATTCTGCCAGCTACTGCAGATGCACCAGCAGTGCTACACTCCAAAAAAAATGGTGCTATATACCACCAAATGGTGCTACAAAGAACCATTATGAGGTGCCATATAGTACCTGGTGCTATATGGCACCTCATAATGCATAGGTGTCAAACTCAAGGCCCGCAGGCCACATCCGGCCCGGCGTGTAATTATGTCCGGCCCGCGAGAGCATTTTATTAATGGCCCGCGAGATGTCCCGCGCTCCAGCTGGCCCGCCGAACACTTCCTGTATTAAACAGGAAGTGGCTAATGATGCTTCGCGCTCGTACCGCGCGATTGTTATTGTCAATTATCCATGACTGTTCAGGCTCGGTACACTGTGCTTGTGCGCGAAATGCAAGTGTTGATCATCATCAGACGAGAAGAGCCCGCCCTCATGGCAGCGCGTCTTTTTGCATGATTGACAGGTCAGACAGCATATCAGCGCCAGCTGTCAGAGTGAAAGTACAAGCGCCAGAAAGAAAATACAGCGCAAAAAAAAAAAAAAAAACATTACGTCCTTAGGGACGTAACAAATATATTGAAATATTATTACGTGTAAAAAAAATTGTGATATAGTTTGTAAAATCTGCTATAACCCATGGGTTATATGCGGGATAATACGGTATATGTTTACTGACATACTGCCGGTATACCCGTGTGTCTCATTTGCGGAGCTAATGTGGCAGTAATTAAATAATTTAATAAGACGGCACTATAAGACAAATGACATAAGAGCAAATTCAATTGAATGATTTGATTTGTTATTGCTGAAAAGCAAAAATTGTATTTAGATTTCCAGGTTTTGTTATGCAGCATGTCCATATTTTGAATTTGTATAATTTTGACAGGATATATTTTTATGGAGAGCAAAATCTTTTATATATAAATCTTTTTAAGTTTTATATAAAATGACATAAGAGTAAAGAAATTTGAATGTTTGTTCTTTTAACTTTTACTTACTTTTATTTGTTTACTTTATTTCTAACTTGTATAATTTAGACAGGATATATTTTAAAAAAAAATTAAAGTATTTTTTAAATATTTTTATATTTTTAAGTTATTTAAGGTATAAGTTGATTTATTCCAGAATAATATTTCTGTCTGTTTTTATTCACATCTAATTGAAAAAAAGGTAAGTTTTAAAAGTTTAGTTTTAGTGTTTTCAATAAATGTTTATCCTGTTCGGCCCGTGACCTAAAAAATTTTGGGATTTTGGCCCCCTGTGCAATTGAGTTTGACACCCCTGTCATAATGGTTCTTTGTAGCACCATTTGGTGCTATATAGCATTAAAAATGGTTCCCCTATGATTAAGAGCCAAAGAACCACTTTTAGTGCTATACAGCACCATTTTTTTTAGAGTGTAGTTTTGTTCATCTATCTTTCTTTCTTAACCAATCAGAATCATTTAACTGTCATCATTGACGTGGGTAGAACCCTCTGTAAGAGTGTAATTGCTGTAACAATGTTATTGCATGTGGGGGGCGGCCTACAAACTCCTTGTGAGACCTGAAGCTGGCTTCCGCTGATGAAACTGCAAACTAAACTTCACAAAAATGTATTCTATTGACTGCACTTCTGACTCCTGGTCTTCATTCAACACATCTGGTCCTCGGGTCTTAACTATAAATCCCCTACAGTACCATTTTTTGTGTGAAGTGCTGATATTTTTAGATGTTGTAGTTGAAACCAATGGCTCATCCTTATCATTTACCGTACAAAGTAATAGGTTTTGAGTGAAATTTCTATAATTCCCCATACATTAGCCGCTTGAGTGTAAAATACATTTTCAAGGACAAATTTGCACATGATAATGAACACTGGTGTCACATTGGATTTACTTTTATTGGCATGCACTGAAGTTGCTCTTCTGTACACTTCTAGTGACAGAACAGTGTATTAATTCATTTAGCCTTTAAATAAATGCTAATTTTACTGTAATATTACTGTTAGACACATGTAAGGGTGAGCAGAATGTGTTTGTGTGAGAAAAAGCACTGAATCCCTGCTGGAGTCTATTATCTTTATGTCAGACAGCAGGAGGCCCGTCTGCACTCAGCTTAGCACAAATCTTACATGCTTTTTGCTTTATGAATAAAACATTTGCTCTCGCAATGCTGTTATTAATCACACATTATATCCATCTGAACATAAGAGGTTATGTCTACCCCTGAATCAATGACAGGTTGCCATATTAACCAAAGCATATTTGGATAGCTCTTAAAGTGAGCACTTGGCTTCGTATTTTAAGACTTCGTTATCATGAGCTTCAAAGGTTGTTCGTTGCAATAATCATAATTTTTAATTTGTTCTCTACAGGGCAGAGAGGTATTTGTCTGACTTTGGAAATCTGGAAAATATGGCGGTGAAGGAGACTTGGGATGGTTCACTAAAAAATGTAAAAGCAGTCACAATTTCCTCACCTTTGTTTTACATTTAACTCAATTTCTAAAGAAAAAGTATGTTTGAAAAAAAAAATCAATCATACTGTTATTTTTACATAAAGTAAAAGTTGATGGGGACATAAACCAAATAGTTTGTCAGTGTGTGAGTATTAGTAACAGAGAAATTTCAGTTGTTTTGTAGGGGAATTACAGTTAAGACCCGAGGACCAGATATGTTGAATGAAGACCAGGAGTCAGAAGTGCAGTCAATAGAAGACATTTGAGCAGTGCAGTCAATAGAAGACATTTGTGCAGTCAATAGAAGACATTTGAGTGAAGTTTAGTTTGCAGTTTCATCAGCAGAAGCCAGCTTCAGGTCTCACAAGGAGTTCGTAGGCCGCCCCCCATACAATAACATTGTTAGAGCTATTATACTCTAACAGAGTGTACTAACCACGTCATTGCTGACGGTTAAATGTCATTTAGTAGTTTAAATGTCTATCTGGTGAGACGTGCGACAATATAGAAAAATACAGAAAAGTAAAGAAAGGTTTTAACTAATAAAAATCCTTAACTTCATTACAAATCACTCTTTACAAATCATTCAAATAAGAAAAAGGAAAAGAACATATGAAAAATAAGACAAAGAAAAGAATATAGGTACAAATAAGAAAAATAAAAGAATATATATACAAACGGCAATGGATTACCAAGTTGTCCCCACAGTTTATTTGCTTATCACACTTATTTGCTAGCTGTGGTCAGACGTTTTGAGGATAACACTTCACAAGTGAATGTGGGTATTTTAATCAGATTACTTTTTTCAAATAACTAGTAAAGTAGCACATTATTTTTAAATTGAGTTACTCTTTCAAATAAGTAATGCAAGTTACTTTGTTTTACCATTTATTTATTGACACCTCTCCATTTCCCATGTTGAGGGAAATCATAAGTGCAGAGGCATTGTGTGCACTGTGAAACATTGTTTATTGTAGTTCTAGATTAAATGTGAGTGGGCATTTACTTATCTCACTTGCACAAAAACATTTAGTATTTCTCAAAATTAATAAAAACAGTGAAATACAAACTCATAATATTATGCCTACTTGTAATAATTAAATGTTAAATTACACAATGTATTTACTGTATTCACAATATTAACCCGTCTTTGCTACTAACCTTTATGATCCAATTCAACCAAACCAATAAGCGTAAATGATTTTAAACAAACATATTTGTTTCATTGTTTTTATTTCCCAAAAATATTACTTTTTTCTTATTAAAAAAAATAAACAAGCAAGCCTAGCTTATATGAGGAAAAGTAATACAAAAGTAACATGACACATTACTTTCCACAAAAAGAAAATAATGCAATTACATTTTAAGGAGTAACACATGGTTTAATGCATTACTTTTAAAAGTAACTTTCCCCAACATGACGTTCATTTATGTTGAAGAAAACATTTATGACCTGGGTAAATTCTAGCTGAACTAAGGTAATTCCTCAAAACAGTGATTTAGTTTCTTCTTTTTTTATATACATCAGAGCTTTCAAAGTGAACTTTTACTAAAATATTATTATGCATTTTTGAACCAATGTGAAATTAAAATGAAATTGGTGGCCATATTTTCTGTATTGAAACAATTTTTAATGTTTAAACATTTAGCAGCTTTCACTTAAGAAAGATAGAAGTGATAGAAATGTAAACAATTAAACATTTTTTTCTTTTTACAGTTTGACAAAATTAATAAGAAACAAGATTCTATACTATCTCAAAGCCACTAATATCATACATGTACATTTGTGATCATGTGATTTCTTTGTACAGTCAGATGTTCTTCCACTGATGCACAAGATGCTGTTTGGATCATTCTCATGATGATCTTCAGCAGTTCATGCAGCTGGAGTTCTGCTGACTTAATACTAATTAAATTATTGAACACTTGAATTGAACACTATTGAATGTTTTGTTGGTGCCCATGTTTTCTAAACCAAATATTCTGTCTGAGCCATCATCTAAAGTTTAAGCCTCGGGCAGCTTTCACTTTAAAAACTTTCATTTAGAAATGAAAATATGTCATTCAGTATGTCAAATTCTGTTCAGTAATGTACTTTATTGTCAGCAAGCTACATTTAATAGATATCTTGTATAGCACAATGCATTTCAATCATTTGCATTAGATGTTTTACATAAGTAACAATGGAAATTCAAGCAAAATTACTTTATAAATACAAATAAAAGTATTTCATTACATTGGTATGGTTATACTCTGAGGGGGAAAAAGTAACAGCAAATAAAAGTCACTGCTGTTTTCTTTAATGGCTGCATGAATTATTTTTGTGCGTGTCTGTAAGTGTCATTGTGCCTTCTGTTTCTCCCACTGCTCGGGTGTCAATGTTTTCTGTTCGAATGCATGGATCTCCTTCAGCTCCTCGGCAAGGCAATTATTCACCATCCTAACAACAAACATAAACACAGACATTTATGAAAACATCACATGAGGTCAGTAAGTCTATTGATTCCACAAAGCCTGTTCCCCACTATCCTCTCTAAAGACAATACTCTTCCACATGATTTGGTCCTGTAAAAAGACGCAGTTCATTCTGCTAAACCTGCATATCTGTGTCCGTGTCTGAAGCACTCTCAGCCAGCTGGGACTCTATCAGCTGCAGATAATCTTTGCACAACACTGCATCATTGATTCCATCAAACAATTTTCCTTCCATTTTCAGGTGTTCTGTACTCGGCTGAAACAGCAAGGCCAATTGTTTTCTTAAATGGCAATATCCATTACTGATATGAAATGCAACCTGCTTGGCACATAACAGTAAAATGCATAGTATTTAAAATAAAAAGGTCCACATTAATTTTATGTAAATAATAACAACAAATGGCAACATAAACTAATCTTTACTATACAACTGCCCCTCTATATTGTGTTAAATTGACTGCAAAAAACGTAATGTCTGTTAAAGGTGCAGTAAATGATTTCTCAGGAACGCTGTTGAAGACCATAGTAACATAAAAAAAGATCTAAAAACACTGAAGCAGCAGACTTTGTGAAAATGTATAATTGTGTCATTCTTAATCTTTGGCCACGATAATATGGTAACAGGTAGAGCTGCACGATTATTCGTAAAAAAAAAAAAAAAAAAAAATCGCAATCTCAATTCAAACACTTACATGATCTCGTTCCTAAATGACAACGATTCGGCCACGTCAATTACATTTTTTACAAAATCACAGCAGAACATTCAAATCTGCATTGACTATTCATCATGTATACTGTAGTTATGAAAACTTCACAAACTGTCTTTTCAACCACAGTACTGTTATTTATGCATAAAAAATATTCAAATGATCACAGAAATACTGGGATAAAAGTTTTAATATAAACACCATGTCTTCGGAAGCCATCAATATTAGATTTGATTAGATTCAACTTTATCTAATCTAATCTAATCTAATATTGATTTATCAATATAGAGCAAATCCTCTTTTGAAAGTAACTTTGGAATTCTGAATGTTCAAATTTTTATTTGTCATTGAATCGCTTATTGTAGTTGTATTTGACACACTTTTGTTGTCTAAATAATGTTTTCTTAATTTTCTGGTGTTTTCTTCAGTTTCAGCTCTCTCAGCTACCCTATTAATATCATATACAGTAATACCTCGGTTTACGAGTTTAATTCGTTCCAAGAGCGAGCTCGTAAACCAAAATGCTCGTACACCAAAACAATTTCCCCCATAAGAACGCACTAAAAATCACTTGATTCGTTCCACACGACCATAAATGCCCATTTTAAATATTTTGGGGGTTTTAATAATAAAATAATAATTCATTACATTTATATAGCGCTTTATCAAAGTCTCTCAAAGTCGCTTTACATGGAAGGGGGAATCTCCTCAACCGCCACTAGAGTGCAGCATCCACCTGGATGATGCGACGGCAGCCATATTGCGCCAGAACGCACACCACAAACTAGCTTTATTGGTGGAGAGGAGACAGAGTGATGATGCAGCCAATCAGAGAAAGGGGATGGTTAGGAAGCCATGATGGACATATTTGGCCAGAATGCCGGGGTTACACCCCTACTCTTGCGAAAGACATCCTGGGATTTTTAATGACCACAGAGAGTCAAGACCTCGGTTTATCGTCTCATCCGAATGACGGTGCTCATTTCAGTACAGTGTCCCCGTCACTATACTGGGGCGGTAGGACTCACATAGACCAGAGGGTGAGCACCCCCTGCTGGCCTCCTAACACCACTTCCAGCAGCAATCAGTCTCCCATCCAGGAAAAGACCACACACATCCCCGCTTAGCTTTTGTGAGCAACCAGTCGTAGGCTAGAGGGTGACATTGCTGCCGGGGACATTGCTGGCTAGAGCAGGGGTGGGCAAACTACGGCCCGCGGGCCATATCCGGCACGTTGGGCTTTTTAATCCGGCCCGCCGAACTTGCCGAACCTATATTAAACCTTCATTTTACATTTCCCTGTAATGTCACTTTGTCGCGGCTGCAAGCGGCAGTGGCGCTGAAAGTGTGGTGGAGAGTAGGCGTGTGTCGCAAACCCCTCTACACCCCCCTTTATAGCGTTAATTCCGTGCTAAAAAGGAACGAGCGCAAGAGCTACACGCGTAAATACGGGTACCCGCGAGCTCATTTTAATCACTCGCGCGCGTGTGACATCTAATCTGCGCACGCGCGAACATTCGCCCGCTCTCAACTGCTGTTTTTGCTCGCGCGAGCATTTTTATTTTTTGTCAGTCGTGGGCGGAGCTTGCTCTTGTAACATCAAATGTCATTGGTTAGTTCCCTTTTTTCTAGAGATCAGTTGTGATTGGACGCCTGTGATTGTCAATCTAGAGCTGAGGCAAAGATATGATTCAGTCACATTGCATATTATGGTTTTTCTGTCGATTAAGTTGTATTAATATTGTTTTGTTGTAATTTCACGTGTCCCAGTCGAGTGATTTAAGACCAAACTATACTTTATACAAGTTTTCATATACAAGTAAATGCACAGGTACGACCTTCTGAAAAGAAGTTGTATGCTGTCAACGTTATGTTGTTATTTGCTGCATTCAAGAACATGACCTGCAAATACAAGAGGAAATATAGTGTATGTTAGAATAAAATGTACATGACACTTAGAGCTCATACACCAGTTTTGAAGTCAATAAATATTTTAAATTGAGGGAAGTATATCCTGCCTTTGCTCTGGTCATGTCCCTATATATATTTCCCTCAGTTATTTTCATGCGTCTGTTGTCATATTTTATCTTTCATTCAATAAAACAGTATGTATTTAGTGTTCCTTCATCAGGGCTCAGAAGAACAAACACAGTAGTGTTTTTCAGGTAGAACCAGCAATTACTCTCAGCTAATTTGACAAAAATAATCAAATGTAAAATAGCTTTGAATTGTCTTCACTATATATTAAAAATATCTGAATTTATTAAAGTTACAAAAGTCAAGAGCAGTGAGTTTTTTATTTTTGAGCTTGCGTACCCGTGTAGCTCTGTTTTCCGCTCGCGGATGTAATTTACGCGCACACAAACATCAGTTTTGCGCTCGTATATTAAAGTCATGGACCCAAACCAACCCCCCCCCCCGGTCAACAATCCCGGCCCCTCTGTCAATTTTAAGAAACCAATGTGGCCCGCGAGACAAATAGTTTGCCCACCCCTGGGCTAGAGGGTGACATTTTAACCTATTAATTACATTTAAAATCAATAAATTAATCAATAAAATCAGTTTAGTAAAATAAATCAGTTTAACTGTCATTATTAACTATTTACTGTAACACGCACTTTACCTCTTCACTGCTGGCATGATCGAGACGAGAGGAGAGGGAAGGGGGGGTGGGGTGTTACTGCTTATATATTTCACTACATTGTAGCGTTGCTTCTTTTAATAACCAGACAGGTTCCTTCTCATTCAGAGATTTTATTTAGAACTATCGGATTGCGGTTCTGGCTTCAACCCACGCCGTACATAACAGAAGAATCAAAACTATCTCTGCTTCGGAGCTCTCTCTCTCTAATCCCTCAGAACTCAACTCTCTCTAGCGCCGACTGAAACCCCGACCTCTTAAAGTGACAAGACTGTTAACTTAACACTTATTGAACACATCAGATTAACTAGTTCCTTCAACATTTGCAACGATATTACAACGTGAAGAATAGCGATCACAATTAATGCAACAACACGAGGTAAAACCGCTGTAAATCACTTATGTATATGATCTGTACAGAGTTATAACTGTTATAGTATGCTGTTCTCTAAAAGTGTATGGCCCTTTAAGAACGTCATTGAAATTGTTGGACTGTGAACACATATAAAATAATGCACAACTGCGCATGGGTGAGGGAAATTTTTCTCGTACACCGATACAATGCTCGTACACTTATTTGCTCGTATACCAAGTCGCTCGTAAACCGAGGTATTACTGTATGTAAATTTCTGACATTGATCATGTGACTTCTTTGTACAGTCAGGTGTTCTTCCATTGAAACACAAGATGCTCTTTTGATCAAATCATGATTGTCAGCTTATAGGCTACACACACACTTATTCTAATGGGGGGCCAAATCATTTTTTATTTTCAGTTTTCAAACTCAAATTGTTATGCTTATAACCTGAACTTTAAAAACTGACAACGAGAAAATGAAACATAGAAATAGAGGCATTTTCACTTTTGGTTTGAGCTTCTTGTATTTTCTATGGACGATGAATAATTCTCTATACCAAAGAAATCGTGTGTTAAAGCAACTCACCTGTGTCTCTGCAACAATGGTTTTCCTTCAAATTGAGGAGACACTACAAGAACTTTAAAACTGGCAGCACATCTATTGGGAGACGTGTCTTCTACATCCTGAAAGAAAAACGAATTCTGATTAAATGTAAAAGTTTGCGTATTTTCTTTAATTAACGATTGAAATAGGAAAAAACAACTGCTGCCTGTACATCACACATGTAATTCATTCTCACTCCAGCTTCATCTGGTTGTGCAGTTATACATACCACGTGTATCGCACCAATCTCCGCGATCAGTTTTTCACGAATCAGATCTGGGGTGACTGACATATTTACCAGGATGAAGTATATGCTTTGGAGACGACGACGTTTTTATAAACGATTTTAACGTACAGTAGACAGTGTTGATCTCTCCTAATCATGCAATAACTACCGGTTTGCCTTAGAGAGGAGGAGCTTAGTAATAAAAACACCCATTTGGGGTTTGGCCCCGCCTCTTAAACAGTAACGACCAATCCCTTTATCAAACTGTTTACCAAACGTATGAAAACTGACCAATCACAGCAGAGAATTTGGGGTCCTTATCATTGTCGGTGTTCTCTTTATTTGCTTGATCGAAAAAGCCAAATAATTACCTTGGAAGATGATAAAATCAAACTAAATCAATAAAGAGGATCAAAAATGCATTTATTTATAACGTGTATAATAAAAAAATATTTAACTTAATATTTTATACGCTTAAAAAGTGACTGCTTTATCGTATATTTGTTCAGGCCACACACGAACATCTTTAATGGTCTAGTTTGAAACCAAAGATCCCCAATACCAAAACAAATGAATGTGTTAATGATTTAAGTGAAGAAGTCTCGGTTTTTGCTATTTTTATTGAGTTTAAATAAGAATGTTAGATTATAGTAAGTATTTATATCGCCTGAGATAATGAACTCTTGAAAGATGCTCTATATATGGAGAAATTGTTAAATAAGTGATATGAACAGATGATATATATAAGTAGGAAAGAAAGGTCTCCACGTTACCAACCCCGTCTTTGCAAAGGCGTTTGAGCTCATGAAGAAAACAGGATGGTGGTAGAGGTGGAGAGTTTCTATGGCGTGTATATGTTGTTCTGTACTAACCCGAAATTCAAGGGTCGAATATATATTGGCTTCACTGTGAACCCAGAGCGCCGTATCGGCCAACACAACGCAGGACGACACCGAGGAGGAGCCAAGAGAACCAGCGGCAGGGGACCGTGGTGAGATATCAGCTGAAAGTTTAATATGGCCAACAAATTACGACCAGATCTTTAAACAGAGAAACCGGTGGTTTTGTAGTTAATGTACGGGGTTCTGTTTGTTTTTCATTTTAAGGGAGATGGTTCTTATCATCCATGGCTTTCCATCTGATATTGCAGCTCTTCGGGTAAATATAATTTTATGTTTGTGTGTGATGTCTCGTCTTTCATTTTCCATTTGTACAAAATTTTCTTCTTTATGCTTACTTTAAAGCTATGCTATGTTGTGATTTGAATTTTATAAATGAAATGTTTTCTTTTTATTCTTAGCCATGATTATATTTTAATTATTATTATTATTATTATTATTATTATTATTATATAATAACAAAGTTACTAATAAGAGAGTGCAGGGGACCAAAATCTTCCTTTACTTTACCCAAGTACTCTTTATTAAAGGTGTAATAATGATTTTATAGGAGTTGTCGGGATGGATTTCATTCATTCATATATCCTAGGCTGTGTCCAAAATTTTATTCTTCCCCACTATATATAGTAGGTGAAAAACAGTATGTGACAAACGAAGTAGGTCTGAACTCACAGTACTCAAACAAGACTACACAAAAAGTACCTAGATGACCTATTAACACTGCTCAAAAAAAATGAAGTGAACACTGAATCATCACACTATAACACCAAGTCAATTAAACTTCAGGGATATCAATCTGTCCAAGTAGGAAGCATAAGCGATTGAGAATCAGTTCCCGTTTCACCCACTTTGGTGCAAATGAAATTGACAACTGGTGCACTGGTGAGGTAACAGCAAGACAACAATTTTGCAGGTGGTGACCATAGACAATTGTTCTCTCTTTATTCTTATTTTAATGACTGATTTGTCTTTAGTTTTGTGCTTTGCTAAGGTCTTTGTCACTGTGTGTAGCATGAGGCAATCCCTGTAACCCAGTTAGGTTGCACCTGTTCGACCAGGATGGGACCTTTACTGGCCTTCACGTTCCCCAAACCTGAATCCAATTAAGAACCTCTGGGACTTTATGTATCGGAGCATCAGAGGCACCACAGACTGTCTAAGAGCTCAGTGATGACCTGAACCAGGTCTGGGAGGAGATCCCCCAGGACACCATCCGCCTTCTAACCAGGAGCCCAGACATGAGTGCATACAGACATGTGGGGGCCATGCGCATTACTGATGTACATTATAAATGGCTGTGATGAACTTCATGCAAGTTGGATCAGCCTGTAAACAGTTTTTTGCATAGATTTTTAGTATGATTTTGAATCCAGCTCTAAGTGCTTTTGGGCTTCCATTGACTGTTGACACATAATTTTGTTCTTAACAAATTATAGATATATATATATATATATATATATATATATATATATATATATATATATATTTTATTCATTATGATCCAAGGTGTGATTTAAGTGTTATCTTAATTTTTTTGCGAATTTTTACATGATAGACATTTTACTGTCCTATGATGCCACAGGAGAGGATTTATGAATGGAAGTGAAGCGACGCAACTGGCGCTGGTAAATGATAGTAAAGACATAGCGAATATAGTAATTTGGGATTACATTCATACTACACACATTAATACTATATAGAACATACTACTTTTTTTTTAGCAGTCACAAAGTAGTTATGTTTTTGGACGCAACATCTGAGTCCACACTTTTGTGACTTAATGGCGCTTTTGACTGTGGTGTAGAAGACTGCTGTGGAGATCATATCAGTGCGGGCTCGGCAAATGTTCACATCAGGGGTGCTTATTGGCCTCAAAAGAGGCACTTACAAGCACCCTTCTTAACCTAATGGACCCAGGCACACAGCGGTCATAGGAAGTACACGAGATCACAAGTGCACATGAAGTGGGCATGATTTTGGGTATATGTGGGCAAAATTTTGGGCATGGCCAGAAAAGTTGCTTTTGGCTGTGGGGCCAAAGTTGTTTGTCAACATGTGAACCAGAAAAATTGACCAACAAATCATTTAAAATCCACTCTAATAAGGTGTTCTGTAACCATGTGTATACTCAAACCAAGTTCATCCTTGCTGAGGAGCAGAGCTGAATGAACAGTGTTCTTCTAATATAAATATAAATATTGTGAGGTAAAAATGTGCAGTTTGTCTTTGTTTTAGTTATCCTTTGTTTATCTTTCCTTTGTTAGTTTGAGTGGGCTTGGCAGCATCCACACATCTCTCGTCGTTTGTCCCATGTTGCGCGGCGCAGCCGTAAAGAGTCTAGTTTGCAGTTCCACTGGCGTGTGGTGTCAAACATGTTGCGGGTCGCACCATGGAATCGACTCCCCCTCACTGTGCGCTGGCTAAAGCAGGAGTACCGGATGGACTTTTCCCCTGTGCTGCAGCCTCCACTGCACATTCCTCTAGCGTTTGGCTGTGTTCGTGCTAAGAGGAGACAGCAGCAGGAGTGCAAAGACCAGCAGGAGTGCAAAGACCAAGAGGAGAGACAGTTGGAGCGCTGTTTGTTGTGTGGAGTGTTCGTTAAGGTTAGTTTTACTCCGCTTTCAAATTAGTTTTGAGAAACCAGCTCAAAATGTTGTATGAATAACTGTCGTAATCCTTGTGGGTTGTGCTATTTATTTTATTTTTGGTGATTTCAGGTTGCACAAAGAATATCTTGTTTCCACACTTCCTGTCATATGGTTTGTCATCTGATTTGCCTGGCTAAACACTTTCTGAATGCAGTCCCTTCCCACCTACTTCCGGTCGAGGGAAAGTGTCCTGGCTGTCATAACTCGGTGTTGTGGGGGAGTTTGATACGCCATAAAAATGGCTGTTATGGTGATCTGGAAGAAATGACCTCATCCTCATCTCAGGTCAGCTTTAATATGGAATCAGAATGTATCAATATGTATTGTCAATATATTAAACAATTTTCATTGAAACCTCAATATGGATTGCCACCAGAGAGCAATTAGAAGCTAATGATAGTAATTTTGAAACAAAGTGAGGAATGTATATAGCACCTTACTATGTACTACTGTACACTCAAATCACTTAACAATCATATCAAGGCGTCTCTCCTCACCCAGCACCAGCATCCACTGGTACAATGGTGTCAGTATGCTCACCACACAACAGCTCGGTGGAGAGGAGAGAAGCATAAGAATATTATTAGGAGGCCATGACTGATAAAGAACATCACTAACATGTTTTCCAATAGCAACCTGGTTTTCCCAGGAGGTCTCCCATCCAGGTACTAACCAGGATCAACCCTGATTAGTGTCAGTGAGCAATCAGTCTTGGGCTACATGGTGATATTGCTGCTAACAAATAAAATAAACTTATGTCTCAATGATTTCATTATAAAATTCAATAATTGTTTTTGTTTTGAACAGAGTCATTGGACAGATGAACTACAGTTATGAAGAAAATGTGATACAGCGGTTTCTGCAATTTAAGAAGTAATCATTGGACAAGAGAAATGGACACCAAATGAGATGAAGTATTTTACTTAGTTGACCTTTTGAAAAGGATTTTCAGACACATTTTAAAAATGAAATAAAACATTTTAATTCAGCGGTTGTGTGCCGAGAATAATGAATGAACTTTTTTTTAAGTGGTTATTTTTATTTGAAATCATGTGTGGTCATATTTATTGAACAATAAAAATTAATTAATAAAATTTGTGTTTTGTCTCCCCTTGGTTAGGATGTTGAATGACTTCTTACAAACAAAATGTTTACACTAGATGGAAATGGATGAATGTTAGTAAAAATCTATAAACCGTGTGGGTGATTATTGATGCAATCAATAAAGGCGAAAGAGTGTAAACATTGCGGCTCAGTAGCTTTTTATTATATTATAACAAATAATAGTGAGTTTGAAGCAGGATTACCTGTGCAAACAAGGAGGGTGCTTAAAAGCAGTCATAACAGTTATTCAAATTATTCACATTTTTGCAATACTGATCAGTGTCACTGGTGGGACAGAAACACTACACTGACTACAGCACTAAGTCTGCAGTGTTTGTGCCCCCAATATAGATTATAAAGGCCTCACTGCAGCAATAATATTTCAACGATATCGGTCTGTTAGAACATTCAGTTGACAAGGTGATTAAATTCAAAGGATTTTATATATTTTAGGTATAAATAAAAAAAAGGTTCATACAAATTAAATGATTAAAAGTGATGGAATATTAGAAACGGATGTTGTTAAAGTTTCAGAAAACCTCTTTGATGGTTTTTGAAACAAAAATAATTGGTTTACCAACTTTGCATTACTTTGTAAAGAGTAACAAATTGTACAGCCACTTAGTTAATTTTATGGAAAGTAATGTCACAGGTACTAACCTAACCTGTACAGAAGGTCTCTGCACCTTACTCTTAGTAAATACAAGGGAAAACAAAGTAACTTGCATATCTTATTTGAAAAAGTAACTGGTTGTAAAAGTAATATGGTTGTAAATGTAAAAGTATTGTGCTACTTTACTAGTTCCTTGAAAAAAGTAATTGATTATGTAACTCAAGTTGCTTGTAATGCATTTACTCCAATACGGTTTACAGATACCTGAAATATATAAAACTGATCATTCAACTCTGATACACGTTGAACAAACAGTGCTTATATATACACCGGTATGTATATTTCTCCAGGCCCTGAAGGTCTTATCCATGCAACTGTAATCACCTAGGATCTGGAGGTCTGTTAATGGTGATTACCGGCTGAAAGAAAGTACAAACAATGAGTGAGTACCGGTAATCATATCTTCAAAAACAGCATCTTGCAACATGATCTACGGTATGAATTTTCATGGGATCTTACCACACTAGACACAGGAGAGCAGCACTGAATGATCTTGCAGCAGTATCCAGCTAAAGTGGCAGAAAGGGCAATCTGGACTGCCATCACCAGCTTTTGTAATGCTAGGTAATTTTCAAAACCTATCTTTGGGTAAAAAGTCAAGTCGTTTATTTATATAGCACTTTATACAATACATATTGTTTCAAAGCAGCTTCGTCACAGTAATGAACAGGAAAATAACTACTGATTATATACTAATAATATATATATATATATATATATATATATATATATTAGTACATTATTCAGTTCAATTTTGATTCAATTGAGTGTCACTGTAGTAAAGTTCATCAATTAGGAAATAAACTCAACTGAAATTTAAATCAGCATGGATAAGGAAAGCTAACACCTAGCCGTTACAATTTTATGACAGCATTTAATTATGATCCAAAAATGAACTATGTGCCAACCAATCCAATTTCCCCTACCCAGAATGAGAGAATTTTCACAATAAATGTTTATGACTTACTTGTAAATTCCTACATATTGTATTTTGGGAGAATTCTCTGTCAGGCAGCCAACAATGAAATGCGTGAGGGAAAACACTTAAGTACATGAAAAAGCAAATCACAGAGGCCGAACACGCCACTACTTGCATTCCTAAACAGGCCTTCAGCTGGAAACATAAAATAACAAAACAAACAAACAGTTTTATTGGATACACTAAAACCTTTTTTCCTAATTGAATTAAATAAAATGGCGTATGACTAATACACACATTTTTATGAGTTTGGTAAAATGTTTTTATTTGAAAACGTACAGTTGGGAGGTGAAGATTCTGTGCAGCTATAGCCAGACTTCCAGCAATAATTATCTATAAAAGGGAAAGATCAGAACGTTAAACAGCAATAGCCCTCCAAAATGTGTTAATGTACAGATCTGTATATAACAGCACAAATACTTTGTTGACAGCACTTTGTTGCCGTTTAATTAATTATTTAATATCTTTCCTTTAAATTTTGCTGAAAAACCTTGGATATAGAGGCATGTAATGCTATCAATATTTTATTTCCAGTATAATAACAGCAAATTATTATTATTATTATTTATTTTTTTATTACAGTAAATTACTTTATTGTAGCCAATGTTACATTTGAGGGGGGGATTACATTTGAATGACTTTTTGGTTCAAACAGGCTCTAGATATTTTCGCATTTTATTCTATTGCATGAAATAGATAAGTGAAAGCTTTAAAAATCAAATGGTGTTTTCCTGATCTTTAAAAAGATTGCTGCTAACAAATGGATAAATGGGACAACAATGGAGACATGAAACGTCATCGCACCCCAAACAGGAAAAACAGTGTAAAGCTAACTTTTTGGTTTGCAAATTTGCGAACTTTGGGGTTGTTTGATTTGCCTTTTTTGCCCAATGGCAAATAAAAAAATAAAACAAAATCCTTCACTGTTGTTGTTATAGATTACAAATAGAGCTTGTCATTTCCTACTGCCAATATGCTGCTGTGAGCATGTAAAACATACTACTGCTGCACAAATAGCATATATAAAATGACTCATACCAGATCTATACAAGTGGAGCTGGGATGGTGAAGGGTTTCAAAGGAAACTCTGAAAACGTGCCGCAGACTTCTATATGTGAATGATAACCATCCATTTAAAATGATGAGCAGCAAGCTTATTGGCTGCAGATGCGACATGAACCAGTCCGCTTGTGTAATTTAGTAAATGATGTGAATATCATCAGGTTGCCTTAAGGACCCATTTCTGTACATGAATACTATTTTCAGACCTACCTGAAAAACTTCACACCCTGTTTATTTCCTTTCTATCTTTGTTCTATTTCTTGTTTATTGATAAATAATATCAACAAATAAACAGACTATATATTAATTTATGCATTCAGTTCTTGCTTTCCCTGCGATCAAACCCATGACCTTGGTGTTGTAAACACCAATGCTCTACTGATTGAGCTACAGGAAAGCTATATTAATAAAGAAACTCTTTAATAATGTCTTTATTTAATTTAAGTTAAGTAGTTTTGCTGTGGTATTGCAGCTTTCCAGTGGTTCAATCAGTTTACAACACCAAGGTCATGGGTTTGATCCCAGTGAAAGCAAGAACTGATTCAATGTGTTCCTTGAATGCAATACAAGTTGCTTTGGATAAATGCATCTGACAAATATGTAATTGTGAAATTTTACAGGTACTAATCAATTTAAATAACATCAATGTCTTTTTTTTACATTTAATTGACTTATTTCTGCATTTGTGATGTGTGCGTGTGGTGCCAGTCAAGATTTTGTCAGGCTAAGTAAAGATTTTTAGCTACTAACCCGAATGGGCAAGAACAACAGCAACAACAACAACTAAAACCCTTTGCGTTGAGCTCTGGCTTTATTCACTAAAAAGAAAATTGTGATAACTAGCCCCAGTCTTCTCTTTTATCTAACACTACATCCCTACAATACCGGAGGCTACAGTTTATAATTTTCAGTGTTTTATTAATTTCTATTTTGTTTGATCAAATATACCCATTTATCCACACATAGGCATAATAATTTATTGTGAGGCCCTTATAGCTAAATATTGTTTAAGTAGAGAAAAACATAAGAAACATCATATTGTTAAGATGACAAAAAATTTTGTTAAATGTAAAGTGTACTTACGATCATGGAGCAAATGCCACTCATTGTCAATGAATACATGGCCATGCCATTCACATATAATAACACCACAATCTCTGATGTGGTGAACAAAGCCAATGCAATCTGTGTTACCTGTAATGAACCACAAAACATTCATGAAAATTAACTATGGGTATATTATATTAAGCCTGACATTTGTAGGCTACTGTAAATTTATATATTATATATAAATGAGTGAGTAACGACATTTGCAAAATTGTGTTTGTATATATTCATCCTTCGGATGAGATCTAATTGTTGTCACTAAATCATGGTTATACACAGTACTGTATACTCAATTTGCCAAAACAATGGTTTCTAGAGTTTGTGTACAATTTTTCGCGGTCATAAACAAGAGTTGTAAGTAAGAAAGAAAGTTAAGTACACGCACTCCTAGCATTTTGGGTTCAGCCTCCAGGTATTTAAGTTTTTGATTGGGTGTTTTCTGAAATCGGATATCCAAAATCTCTCCGGGGTTCCGCTCTTCCTCAGACTCAATCGGCGCTTCATCTGTCGACGACATTTTCATGATTCAATTGATTAATACACTTACATTTATAAACACGAAAATAAATTAACATCGCCATACTCATTAGTTTTGATAAAATTCAGCAGCATAAATAAATCTATGAATTCCACAGAGAGTAAACCATTTTTGGATGAATTCCTGGAGCATTCCTAACCAAATTAAGCAGGAAAAGAACGAATAGAAGTAAAATACACATAAACGTACCTGCCATTTTGCTGATCCCGTAAAGAGGAAGCCTTAATTCTATGGAAAATACTTTCTCTCCGCACTTATCTCTTTTGTTTTGGGGTGAATTAGTTCCCGCCCCGTTACGAAATCGAGTTGAAGAACATCTGAAAACAGTTAGTCAGCTGACAGCAGCCTCGACTCTGAATTAAAGCCCAAATGCATCCACAAAAACCCAGACTTAGCTCGTCTCTCTTAGCTAGTCGACTAACCCTTACAAAAATAAGCTAATTCAGGTGTGCTATCAATACTCCAAGAAAGTACGGTTTTGCACGATATGGGTTGTTTTTTATTGTTGTTGAGTTTTTGTTATTAAAGACAATTTTAAGTTCATTCCTTCCTCCTTGCACACTAAGCAACCGTGACACACACCTATATATATTACAAATTTATTGCAATAATAATAATAATAATAACATATATATATATATATATATATATATATATATATATATATATATATATATATATATATATATATATATATATATATATATGATATTTATCATCACACGTGGCTGTAAATAAAGTAGCAAGAAAAAATTCAGTAATTTTATTTCTACAGAGACATGTATGTATAATGTGTTTGTGAATGTATGCACTTCTCAAAGAAAAAGGTTGGATGATTATTTAAAAAAAAGGTGTTTGTTCCTGATGTACATCATTTGAATAAACACACAAAATTAATATATAAAAAACGGGTATACCTCAAACTATATTTTTTGTTAAGAGGTTTTAACAGATAAAAGTGATTAAAAAAAATCACAAAAAAAGTCTAGAGGTAGTTTATTTTTTATTCCAAAGAGCATCACAAGGCATTCACACATACAGCCATTCACACACAAACACCTTCAATACATGTTTCAAACACAATGTACATTTATCTTCATCATATATAAATTATAAAAATAGAAACTTAGAATACAACATATCTGTACATCAATTAACATTTATTTATTCAGAATAAACAACAAAGAGCATGTAACACCAACTGATCTGTTTTTTGTTTTTAATGAATATTAACATAAAACCATTGTGGACAAGTCTAACTACAGCAGATTTATTACGGTACATTACGAGGGTGAAGGTATGTTAAACTATGACCTTAAACTCAAGAGAAGATCAGGATTCCATGAAAGAGGTTATGGGGTTAAATGTACCTGATTTTATTATTTTATTGAGAGCTGACAATGAGATCTATTCAGAAGACAATATATATTATACATAATCCAGAGTGTCACCTTCATTTTTCTTGACATAATGTTACAAATATTTGTTTTACCAAAAAAGAGAGAAAGAAATACAAAATAAATAAATGGAGAATGTAAGTTATTCTAATGGAAAATGGCAGGATATGGCATTTAAATGTGGTCCAACATTTAAGATGGCAGAGGGACTGAACCCTCTCTAGTAGTGAAAATAGAGAATAAAAGCATGTTTATTCTTATATTTCTCACATTATCTTTTATATTCACATATATTTACATCATTATGGCTACATATATAGAACACTCTTTGTACAAGGAGTGCTTTAGGTAACGCCGTAGCCCCTGATCATTGAATTACAAATCTGTAGCTCTGTATTCATGGCTACTTTGTCTCATGCACTTTAGTGGGGATAAATATACCTTCAACACTGTCCTTCGTCCTTAAAGGGAAACTCAAAACAATCAAATATTTCTTTCTCTGCTTCATTTGCGTTTTGACAATTTCATGCTAAACGATTTAAAGCGACATCCATCATCTTGTAGTCCTTTGTTTGTGCAGATCATTATGAACAGAACATGCTACATCTGGTCCCTATACGGATGGCAGTGGTTTGACACCACAAAACATTACCAGTCCCATTCCAGAGACAAATAACTGTCTTGCTCTGAGAATGTGGTTGGTTTATTTTGCAGTGGCCAAATAAAGACTAATTCTCACCAACTGTTCTTATCAGTTCACAGGTTCAACATGCTCTCTCCATCTGAGAGAAGATTGCTCAATAGTTTTGTTAGGTCAGGACTGGATCATGGTCCCACGAGGGCACACTCTTTGGAGGTCCATTTTAGTCATTATATCCATATGTCCTACACCAAGGGACCCAAGGAATCAGCTCGTCTTCTATGCTCTGAGGGCCCCTTTGTGCCCTTTTCCCTGCATAGACCCTATAATCCAGACCGTCCATAGTACCTAGCAGTACTCAGATATCTTTATCTATAAGGCAAAAACTCATGTTTTCCAAAAAATCATGTATCTTCATCATTCAACCATTATTTGCTGCTCTGAGGCATCAGTCACAAAGCCCTTTTTGGTGACAAATCAAATCATTTTATTCCAGTAATTGTCTCAGGATGAGCAGATTCTTCACGGCTTTGCACTGCTCTGATCTGGGAACCTTTTGGACTTTGAATCCTTTAAGAGGAAACAGACCAAGCAACAACAGAATTACACACACACAGATGCACAGACTGTTTATGTCTGTGTGTGTGCATGGCTTTGAGGATGGTACACAAAAGTGCTATAAAAAGCATCTGCTCGTGGTCCTTCCCATTCGTCTTATCAAACACATGCAAAAACAGTAGAATAGACAGTGATCTACATAGCATGTTATGTACACAGGAGTGAATGGACTGGATGGTGATGTAATGGAGTAAAAGAGGACTCAGTTGTGTATGTGCTTCTTTGTGTAACTGCACACGTTAATCATATATTTGGAATGTGTATCTTTTCTTTGATTGTCTGCTTTCCTCTTCTCCACCAGCCCACCATCTGTGTTTGTAAGCCTTTCACAGAGTTTAGTTTCAAAAATCACATGTGTGCCGGTCTTCAGATAGAGCTTTCTTCACACAGTGCCAGTGGTGCTCCTCTAAGGCAAGGCAGCTTAGAAAGCTCCTCCTCCATCTCACTAAGCTCCTCCCCCAGTCCCTCCTCCTCTCCATCTGGCCCTGCCCTTTCTCTACCATCCAGCTCCTCTGCCAGGTTCACAGCTGACTCCTGCAGTTTTAGTCCACTTGAGTTGGTGTAAATATGCCTGCCGTTGTGCTCACCCAGGTGCATACTGTGTCCGTGACCGTTCAGTGTCCCATTCCTTTTCTCTGTTAACGGAACAGCCTCCGACAACAGACTGGCACTGCTTGGAGATTGTGGTGTGTCTGTAGAAGGAAGCAAGTCCCGCCCTTTTTCCAATGTGGACGATGAGTGCCCACTCCCTCTCATGCCACCTTGCCGTTTGTAAATTAGAAACAACAAGAAACAACCCAATACAAATCCTATAATGAATAAAAAGATGTGCGAGGCCAGGAAGTGTCGGCTACCTGCGATGGCCACGTTCCCTCCCATGCTGGGGTTGTCAAGGGTCAGGTGGTACTCAGCTCTGCGACAGGGAGGCTGATCTCTGCCCACTTCATCACATAGGCACGTGTAGGTGCCCAGACTTTCCGCTGTGACCTGCACCTCCAAGTCATAGTTGTGGCGACGGGTGTGACTACCAGCGGGATGCTCCCAGTGACAAGGACGAGGAGATACTTGCACACAAGAAAGCAGGACGCGCAGACCCTCTTCGACACGCATTTCAATTACAGGTGGGGAACAAAGACCTAAAGTTAAAGAGAAAAAGGACACAGGTGATTAGGTCACGATTAGTTTTACAAAAAAATTAAAATGCCAAGGATTATATAAAGGACCCCAATATAATGACTCTGTTGGTACCCCTCTCTAACTCCATCTCTCTATATATGCTCAGTAAAGCTGCATTTATTTGAACAAAATACAATAAAACTATAAAATTGTGAAATATTATTACATTTTAAAATAACTGTTTTCTTTTTTAATATAGCATGGTATGAATTTTCAGCAGACATTATGTGTGTATGTGTATATATATATATATATATATATGGAAGGTATGTTTATATATATATATATGTATATATATATATATACACACACATTTTCAATCCAGTTCAACATAATTGGTACAACACTTTTCAATAATAATAATAATTCATATTATTCATATTATTCATATAATTCACTGATGAAAATATTTTCTCTGTTGCCACAGTGCTAGATGTGGTATATAGAAATTAAGTAACACTGTCAAACTTACCCTCTCCTTTGCATTGCCTGACCAAATCGTCTGTTTCTACTACTTCACCAGGCCTGAAACATAAACCATGTAACCATGTGATGCCAACGAACAAAGGAAGAGTCAGCTTCTTCTGTGTGTCCTCATATGTCTATATACAGATGTGAAAAAGTGGTGGTATGTAACATACTTCGCCATAGCACAAGCTCCTTCTTTATGCCTCCATACACAGCCAAGGCCTTGGGCACGTGCACACACCTCGCAGGAAGAGTACAGAGAACAACCCACTATAGGTAACTTCACCAGAGAGAGAGGAGACCCCACCAGAGTCTCATTCTACAGCAGAGAGACAGAGGGTCAGTTATGGATTCACTAGTCTTCAGATTAAAGATACACTATTGTTTCATAACACAAAAAACACTACGACAAACAATATTTTTCTTAAACTATGTTATTACTTTGTATAGCAATATGTTATTCACTGGCTCCTGTGCAGAAAACAGGGGGATTTCTTCAATAAGTGTTGCATTTGGACCAACAACAGCGACTTTGTGTAGTTCTCCATGATCTATAAATACACACACACACGTATATAAATCACACATTATTAAATTGAATCAAGCATATCGATCCATACTTGGATGACAATAAATTTTTTAAATAAGTTTTTTTTAAATATCTTTCTTACCTGTTCCAAGGTGCAAAAGAGTGGCCATTTGTTGCTTTGTGCCACTGAAGGACGTTACTAAGGTAACGGCAAGTTTAGTGTATGTGATGCCATTTCTGATCATTAATGGTGCTGCTACCACACTGTTCTCCATGAGCGGGTGATCCCGCTTGAACGTCAGCACTTTATCAGGCAGCTTCAGGGAGGACTCAAAGCCCTGCTCCTTCAGAGCACTATTCAAACACTGAAGAGAGGAAATAGATTATTACAGATTTAAAGCCGACAGTAATGATATTGAGTGAAACATGATGCTAGCAACTCGAAAGTCAAGGGGGTCGTTTACCCCTGTGAACACATATACTGATAATTTTTATATACTGTGGCAGTCGTGGCCTTAATGATAACCTAATTGGTTAGATTTTTCAATACCAGCAGGAAATTACTGAGGTGCCCTTGAGCAAGGCACCTCACCTCATTTGCTACCCGGGGCCCACAGCAAAAATTGCTGTCCATGACTGCTCCGAGTGTGTGTGTTCACTACTTATCACTAAGGTGTGTGCACTAACTTGGATGGGTTAAATGCAGAGGACAAATTCCAAGTATGAGTTATCATACTTGGTCTTCACATCACTCTAACTTTTTCACTCTCAATATATACTACCTTTTATGTCACTAGTTACTTTGCATAAAAGTGTCTGTAAAGGCTGGATACACTACAAATTTTAAAACATCCCTATACAAGTTTATGCTGAATTTGTAAGTGTCATGGTTCTGCCACATTTGGTCTAGTAATTTCTTGGTTTTGTGGCAGAGCTCTGACATTACCGTAATGTCTCGTGTTTGGTGTGTGTGCGCACGGCTTCGAGGGTTCAAGTCGCGCACACTCTTGTCTGTGTAACGTCTTGTGTGCGGGTTATGATGTCCAATCCCCAGACG
This sequence comes from Rhodeus uyekii, assembly GCA_037043235.1. Taxonomy (NCBI): domain Eukaryota; kingdom Metazoa; phylum Chordata; class Actinopteri; order Cypriniformes; family Acheilognathidae; genus Rhodeus; species Rhodeus uyekii. The sequence goes on from JAWRVZ010000007.1 coordinate 2,712,348, forward strand.
GTCGGTCTCGGTTTTGCGTCGGGGTTCGGGCATTCATGACCTATGTGTTTGTCCTTGTCGTGAGCGTGTGAGACGAGTGGTTGCTCGTTCTCACGTGCTCTACATTATATAAGTGGGCGTGGTTTCGAGCTCTGCTTGTACCGCGTGCACTCGTGTCTTTGTGCAGTGTTTGTAAGCATGCGGTTTGTGTTTACTTCGGCCGCGTGCTTTCATGTTGTGTTTTGGTGTCGCACGTGCAGTTTGGTTGTCACTAGTTGCGCGCCGTCTTTGTTTAATGTGGACACGCAGCGATGTGCGTTCACATTGGCTGCCTGTTCGTGTCTTGTCATTGTTAACCCTACCCACCTTGTTTACTTGTCATTAGTTTGATTTGTCCCAGCTGTTTCCCCATTCAATTACCCTTCTTATATTTAGTCCCTCCGTGTTTGCTGTCTTGTGCTGTTTCGTTGTCGTATTTTGACTATGTGTGCTGCCTTGTTCCCATCCTGGATGTTTCCTGTTCCCAGTCTAGTTGTGTTTGTGTTCTAGTCGAGTCAAGTCAGCCCAGTCTTGTTTTTCCCCCTCGGGGTAGTTTTTGGTTCCCTTTTTGTTATAATAAAATCCCTATTATTTTGCATATTGAGTTTCTTACTAGCTGGCCTCCATTACATGTATGTACTGTGAATAAAATAGCACAGTATAATATAATACGACATGTATCATATATGATATCATCTGGTATGGTATTAAGGGTGCAGTGCTATACCTGTCCCGGTCGTGGACTTGGAATGGGCTCTGGGTTAATCCAGGTCTCACAGCTCTTCTTCAGTTCTTTAAAGGGTCCATTCATCACCTTAGTGATATCCTCCAGACTGTACATACACACGGCTGACAGCTCCTCTCTTTCCCTACAATATCAAACAATATTCCCTATTTAATATCAACACAACAGAACACACAGGAGATCAATAGAGAACTGGAAGGCAAAGAAATTAAATGATTCTGAAGACATGAGATCAGCTCAGAAGGTCTGATCAGATCAGGTCAGAGGCGAAACAGATCAAAGTACCACTGTGAGGTGAATATGCCATAGAAGTGTGTGCTGCTGGGGTCTCCAGGCTGGTGCTGTACAGTGAACACATCAGTCAGAACGTTAAATCGCTGTCCGCTTGCTCGATCTTCACACACCAGCTGAGCCTTCAGAAACGTTGTCCACCGCCTCTGCAAAGTCTTCATACCACCTACATCAGACTAGAAAACAGAGCGAGAGACCAAAATAGAACAGATATGAAATAAAATGGGTGATTAAACATAGACAGATGGCAAAGAATAGAGGAACTTTATGACTGAAGAAATATGAACTCAAGTGGAACAGTACAATTACATAACATATCAACTGAGAGCAGAACTACTGTACAACATTCCTCTGAGACATCACGAGCAAAGCCAAAAAAGGACTAGAGACACAAGAAAACGCACTAGGTCTAGTTCCTACCTTGCAGACCCTGGCAACTCTGGGTACTTTGACTTTGGTGTAGAGGTCATATTCTTTAGCAACCTCAGTGAAGAAGAAGTAAATTTTGTCATCTTCACCAGTAGGATTGTTCTTCTCATCTTCTTGGATGAAGGCAGAACTGACAAACTCTGGATCTGAGTTCAGAAACAAGCAGGAGTCAAGACAACTGTAGTTTTAAACAATCTGGGTGTAAATTCACATTAAATGTTGGCTTTAATGTGTAAATGCCTGTGTCTGGATGGATGGATGGATGGATGAGTGTCTTACCACTAAGCCAGTTGATTGATTGCTCAGTCCGGATGCGTTCCTGCTCGATGCCCGTTGCCCTGGAAATCTCATACATTGTGCCAAGGAAGTTACTTGTAGCGGCAGTGTAAAGGATCCCTCCTGAAAGAGAGAGAGAGCAGAAGTTGTAGAGTAAAACTGAAAAATAGACATTTTTTAACTTTAGTGTTTTACTTTTATGTACTGTAAAAAAAATATGTATATATATATATATATATATATATATATATATATATATATATGTATGTATATATATATATATGTGTGTGTGTGTGTGTTATTTCCGTGTATTCAGTGTGTTTAGTTTTTACATTTTGGGAAACAAATGTCTCAGCAAGGATGGTACATTTTGAAGAAAACTGCTTAATAAATACACTACATAATGTCTTAATTAAGATTAAGAAATATGCAAACAGGTTTCTGTAAGGTATACGTTTAGGGTAGAGAAAGCATAATCACATCCTCAATTAGAAAAATTATAAGAAAAAAATATTTATTCTAAAAAAGTTTTCATTTAGGCATAGGGTTTTGGTTAGAATAAATATAATCTTGACACTGTAAAAACAATAGACATCTACTGCATGCCCTAATTAAGAAAGCTAAATGAACGTGTGTTTCATACCTGCCATGACAGCAGTGTAATGTTGACTGGGCTCAAATGGGCATTTCCCCTTCCCTGTCTCTATTTTCATGCTACCATCCTCATGCTTCTCCAGAGAGAATGACGAGATGTTCTAAATGAGGCAGAGAACAAAGACAAATGCAGTAATTGTCTGTCCTTAAATTTCAAAGAAATGAGCAAAAATGGGTTGAAGAAAAGAGTAAGAGAGAGGGAGGGGGGAGAGAGATGAGTACACAGGTGCACGCTTATGGTCATATACCACAGATGGAAAGCTGACAATCATTTAGGGTAATCAGGTTTATTGAAGTTCATCTACAACAATCTGTGTTCGCACAGCATATGTATACCTGCAATGTTTTGGGCATGTGTTCACGTTTCATCATCTGGTACATTTCTTTTTAACTGTCCTACTTAAAAGTATGACAAAAATTGAGTCAGTGTAGTTGTGGAAATTTGCACACTTACAATAAAAGCACACTGGGGATCAAAGGCGAAGGTCCCACAGGCATATATGCGTCCATCTCCCAAAAACTCCAGCAGACGGACGTAATTCTTGCAGTCATCCTGTGAGGGGCAGCAGAATAAAGCATGACAAAATGTGAGACTTTTTTATTTTTACTGTGAGACAAATAACATTCTCATTTTCTGTTTTGTTATATTACATACAGTTCTGTTCAAAAGTTTGAGATCAGTGCGTCTTTTAAAATACTTTTATTCATCAAGGATGCATTCATTTGATCAAAAGTGACAGTAAAGAATTTTAAAGGATTGTGTGGCTGTATTAATATACATAATTACTAAACATTATTATGGAAGCTTTTAGGTTTTATGTAAGAAAATACCAAGACCAATTAAAAATTGTAAAGTTAATTAATTTACATTTTGTTAGCAATAACAATCAAAGCAAATGGTCATTTGTGGCTTTTATTTGAATGGCTAATTAGATTATTTAACAGTCTATTATTATTCTATTATATTATTGTATATTATTATTTACATCATAGGTGATGATGTAAATGTATTTCTTCAAAGATTTTAAGCAATATTCTGGGCCAATATTCTGAGCTTGTGTGAATGTGTCAAGGTCAACTTGTAAACTGAGAGAGTTTCTGTATCAATAACAGTGATTGGTAACCTGAACCCCACTGGCTGTATCTGAGACCCCCAGATGTTTTCTACAATGAGACCTCCCCCACTTTTATCCTTTAAAGGGCACAGTTAATCGGTAATGATTGACATTTCACAGTAGGATCGTTTATAAAGCACTCAAGAGGCTTTCTTACACACATATCATATATGGCAGGCTGGAATTTTGATGTAAACCAGTTGATTTACTTGAAAAGTTCCATTTCAAGACTAGACAGACCATTAAGCACATAAATAAAGATTAATGAGAGACCATTTTGTATCGATCCATGGCTTTCCATGTGTTGTAATCAAACTGATAAAAAAAAAAAGTATTTAAATGACCAGTCACAGGTCTGCAGGGTCAATTAGCTCACTTTCTCAATTTTTTTATTTCGTTTCCTCTCGTACTCCATTCTGTCATGACATACCTTTTGTTTGCCTAATAACACCCTTTCTGACCCTCCCCCAATGGGGCCTCAGCCCACTTGTCAGTCATCTACAGGCCCCTCCCCCCAACATCATAGCACTGAATGCTAACCACAAATAAATGAGCTCATTAGCCCTCTCTCACACTCACTCGTCCCATGTGCCGTTCTCAGCTGAGAGAATGACATGCACACAGGAAACAATAATAAAGCCTGAATGTTCGTTCAGTATTTTCTTTTTCAATTAAAAAAAGGTTTAAACATGAAACAATTAATATTACGTTAGGAAACAAAGTTTAAATTTATGTTCAGTACTCAAATAAGACTAGCTTTATCTAGATAACCCTGTTTTTGGACACTTTCACTTAAAGAATAAATTAATCATTGCTGACAGTGAATTTTTTGCTTTTCTACAGTAGCATCAGTAACTGAAAATATTTAGATAAAATATTCTCAGTCAGTTAAAACAAAGCAAAAGCATTGAGGGCACCCTTTTCACATGATTCATATTGGGTTTTTTTGCGTGCTATTGAAAAAGACATATATCATATATTATAACCACCTAAAACACACAATATCATGAGTTTACCTCAGTTTTTCCCTTAGCAACACAAGATCTCCTCCTGTCTTCTGGAACACTCCACTCAATCTACATAGATTTTGGGAGAGAGAGATTTAGAGAGAGAGAGAGAGAGAAAATCTATGTCAGTTATGAATATGCAAAACATGTTTGGCCTGTAAAATACAGAGGCTTATATAATAAATGTGAAATCAGAACTTGGAAGTGTTTTTTATTTACTTATTTAACCATCAAACATATTAATACATTCAGTCAGAATCCAAAATATATAACATTTGTGGTCATTTACACAACATTAAGGTGGTCATGCCCAAAAAGCTCCATTCTCATTGTCAAATGTAGAAATATATGAAGCTCACAGCTCACAGACGTCACTTTCAAACTGAGCAGCATTTTTTTGCAGCGCATTAAATTCATATAACAAACTTGAACCCAATCATGTGAATCGTGTGGATTTCACTTGTAAAATTTGCAGAACAAAGGTGAAAGTGATAGCAACCACAGTTAGAGAAATTGGCACTTCTGGAGTTTGTCGGTATTGGACTGTACGTTTTCCTGCTCTTTACACAAACACATAAAAAATATGAAATAATAAAACCTGAAAGTATTAAATATTGAAATCAAATGTTGAAGTGATATTAAACAGATAATGAAGTGATATGAGATGCATGAAACAAGCTCAGTGCAGATACTGCTTGTCAAACAGGCAAATATACAGGTTATTATGAGAAATATCATCCTTACACAAAATACATGACTGCAGAATGATGTGAATAACCAATCACAATAAAGAATTCCAGAGAGACATGTAAGATTTTTGTATATTGAGTTTCTACACTTTTGCTATTTTCACATCTCTCACAGCAATCTCTGATCTTTCTACTCACATAATCAAATAATTTCCCAGCCAAATCAATATCTCATGTCCTTTTCATTATTTATTTATTTGGCAAATTTCATCACTTGATGATATAGGACCTGACCACCTAGTCTGAGTTTACTGTGTAGTATTTAATTTTATTTCACTGGCTGTCTGTATTTTACCATTTACATAAAAAAATTGGTTAAAATCAATATGTGTTTGATCTCAATAAGCTTTTTAGCACAGGAAATGAGTTATCATGATTTCGGTGTTATGATCTCACCACAGTAGCTCTCCTTAATCTTTTAGGCCTATATAATATTACGTGACACTTGACTAAGTAATTTTGCTTCCAGACAGAGCAGATAGAGGTATGGTGCAAGCATGTCCTGGGCTCTGACACACTCTGTGTGCTTGAGGGTAAACGGACGCGAAGCTACATTACAGTGTGTGATGAATTTTGACTCTGATGACAGGAGACAGTGAGAGGTGACTGCTGGGGGAAATGGGAGGGCCATCGTGGAGGGTTAATTTGGTTAGAGAGCTGCACTAGCAACCAGGGATGAGATCATCCAATTTAGCTTGATGAAAAGTGGTGTATTGAATCCTGCTGTGCTGTCTGTTTCGATGACTATATGTGGGTATCTTGGTGTGCAGTTAGGTATTGCTATTTGGCACAATGTACAAGCATATGTAATGATTTATTGTAATCATATTTTATGTAATGATTTAGCTGATCATTCCATCTTGAATTAAATATTTGAATTAAACACAGACGTCTCACCTGTCGTCTACAATTATCGTGTGTGTATAATATATGTAAGAGGACAAGAGAGACATATATATATATATATATATGTGTGTGTGTGTGTGTGTGTAAATGACAGATTGGAGCCACATTCTGCAGTCGGACGAGTCAAAACATAGCAACCTAGCACCGACAGACAACTGAAATGTTTTAATGTTAAATCGGGGACGCATCCCCTGGAACAGGGGTGTCAAACTCAATTGCACAGGGGGCCAAAATCCCAAAAAACTTTAGGTCGCGGGCCGAACAGGATAAACATTTATTGAAAACACTAAAACTAAACTTTTAAAACTTACCTTTTTTTAAATTAGATGTGAATAAAAACAGACAGAAATATTATTCTGGAATAAATCAACTTATACCTTAAATAACTTAAAAATATAAAAATATTTAAAAAATACTCAAAAAAAATTAAAATATATCCTGTCTAAATTATACAAGTTAAAAATAAAGTAAACAAGTAAGTAAAGTAAAAGTAAGTAAAAGTTAAAAGAACAAACATTCAAATGTACTTACTCTTATGTCATTTTATATAAAACTTAAAAAGATTTATATATAAAAGATTTTGCTCTCCATAAAAATATATCCTGTCAAAATTATACAAATTCAAAATATGGACATGCTGCACAACAAAACCTGGAAATCTAAATACAATTTTTGCTTTTCAGCAATAACAAATCAAATCATTCAGTTGAATTTGCTCTTATGTCATTTGTCTTATAGTGCCGTGCTTATCTAGCTCCGCAAATGAGACACACGGGTATACCGGCAGTATGTCAGTAAACATATACCGTATTTTCCCTCATATAACCCATGGGTTATAGCAGATTTTACACGTAATAATATTTCAATATATTTGTTACGTCCCTAAGGACGTAATGTTTTTTTTTGTTTTTGCGCTGTATTTTCTTTCTGGCGCTGATATGCTGTCTGACCTGTCAATCATGCAAGAAGACGTTCTGCCATGAGGGCGGGCTCTTCTCATCCGATGATCAACACCTGAATTTCGCGCACAAGCACTGTGTACGGAGCCTGAACAGTTATGAATAATGGACAATAACAATCGCGTGGTACTAGCGCGAGCGCGAAGCATCATTAGCCACTTCCTGTTTAATACAGGAAGTGTTCGGCGAGTCAGCTGGAGCGCGGGACATCTCGCGGGCCATTAATAAAATGCTCTCGCGGGCCGGACATAATTACACGCCGGGCCGGATGTGGCCCGCGGGCCTTGAGTTTGACACCTATGCCCTGGAAGGATCTACAAAGTTGCAGGAATTTTGAAAATCGACCACTACTTGGGAATCCTGCTGAACACATTGTAGCCAATTATGTATGATCTGTTTCTAGAGCAAATGTGTATTTGCCAATATGATAATGATCCCAAACACATCGTCCATCCAACAAAGTTGTACACAATGAAAGTTTTCATGCTCAAAATGTTTGAGGTGTTTAAGTGGCCTCCTCAGTACCTTTAACCCTAAAGCCAATGAAAACCTATGGTATATTATAAACCTGAATTGTGATATTGAAATGCAGGAATTACTGAATTGCAGGTCTTCCATTGAAGGTTAACTTTTGTAAGAACTTAAGGAGTATTGAAAACACGTTAAGCATGATACGTGCAAAAATTGGTGAGTCATTATATTGTGCAAATATACCACACGGATATATGTTAGGAAATGTGTTCATATGTAAATTAACAGTGGTGCAAAGATCATGTACTTTTGTGGGTCAACCTGGGAGTTGTCACCTTGGTTTCCTCAACTAAAAGCCAACTGAATTTTTCTTTTAGTTTTGCATTATTGACAAACTGTGACATTCACTGCAAGAGAAAAGAGAGCTTACCAACTTCCTCTTTGATAGGTTAGCAGTATCCACGGCAATGATTGCATCACGTGCACCGAGGTAGAGCATCCCTGATGCACGATTCAACAAGAAGGTGCTGAAGTTATATACGCCCCTAAATTCAAGGGAACCCAGCTTAGAAACGTTTGCTGAAAGAAAAAAAAAATATGGATTACATGTCAAAAGATGTATCACAGCAACTTCCAGTAAATTAATTAATACGAGTCACACAAATTAAAAATAAAAATAGACACTTTCTTCCTTACATCCATGCACAGACAGATTCATTCTACGATATTTGTCACATCCTATACACCAGCCCATTCACAAACCTATTGGTGTGATAAAACTTAAAGCTACATATGATTAGAAAATTCAGATTGTACTATATTTGTGAGGATATTTCTTACAAGAATAGCCAAACTTTTACATATACGCACATACTTTGAAAGTCTGTTTAGCATCGGTGAGCATGAGTAATTCTGTTCAGATATGTATATTAGCATGTGGGTTGAGGCACTGAAATTTTAATGCTGTTTAAGACGTGCTATATCTGATGCCCTTGGCAAATTTAATACAGCGTCTGCACTGCACTGCATTTAATCTGTTCCTCTTTATATAGAATGTGAAATACTCATTTGCTCAATTACCCTAATCATAACCAAGTCTGTGTTTAAGAGATTAGATAAATGTATATAGACACAGCAAAAGAAAGAGGACAGCAGAGAAAAGTTAAGGAAAGAGGGCATATCACACTCATCTTGTAGTGTGATATGAGTATCAGAGGGACGAATCACAGTAAGTGACACTAAGAATCACCAATATCTGATCTGTACAAGTTTGTTCTTGCCATGAAACTAACAGAAATGTTATGTATTAAATGAACACTCATTTCTTGAGCAGTTCAGACTGTTAGTGTTGTATGTCCTGTCTGTTTAATGTCTGAACTCATGAGACATCAAACACAGATTTGATGTGAAACAGAAAGGCAGTCTGTGATCGGTGACCTGGTTTATGTGGATCTATTTGCCTTTATATTTGTGCTTTTTTTGTACTGACTGCAGCCATTGGCTTTGGATCTGAGCACATGTGATTAGATTAATCACTTGTAATCGCTCTTCTACCACTCTCATCTCAGTTAATCTACATCCATTTCTTCTTCTCTTATCTGCATTCATATTCTTTGTAGTTCTGGCCTGAAATGTTTGGACAAAATTATATCACACACTAATAACAATCTCTATTCAATTACCAAGATCAAACGTTGTTGTGATAAAATTTAGAATTAAAGAATATTGATAGGTCGCATACCATTAGTGAGATCAGTTATTTTTATGAAGAGGTGCTGAATCTCTTTTTCATTTGGCCAAACAATAATATCAATAAGCAAATAACAAGAACATTTTGGTAATGTGTTCCAAGATCCTGCTGTTACATAACAAACATGCACAGCATGGTTGCTCAGGTTTTGAGTGTTTACTTTAACATTACTAGTTGGTTGATTACTCCCATTTCTATTGTAATGTATTGTATTGCATATTCTATTCTAACTCTAAACATTAGGCTTCTAACACAATAACTTTTCCCCATGCATCATATCAAACAAGCACACACATTTATCTTCTTACGAGGTGATGACAGCCTTTATACAGCAAGATAATCACCACCTTCTAAAGCTAATATCTGACAGCTGCCAAGCCAAATGTGTCCTGATATAATACCTCACTAATACTCTCTATAGTACATGTACATGGGTACAAAAAGATCGGACCTGATATAGAAGAACTCTGAACAAACTGCACCACTTTACCTAACAACACCAAATGAGCACATTTGAGACTGACCATCACAAATCACAAGCTCTAACTCTAAAGCCCTCTGTAAACTGTAAAAGCCTGTAAAACTGCATAAAACAAACAAACAAACAAAAAACTTTTGTGTTATGTGATGACATCCGAAGAATGCCTCAGCATTTTTTTTGTAGTCAGTTACCATACCTGCTAGTCATCTTCAAAAACTGTTTTCCAATTCAGACCAACATACACCCAGTTTTATAGGTGTATGACTATTCTTAAATAAATTCACAAAATGGATTATATTTACATTTACATGCTTGCTTGACAGCCAGAGAATAAAAACTGCTGTATTTTTCAAAGATGAATGGCTCACATGAAACTGTTCAAATGCAAACAAAGCAAAGAAATATGATAATGTATTCTACAGTTTACATCAAACACAATGCACACATAATGGATATGTCATGAAACAGGAGAATGCAACAGACAGGTAGAACGAAACAAAGTTTATTGGGCAGACAAGCAGATAACTGGCAAGGTGAACAGGTGAAATGGACTGTGGAAGCGTTATCTGAGGCAGGCAGAGGGGGCTGAATATTAGTTGATGGCTGGTAGAAGACCGGAACGAGGATACACAGGTAAGTCTCTTTGAGGGTAGGTAATAGTTCAGGTTTTAACGATGAGACCACTTAATGGTGATTTCTTAAGTATAGTTGAGTGCTAAGAGGGTGCAAGTGGTGCAGATTAGAATTACGGTGATTGTGACCAAGTGGGTGTCTGACGTTGAAGGAGTAGCTGTGTGATAGGAAAGTTCAGATCATGGATAGTGATTGGTTCAAGCTTACTGTAATTCCACAACACAATATAGTGCTAAAATGCTATAATGTGCTAAAATACAAAATACAGTAACAGTTATGACCTGAAACATATGTTCACCTAGTTGCTGTGTGAGTAATAATTGGTATCTTTGGAAATTGGTAGCATTTGATTAGCATGTTTTTTACGATAAAGAAAATAATAATAATAACAGTAGTAATTATTATAATTGTCATTATTGTCATAGTACTGTTGCTATAAATAGTAGTAGTAGTAGCAGTGGCAGCAGCAGTAGTATTATTTATTATTACAATGATCACAATTCATCAGTCATTTTTCCATAATATCAATATACATTTAAATATGTAATAACATAATACTTTTGCAACTTAAATAAATTAAAAGACCTTCTTTTATTAAATAATAATTTCCATATTATTCTCTTTGTCTCCTTTTACATCCAAATCTCTCAATCTGTGCCTCACAACCTGCCAAAAACAAACCACACCCTCTACCATCATTTCTAGCTGTCATTCCGAATAAGAGACACAGAGAAGCAGAAAGCGAATGATGGAGGCAGTAGACAGAAACAGACAAAGACACTTGCTTCAGGCAAGGTCCAGCTAAATGTCACTGTGTCACACTCTATCCTCTCCCTCCAGGTCCTTGCAGAAATGTTTTCCTCCTGCTGCGCATACCGATGTGGTGTTGGTTCCTAGAGCTAGACCATCTGCCCCCCATTCCCCAAACCAAATGCCAATTCCCTTCAACTGTACATCTGACCACTCAACTGTGAGGGAATATATATGTATGTGAGAGAGACGGACTGCGACAGACAGGTAAGACACATTTAGAAATGCACAGCAGGGATTGATGGAAGAACAAATGTTCAGAATTCTCATGCAGTCCACAGGCAAGTTGAAATGGTAAAATACAGAGTAATGGATCTTGTCACTAAGGCTCCAGTCATAGGCTGACACAGCAGTCAAAGCCAACCTCCAGTCATTAATCATTCATTCAGTCTCAGCACATTAATCATGAATGATGAACGAGAGAAAAGGGGTAAAAAAAAGAGGAGAAGAAGTGGGCAGGAGTGAGTCTGATGCATTTAGTCTCTTATCATACTGCTCTGTAAAATGTTTTCTTTCTCCTTTGCTGCCTTCTCATACCTAAACTCCTAAAATCATATTGATTTCCATCATTCGCTTTTTATGCCACACTGTATGGCCACACAGCGTGTTGAGTGGGCTGTAAAAATGCTCTCTGATTGGCTCTGGCTGCTGAGGGATTTTGGGAATTGCCATTTAGGAGAGGAGGGTGTTCACCACTGCTGAATAATGTACTCTAAAACTGAATCTGTCAATCATAGAGAGAAACTCTGCAAGGGAAGAGAGAGAAGCTTTACAAATTAGCATTGTAGCTTGTTGTGTATGAAGCTCTCTTTTTTATACACAAATATTAAAGTTACATGGACCAAATACATTAAAATTTAAATAATAAAAAATTTGAAAAATAGCTTACAGAGTTAATATTCTTACATATACATATAAATACTGCAAACCAGGCATGAAAAAGTGCCTCTACATGAAATGTTTCAAAACTCCAATAAATATATCTACAAATACTTTCAAATTGATCATGAAGCAGTCGATATCCTCTGCTTATTCACCAAGGTAAAATGAATGAATAAATAAATGCAGACTTTCTAATCAATGTAAATAATTATTCAAAACTTCTGCTTACGCATATGATCAAAACTATGTTCCAACAAAAAGAAAACCCCTGCATTGCTCATGCAAACACATATTAGTAACAGTAAGTACACACTCATACACCTGGTCTAATTTTCCAGGAGCCATTCAACCTTGACTCATCCAACATGGTTAGCCCATTGGGAATTTTCGGAGGCTTATCTGCCATGTCAGGAGTATAACAGAGAGAATAAAACGCTGAAGCCATGATTTATGATTTATTCCTCATGATCGCTTCACGGTTACTGTGGAGACTGTAGATGCAGCTTACTGGCTGAATTGAAAAAGCAAATTCAAAGAGTCTAGAAGAGGAAAAGAGATGGATGGGGAGAAAAGGGAGGGATACTTTTTGCAAAATGAATGCAATAAATTTTACCTCATGCGTTTTTATACACCATAAAAGCTGTGGTGTGACTAAAAGGTGTGGATAGCACCAGACGTGGCTCTAAATGATGTCACAGTGGGTAATGGCTCACTATATAATTCTGATTCATCAATGGGATTTCTTTTTTGATTCGTGTCACATTCATGTTCGGTTTAGTTTAGTTTTCTCTTGTCGTGTCTGCATGAGGTCTGCATGAGTTCTTGTTAGTTTATATGACTAAACTTTAGTTATCATTCGGTTCTGCTGTTCCTGTTTAGTTCCCTGTTTTAACCTGTGTATATATTTCCTGTTTTGTTTGGTTCTCTGTCTGCTCTCGTTTAAGGAAAGTGGTTGTGTTTGCTAAATCTTCTTCAATTCCCTAAGTTTTTCTATTGTCTATTAATGATCTGTTTTTGTATGATACTCTGTCATGGTCCGCTTTGTAAACAGCCAATATGTTACAATTAGCTTATCCTTTAAAATATTGAGTGTGTGAAAATATTAAAATATCGAGACAGTGAAGAAAGTCTTCACACACTGCTTAAAGCTAAAATGGAAAGAGGTATTTAATATGGGTGTTTGAAATAACAGATGCACAGCAATCAAACATAAGAAACACTTCCTCTATCTCTTCCTGAGAAAAGCAAACATGTTAAGTTATCTCAAATGCATAGGGAGCATTTTTGCTTCAAATACAAAGCCTTTTGTAATGACACTTGATATCTTAAAGCTTATATTTAGTTACAGCATTGATAATGGATTTCCTTAGACAACAATGATGCAACTGACACCTATGAGTCACAGGAAATACTTTTTATTCATCTACTCAAGTAACTAACAAACACAGAATTATTTTCTTCAGGTTAAAAAGAAGACGTGCTCCTACAGCTCAGTTTCAAAAGTACGTCAAGAGCTTTAATTCACAGCGTATCATGAGAGAGCATTGGGTTTGTGTGACTAAGTGTGTATATATGTGAGCTTGCTTCTCTACTATATGAACTTTGAGTGCGATTGTTGTGGACAGGTTATATTACAACAGTCTGGTAGTGGGTTGTATTTATATAGAGAGATATTTATATATATATATATATATATATATATACACACACACACACACACACACACACACACACACACACACACACACACACACTCACTCACTTTATCTTACTATCAGTCTCTCTCACTTCATGTCAGACCACAGTAGATTGGTAAATTGATTTTGTTACAACAGACACACTGAATTGTGACTTACTACGTAGCATTTCATTTAGTCTTTATTCGTATTTACAGATAAACAATACAATTCAATTTAAAAGTTTGGGATTGGTAAGATTTTTTTGAAAGAAGACTGTTTATGCTCACCAAGACTATTGTATCGCTAATAAGCAACTAGGTAATAATTGAACCCTGAAGTGAAAAGAAAAGAAAAACTATCAAACTTTTGAATGGTAGTATAACTCTACATCCTCTTGATAAAACCCTCACTGATTCTTTTATTCAAAGTGACTTTTTAGCAGTCTTTTTAAATTCATGGTACTGGCACTGCTAATGCCAAGTTCTACTAATTGAGCCAGGCAAAAAGAGAGAGACCTCCAAATGAGGCCTGACTTGACCACACACAAAGGTCTATTTGACATAATCTATAATGACAGGTGGCCTGGAGTGGAGACTGTAAAACATTCAGGGTTAACTTGACTCGACTGCAGTCATGCTAAGTGTTTAGAGTGTGGTGAGAGTCTGTTTGTAACACTAACATTTAGCAGCTCCACTCAGTGAATTTCTCAGCCCCCACATTAACAAATAGAGAAACAGAGGAAGTAAACTGGAAACACTCTAGTCACCTGAGAGAATGTGATAAATAAGTGCAAAGGCTATACGAGGGAGGGGGATGGGGGTGACTTCAACAGCTGCGTCAAGGAGAACAATAACCTTGAGCATTTAGTAGTTCCATCTAGGGCTGCTATTGCATATATAATAGTTTAATCTAGACTGTGTGATTTTGTGTGTGTGAGAGAGTGTTTTGTAATAGGCTGTATTTTTTAAGCCATTTGGCAACATTTGACATATTTCTTGATATTTATGTATTTCTTCTGAATGTAGAAAGGCTTCAAATATAGGTATATAGAAATTTTCCAGAATAGTTTTTCACTAAAGTTAATAATCATGTACTGTTTGGCTTTGGCCAGAGGAGAACTGGTCCCCCGACTGAGCCTGGTTTCTCCCAAGGTTTTTTCTCCATTCTATTCTTCATTCGTTACGTCACCTGCCGGAGTTTTGGTTCCTTGCCGCTGTCGCCTATGGCTTGCTCAGTTGGGGAAACTTAACACTTAAAATTCATCAATTGTATTGATTCGCCTGCTCTTTTGGGGCTTCTGTTCAGCCAAACAAACTTTGTTTATATTGTTTTTCCTGTAAAGCTGCTTTGAAACAATCTACATTGTAAAAAGCGCTATATAAATAAAGGTGACTTGACTTGACTAAAGGAAGAATAAGAATAATCTTCCTTTAAATGAAATAATATAAGAATACATACAATAAAATATCATGATGCAAATTTTTATTTAGTGAAAATGAATCAGCATTTTAATAAACTTAATAACTCTTAATAAACTCATCCTCACAAATTGGATGATTGACCATAAAACTAATCAAATGACACAATATTTAGTGAATGGAATTGCCAAATAACAAGTTCATGAAAAATTGTAATGTGCAATATTATATCATCAAGAAAGTCCCTGAACACTGCAAATATTTGAAATACAGTCTCTCCCAGCCCTTTTCCCATGCTTTAAAATCCCTTAATATTGAAGTTCATAGTTTGAACAATCAGCATAACACTAATCTGTAATCTAGCAGATTACAGATTAAGCATTAAGTTACAGATTAGAGATAAAGCATTAAAGTTTGTGCTGTTCATACAGTAATTATCTTATCATCTTTCATCCATCCTTTCTCTAGTTCCCATCAGTCACTCTATACAGAATGGTTCATGTCTCTTAATAAACCTGCTCTTTCAACCCACCCACATACATACACACACACTCTCAAAATAACAGAACACAGCTGGCGGGTAGACGTTCACCAGCTGCACATACAGTATGGCTTCTGGTGTGTCTGTGCACGGTTTCACATTATATTGTATCCTTTTGTTATGTTAATTGTAATTAGCATGTAGACTAACCCTAACATAATCTCTAACCTTTATTTGTAATAAAAAATAGGTAGTTTAGGGTATGTATTAACCATTTTCCATTTGGAAATCTTTTGCATTTTACCTCCAAAAGAATGTCCAAAACACGGTGTTCTGTATATTTTTTGGTATATTTCAGTATAAATAAAATGTTCAATACAGGTGTAATGATGTTTGCCGTTTTAATCATCTAATAAGGTTAAGTTAAATTGCATTAAATTATTTAAGTAACATATGTGCACACATATTATTCTTAGGCCAAACCATTGTTAAATTTAGCTGAATTACAAAAAAACAGAAGTGGTAGTAAATGAAGAGCTGTTTTGGAGCCAAAAAAAGACGATTCTTATTACTGATCTGAGCCAAATGATCTGGCTCATTAAAATAGCCAGAATTCCCATCACTAACACACTCTTTCTCACACAAATACACACACACACACACACAGATTTATGCAAAAAAATAGATATATTTGACTTTATAGAGAGTGTTGTCCTTTATAAATGAACACAACTATCGTTATACAAGTACATTTTTACCTTGTAGGGACATTTTTTGAGCATGAGGTAAAAATCTTATAAATCGTAAAGAATTATCTTTTTTGAAACTATAAAATAGCAGAACATACAGTTTGTACAGTATAAAAATTATTATGTCCCCATAAAACATGGAAACCCCAATGTGTGTGTGCGTGTGTGCATGTGTTTGACATTAGCTTCATTTGACATTAGTTCAACATTGTTAGACAAAAAGTGTATTGTGTGTTTGATGATTGATGGTAGAGGTCAGTTACTGATCAACATCCTGTTCACAACAGAGTTTGTGTGCGTGTGACAGTCGCAGAGAAAAGCAGGCACAAGTCATGCATGCATATCCTACTGGGCATAAAGAAGGTTACATTGTCTTCTAGTGATCCTTCCATTCTTCAAATGCTTTCATGGGCCTAGTTATTTGTGACATTTCATCAATCATTGTATTTTTGTCTAGTTGGTTGGCTTTAGTCAATTAGCTTTATTTCATTTAAAGTATCATCTAACACATTAATCACAGAGAGTCTATACAAAAAAAATGATAATCAGGATAATCAAAAAATAATTACTTAATATCTTATAATATGTCAAATTCTATTTACATTATTTATCCATGTTTAATATGCAGGAACTATTAAAGAAAATAGTTAAGATAAAAAGCATTTGTATAATTACTTCCTGAATGGTGTGATGTCTGTGACTCAGTGACACATTCAGGGTGGTTCTGTTTGTTTGAGTATCACTGAATAAGATCATTATTTTTGCAATGAGTGCAGCTGGTGCCAGATAAATTAAATAATTCACTTTTAAGCCATCTGACGCCCTATCATTTACCAAATTCTTAAAATGCGTAAGGATGTTATTGCCTATAATATTAATGTCTCACAAATATGAATTGTAATCGGAGGGTATTTACCTTTGCAAATGTTTATGGTGGGAAACATTTTCAGAGATGTTCTCAACATTTCTCGTTTCATAATGCATGTACACAGAAATATCACATTAATACTTTTTAATGTTCTACTTTCTTAGAAACCGTTAATTGCAAGTATTGAGAACATCAGACATACAAAGAATTATAGGAAATGCACATTAAAAAGAACTTGGGTTCTGTAAAGGTTCACTGTAAAGTTTCAATTTGATTTCAATGGCTTCCGGATGAAAGGGAACGCTGGCGCGTCTGGCTGCCGCTCCTCTCTCCGGGTTATTGATTTTAAATATTCGATTGGATTACTCGAAGATTACCAGAAGTTGTACATGAGGGTTTTGGAGCAAGAGAAGTGCCTAGTATCATCACAACTGAAATGCGGATTTTATTTTTAATCCTCGGCCTGCTGTTTTTATCTTTGAATTATTGTTTTTTTGGCTGAAATCAACTCATCTGTTGCACAGACAACGACACTCGACCCTGCAAGTTTGCTGCTTCTCCCGTCATGGCTGTGAGGTACACTGCTGAAAAACTGTTGTGCTTAAAAAGAAATATTTTTTTAGCAAATGACACTTTTGAACTTTGTCAAAATGTCGGAATCCTGCGTCCTTTGCGCTATATGCATCGCGCTTCTAGGCGCAAGTTTAAACACATATCTGACTCCATCGCTGTGCCTGTATTTCAGCGCAAATCAAACAGACTGCTCTACAATGGGGTGGATTTTAACAACCTGTCAGCGCTCAAACGTGCGGAGATTAGTGATGGCAAAATGAAGCCCCATGAAGCAGTGAAGCCCTGCAGGGAAATGCTTCACACACACATAGGGGCTTCAAGATGATTCATTTGCTCGACTACCCCATCATGTGGGCAGAAAAATGTATAACATGCTTGGTGCTTGCAATAAAATGGTGGGATGTGAATCATGCTCTGAATACAAAAACATTATTTGAAGAGTTTTAACATTAATTGTTTTGTGTTACTTTTGTTTTGTTTTTGCTTATGCAACAAGTGAAAATTTTAAATAAGGAGGTAAAATAAAGAGTTTATTCATTTTTATTTAAAAACAATTTTTTCCACTATGGCTTTCAAAGTCTAAAAAAATATAATTTATTGAATTGAAAAGTATTGAAATGTAATAATAAAGTGCTCAGCCAAGTCAACCTTCTCAGCTAAATTGAATTACATATGTAAGAGTTAAAAAAACAACTATACAGTGTAGTGTGGGGCTATGAATATAAATGGAATACCTGAGCCAGGTTCAACCTGGTTGGTTTCCTCGTTGCCATGCAAGACTCAGTACCTTAGCATAGTTGAGGTGTTATTATTATAACTTAGCTCCTTGGAACACATCAGATGCTTCAGCTACAAGTATTCAGAAAAGTTGTCACATTTTATTTTATTCATTAATGGAATCTATTACATAGTAATTGCAGGTGCCTTACATTCTTAGGTGAGAACAACTCAAAGTGCTCCCAAACAGGGGAAAATCTCCTCTTTCTTGCTGGTTCCATCGCAAAAAAGAAGCTCAAATCGAATGCCAAAAACAGCGCAATAAAGGGACCCAAAAACACAAAAAGCAAGGGATAATACATAGTGTTTCACTGCCGCTTTTATTTCGAGCTGCACTCAAACCTAGCGAATCCTTTCCTGAAGCAGTCACGTGGTACACCCGCTACGCGGGGCTTCAAACGTCAGCACTTACGTCAGCAACACGTGCATCGACCCGCGGTTCATGAACCACTCATCTAGATTACTCGGCACACGCTTCAGGGATTCGAACCGAGAAGCACATCACTAGCGGAGATCGCTCCGTCACTCGTAACGCCTCCGAGTCTGGTGAAATCGGCTCTTTTTAATGTTCGCTCTGTGAACAACAAAGCAGTCATTTTATCTGACATTATTATCGAAAATAAACTGGACTTGGTCTGCTTAACAGAAACATGGCACAAGCAGGGCGATGGACTTCTGTTTAATGAACTTACTCCATCTGGCTACGGTTTGTTTGATGCTCCGCGACCATCCGGCAGAGGTGGCGGCATCATTGTGCTGTATAATCAAAGATTCAAATGAAGTCCAGTAGTAACCCCCCCTTTTAATTCTCTTGAGTGTCTTGTTTTGAGTGTCTCTGCTCCCATCTCTACAGTTATAGCTACTGTTTACAGACCTCCTAAGACAACTGAACACTTTTTATCTGAATTTGCTGAACTATTGTCTATGTTATGCCTCAAGTTTGAGAGAACTCTTATCCTGGGGGATTTTAACATCCATGTTGACAAAAAAGAATCTGCAATGACTAAGGACTTTTTGTCTTTGCTGGACTGTTTTGACCTGATGCAGCTTGTGGACTGCTCCACACACATCAAGGGTCACACTCTAGATCTCGTCATTGCAAATGGATCATTCTTGCCTCAGCTCTCCACCACTGACTTAGGATTATCTGATCACTTTGCTATCTTTTTTAGAAATCCCGGTCTGTGGCCTTTGTGCGTTCTGCTCCATGGTACAATGACGTGCTGCGCTCTATGAAGGCAGCTTGTCGTAAGATGGAGCGAAGGTGGCGTCTGTCTGGCCTGACTGTGCATCACCAAGCTTGGAAAGACCATGTACTGGAATATAAGGCAGAGATTGTTTCAGTCCGGTCTCAATATTTCTCTCAGATAATTAACACTAACCAAAACAACCCCAGACAACTGTTTCATACCATTAACAAACTCCTTAAAGGAAACGGCTCTCCCTGTGTACCTACCTCAGTTCATCTTTGTAATGGGTTTCTTGATCACTTCAGTTCTAAGATTGCCAATACTCGCAATTGCATTACTGCTGTTTCGACTGATCCGGCTTTTAGGATCACACCTTTTTCTGGCTCTTTTCTTTCTAATTTTTCCTTGCACGATTTTGTTTCCCTTGGAAAGGAAGTTTCAAAATTGAAATCAACCACTTCCGCAACTGATCCCATACCTTGTGATTTGTTTAAATCATGTTTTGTTTCTTTATGCCCTGTTGTCCTGAGTATAGTAAATGACTCACTGCGCATGGGTGTTGTGCCTGCTGCACTTAAAATTGCTGCAGTTACTCCTATACCAAAAAAGACCAACGCAGACCGGGACAACCTGAATAATTTCCGTCCAATCTCAAATCTCCCCTATCTTGCAAAATTGCTTGAGCGAACTGTGGCTTCTCAATTAAATTCTCACCTCTTTGTCAATAACCTTTTTGAGCCCCTCCAATCAGGCTTCCGCAAACTGCACAGCACAGAAACGGCATTAGTTAAGGTCACAAATGACCTGTTGATCGCTGCAGACTCTGGCTGTCTCTCAATTTTAATTCTCCTCGATCTTAGCGCAGCCTTTGATACAGTGGATCACTTTACTTTACTCAGTCATTTGGAATCCGTTTTTGGTGTTACTGATACAGTTTTAAACTGGTTTAAATCGTTCCTCTCAGATCGAAGGCAGTTTGTGTCACTGGGTGGATGTAGGTCCAAAGTTGGGGCAGTGCAATTTGGAGTTCCCCAGGGATCTGTTTTGAGTCCCTTGCTTTTTAGTATGTACATTTTTCCCCTGGGTCAACTTCTCAGATCCTTGGGTCTTAATTTTCATTTTTATGCAGACGACACACAAATTTATATTCACTCAAAACCTGGAGATAATACAGCTGTCAGCTTTTTAGAACATTGTATTTCTGAGATAAAAATATGGATGTCACATAATTTTCTCTGTCTCAACAGTGACAAAACTGAGGTCATGCTCATCGGTTCACCCCAACAAATTCGCAAAGCTGATGCTGTACCCTTAATGGTGGATGGCTCTGCTTTGGAATTTCAAACAAAATGTAAAAATCTGGGTGTGATATTCGATGCAAATCTAACATTCGATCCGCATGTACAGAATATGGTCAAAACTTCATTTTTTCATCTCAGAAACATTGCACGATTGCGCCCTATGTTATCTCTCTCGGTGGCTGAACAATTAATCAATTCATTTGTCTTTTCCCGTATTGACTATTGTAATGCTCTGCTTGCTGGGGTTTCTAAAACTACAGTAAACAAACTGCAGTATGTTCAGAACTCAGCAGCCAGAATCTTGACAAGGTCCAGGACAAGTGAACACATCACTCCCATCTTGGAGTCTCTGCACTGGCTCCCGGTCAGGTTTCGCATAGATTTTAAAATTCTAATGCTCACCTATAAGGCCTTGCATGGTTTAGCGCCACAATATATGACTGAACTTTTAACTGCATACACCCCAAGACGTAATCTCCGTTCATCTAATTCTGGTTTTTTAATTGTTCCTCCAACTCGTTTACGCTCTATGGGTGACCGGGCTTTCTCTTCTTTTGCTCCAAGACTCTGGAATGCTCTGCCCAATGAGATCAGACATGCTGACTCTTATAGTGCTTTTAAATCTTCACTTAAAACTTATTTTTTTAGACTTGCATACAAGTGATTATTATTGTGTGTTCTGCCTTGCTTTTTATATCATGCATCTTTTCTTTTAAAATTAATTTTAATGTATGTTTATTGTATTTATATGTTTCTGTGCAGCGCTTTGAGATGTAACTTTTAAAGGCGCTATATAAAATAAAATTTATTATTATTATTATTATTTGATTATGATTGTTAGCCAAATTACACAATATATCCTGAAATTTCAAATATGCTTAATTTAGTTTGTCACAATTTTTCATAAATAATTTTTTTTGCATATGTAACTGAGACAATAGTTATATTTTGGATATGAAATAAATGTGTAACACATTGGGTTGTAATAGCTGTAATTGCTTATCAAAATTCAATGCATTTTTTCATTACCATATAAGAATTTTCACATTTCACCAACAGAAGCCACTAAACCTACATTAATCTATGCTAAAGCTAAGATCGACTCTTTGCTTTCTTTGGCTTAGTGCTGGAGTCTTCAAAAGCTCAGCCTCTTTGAAAGCGTCTTCAGCAGAGACAGTTAGCAGCTCCTCCAGAGAGCTTAGACTTTAGACATGGAGAGAAATGGGACTAGAGCAGGACTGAGGACACCAGTCAGCAAACAGACGACAAGGAAAACACAGTATTTTGACAAGTGGACAAGAATTTTTGAGGAAGGAAAATTCTTCCCTGTAGCACAAACAGTAGAGCATGACGCTTGAAATGCCAAGGTCATGGGTTCAATTAACAGAGAAAGCAAGCACTGATTAGAATGTCAATGTGTACCATGAATGCAATGTATAAAAGCATCTGCCAAATGGATAAATGTAAAGTGTACTCCCACAATCAAATAATTTTAGACCGCTTCATCAAAATGCAAACCACAAATCTCTCCAAATATACACTGAAATCTGTTTTAGCATGTTGTGTGGTGCACGTCGACCTTGTTGATAATCCTTGCTTTATATTTCTGTTTTGCCTTATTTCTCTCCATACTGGTCTGTTTAGAGAATATGATAAGAGCGTGGGGCCGTCACTAATCGCACTTGCCCTAAATTCGCTCCTGCTCAAAAGGATTTACAGAGAAGAGTGGAACCAAAGCTTAACTTAAAGCACTTGAGCAGCACAGTCTTGAGTTATCTTTGCAGATTATCAGGTTTTTTCATAGATTAGAAACATCTGGAGTGAATTCACAAAGCACTGTTCATCTTTTGTCTAAAAACTACAAAACTTCATCTAATATTTTTTTATGAGTACACACAACTCAACTACCATCCTCTGGTATCCTATATAAAGTGGTGGTTTTATTATGTTACATTTCAAGAAAACAATTGTATTATGTTCAAAAAATGGTTTTGTCATGGTAGTGGTACCTCGAGATACGAAATTAATCCGTTCCGAGTCGGCCTACGTATAATGAGTTTTTCGTATCTTGGAACACATTTTACATGTAAAATGGCTAATCGGTTCCAAGCCCTCCAAAAACACCCCATTAAATTTCATAATAAAGCTAAATTGACCTATAAACAATGAAATAACGTAAAATGTCGAAGCTTACCTTTCGAGTGAGGCTATCTCCGAAAGTGGCGGCAGAGGAGGAGGACAAACGGCAGATAACGTACGTACGTACGTACACTTAACTTTACGAAAACACATAAAAAATTTAAAGTTTCGGGTGCGGAGTGGCTGAGCTAAAGCACGCCAGCATGTACGTATAGAAGATGCATGATGGGAGGGATGCTGTCCAATTAGAGAGAAGGATCTCATGGCTTGGCTAGCATCAGGAACCAATGCGAGAGCAGGAGGATGGTGGCGAGTCTACTATAACTAAGATGGCGGCGTGCGGCGCGAGTTTCAAAATTGTTATGGGGCGAATCTCGGACTTTCAGAAACCTTTCGTATCTTGAAAACTTTTCGTATGTAGAGCAGTAAAAATTTTCGTCTTTGCTTTCGTAACTTGGATTTTTCGTAAGTTGAGTCTTTCGTATCTTGAGGTACTACTGTATGTTCAAAGAAGCATGTTATTATGATGGTACCATGTCCAAAAGCATTAAAAAGCAGTTGCTTTAATGTTTCTTAAGTGTTTCTTGAGTGTGATAAGGACTTGTGGTCCTATCACATTATTAATTAATGCAAATGATAAGAATCTGTAATGCATGTATCTTCATCAACCTTTTTCATAATCCCCTCAAACTAGTACAAACAGGGCAAGTGCTGGGCTCTTCTCTGACCTGATTAGGACATTGGTATTAAAGCTGGACCCATAAGCACAGTGTGTCATTAGGTCAGTTTTAAAGCCCTTCTTGGTTCTTAAGACAGTGCGATAGGCTTTTAATCTCACTAAATGCTGGGAGGACCAAGCAGAATCTTCAAACACAATCTTAAGTCCTTCTTCAACACATGTGTCTGCACGTCTTTCTGTGTATCCATTTACCTGCCAATCTGTTTCCATTTATCTGTTAAATACAGATGGTGGAGAGGAGCGACAGATGATTTTGAAAGAGAAAAACGTGATATGATCACACAACAGATGGAGAGATCCATGCATGTCAATCTACACGTCTTCCTCAAAGGGGTGAGTTTCATAGTTCAAAGGGCTGTTGCCATGGCTTCAGCTTTCCAAATTTCCAGTGTTTCTCCAGTCAACAACATAAACAGCTACAGTAGCAGTTACTAAACATTTAGCTTCATACTCACTGACAGTTTCTACAACAGCACTTTTAATTCAGTTTAGAAAAATAGAAAATAAGAGAAGCAGAATCTCAATGTGCATAATTCTAATTTTAGCTAAAAATAGTCCTATACAGAACTGATAACAGTAAATATGTGCTCTTACATTACCACTCCAAAGTTTTAAAAACAGATAATTTTTATAAAAAATTGTAAATACATTGTAATAATACAAAAATATATAAATTATGTATTGACTTAAAAAGATATTGAACGACAATCTATCTTATATTTCACATTCTTCAAAGCTAAAATTTTTACAATGAAATGTTCTCGTGTCATAAGAAACAGCAATAAACTCAATCAAGTGTGTTCAAATGCATGACTGGTAGTGTGTAAGTCCAATAAGTATGTAAAATGCCTGTTTGTCAGTATCCTGTCATAGTCATATATAGTGTAATACTACCATATCATAATACAATCTTTATACAACAGACCCATTTTTTGTGTGATTTGAGCACCTGATGTACTCATTTACATGTATGCATTTGGCAGATGCTTTTATCCAAAGCAACTTAAACTGCGTTCAAAGAACACATTGACATTCTAATCCGTTCTTGCTTTTCCTGGGAGTCGAACCCATGACCTTGGCGTTGTAAGCACTAATGCAGTATGGTTTTGTGACACACTAATTGAAATCTGGCATACCATAGTATGGATGGTATGTCAATTGGAATGCAGAAAAGAGAGCCATTGGGACAGTCATAATATCACATGCATCTCACCCACAGAGAAGTGAACATTTCAAAAATTGCTTTTCTGAGCCTCGTTGTTTAAATTCACTATGGGCCATTTGTGGCGCATAATCTCTCATGAAAGTCTCAAAAGACAAGCTTTCATCCTGCAGCTCGCAAGTCATCCTCTCCCCCCAGTGCCCAAAGCGCTGGATATATTAGATTGAGGATTATCATTGTGCGATTTACCACATAAAAACTGGATATGAAAAAACAAAGGTGATAGAAAGCATTCTAAAGCTGCTAAATACAAACATACATAGTGACATCTATAATGAGGTAGAAACATCTAAAACCACTCATGAAAATGCTTTTATGATGTATTTTGTCTAATACAATACATTTTTGTAATGTAATAGATTAGAAAAATATGTATAATGTATGTTATAATCTATTCATTTATATAATACCACAACAATTCGAGTGAAAAGTAAAACTTTCGGTTTGTTTCATTTTTCTTTAATGACTCAACCCATTAAGCTGCATGAATTCAACAAATTTGTATCAAACCCGATGTGCATGTTGTCGGCTATGACGTAAGATGATCCAAAGAGCATCAACAACCATTAAATATTTAGTTTTTCCACTAAAACCACTAAACATCCAGAAAGTACACATAAGTGACATTTAATCAGATATTCACAATGTTTTTCTCAGCTTGTCTTAACTGTTTCATAAATTTCATTGGAGGGTTGAACACATATCATAAAGCGCAGGAAACACAAAACTCCTGTGGGGTTTCTAATCATTTCCACCATCAGTGTTAAATATTAACCTGCGTGTGTTCTCCCCACCATCTTGAAATCAATGATGATAGTTTTTCCCAAATGTGCATGCACACAGATAGCAGATGGTTTAGTGTTGAGTCAGCTTCAAAAGCAGAATCCCAACTCTTCTCTCATACCCAAAATCTGCAGCTCTGTCTGGGTCTCTCTCTCTCTCTCTCTCTCTCTCTCTCTCTCTCTCTCTCTCTCTCTTTGCCCCCCTCTGCTTTCACTCTTTGGATGACATACTGAAAGGCACTTGGCTAAAACTGAATTCTCATTTCCGGATACTTGTGCTCTACTTGGCACTAGAGTGAGATTATATAAAACTCTTTTTTACTCCCATCATCCTCCTCTACTCTGCTCCATCCTTGTCTAATCGTATTCCCATTAATCATTGATCAGATGACCTCTGACCTCTTTTTATTGCATTAGACAGAGGATGTGGAGGTTTTCTAATTTCACTAAATGGACATATAGGCTCATGGGACTATGGCTCACAAAAGTAAAATTCTCAAAAAGACAAAAAGAATGGCGAGGAGAAAGGGAGACAGATAGAGAGAACTCAAAGTGAGAGAGAAGACATTATAGTTTTTGGCATATCCATCCCCAGAGTGCAACGGTGGATTAAAATAATGAAACACTCTTGACAATCATCTCTCCCAGAACTACTGAATAAACCCACAGAGCCTGTTAACAAGAAGAGCTCTAAATCTCTCTTGCTCTACCAGTTTATCTTTACTTTCCTTCTCTCCTGTTACTCTTTCTAATATATATTTATGTATCAATTATTAATGAGTGCTGCTTTTAGCTTGTGAATGCCAGTTATTGAATTTTCACTTCTGTTTTCTCTCTCTCTCTCTCTCTCTCTCTCTCTCTCACACACACACACACACACACACACGTTTTATGGGGACTTTCCATATACATGATTTTTATACTCTACAATTGGTATATTCTATCGCCCTACACTAACTGTACACTACACTTTCTGTTAAAAAAAATCACTTTGTATTGAAAAAACATCACTTAGTATGACCAAAAAGGTCAAGGATTTTGGATATTGTCTTTATGGGGAGATGTTTTTTCCATATAGGTTTTACCTGATTCATACAGACACACACACACACACACACACACACACACACACACACACACACACACACACACACACACACACACACACACACACACACACACACACACACACACACACACACACACACACACACACAAGGATCTCTAATTTCTCAGTTGTTTGCAGTTGCAGTCTAATGCAGTTCAATTACATGGAGATCAAGTAGAGACTTTCACTTAAATATCCTTCTAAATCCATGTAAATCTCACATATTCTCTTCAACAGTTCCAGAAGAGATCCAAATATATGTCTCAAACTTTGCAATTTTTTTATTTTTTCTAAGGCACATTGGTCAGCTTGGGTTGTATTTAATAGTACTATATAAATAAAATTGCCATTGCCATTTATATAATATTAACTTAAACCTAAACCCAAATGTTACACTTTTGGCATTCATTTCAAAGCTCTACAGTTATTATCATCCGTTGTCTCAATTGTGTCCGGGCAATTCACACCAATGAGGACATGAGCTTAGCTTATAATAAACTGAAAAAATATTATATTGTCCATTGACGTGTATGCTAATGTAGTTATTGTTATACAGGACGTTATTGTTCTTGAATATTGTTCTTGAACAGGCCTAAACATCGAAAAGCTGTGGCATAAAGCACTGAAATCTACATTAAATTTGAAAGAACAATAGAACTTTTCTCTGTTTGATATCCATTCCAATCTGAAATTATGAACGGCTGTGGAAAATCTGCTTTAAATGCCATGGGTACAACATTTCGTATGGTGAATTCTGGAGCCTCAACAAACACAGGAGAGCAACGGATGATCATTAGCGTAAGGTAGTTCTTAGATGACTGAGTTTTCAGTAATATCAATATGATTTATGAGGCTGTTATATAAAGAATTTTTCCACCTGTGGCAAGTTAATATAAGCAGGAATATGTCTGGAGACCTAGAGATAGAACATAACAACGTCATGCTTCACTGATAACCCAGAGGAATGAGCCAGTCAGACATAACAGTCACGCACACACATACACATCAACTTACTATGTCTCAGTTTTTCTCCAAGGAGAACAAAACTCTTTCTTACACATGTACACTACCATTCAATAGCTAGAAAGACTTTAAAAATATTTTGGAAACAATCTGTTATGCTCACAAAAGCTTTTTTTTAAATAAAAACATGATCCTTCAGAAACAAGAAATAATAATAATTTTTATTTTGTTGACAATTTGTGCTGCTTAATATTTATGTAAATGCACTTTTATACAGAATTCTCTGATGAACAGAAAGTTCAAAAGAACAAAATTGATTTGAAATATAAATTGTTTGAAACAAGAAATATTAACTGTGTAGGTAAATTGAATGAATCCCTAAAAAAAAAATTTCTAACCTTAAACATTCAAATGGTAGTGTACATATAACTCTCACATGAAACCACTGTTCATTCTGCCCCCCGTCTCCAACCCCCGACACACACATAGGCAGACACATAAGGAGCTTTATGATTAAAATAAAATCTTTAAGTCACATCTGCGACTCATTTCATCTGGTGTGCGGTACAAAACATCTTTGAAGCACATGCCATGTCCTCCAGAAGATCTGGGTTCAGGATGGCCACAAAGCACCCAGTCAGAGTCTCTCAGACAGACAACAACATGCCTGATGGACAAAACTACTGCACATGTCTGAATCTATTTGTGGTAACCACTTTAAAACAAGAGTTGGGTATTGATGTGTTTGACGGGAAAGAGAAAGACTCTTCCAGAGAACTTAAACGCAATTTTACCATGAGATAAAATAAGAAACGCATTTCTATAGGTTGCAGATTCATCAATAAACACACACATCACTTCCCAAAATCTAGCAGAGTTACTCATTGTTCTTCATTTCATTAAAAATGACAGAGAGAGGAACAGAGCTGTCCATTATTTTGTGTGTGTGTGTGTGTGTGTGTGTGACCCAAGGGAAGAGAAACAGCTTGCCCATTAAGTTCCATTTTCCAGGGATTTCACGGATCTTCTGTTCAATGAGAGTGTATAGCTACATATCAACAAGAGCAAACTGACAGACATATATGTGCATGTGTTCAACAAAGCTCATTTTAACTCATCCCACATCGTAGAACTCCAACCAGCTAAAATATCCTCATGTAAGTTATCAAGTCCCCATTCGCCCTCATATCCACACATTCATTTCAACACAGATTAGCCCATTTCACGTCTGCTGAGCATTGAGACCTCAGGCCAAGGAGGTTTAATCTACTGCATCTGCTATATTTGTCTTTGCTTAAAACTGTGAGGTGAGGTCTAGCTCTGTCAAGGTTATGGGTAAGATTGTGTTTGTGAAATCCATGCTTCTTTAAAGCGTCTGTGTGTAATTTCTATATCTTATTAGAAACACCAAATAAAAATAAATAACTGATTTTCACATCTTCTAAAAAAGTAAAATTCAACATCAAGTAAAATTCACTGTCACGTGGCTAGGGTGTGCTGGGTGGTTGCTAGGGGATTTCTAGGATATTCTAGATGGTTGATAACTGGACATAAGATTAAATATATATAACAACAGAAGGAAAAGGCCTATTTCTGAATGAATAAATAAAATGCATGACAAATACAAATACATACATACATACATACATACATACATACAGGGCTTGGTATTAACAACTGCCAACCAAACATGGGTGGATTTTTGATACTGAAACCTCTGAAGTCTGTACATCTGACGTGAACACATGAAGTTTTGAAACATCTGACAAGTTTCATTGTCTGCTACATGAAGTTCTCTTATAATCATTATCAAAAGTATTCCTAATTATAAATTACATGCATTGAGGTATCATTCATATCCTAAGCAGAAACAGAGCAGAATATGTTTGAAAAAAGAAAATTAAACTAAATTTTGAAAAGAGTTGCAGTATTTGCACTCTTCAGAAGTCAAGGAATGAATGGCTGTGCATCTTGGTACACTGAACTGAAACATTTGAAAGTACGCCTACTTTAACATCACAAAGGTTACGCACATTAGCTTTAACACATTACTTTGTCTTCATATTAAGATTACCGTTCACCTGTAAAGTTGAATGTTCACCTCTTGTGAACACTTCTCTCTTCTTCAGTCCCTTTTTATTTACTTTTAATATTAACTATTTTCTTCTCTTATTCCAATGCACAAACCAGTCTATTCTATGCTGTTTTACCATTGGATTCCCCTGACCTCCTCATTCCCGTTTTCTGCCACGTCTCCCTCGTCTGGGTTCACACAAGTTTGACTGGCTCTATTATCCCGGTCCCATCCCATGCCAGCGGGAAGCCTCTCCTGGGAATCTCATCCCTGTTCCTCATTAGAGTTTCACACTCAAGAGACAAAAAGCTCAAGGACATTAGTGAAGCTGTGCAGGACTTTGCTGTGGGCTGCAAACAAAATGCAGAAATTGTGAGGAAAAACTTTTGTCTTCTTGCTCCACAGGAGGTCGAAATCAAGCCAGTACTTTAGGAAAACAGCTTGGTGAAGAGAAGTCAAGTGTGGATGAGAAACAGAGAGAGTTGGAACGAGTGACTTTTGGAAAATAGAAACTGGACTGGGAAAAATAGTGATTATTAGTAAGTCCATGAAGTTCTCAAAGTTCACTGACTGTCTGATGTATAATTCACACAAAACTGGAATGATTCTGGGTGAAATGAGTTGTTATCAATCTGTTAGGAAACAAACTGGTACGAATGTATGCACTAAAAGTTTTGGGTCAGAAAGATTGTTTTAAATGTTTTTTGAAAGAGGCACCTCATGATCACCAAGGCTGCGTTTATTTGAAATAAATAAAATCGTAATATTGTAAAACATTACTAAAATTTAGGATATGGAATATATATATATATATATATATATATACAC
Source organism: Rhodeus uyekii (assembly GCA_037043235.1). NCBI lineage: Eukaryota > Metazoa > Chordata > Actinopteri > Cypriniformes > Acheilognathidae > Rhodeus > Rhodeus uyekii. The sequence continues at coordinate 2,743,415 of JAWRVZ010000007.1, forward strand.
ACACACACTTTGCCAGGTTGGGTGAAGGGATGGGGCGAGGACTCAAGATGCAAAAGAGAATGGAGATTATATTTAACAAAAACAAGACAAACAAGAAAAAACTCAACAAAAACAACCCCGTGGGGGAAAAACAAGACTAGAAAACAAGACGCGACTAGAAACTAGATGGGACAAGAGACAGGTTGACACAGCCAGTAAAACGACGACGAAACAGCACAAGAAAGCAAACACTGAGGGATTAAGTACACACAGAAGGAAGGGTAATTGATTGGGAAACAGCTGGGACAAATCAAACTAATGACAGGGAAACAAGGAGGGAGGAGAACACAAAGACTAGACACTGACACGCAGCCAATGCGGTCCCGCATCGCCGCGTGTTCACATTAGACAAAGACGACTCGCAGCTGGTGAGAACCAAACTGTGCGCACAACAACCAAGACCGAACAAGAACGTCTGGGATCGGACACTATAACCCGCACACAAGATGTTACACAGACAAGAGTGCACGCAACTCGAACACTCAAAGCCGCACACACACACACAAAACTCAAGACATTATGGTAGTGTCAGAGCTCTGCCACAAGAAATGTAACAAGAAATTACTAGACCGAATGTGGCTGAACCCTAACACACTTCCCTAATGATGCAGTAGGAATGGCTAAATAGGAAACCAACTAGGCAGGTAATAAGGGAGGACAGTTGGGGCAAACTAACCAATAACGAGGTAACAAGACGGGTGGGGTTACACAATAGACAGGAGAGCACAAGAAACACATGTGACAAGTCATGTGCTCACACAGAACATGACAAGAACACGAGCACATGACCAGCGAACACAAACGGGCCATATGCTCAAACAAAATGAAACATGAACGCTGCGTGAAGGCTGCCCCTGAGAACACTTATAAGCCACTTGTTCACACAAAACAGGACGACATGAAAGCACGTAACCAGTGAAAACACAAGCTGCATGCTACACAGCACAAGGCAAAACGTCTCAGGTTACGTATGTAACCATAGTTCCCTGAAGAGGGAACGAGACGCTGCGTCGAACGCTTGGGGAATCCTTGGATGATGTCCGCGCGAAGCACAATATGTAAACTTCCGGCGCGCGCGCGCGCGCGTGCGTGAGTGACAGGCGCAGATCGGTGACGTCACGAACCAGTTGATAAAAGAGCGCCGGAACCCGGAAGCGGCAGCTTAGAGTTTGTCTGAAGCAAGCCCGGAAGGCGCGAGGAGCTGAGGCCAAAGACGCAGCGTCTCGTTCCCTCTTCAGGGAACTATGGTTACATACGTAACCTGAGACGTTCCCTTTCAAGGGAACTCGCGCTGCGTCGAACGCTTGGGGAACGATATACCAACGCCACCTCAGTGACGAAGGCCGACGAGTGTCTCGTAGCTCACTACGAGAGGACCCGTGTTCCCGGAGCGGAGTTGAGGTCAAGCTGGTAAAACCTCAGAAAAGTATGCGGGGAAGACCACCCTGCCGCATCACAAACATCAGATAACGACACGCCAGATATAAGGGCCTTAGAGGCAGCCACGCTCCTAGTAGAGTGGGCCCGGACCCTCAGAGGCGAGGAGGATCCGGCCGACTCGTAAGCCAGGGTGATAGCCTCAACTATCCACCTGCTTAAAGTAGATTTGGATGCAGGGGCCCCCTTGGGGGTCCCAAAGCAAACAAACAACTGGTCAGACTTACGCCAAGGGGCAGACCTATAGACATAAGTGTCCAGTGCTCGCACTGGACAGACCTTGTTTTTAAATTCCTGGTCCTGGTCACCGAAGGGGGGAGGGCAGAAGGCCTGCAGTACTATAGACCTGGCCACATGAGTGGGCACTTTGGGCACATAGCCTGGCCTGGGATGGAGGAAGGCTTTCACCATCCCAGGCGCAAACTCAAGGCAAGAGGGAGCTACAGAAAGCGCCTGTAGATCCCCAATTCTCTTTAGCGATGTTATAGCTAACAAGAATAAGGTTTTTAAAGTGAGGAACTTTAGTGGAACCTCATCCAACGGTTCAAAGGGTGCCTGGGACAACCCCTGGAGTACCAGGGATAAGTCCCAGGCAGGAACCTTGGTCTGGACTGCAGGCCTCAGCCTAATGGTACCACGGAGGAAGCGTGTGACGAGGGGGTCCCGGCCAATGGACACGCCACCCAGAGGTACGTGGTAAGCCGCAATGGCAGCCACGTAAACCTTCAGGGTGGACGGGGACAACCCTGCAGCGAATCTATCTTGCAGGAACTCTAGCACTTTGCCAATGTGACAGGTAACTGGGTTCACCTGCTTCTCGCTACACCAAGAAGTGAAAAGTCTCCACTTCAGGGCGTACAGCTTCCTCGTGGAGGGAGCTCTGGAGTGGAGGATGGTCTCAACAACCTCGGTCGAGAGACCAGAATCTATGAGCTGGGCCCCCTCAGAGGCCAAGCCCACAGTTTCCAAAGTTCTGGGCAGGGGTGAAGAATCGAGCCCGCTGCCTGAGACAGGAGGTCCACTCGAACTGGGATCTCCCAGGGGACCCCGTCCAGCAGGGAAACAAGATCCGCAAACCACACTCTGCCCGGCCAACGCGGAGCAACCAGTGTGAGACGGACCTTGTCCCGGCGAACTCTCTCCAGAACTCCCGGGAGCAGAGCAATCGGGGGAAATGCGTACAGACATAGCCTCGGCCATGTCTGGACCATGGCATCCAGCCCGAGTGGGGCTGGATGCAGGAGTGAATACCACAGAGGGCAATGCGTTGATTCTTCGGACGCGAACAGATCTACTTGTGCCCGGCCGAATCTGAACCAAATCTGCTCCACCACCTCTGGGTGGAGCCTCCATTCCCCGGGCCTCGGCCCCTGTCTCGACAGGACGTCTGCTCCCACATTCTGGGCCCCAGGGATGTGAACTGCCCGTAGATGGAGCAGTCTCCCTTGGGACCAGAGGAGGATCTGCCGCGCCAGTTTGTATAGTGGTCGCGAACGTAGACCCCCCTGACGATTTATATAGGAGACCACAGTGGTGCTGTCGGTCTGAACAACCACATAATGGCCCCTGAGGTCTGGGAGGAACGCTTGAAGCGCCCTCCAAACAGCCATCATCTCCAGCAGGTTTATGTGCCAGGACAACTGGTGTTTGTGCCACAGACCCTGGGCAGAGCGATCCCTCAGGACCGCTCCCCAACCTGTGAGGGAAGCATCCGTCGATAGCATGACGCGTCGACAAGGAGCTCCCAAAGCAGGTCCTTGAGACAGAAACCAGGGTTTCTTCCACATATCCAAGGCACGTAGGCATCGCCGCGTGACCTTGATAGTGCGGAAAGGGTTGCCCCTCGGGGAAAACCCTCTGGTTCTGAGCCACCACTGTAATGGCCTCATGTGTAGCAGCCCGAACGGGATGACGCTGGAAGCTGCTGCCATGAGGCCCAGCACTCGCTGAAAGTGTTTTACAGTGATGGACTGGCCTATTTTGACTTTCTTCACGGTTGACAGAATCGAATCGATGCGGGCGGGGGATAGCCGCGCCCTCATCGAAACCGAGTCCCATATCACGCCTAGGAAGGTGGTTCTCTGAAGAGGAGAAAGCACACTCTTCTTTGCGTTCAACCTCAACCCCAGCACTCTCATGTGTGCGAGAACAACATCTCGATGCTGAACCGCTAACTGCGGCGACTGGGCAAGAATCAGCCAGTCGTCGATGTAATTCAAAACTCTTATGCCTTGGAGGCGCAACGGGGTTAGCGCTGCGTCCATGCATTTCGTGAAAGTGCGGGGTGATAAAGCCAGGCCGAATGGAAGTACTTGATATTGGTACGCCTTCCCCCCAAAGGCGAACCTGAGGTACTTCCTGTGCTGTGGAAGGATGGAAATATGAAAATATGCGTCCTTCAGATCGATAGTGACGAACCAGTCCTCGGACCTGATCTGTGCCACTATTTGTTTCAAAGTCAGCATCTTGAATTTTAGCTTCATGACCGAGCGATTCAGAAGGCGCAAATCCAGGATGGGCCGCAGTCCTCCATCCTTCTTTGGAACGAGGAAGTAGCGGCTGTAAAAGCCTGACTCCCTGTTTGAGAGGGGTACATGTTCTATGGCCCCTTTCCTCAGTAGAGAATCTACCTCCTGCTCCATTACCAGAGCCTGCTCGGGGTCCACCACCGTGGGTAGAACCCCATTGAACCTGGGCGGGCGAGACCCAAACTGGATCGAATACCCTTTCTTTATAATTCGCAGGACCCACTGAGAAACCTCTGGAAGACATGTCCATGCCGGCAGAAATTCTACTAGGGGAACCAGCCTCTCGAGGCTGGCCTCTGGTGTCTGTGTAGCACACCCGCCAGGGCCCGGTTTTCTGGGGAACACCTGGAGTGAATGCTCTAGGACCCTCCTTGGAGGGGGCGACCTCCTCAGTGCAACCGGTGTAACGGGCGGCAACTGAGGAGGGTCGCCTCCAAGAGGCCCGGCGCGTCTGGCGTCAGGACCTCTTCGAGGTAGCCTTCTTGGCGAGGATGACGGTCCTCAGATCCGTCCTCCTGCCCGAAGGCTGAGGCTGGGAGCGCCTGCCCGACCCCCCGGTTTTCTGGGGAGGTTGGCGGGTTGAGACGCTCTGCCTTTGAGCGGCCCGCTGCACATATGAGGAGGCCTGGGGCTGTGGCTGGCTCACAGCCCCAGGCTGAGGGCGGCGAGGCAGGAGTACATTGAACGCCACCTGCTGCTTTGCCGCCTCCTGGAACTTCTCGACGACCGTTTTCACCGAATCGCCGAAAAGCCCAGAAGGCGACAGAGGGGCGTCCAACATAAAATTTTTCTCCTTGTCCTTTAGAGACGTCAAATTTAACCACAGGTGCCTCTCCGTGGCCACACAGGCTGCCATGGAACGACCAATAGAGGCAGCCGTCTCCCTGGTGGCCCGTAGGGACAGATCTGTGGCTTTACGTAGCTCAGCCACAGCCTGTGGACCAATGCCTCCGCCCTCATCGAGGTCCCCCAACAATTCTGCTTGGTAAGCCTGAAGCAGGGCGGTGGTGTGAAGACACGCCGCTGCCTGGCTAGCTGCAGAATATGCTCTGCCCACATGAGCTGATGTAACCCGCATAGGTTTAGTGGGCAGCACCGGGACTTTAAGCGATGAAACCGAGGGCGGAGAGAGGTGGCTCGCAAGCGCCTCCTCCACCTTCGGCATCGCGCCATTACCATACTCTCGCGCACCAACCAGAGTGGCATACATATTATTTTGTGGCGTAAACACTCTGGAGGTGGCTGGCCTCTTCCAGGATCTAGACACCTCAGTGTGCAGATCCGGGAAAAAAGGCAGGTCCCGGCGAGGGGGAGGGACCCGCACTGGCAGAAATCGTTCATCCAACTTGCTTCTCTTTGGACGAACGACAGTGCTTTCCGCTGGCCACTCAATACTTAACGTGGCCACAGCGCGAGTCACCACCTCGAGCAATTCCTCATAAGGGAACATAACATGAAAGCTCTACTCAGAATGTCACACATGGACAGAAGAGCATGCAGCCCAAGCAAACTCAAATCCGCGCACAACAAGACAGAGCACACGGGAACGAGCAAACACTCATCTCATGCACTCAACACAGACAGAGAGACACATGGAGCATGAATGTCCGAATCCCAAGACGCAAACTGAAACTGAACACACACACTGAAGTGACAGAACCCTAATATACATACATACATACATGCATACATATATATATATATTGTAGGGGAATTTACAGTTAAGACCCGAGGACCAGATATGTTGAATGAAGACCAGGAGTTAGAAGTGCAGTCAATAGAAGAAATTTTAGTGAAGTTTATTTTGCAGTTTCATCAGCAGAAGCCAGCTTCAGGTCTCACAAGGAGTTTGTAGGCCACTCCACTTACAATAACATTGTTACAGCAATTATACTCTAACAGAGGGTGCTAACTACGTCAATAATGAAGTTTAAATGATTCTGATTGGCTAAGAAAGAAAGATAAACAAAATTAGTAATTTTCCACACAAGAGTAGACATTCTGAAGCATATCTTCGTTGATCACATGGTTGACGGGTTTGTGACGTGACTTGTCGAGAACTACAAATTTTTGTGGTGCCAGCTAATCACCTCACCAATACTGACCATATTAACACACACACAGACACACAGCTTCTCCAAGGCTGAACTCGGCTCAGGCTCCAACTATCAACCAAAACAGTACCCAAAACATTCTTATAACATGTTCTATCTGGTGAGACGTGCAGACCATATTCATCCTTACTCTATGGAAAAATACAGAAAAGTAAAGAAAGGCTTTAACTAATAAAAATCCCTAACTTGATTATAAATCACTCTTTACAAATCATTCAAATAAGAAAAAGGAAAAGAACATATGAAAAATAAGACAAAGAAAAGAATATAGGTATAAATAAGAAAAATAAAACAATATATATACAAGCGGCAATGGATTTCCAAATCGTATCTTTCAATATATATATATATATATACACTGATACCTCAGTTTACGAGTGACTTAGTATACGAGCAAATAGAAAGTCAAATTGGTGTGCGAGCATTGTATCGGAGTGTGAGAAAAATATTCTCTCGCCCACGCGCATTTTTGTGTGGAAAAAGTCCTAATGCTCAGCATCTTTGCGCGCATTTTTACTGGAAATATCCTAATGACAGTCACTCGGTTCCAACCCCTTTATCAACCCTTAACTTAGTTTAGTTGCAACACGACACATTGCATACTAATGAGGCTCACGTGAGGCTCACGTACAATGCAGTATGACGTTCTTAAAGGGCCATACACTTTTAGAGAACAGCATACTATAACAGTTATAACTCTGTACAGATCATATACATAAGTGATTTACAGCAGTTTTACCTCGTATTGTTGCATTAATTGTGATCGCTATTCTTCACGTAGTGAAATATATACGTACAGTACAGCTTATAGAAAGAAGGTACGAAATTCTCCCTCTAAGCCAGTGTTGCCAGATTGGACTGAAGATTTCCAGCCCAACTACAGCATAAAACCCCAATCTGGCAACACTGCTCTAAGCACTAACCCCCTCCTCCCCCACCCCCTCCTCTCGTCTCCATCATGCCAGCAGTGACAGGTAAAGTGCGTGTTACAGTAAATTGTCAAGTATTCTTAGAGTTAAAATGTCAATTATTAATTAGTATTTATATGAGATCTTAATGGTTATAATTTTAAACGTAATTAATAGTGTAAAACCAAAAAGATATTTAAAATGGGCATTTATGGTTGTGTGGAACAAATCAAGTGATTTTTTGTGCATTCTTATGGGGAAAATTGTTTTAGTGTACGGGAATTTGGGGTTACAAGCTCGCTCTTGGAACGAATTAAACTCGTAAACCGAAGTATTACTGTATACCAAACATTTTAACAGTAGTTAAAGTACTTTCTAAAAACCACCACACAGTGTGTTAAATATATTCCTCTATAGTGTTGTTTTCACAAACTTTGGTTTCTATTGCCAGTATAACAAAGGAAAAAAAACTAAACTGATGTGCATGTCTTAAGTGACAGCAAGCATTAGTCTCACATTTCTGAATAATTATCAGCACAGAGGATGCTACAATCCCCAAATGGCTTTTATCCATTTGAATAAATCAGTGACACTTAGACTGACTGCTTATGACCTTAAAAGGAGAAACCTTTGGAAGACGCAGTAAACGCAACAGTAACTTATCTATATTATTTATTGTCTGTTTTCAGTAAAAAGCAGGGAGTTGAAGACAAGATTTTGTGTATCACTATTGCTGGAGCAGTTGCCAGAGAAGGACAAACTAAATAAACAAATGGAAAAGATTGTGAGTTCTGAAGAGTCATTCTTAAACGCAGCATGAGGTGGTTTATGATGAAATGCAAATAAGCCATCTGCAGGTGTAGAACATCATTTTTTCCGGTTGAGCAGATTCAGTCCACAGGAGACTGAAAACATGACCTGTGTCACATTGAGAGGGAATGTCAGTAAAATTACAACTAAAATACAAATGAAAGTTCCTCACAGAGCACATGGCGATTTGTTAAACGTGGAACATTAACCCCTCAGTGCCGTTACCATTGAAGATCCACTGTAAATGTGAATTAAAGTCTACCAAACAGCACAGAAGGGGTAGAACAACTATTCTTATATGGTGAACAATTCTGAAAGCAGAATGTTAGTCAAAGACTGTAGAAATAGAAATGGAAGAAGAACTGAGAGAGAGAGAGAGAGAGAGAGAGAGAGAGAGAGAGAGAGAGAGAGAGAGAGAGAGAGAGAGAGAGAGAGAGAGAGAGAATATGTCCCCCTGACTGTGCCTTGTTTCTCCCAAGGTTTCTTTTTCTTTCCTCGATTCTGTCACCGATGGAGTTTGGGTTCTTTCACCTTTTGGCTTGATTAGTAGGGAACACTAAATATTTTGCAATGAATTGTCTTGACTGCACTGGCACTATTGGGTTTGAACAGATCTGAGCTGGATGATATTAACTTTAGCATGAAAGTTCATACTAAAATGCAGGAGAACTACTACTAATACTTATCAGCCATGTATAAAGTATCATTACATAGAAATAAAGAGTTTGAAATGGATCCTTTCTGTATTCTATGAAAAAAATAACACCATAGGGGTTTGGAACAACATGAGGGTAAGTAAATAATGACAGAACGGGTGAAATACTCCATCTGGATGCCATCTATTCTAGACAGTAACACTGTCACTTCACCTCTGAACTGTGAACTATTTAAGGTCTGCATTCGTTTGCTCAGCTGACGCTCACTGGTCATGAGTTGTTTATAAGCCCCCTCATGAAAGGAGGGTTCGTATCACATGATGCTAAATATCAGGGCTGTTTTCTTCTCAAGGAGGTTAAAACACAAAAGTCCTTGTGTGAGGGAACACAGGTGCTGAGCATGCACACTATTGCGTCACAGACATAAGATCAGCCTTGTTATCAGATACTGGACTAAAGTCTTATTGCTCAGGGCCCAATCTGTTCTTTCTTCCACCTCTTTATGATCACACACACACAACCAACCCCCTCCAAAACCGACTTTCCAGGTACCCTGTGAATAAAAAATTACATATGTGACGAGTTGAGAACATTTTACAATGTAGGTTTTAGAACAGAGCTAGGCTCTTGGATTCTGACTAAAGTTACATGAGTTAAGATTAAAACATCTACCTAGTAAAATATTCCCAGTTCGTTCTTTATGAGCTAAGAACATATAAAAACACATAACCCTTGTGGGTAATATATACTTGCAGTAAAAGAAATGATGCATCAACATTAAAAAGCAGTGCACAACATTCATGTTTGCTGTCTTAGATCAATAGCTTCAGGACATGTTCATTGACAGTCAAAAAAAATCCTCTTATGATGTACTATCCATTACACTCTGACTTTGAAGCTGTGGATATATCAGAGCTTACTTGTCATAAAAGCATCTTCAATGAATAACTCCTGCTTTTCTTGTCTCATCAAAAAGATTTAGAGCAAGGATGATAATGGTCACAGTTGGGAAGTGGAAGAAAGTGAGAGAAAGTGAGATAAAACATTTAAAAAACCCGAACAGTCAAATACGCTACCGCTGACTCATCTCAGTTTTTCAAAATTAATTCCATCAGCTAAACTGTGTGAAATAGTATTTTTACGGTGGCAGGGCCTGCAACTATTTATCACAGCCATGTCTATTTCCACTTCATGATCTTTAGCACTGCAAATTTCCATTTGTGTTTACCCTTGCAGAACATCCAGTAACTGAACCTATTTCTTATTTTTAGAGCATTTGAAAGTAACTAAAGTTTCAGCAAAGAAAAAAGACATGGCTATGAAACAAAACAAAAACCAACGCAAACTGCAGAAGAAATTGATGTTAATATGGAAGAAGGAAAATGTGGTGCTTGCCTGTTCAAAACTCACCACTATTATACTAAAGTGTTATGAGGGGTTGCCAGGGTGTTGCTATGCGGTTGCTATAGATGTTCTAAAGGTGCAGGTACACATTTTCCACATTTCCACACAGTTGAGTGTGCAAGACATTCAAAATACATATGATCGTTCTCATAGTGTGGTCAAACAAAGAGAGCAGATGAGGATAAGTGCAGATTTTAAATTTAATAAAAGAAACAAAACACTTTAGAGGACAAATCAGAGGACACACAGAAAACAAAAGGACCTTAAAATACTCAAAATAAGCGTCCTTGAACAAAAACAAGTGACAATAGAGAGAGTGGATGGACTTGTTTGGCATATGCACACAACCTTGTGGACCTTTTATTTGAGCACTCAATTACTTTGACCACATGCTGTTGAAAAATCTCCCTCTTGCACAAACACACACACATGAAAATCCATATGCAAAAGCCCATGTACAATGACTCATTCATGCAAATGAAAGACAGAGAGAGAACTGATGGAGTTTTTTTTTTTTTTACTCAGACAAGGCCATAAACGTTTCCAGGATTTAATGTGTTCCTCACAGTTCTAAGAAAGGGTGGACTCTACATATGTGAATACTTTCTGGTACATTCTTTGTTGCTCAAAGCATTGTTTGTCAATGCATTGTCAGGCATAATTAGAAGTAATTATGTAGAGAAGCGCAAGAGTAAATATTTATGTGGCAGTACTAAAATAAAGGTGGAAATGAAAGTGCAAGTGTGAGGTTTGCCTCTAAATGAACATTCCTCAATGGCCTGTTTCAAAGGAAGCGTTTCTCCTTCCTGTTATTATGCGGATTAGCTCTCACGTTTACACATACCAGACCTCAAGCACTGACAGTTCATACACACACAAACAAATGTATGCTAACTACACTCAGGATTTACCTGTGGAGGCTTTACCTGTGAAAGCTCATGGGTTTAGTCTGAGAGTACTTTCTTTAAAAATAAAACCCCTCAAAGCCCATTCGCTCTTCTCTTTGAAACAGTCCCGCTCATTCATTCCGTCTGTTCTCATCAACACATTCACAAACACGAAACGTATGTGTCAGATCTGGTTCTTTAGAGTAGATGTCATCTAAGGGCGTGCTGTGGGAGGGAGAATCCAGGGCCATGGTGCTGTGTGCTGGGGCAAACCCTCCCTGTCACGCACCGCCCCCTACCCTAGATGGGAGAGAGATTTGACTGAAGGAACTGCTGTCACAGATCAAAGAGACTTACACACCTACAGACATCAAGAGAAGAGAAGAGAAGAGAAGAGATTGACTTTTTAAAAGATGCTTATTAAAGAGAATGAGCTAGGAAGAGCTGGTTATTAAAAGTCTTCAAAAACAATATTCAACTCAGGCTCAAAATAACATTAATCTAGGCCTTTGATGGGGCTCTTGAAATGGGTAATTCAGCATAAATAAACTCTACACGTCTTGTTAATGGCCTTTAATATGCAGAGCCGTTATAAGATGATTTTACTGCATGGCCGTAATGAAAGAAGAGCAGCTTTGATTCTAATTCATTTTCCCTTCATTGGTCAAAACAACAGAGCACAGTTTTTATAGAGAGTGCCAAGAACGCATGTTCAATTGGAAGGGGATTACAGTGTTTTCTGTCTTTAATGCCAGTTTTTATGAACTAATTCACAGTTTGGGATGAAAGAACTATATAAATTTGCTTCAGAAGGTGCCAAACACAGACACTTTACATCATGTGTAAGAAACACTTCTGAGTTTTTGTGTTTGATAGAGTGGTGTTGGAAATCACATTACATTAGGAATTCATACCCTCGGCATCATCAGTTATATTTTTTATTTATCATATCACATACAATGTAATTGTAGATGCTCATTTACCATGTTTTCACATTTAGATTACCTTTGCAGGTTTGAAATTACAGTTTTAAGTGAACTATTTATCCCTTTAAAAACAATAATTTAATAACACTGTTAAATGTAATATTTTGCAAATCTCAAAAGGAATATTCATTTTTAATACTGTACATTATAATTATGTAATGTCTTAATTGACTTTTGACAATTTAAATATATATTTTTATACAACATTATAGTATAGACTTTTTATCCATTCATCATAACATTTAACTATTTAAGTATTAACTATTATCAGAATAATGATCAGCTTTTGATATCAATGCATACTGTCAATGCTTACTTCATTGACTAGTTCAGGTTCATTATTATTTTTGGTCCATCCAAGAAATGAAAGCCAGAAGAGCCACAGCAAAAAACTACTGCAGTTATGCAACGACACATGTATATACTTTTTAAAGGCTGAGGGAAGAGAGTGCGAACGATAAATAATTGAAATAGAGAGATGGTTTATTTCTAAATGGATGAACTCTCATAGGTTCACAGGAGCTGTGAACCTGCAATGATGTAGGTGATGATGATGGTCTTAATGAAAAGGACAGATGAACTTCTTGAGACTGAGCAGTTGAGTTATTCTGAGATCTGAGAGGATGCAGGGAACACTTAAAAATTTAACATAATAACCCTCACATGAGAGACCATGGCACACTGAATGTTAAGAGGAGCAGATTTTAAAGAGTCTTTTCTTGTGGACACAAGCGGCTTGAGCCCAAGAGTTTTCAGGCATGAACAGTAGGCCAGTGGAAAGGCTTAACTTTATCACACTGCCTAAGCAGATACTTTATCGGCTAGAGCGAAATTATCATGCTCCACTTCAACAAGAGCAGTGTTTAAAAACATCCTGCCCTTGCAGCCATGATGACGCAGGCCAAAACATCAAAGCTGGAGATAGCAAACAGGACCGTAAAATACATTTAATAAACAATGATAAAATATGTTAGCCATTAAAAAGCAGCAATGAAAAATCTTAATATGTGCACAGGAAATTCAACTGTATTATCCCACGTGCAAATATGAGATTTTTTTACTTTTTCATTTGTTTCTTGTCAAATTGAGTGATATTAGGCGAATGAGATCTTGAGGTAGAAAAAAATTTATACTGTGCTTTTGGCTTTATAGATGGCCTAAATGAGAGATGAACTAAGTCTAAACATTGTAAATCGAAAGTTCAGAGGCTTTACAGTTGCGTGTATGTGTGAGAGAGTGATGATGGGTGTTTTCTGGAATCCTTCCCATCGATCAATAAAGCTTTCCTGCTACTTAAGACCCTTGATCACATGACTCACTATGGGTGAGCATCCATCTAGAACCAGGAATTTGCAGGAAATATCAAAAAGTGAGTGAGAACAAGAGACAGAAACACTGACCATGCTATGCTCATGAACATTCATATTAATAGAACATTATCATATTCTGTTTTTTTTTTATGTTTCACGTAAACTCATGAACCCTATTGCCATAACCTGGATAAGTCAATAATATAATATGATTTGAACAAGACAACTAGGATATGCCTTTGCTAATCTGAATTCTCTGTCACTTAAAGAGCTTGTTCAAAATATTGATTTATTTATCATCTACATGTCTCATCAAAATTAAATGCAAGTAAACAACTGTCCTACATGTTGGATGTAATTGCACTCTTGTGTGCTATTCTCAAGGACATAAACAAGAATGAACTAGATTTGTAAATAATTGTGAATAGTAACTCAAATTTCCATCTCCAGTAATGAACCTGCATTTCCTAGTTTATTCAGTACATGCTGATATATTACATTTATATTAGGAATATTCTCAGAAAGGGATATTCCAGTAGCTGTATAGGATGTAAGCATCTTCACACAAATAAAAGCTTAGCTAGAATATACAACAAATCTAAAACTGTATGTAAACATGATTTCCATAAATGGGCAAAACAACGGCATGATTCCAGAAGCATGTAAGGCAATGCACACAGTATAAATCGCAGTGTGTGTGTGTGTGTGTGTTGGTCTCTCTTTTTGCCAAGTTCCTCAGTAGTGTGGTGGATATATATTTTTGAGATATGTAATTACAGTGCCCATAACCAACAGTGAACATTATGATATTCTCAGTGGATAAAGAGGCAATAAAGGGCTAAACTTACAGAGTAGGAGATGTGAGCTGGCCTGCGGGCGATGACATGACAGCATGGACTGGAAAAGTCCTCACCCTCCCCCACAAATACAAGACATTTCTCTCACAATCCATTATAATACATACAGCCACACGACACACGTCCATACTCTTACATGCATGCAATGATGCTTTCAGCTCATACTGTTATCAATCTTACGTGACAAGACATTATCTTCCCACATACTTATGTTCAAACAGACACACAGAGAGCAAAATAATGCTGACAAAGCTCAACACAAACCACTCTCAGCAGATGTGTAGCACTGATTGAACACACACCCTCTCTGGCCTGCCCTAGGCCGACTTCCTCCATACCATGTTTGTCCAGTCATTACACCTTCCATTTGCCCATAGCAAAATGCAGAAAGGAAAAAGGAGTGCTTCCTGACTGGAAACCACACTTGCCACTGAAAGCACTACATATTCCATCAGCTAAAAGCCCTATACACATAACAATATGTAAAGCGTCTCTCACTTTCTCAGTGTATTGGTGTGCAGTAGAGCAAAGGGTTAGAAGGCTTTTCCCTCAATGGCATCGGCTCACTAGGTGGTGGGTGGGAAACCAGGGGGCGGGGCTTTTCCTTCCTTGCTGCCTGTCAGCACAATAACAGGGTTTCCCAAATACAACAACACTTCTGAAGCACTGCTGAGAAACTGACACACACAAATGGGGACTGAGGACAAACAGGAAGATTTTAGTGAGATGAGGTGTGGCCTGTGTGTGAGACAGCGTGATTTTAAATACTGCCCATTCAACACTAGTGCATCATAATGTTAGCATTCACAAATATCCTCAGTAAGACATTTTATATCAAAATGCCTTTAAATGAGACATACAGTAGCCTCAGAAAGTATTTTGACACTTTAGTACAAATGTCAGAATGTTATTACATTAGATTCAAAATATCAATCAAAGTGGCTTTAGAAAACAAATGATGCTTTTCTCAGAATTAACATTTCTACATATTTTTGCAATAACTTTTAAATGATAGGCAACAAGAACATTTTTAGGGAATGTGCAATGTGTTCTTCTCTCTTTCCACATTTGTGTCAACTTTAAAATATCACTTTTTTATAATAAAAAAAAAAATCTAATAAAACCTCTTAATTTTAAACAGCATATCATTAAAATAGTTTTATAAATAGTAAACATGCTTTGTGAATTTAAAATAAATGACAGTACAGGTTTGTATTTTTTATAATGGATTTTTAAGGTTATCAAAAGGTTAGATCACACAAAATTTAAAAATGGCGTCATCAATTACTCAACCTCATTCAGCCCAAAAATACATCTCAATGGTTCATAGGGAAACTCAATAGTGTTTATGTGACATAGAAGAAAAAAACTTACTGGTTCTCGTGTCAAGAAAGCTCAGCTTTCTGTTTGCCATATTTCATGTGCTCTATGTATGTGTTGATCAATGTTTATATGTGAATAAAAGCCTAAATTGAATCGGTTCATATAAAACGATTGTATCTCTTCAAAAGACTTTGATTAATACTGCCTTCACATGTTATCGGACATTTCCAACTTCCCTCTTCTGAAGCCATGATTACGGGCTCATTGCGTTTAAGTGCTTTGTTGTCAGAGAGAACAGGAATAAAGGAGGACACCAAATTTATTTAGTCTGTTTTTTGGGAAAATCTTATTAAAAACCAAAAGATATTTAGCGTCCCATTAATTGACAACCATATAAACATTCACCACACAATCTAGATCATCAGCTTGCTCTATCCGTATAAAGTGTATCAAATATTTAATACGCTTCAGTACGGTATTCAGTATGGTTATTCCAAAGGTATATGTAAATATGCATTACTTTAGAAAAGAAAAGGTGATGTAGCTGTTAAGGAAAAAACAAATAAAGAATACCTGTCACAGCAGCAACCATTCTCACCTCTGGTATATTTAAACTTTAAGGTCCGCCCAACTCAGGGAACTTAAAAATAATAAAAGTTTTTCCAATGGCAAATATTACTTGAGAGGGCATTCATGTCCAATTTCCTAGGAAACATGTATTTATGATATTTCCGATAGTTTTCATAAAAAAAATATCTTCATTTGTATTTCAAAGATAGGTTTGAAACAACATGAACATAAAATCATTTTCATTTTTGACTGAAGAATTCAAATTTGACACATTATTAAGGGTTAAGTAAATGCTGTAAAACTTTTTAGGGATGAACGAATAACTTTTGATATATATTAGATATGTAAAAAAATTTATATGCACAGGTGAACTAGTCAAGCAAAATACAAACGCACAAACACATTTATGCGCATACATCTGATCTTCTGTTCCTGGTGTCATGTTTGCCGTAAAACTGGTCAATCAGGTACCGTAACTCATCTGCAGGGTTTTCATTCTTTATTTTGAAAACAAACAACACCCACATGAGCTGCATTCTTAAAGCCTTACACAGCAGAACATATTTAAAGTTCTTTCAATTTAACTTCCTAGATATTCAAACACACAGGTTTTAGTGGAGGGATGAATGCAGCGTTTAAGTTGTGGATTCTCTGTGCATTTTGTACTAGGGTGATGATGACATTGTGCACTAAAGGCAGATGGATAAATAGTATATGTGTGTTTAATAACAAAATAACACTGGTTGACCATGAAAAAGCATCCCTCCAAGCGGACCATGGATGAGAAGAGCAAAAAGACGCAAGAAAGAGACACTATAAATGCTGGGAATGTACGGTATAATCAGGGAATGATCAGTAATTCCATGACATTTGTCTGAGCCACAAACACACACACAACTTTGTGGTACCTGCTGATTAAGATAAACAATGTTTTGCCAACCCACTCAGCTAACAAAAGCAATTCAGAAGATGGATCACATGGCAATACACACCTGTAGCTATCCAAGAGAAGTCATTTGTGCTTTAACAGCAATAGTTAATCAGCGATATTTCAAAATATGAAAAATTGTGAACGGCACCTCCCTCCTCCCCCCTCTCAATAAATTTCCCTTTGGTCACAACACTGCCTGATCGAATCAATCTATTTACTTAGGGGTTTATGGGTCTTCATGCCTCATATGGTTCAGTCATAAAAGGCGAGACGGAGGCTGAATTCACCCTTTTTCTTCATTCTGGGCTGGTCGTACTACCCAAGGGCAGCCAGGATTACTGCCAGCCCACTGATAATGTCCCTATGCTTTTGTGTACCAACAGAAAGTACAGTCATTTACATTCAGCCTCTGTTATTTTCAGCGTCTCACTTTCTCTTTCTCTTCCTTCAAAACTTTGAAAATGCAGCAGTTTTTTAGACAGTAATTATTTCTAAATGTAACTGTTACAGGTAATTACTTGTTTTGTTTTAATGGGTGATATGAAGTTCATCTTGATAATTATACGTCTATATAAATATATATTATATATATATATATATATATATATATATATACACACACACACACACAATCATGCATGACTTTGTATATTTTGGAGAAATGTTGCAAGATTTCTGTAGAAATATCCTACTTGCAAGTGTATGCATGATTAATTTATTCTGCCAGCCAAAGTCTCCAATAACAGGGGGATTATTGAGATGAAGTAAGAAGTTTTTATTTGGTCATGTGACCTCAACAAGTCAGCCAAAATGGATAGGAGCCAAATCTAGAGTTTTTTTCTACCACTAACTGACTTTGTTTATGTACTATGGTGTTTAATATTGTGAAATATTGTCACTATTTAAAAAACTATTGTCTATTTTAATATGTTTAAAAAAAAAGATTACCGTAGTATAATTAAAATGTATTAATGTGATGCCAAACGCTGAATCCTGTCATCATTGTCACATGGTCCTTTTATTCTAATATATCCGGAATTGGCAAAATTTTGCTTATTATCAATGTTGAAAACAGTTGACCTAATTTATACTCACTGTATAATTCACTGATGAGTGAAGACCAAAAGTGCAGCATTTATTTGAAATAGATTTTGTGTAACCGTAAAAGAAAAAAGAAAAATATATATAATAATAATAATAATATTATATTATATATATATATATATATATATATATATATATATATATATATTGTAAAAGTCACTTTTTTTATCAAATGCTTATAAAAGTAATTGATTAGTGAGTGTAACAATAAAGTGTTCAAAGTTTTACTTCGTAGCAGTCTCTCTCTCATCATTCTCCTCTGTTTACTCCGTGGGTTTGTTAAACCTCCCTCACTTTTGGCTTGTCCTCTTCAAAATGAACAATAATCCTTGCAGTCTGGTTGCTAATCTTCTTTACCCTCTTGATGACCCAATGACCCAGACCTTAATCACCTGATCCCTCTACAGTAATTACACAATGGGGTGCTGGTGGTCTCGGCCCTTCTTCCCTCCACACATGCACACGAACGGGTGTGATGGGGATTAGAGGGGTAGAACGGGCAAGTTCCAGGATTTTGATACCCTTTTCCACCAGAATGGCTCGCATTCTGGACACAGAGCCTGTTCTTGGTCAGGCAAACTGGAGCCTGTCGCAAACCGTGTGTTTCCACTGACTTGAGGAATGAATTCTGAACATAATTCTGCTATGTGTTGTTAACCTGATCAGTCTAAAAAAAAGATTTTTACGTTCCGGTGTTTGTGCAGGCAGTGCAGCACTTCTGTTTTGCTATTCACAGTGATTCTACACTTATCTGTCCTTTTCTGAGATAAATTTAAACTGAAACCATTGATTCACTAGCTCTCTCATGAGCAATATAGTGCAGTGTTATCAGAGTGCTCAACGAAAGTTCTGAAACATTCGAGCAGCATGTTTTTAGAGTTGGAGTTGAACTGAAAACCTCTTTCCGGTTTGATTCGAGTAAGGACACAGGCCAGGAAGCCACACCGGAAAAGAAGTATGACAGAACCAATGAAGGATGAAGCAGGTTATAATACACAATACAACTGTTTGCCAAATATGATTATATTTCAATGCGGAGGTTATTTATTTACACAGAACTTTCCTATATATTTCAGTAATAAAAGGATCCACAAACCTTAGAATCTGGGTTTAATTGTAAAAAATTTCACTGTTGTGCTTTGAACAATGGTGTGTGTCTCAGTGTTGTGTGTGCGTGTATGTGTGCATAGACCAGTCCACACCCACAGTCTTTTTATGACAAGATTAATGACAGTGATGTCATCACTGTTTTGTTTGAGCAAGGCTGGCATTATAAAAGTTCTCTATTTTTTTTCCACATCATATGTACATAAGGGTATGACTTCATGTGTTTATTTGTTAGCTTAACACTCATGACCGATAAAGGTTTAAATGGCTAACATCTAGAGCATGAGGTGACTGATGGTAATACGTTTTAAGAATGATAAATAAGACATGCAACACTTAAATTTAAATAAACACATTTTACACAGTTTGTATAACAGAATATTTATGTTATGCCCTGACAATAGTCAACTAAAGTGCACTACTGTTCAGAAGTGTGGAGGTCAGTAAGATTTTTTAAAAGAAGTCTTTAATACTCAGCAAGACTGTGTGGCATCTATTATGTGTGTGTGTGTGTGTGTGTGTGTGTGTGTGTGTGTGTGTGTGTGTGTGTGTGTGTGTGTGTGTGTGTGTGTGTGTGTGTGTGTGTGTGTGTGTGTGTGTGTGTGTGTGTGTGTGTGTGTGTGTGTGTGTGTCTGTGAATGTTTATGTACTCAGCAGCAGTCACTTTTACACTTTAGCCACGTCCCTGTTTGCACTTTATCACACACTGATATTGTGGAGCCAAAGGCTCACTTCCACCACTAACAATGGTGCACAAACACACTCACACTGTGGCATTGTTTGGAGGTCGCATTAATCTCTATCACACATTCTAATCCAAGGAACACAAGCTTTTTCTCCAGTTGTACTCTTGTAATCGTTTAAAATTCCCTGTTCAAAAATATTTGCTCATGACGTTAGAGAAAGAAGTATGTGTGTTCATTTACTCATCCATTAATTATTAATGATTATCTAAATGAAGGAGTGCCTGCAATCCTGTTTAGATCCTGCTTTCCTCCTGTATGTCATTCTTTTTGCTCTTATTCTCTCTCTATGCTAGACCCCTCTAGGGGAGATTACTTCACATCAGTGTGACTCTCTGTCGCTGTGGAGCATGAATAGATGGTCTTTCAATGTAAGAAACACACACACACACACACGCACAGAGAGAGCAGAATAGCAGAGAATAAATTTATCACCAGTGCACTGACTTTCCCAGTTAGTGTCCTTGGACAAAACAATGGTACACATCTGACAGCACAAACATAGTTGAGATAAATGCATTAACCAGGGACCAACATCTAACCTCTCTCTTCTTCTATCAGGCCTCATTCTCTCTCACTATGTATTGCACTTCACCTTCATATGCCATTCACATTGTTTGTGTGTGACATAAACGTGATGTGTGATGCATGATTTGATGAATAAACTCTTCAGGGCTATTATAAGATTTTGTGTATACACACCCAGAAATATTTATGCTCGTCACACATGCAGGTAGACCAGAAAAAATCTGGTTTTCATCTGGCCTTTCAGCATTAACACTAAGAATGAAACCACTTTCATCCACATTCATGTGTCATATGTGTACATGGAAAACTTGCATAAGGGAGACTGGGGATAGTTGTCACACTTTTCACTTTAGTGAATACTTATAGCAAGTTTATTTATGAAATAACTTTTTGCACAGACACAGACCTTTAAGTGTTAACAGGTATTTAAAAAAGAAGTAGTAAACATTTCCAGATAATTACCCAGGAAAAGATACAGTTCATTGAACAAATATTAACATTTTGTGACATTCTGACTCTGTATGGTGTATTGTCACACCGGGAACTTTAAATAAATTGCCTATTGTCTGTGATATCAGGAAAAGTCCAAATACTTTAATCCAAATCCAAAGATTAACATAAGGAACATAATTTCAAACTCTGTGTTGCACTTCAAACTAAATCATACATGGACATAAGTATTTATATGTCTATAAAACCATAAGCCTGTTAGATTTTATAAATAATAAGAATAAAGTCAGGCAACACAGACTGGGGGGTATTTCAGAAAGCAAGAATCTTTCCATCTTTTTGTTTAAAAATCTTTTAAATCACTGAAAATTAACTATATTGTTTTTATGCTAATTATGTAATAATGAAATAAACTAATAAACAGTTTGAGTCTGCAAAGATAACATGGCTTCAAAGGTAAAGTATATTACAAAATGATTTTCTAACATAGGATTATAGCATAGAAATCAACAATGTGTGATTCTAATACACTATCTCTAATCCATCCATCCATCTATCTATCAATCAATCAATCCATGTCACACAATCTGTCACACCCACTGAAGCCTCATCAATAAGGTTCACATGTGCTGAACACCTCTGAACTGAACTAACCCTGAAACAGAAGCTGTTAGAGAGAGTAAGTTGCTTTGGCAATTTACATACCCTGAAAGTTACACCCCTTCTGGAACCAAAAGCTTAGTTATCAGCTTTCTTACCCTTAAACATACCTGGGTATGTCACATAACCTGTTTTCTGGAATACCCCCCTGGAGAGATGGGTGAGTATAAACAAACTTTTTGAAACAATAAGGTGAAAGGGTAAAAAGGGTTATGTTAGGGTACACAAAAGGAACAAAGTGTCCACATTCTCCTTGATGTGAGGGATCAAACTTTCACATTTTTGTATCCCCACCCATTGACAATTGGATCAACAGAGGGGCAGCTCCAAAATCCCAAGTCCATTTAGGGTGACGAAGTATTTGGAACACGACAGCCCTTTTTCTCGGTTTTCTCTAGTCATGTATCAAATTTATTAAAAGCTCAACTTAGCAGCAGTGAATTGCCCCCTAAAATTCAATACTAAATGTACTGTGTGCACTTCTTTACGCAATAGCTTTACAGATGATGAATAAACATCTATATATTTTAATATGAGAGGATAAAATTTACCAAAACAATTTTTATGTATCTTTTGAGCAATATAACATACTAAAACCACTGCTAGAGAAAACACACATTTGTGTAATTGAACTTTTGAGTCAAAACCTAATTTCCGATTTATAGATATACTGCCTGACCAAAAAAGAAAAAAAGCACCTTATATTTAAGTAGGTAAAATGTAAAGTGTGTATGATTGCATTCAGTGATTATTATGTTTCTAGCATGTTATATGTTTGGCAAAAGTTATCAAGCCTAAATGATTTTCATTTCTTAAACAAGCATGCAGGAAGACACACCATGGCCATATTCCAGGATGAGAATGTCAAGATGCATCAGGCTCAAATTGTGAAATAATGGTTGGGAGGGACCATG
The DNA here is from genome assembly GCA_037043235.1 of Rhodeus uyekii. Lineage (NCBI taxonomy): Eukaryota > Metazoa > Chordata > Actinopteri > Cypriniformes > Acheilognathidae > Rhodeus > Rhodeus uyekii. Next base: position 2,765,681 of record JAWRVZ010000007.1, read on the forward strand.
AAGAATCATTTTCATAAATGAATTGGCATCTCTGGAGTCCAGACCTTAAATCCATTGATGGTTTACACCTTACAAAGTGCTCGACTCTTGTATTGTCAATGTGGGATCTTGACCAATAATTGTTAAGCACCTCTTGATGGAAATAAATGTTGTGGTGTTATTTCCTTCAAGGGGTCCATACATTTTTTATCAAGATCTATAATAATTAATGTAAACTTGATGGAAATTAACACCTTGATAGAAAAAATAAATCTTCCAGCCACAACATTCTCATGTAACAACTAGCCCTAAAAGTTGTGTGATATTGATTGTTTTTCTACAATATGAAACAATTCTTTAAAAAACAAAATTATTGTTCTTTCTCAAAACATGCAGGTCATAAGTAAACAAACTAAACCTTTTTTTCAATCAAACAAGCTACGCTCTATTTCAAAGTCTATATTTATAACAAAAGCAAACAAGCACAGAAACAAATCTCAGCTGACTGTTGTCAGGCATGGGTTGCCTGGTACCTCTGGACATGAGCTCTTACGTCTTACACTGAGAGCCCTCAAGACTAATGATGGGGAGAGAGGGAGAGAGAGAAAGAGAGAGAGAGAGAATGATGTAAAACACAGCTGCCTGTGTCCACTGTCATCACAGCCTTTGAAACTGTACATGTAAAACAATTGTCTGCATTCAGTCATTTCGAGCAGCTTAAATCTTAACACTATATATGGTCAAAACTCTAATATGATTTAGTGGCTAAAATGAAACTGCTATGTTTGACTAAATGTCATAACAGAAGATAGTCAAATTTTTACCTGGTTTATTTTAGACTTTCTACATTACTGTACATATTTAAAGTGACATCACATATACACCACTGCAGCTTTACAAAGTCTAGACCGCACATGCTTATAGTCACCCATTGTGCATCTGTAAATTGATCTGCTATATATTTATAAACTGATGCTATCGACCTGTGTCTCTGTGTGCGTATGGTCTGTGCTGGTTACAGTCCATTAGCATGTGGTTTAATGGTTATTGAACAAATGTTACTTTGTGTCAGTTAATGTCCTAGCATTATGATGAGGTCAGGGACATTGAGGGGGTCACTCACTTTATTAATATTAGGCAAACATGCAGCTTTCAACACAAATTCATGAAAAGGTCATTTTTTCAATGCACTAAAAAATATTGTTAACAATAAATTATTAGTAATAGTAACGATAAAAGATTGTAACAATGCCACCAATCAGTTAATGGTAAGTTCTCTTACTATAAACAATGAAAAACTGATTTTTTCACGTAATTTTAACATCATTTCAGTCATCATCTTATAATTCAGAGTTAAAAAAGGTAGGTATGGTATTTACCAAACAAATTGTTGTACATCTGTAAAAGTGTTTATACATTTATTCTGTCATTTTTATGATGGCAACCACAGCTAACAGTTGTATTCTGTAAAAACATGACCTTTTGAATGTGAGATCTAAAACAATTTCCTGTTGTAAAAGAACATAATGAATAAATTTCCTGTCTTCGAAAGACCATATGAAATGGACTGTGACAGAAATAGAGTGAGCTGAATAACTTATGTACCTGGGACAACTTCTTTTGAATATTTGGTGCATTAAAAATTTCTAATCTTCAAGCTTTTGTTAAGCAAATCTAATGCTCACTAAATTACTAACCTGTAAGCACAGTGTCTGAATGAAACACTTAATCAGTGAAGTGCCACATTAGGCTGTAGAAAATGTGTAACAGGTGTTTTATGGGGTCAGAAGGCTCAAAAAATAAAATAGGTCTGTATAATGATAAAAGAAGAAATTCCATAAAATACTTTCAATGAATCAGTAAGAGCTTGAAACTGTAGCCTGGAAAACAATGCATTATTTAGTGACCTACATGTTGACTGGAAAATTTGCCTGTGAACATTAATGCTGAATCGAAGACACACCCACACAAACCACCTCAATTTCCATCCAAACTGATAGAGTGACTAAAATCAAAAACACCCTTTTAATCTCCCTATTCACGAAGATATGTCTATGTTACATTTTCACATTGTTAGCCAAATATGACATTTTGCAGAAAGAAAAAATCTCATTAAAATAGGTCACACTGTGATATTATATTCTGCAATGAATCATTACACTATTCAAAAATTCTGGGCTCTGTAAGAGTTAGAAATGGTTTTGAAAGAAGTGCTTAAAACTTATATATATATGGTACATGGTGCACAAACAGATGACGAAGAGGACAGGTAGGTTTCACACGGAAACTCTCTTTATTTCAAAACGACAAAGACGAGAGGGAATACGAGAGGACAATGGAACACACCTGATGAGACTAACAGAATAAGTGATTAACAAGACGTGAGGGAAGGGCAAGGAAAGATGCACAGAAGGGACCCGGATGTGAACGACATGACAGCATTTATTTAAAATATATTTTTAATCTATGTAAGAATACTTACTGTCACTTATAATCCATTTTCTGAAGAAAAGTATTATATAGTAATATACAACTAATTTAACTTATTTTTTGCAGAAATTAATTTAAAAAATACAAACCAAAAGTAACCATTATTTTTTCCCACATAAAAATTCACATTAAATGAAAAGATTGCTAAGATGGTTTTGTATTATGGTAATAAATATCATGACAATAAAGTCAGAATGAAAAAAAATAGGCTTACTTTTCTTTTAAATTTTGGGTGAAATAATACAGGTTTTGTGGGATTTGCATGAAAGATCCATTTTTGGTCAAAAATGTTGTATATCACACTGAGACCGACTCCTCTAATACAATCCTATTAGTGGATAATACACAACACTGAACCTCACTTCTGGTGACACTCTCATTCCTCTCAGTTACACTCTGCCTCCATTCTGTTCTCACTCTGTGTTCTTTAACTCCAGTCACTCTCATCATATCACAAAGCTTTCAGCCTGGTTAATATTTTCACTCAGTTAAGTCAAAGTATGAGATCAAAGGCTGTGTGCGCTTTTAGAGTTTCATCCTTTTTCTATGAGTCTCTCGATCATGCCCGACTCAGAACCCCTTTTACATTACAAAAACACAACACTTGAATTACCATAATGGAACAAGGCAATGATGATTTTCTACCACGCTGCTTTTACCAAAATCAGAGGAGCACATGCATCAGAGGGAGGAGAAAGAAAGGGAGAGAGCAGGAAACATACACACTCTGCTTCCTGTAACACTCTTTCCTTGCCCTGCTTGGCTTGATTCCAAATCATTTCAATTTGTGAAAGAATCTCTCCAGAGAGACATGCATCAAAATCATTTCTTTGTCTGAGATTTACTCCTGCTCGCTTTAAAAGATAATTCAACCTTTTAGCTTGATGACAGAGAGAGAGTGAGAGAGCGAGCGAGCGAGAGAGCGGCATCTGTTGCACAGCCACCTGAAACATATGCAAAAAATCATTCCGCATCTTTTTCCCATTTCCATCCTACATTACAGCCACCACACAGAAGCTCAGGCTGCGTCTGGACTTCCCAGCATCTACTTCATCCCATATGGCAGCGACAGGGAGTCCTTAGTGCTTTTCTTTGTGCTCTGGGTTAGAACTGGCTGATCCTAGATTGGCGTAAACAGGCAACCTGCAACGAGACCATTCAGGGAAAACCTCTATTTGACAAATTAACCTTCCTCAGTGTTTCACAAGCCATCCTGTTTTAATTACCACCTCCAGTGGCCAATTACAGGCCAGCAATAAAGAAAGGGATGAAAGAGCCTTCTACCTTCACAGCACAATCAGTGATTTCCATTAGTCAGGCCTTTTCTGATTGAAACAGGGGAGGGTCGTGTATATTGTATGTTTGAGTCTGTATGTGTGTGTGTGTGCATGCGTGTAGAGAGAACTCCAGTCTTCCTTTGTTCTCTGGCTGCATCCTGCCATTAAGTGTTTGAATAGGTTTGCTGGGTTTCCTTGCTGGCTCAGTTATGGTTGGAGCAGACCCTGAAAATAAAAGTCACTATGTGGTTACCCATGATCTAGGTGGTTGTATAGAGGGTTCCTCCTTCAAGGTTTTATTTAAATTTAAAAAAAAATGTCAGATCATTAGGGATAATTAAATGTTGCCACATTTGATTTGATTATAATTCACATGCTCTCATTTCGATTTGGTTTATATTTTTATTTGATTTGATTGAATTTAATCATAAATAAGTCAATCATAAATAAGGACATAGATTCAGCATTAGCATGCAGGAGTTGCAGGAAGCACTAGCATAAAATAAAAGTAAAAATGTGTTACCCAGCCCTAGTTATACCACACCTCTCTCCAACTCTCTGCATGCATCTTTGCTGTCCATAGTAGAAACAGGAGCCACAAGACACCAAAGTCTAATGTTTTTTTTTTTAAATCACTATGCCTAAGTATGAGTAGTGAGCACTTGACTAAAGAAAAAAGGCTGGTGAAAAAGTAACAGTTAGCCTGAGAGTACATCAAACAAACCAAAAGAAAGGGCATTCAGAACTAATTCAATAATATCTAAAAGCAGATCAATACACACATACTCCTTGAACTGTGTCATCATGTCCCCATCTTTCCCTCAGATCAATACTTTCCAATCAGTGCAGAGCTCAGCAGCTCTAGTCTAGAGACTCAGTCCCCTCCCGCTGACCCACAGCGCCTACTTCATCAATCATGACAGCTTATCACATATTCATGAGCTGAGATCACTGACCAATGAAAGCAGCTAATCAAATATGTTCCATTAAGAAATATACAAGACTACCGTTCTAAGGGATCAGTAAGAATTTAAAGAAATGAATGCTTTTATTCAACAAGGATCCATTAAATTTATTAAAAACATTGGTAAAATTACAAAAGACTCTTGTACTTTTGAACTTGCTATTAATCAAAGAATTTTTTCTTGATTTCTCATTTCACTTGGTTCTCTTGAATCTTTTTGTAATTCACTTAGCTTAGTCATTTTTAACACCGAACCTAAAGGTAGAAAACAAACAAACAAAGCAGCTTTAATTGGGTATACTTTGCGATGCCATCTTGAACTCACTGAACATCCAAAATATTTTTGTGAGCCAGGCTAAATGCACTACATATGATGTTTTCTTTTTCCAGCTGAGAAGTTGCAAGGAGATAATAAAATGTGTAAAGGAGTCAAAACCGACCAGGGTTAAAATGGCAGCACACAATCACTTTTAATCAAACCAAACCTGCCAAGTAAGAGTTTAGTGAAAAGACTAGAGCACCAGACCGCAACACAGATAAATAGGAAAGAACTGCACATTTGTACCAGACAAATCTAGGCTGCGGAAAACAGATAGACAGTCATTAAAATAAGCACATAAAACATTTAATGAGACACAGAGAGCGGTTTCCTACCACCCTGCAGTGTGAGTTTTATTGAGGGTGCAACAGTCTTTACTCAGCTCTTCTAGAGAAGGTTGCCACAGTAGGGACCGCCATACCTCCCCCAGAGGGAGCACACACATAGTGTGTGTATATGTCAAACTCTTCCACAGAAACAGGTCGTTACAACTCCAGGTGTGGCACAAATAAGCTCAAAGGTCTGCTAAATAAACACAGTAGCTGCATTATTGCACAGCCCTGGGCTACTGAAATCAAATCAGTTATTCCTCTAAAGCAATTTGAACGACTTTATTATTGGTTATAAAAATTAACCAATTATGGCAACTGCTCGTACTAAAAAACATACCAATGACCTCAAAATCTGTTGCCTGTGCTCTTTTGAATAGTTGATAGGTAGTTGGATTCAGGATTTTGACTTAGTGAAATGCTGATAAGCTTAAAGGAGTCTGTGAGCACTGAACACATACTGATGAGTCAGGACACTGCATTACTGTCCACTCATCCTCAGCTGGAGAGATCAGAGGGTGTGTGTGGCTGATAGAGACATCTGTCTTTGTATTTATGCTATATCAAGTCTTAAAATCTGGAGCCTCCTGCCACACAAAAAAACACTTTTGTACCAGAAGGTTTATCTGATTGATATGATGATGTGTCTTATTGGGTGTGAGCCTTTGTGTAGGATATGTGCATCAGTGCATTTCGTAAAAGATATACTATCGCGAAGAGAAAAATATGACAATAACGAGCAAACCATGATTCAAGAGCGGTTACAGTCCTATTCATATTAGTTTAAAAGTGCATTCAGTAGTTATTTGGATTAATGTCTTTCTTGTTCTTTAAATACCAATACCCCAATGACGCACAAAAAAAAGTTATATTCACACAGGCATGCATCAAATATGGCTTTGCTGCTCACTCCATTTCATCATCGTCATAATCTACACCAGGTCTGTGTTACAGAGTCAAGCAGATAGACAGCAAACAGACTGACATGCCATATTGGCTCTTTCAGTGACAGATTTAGCGTCGCTGCCTGAGAATCGGTTGGGACAAGGCCGTGGATTTGTGTTGTGGCTGAAATTGTCAGTCTGGGTTGTTAGGTAATCTGTCTGACCATTAATCAGTTCAAAATCATTTTGTAACATGGATCAAATAAATGAGAGTGAGGGGAAAAGTGTAAGAGAAAAACAAGAAAGCTTAAGCAAAGCTCATATCCTTAAACAGACTAGACAACCTATTCACAAATGCAGCATGACCTTTGACATTTGACCCAAGCTGTCAAATGTCACAATGCCAAGAAGGACTTTTATTAGACCTTATGTACTGTTGGCCTGCTGTGCTGTTTCTATTGTTAAGTTTGCATGAATATACCCTTGAAAAGAGATAATCTAATCAACACTGCACTTTAAAGTGTGCCTAAAGACATGAAATTAAATTAGACTGATTCCCAAGAGAGCCCCTTCTCAGACAGCTATAAAACAATAGCACTTTCCAAAATACATGGTCAAGAAAATAGGATAAGGTATATCAACCTTACGTCAAAGAAAATGTGTATTCTAATAGCCATGTATGGGACTAAGCAGAAGGTTCAAGAATTTGCAAAATGCAGAACAGTCTCCACACAGAGTTAAATTGTTATACCACAAAATGAATACAGTGTGCTTACGTTAGCTATGACATTTAACACAATAAAAAACATTGCCGCTTTGTTAAGAATTCAGCACAAAACGTCTGATGTTTTCTGCTGATGCACAGAAGCCCATAACGCTGTAGGAGTGAGCTGTGAGAAGAATGCAAAAGTCATGACCATGTGTAGGTGGAAGAGAAATATCTGAAACCAACAGACAAGATTCACCTTATTAAACCGGACGACTTATATATTCCTTTATTCATTACTACTGTCCCTCCATGTTTCCTAATGCATTCCATTTCATATTTCAAACGACTCCTCTGATGTTTGTTTTGAGCCTCTTTGCTCCTAAAGACATGAAGCCAGCATTAAACTGCTCATTCCCCGTCACCAAACAACCAGCCCTTAAAGTTCAAAAAATCCTGAATTCTACAAATTGCTCACCATCGTATAAAGCACGTTTCAAAAACAGGAGATTTTGATTCAGTCACGCTTCACAACATCACATTAATGTGTGAAACGGTGACCATTGTGTTTGTGCTCCTAATCATTTTCATGTGAGTAGAATTAGAAACATCACTATTCGAGGGTACCCATATGAGCCAAGGATTTTTCTCCACCCACTCAGACAGAGAGGTCAGACGTACATGGAGTAGGCTATAACACTTTTTGATTATCACAGGAGTAAAGATAAGTATTATGATCATGGCTACCCATATCACCCTGCCCACAGTAGCTGCAAACACATATGAGACTAGAATAGATACAAATTCTCTCACTGGAAGTCTGACTGACTGTATAATAAATTCATAAAATGGTTAAAAAACTGTTTTAATGGGTCAAAAGAAGTTCCTGATATTTAATATAACTGTAATACATCTCTTAGCTTGCCTGTGTTTCCCAAGGCATTCCCAAAAATATTGTGTTGTGTGGATATTCAATACAATAACATACTTTCAAGTGTGATAAACACTTTTTTACATAAGACCCTTAAATTACATTAAACTGTATGGACAGATTATACTTGATGCAAAAAAGTTAAGTAAAGCAGACGAGAGTTTAGTGTTATTTATAGTGTGTCTAAGTGAACTTGCTGTTCAAACATCAGGTGAGGAAGGGTGATGAGTTGGGTGCTTTAATGCTTTCAGGTGGCTAAATCTTCTTTTCCTTGAAGTGGTATTTCACATAATTTCAGCACCAACATGCTTATGGAAAGCGCAAATCACTGTCTATGCAGTAATGCTGTTTGCCCCGACTTCTGTTTCATGGTAGCCTACATATAAATGAGCAGGTCTGACTGTTTCTGCACAAGGAGCGAACTGCTGAGTGAGAGAGCATTGGTAGAATAAAGTTAAACACACGAGTAAAAACATTCACCTTTACAAATCCAGATAAACAATATTAGAGGGATCATGACTGTCCCCAGGAAAAAAAACATCTCACACAAATACAGATTTCTCCTTTACAGATTTTCTAGCCTATACATTCCATCTATCTATCTATGAATCATTGCATAGCCTATTGGACTCATAAAGCAGCTATAGAACCACTAAGGATGAATAAAGCTTATGATTACACAGACACACATTCACTTTGACACAAAAACATATTTATAACACATATGATTGACATTCAACAATTTAGGGTTAAGTTGGGGTGAGCTTATCTCCCTTGAAACTAGGATTTGTGACATTTTCTAGCCTCTAGATTCCATCCATCAATCATCACGTAGCCTATAGGACTCGTGAAGTAGCTATAGAACCACTAAATATTTATCAATATTATTGAATGGCCTGCTCTTCTAGAGCAAAAATAAACTTTGTTGCATTATTTTTCTGTTATGGCTGTAAAGGCTGTAAAGCTGCTTTGAAACAATCTCTATTGTAAAAAACTCTCTATAAATAAAGGTGACTTGACTTGATTGAAGATGCATAAAGCTTATGATTACACACACACACACACACACACACACATAATGCTGAATCTGCCACAGATTAAGCTATACCGCTGATGCGTTTTATTTCTATGGTAATATATTTCCATAGCTTCCATATGTGCGCGTGCACAGGTTGTCACCTGCCTCCCGCCCAGACTTTCTTTTTCTTCTTCGTCTTCTCTCTCTCTCTCTCTCTCACTCAAACACACAAACACATACACACTCAAACACCAAAAGTGTCAAATAACACTTTATTTATTTGACTTATGAAACAGATTTTTATGCGAGTACTTCTCTGTGTTTCAAAGAGAGTTGTTATTCTATTAGCTATTGTTATTTCCTGCATCAACTGAACTGAACTCACCTCCATGGCTGTTGATAGTGGCGCTCCAGGATGAGATCGCGTAACACAGCAACACAGTTAAAGCAAACAGACCAGTGACTGACTTCATGTTCCGACAACAGGAACCGCTCTTCTTCTAGTTCGGAGACAGTCCTCTATTTCCAGTCTCAGCTCCAGGTCATTATAACGAGTAAGACTGTAGATTTGGCTACGCACAGTTTAAATAGATTAAATAGCAAATATAATAAATATAGATGTTATTTTTACTCTAATCTAATTTTAAGTCAGCATATTCTTGCTGTCCGCAACGGAGCAGAAATCCAAAACGTCCACGTTCTTTTCTTTGAGTCTCGAAATAATCACCAGCACAATTCAGCGCATCGCACAATATGGTAGAATGCAAATCTGCCTGCTTCCGATAAAATGTTAAACTTTCCCGAAGTTGAATGCGACATGAAATTCATTCGCTGTCAGAAGCTTGAAGCAGAAGAAGCGCGTGTAAGCCTGGTGTTCAAATCCTCCAGCACTGGCTTGAACACAAATTCAATTGTCCCCGTGTTCCCACAGGATATTCCCGTCCGAGTAAATTATATCTGAATAGGTCTAATGTGGGAGTTCAAAAAACATACACAACAGAAAAACAAACGTGCCAGCCCGAGAAAGAAAGCCAAAAAGCGTCAATTCGCTTTCCAACCGCCTCGGTAATCTCTAATAGGCAACGGAGAGGCTTCAGTCAAGTCCTCCCCGCGCCCCGCCCCATTGGCTACGTCACAACTCAGGTAAAGCATCCTGACTTCAAAGGAAGCGAAAGGAATTTAACGATGACGATTCTTATTATATTTACCGATTCTGGTTCCATCGACGATTCTTGTTGTTCTCTAAGGAGGATGTATCATTATGTAGTAATGTAGTAATGACTGAATGTAGTCATTACCAAATGATGAAATCATCAGATTTCAATTATTTTATTGGCAGCATAAAAATGCAGCTCAATGTTCCTATTTATTGAATAGAAATATAAAACAAACAAAAGAGTGATGACATATTTCATGCATTCATTCTTTATAAAATAGCCATTTGATTCACTTAAAAGAGAATTCTTTCTGGAATCGGTTGGTTAAAATCTCTATAAGCTTAGTCATTAGGCTAATTATTAAAATTGCATCATTAATTTTCCCCAATTCTGATTATATAGCGTATAAAACGTTTCTGTTGATTCTATTAAAATAATTGAAAATGAAAGTGAAAATGAAAACATAAAAAAACCTGTCCAACTGCCAATTAGTGATAGCCTATGGCATGATGAGCTGTCATGTATTACATTAGGATATTTATCATTAAGCAATTTGCGATGGGACCTTGCATGAGGGAGTGCTTTGATAAATCTACTCTTATTCCCGACAAAAGCACTGGGGAGGGCGGATTTGCGGAGGCCACGACCCGCTGTCCATCTGCCTTTCCGTAATCCGCGCAAGAACAACGACATCTGAGGGCTCCAGCACTCTCTGGATTTCACGGGGCAGCAGGACAAAGGCCAATGGATCTGAGAGGCGGCGAGCGGTCAGAGGTGACGGAGGAACAAGTTGCGGACTGAATAGTTAATGGTTTGTTGAGGAAATATATGTTGAGCAAAATCCAAGTTCTTAATTGGAAAACAAATCATACTCCGTGACTGCCATTGTTTGAACGATCATTTCAGCGTTATGTGCAAGTGTCATATTGCGCAGTTGTTTAGTCTACAAGTAGGCTATAATTCTCACGACGCCCCCCTCTGGACAGGTGTGCATCCTGTTTTAATGGATGAGTGTCCTTTGATGTTTTCTTTCTTTCATTAAAGGAACATTTTGGTAACATTACTTACATTGGTAGCACTGTTAGACATTTGTGTTATTTATACTGTTATTCACTGTACATCATTTGATAATTTACAGTAGACTTTACAGTAAATAACTGATTCCCTTTGCATCATGGCAATTTTATGTGACATCAAAAACCATAGACAGAGAGTTTTACTGTATTTTTTAAATGCTGTATATTACTGTATTTGCCCTAACGGTCTCTTTGGCTCCATTCCCTCTTGGTTTTTATTTCCCTAATTTTTGTACATTCGGTTTGACAGGATTTGCCTTATGTATTTTCTTAGATTGCGCTGCTTGTGTCCGGGGTAGAGATGGAGCCCCAGCTCGGCAGCACCACGGGTTTCTCCACTCGGGAGTGGAGGAGAACATCTGTCCACCATTGCTCCTCATGAAGACTGCTATCCCGAGACACAGACCAGTGAGCAAAGTAAACATTTTTCTGTGTTGTCAGGTTTTGTGCACCTGAGTATAACCTGTGAACATATACTTGTCAACATCGCTGATAGCAGACAGACTATAGAGACGACTATTTAATGTGAGTGTTTACTTCTAGAAGACTTTCTTTTTTAGAGCGCTTGCTCATCTGCAATACATCTCTAAGATGTTTCCTGTTAGATGATAATTAGACTTTTAGAAAATGTCTTTAATATGGTTATGATTCAGAAAGAATGTAAAACTGACATCTTGAAGATGTTTCTCAGATGTTTGTACACAGCAGATGCTTTCCAGATGAAGCGCTCTTTAACAGACAGTAACAAACTGCGCTAACGTTTCATTTTTACAAATGACTTAATTCAATTACTTAATTGCTGAGTTAAAGTTAACAAGCAAATTTTAAATTACATTAACATTAAATTAACTAATGTGAAATTGTGCGTAGGTTGTAGATAATGTTGGCCAGTAGCATGATAAGAAAATTACATTTGTTAGGTTAAATAAAAGCTTTATGGCTAGCGGCTCCTTTTTTAGTTTTAGCATTAGTTTGCTATGTTTTTTTGGGGGACAATTTAATATTTACTGCAATTTGTGTGTGTATGTGTGTGTGTGTGTTTTTTTTAAGGCGACTGCAAGAAAACATCAAGAAAAACATAAGAGTGATACTGCATAATTCTTGATAAGTAAATAATAAAATAACTAGGATTTTGAGAAGTTTGTGTATTCCATATGGTGTATGCCGGTGTTTTTCAACCTTTTTTGAGCCAAGGTATGTTTTTTCATTGAAAAGAAAATCACAAGGCACACCACCAACCCGAAAATGATACAAAATGAAACTCTATATAAACAATATACAATCATTCTTATCAACGTGTCTTGAATGGGAATCAAATAAACAAAGAAAAAAATATATTTATGATAAATTATTTGTAAAAAAATTCTTTAGACCAATTAGGTGAAATTGAACAATTTTCAACGGCACACCTGATGATCTCTCACGACACACCTAGTGTACAGCTAATGGTTGAAAAACACTGGTGTATGCCTTTTAAAGTTGTGTAATTTCTACTTCTTTTTTTTAAGGGAACTCATTTCTCTTTGCAACAAAGTGGATGGTGAGCAAAGTCTGCATACGTTTTCTGCACATAGGTGTTGCAGACGGCTTATTTGTTTTCTTTGCTGGCTTATATTTTTTCCATTAATTTTCTGTTCCCTAAAGTTTTTTTGTGAGGATAAATTTGGATGATAATTACAATTAAAAGTGAGAAAGAAAAAAAAATGCAACTTAAAATGAATAATACATATATATATATATATATATATATATATATATATATATATATATATATATATATATATATATATAAACTTGTTCCAGTTTTCTTGCCATTTTGTAAATAACCAAGCAGTAATTAATTACTCTGCCTATACTATGTTCTTAAATTCCTGCTGGACATGAGTTGCACTCAACCTTACTGAAGTCCAAAAAAAACTCTTTTATTGACCAAACAAAAGGACAGAAGTAGGCATAGGTGAATTCCTGAAGGCCTAAATGTGCTGCATGCTTTTAATAACTGTTCCCATATCAGCTTCCCATGCCTTCATCATCACAGATTACATACAACAACCGATCTCTGATCAGCTTCTAAGGTCTTTTATGGAAAGGTCATTCATAGAAAGACCAATCAGCTATGGCATGTTGAAAAGACCCTAAAGGGATTGTCATGGAACTTATCTGGTAGAGGACATTATTATTCTTCCCCTGAGCTGAGTGAGTAACACACAGTGTGGGGCCTGAACCCTTGAAGTGAGGTCTCGCTGTCCTCTGAGCATAAAAAAGAAGTGTCGCGGTTTACATAGAGACCCCTACAGAGACCTCTGATTGGGATATTTCTAAAGGGTCACATCCACAATGTAATATCTTAATAGGGGGAAGTGGAGGAATTATGTGTCAGTACAGAGTCTGTGTATGTGGTCCAGGTATAGCCTACATTATGGGGACAAAATATCCCCCCACAAAGATGGCAATATCTGAAAATCTTTTCCATGTGGTCCCCATGCAGAAAACAATTTATTAATTGTTTTAAATTATGTTTTTGAAAATTGTGTGTGTGTGTGTGTGTGTGTGTGTGAAAGGAGATAACTTTTAAAATATACAAATGCATGTCAGTATATCTGTCACTATCGATGGATATCTTCACAGGTGATAATGAAACTAGAGTTTATGACATAGATTGAATGAATTTCTTGGTAATCATTTAAATGGAAATCATTTAGCAAGCTCTTATGTGTGTGTGTGTGTGTGTGTGTGTGTGTGTGTGTGTGTGTGTGTGTGTGTGTGTGTGTGTGTGTGTGTGTGTGTGTGTGTGTGTGTGTGTGTGTGTGTGTGTATGTGTGTGTGTGTGTGTGTGTGTGTGTGTGTGTATCTGCTAGCCCCAACAGTCCCGAATTGTGAGATAACCTTGCAGGATAACAAAAACAGGCATAGCTGTGGCCAAACAGTATCACAATTGGATTAAATGTTTGCCTGGATAGTCACAGCATACAAACCCTCATTAATTAGATGTTTGCATGTCTCATTAAAAGATCAGATAATGTATTTGTGCACTGAGGTCAGTGACATTGCATGGCAAATGTTAATGAGTCATATATTATAAGGATTAAAAATCCTTTAAAAAAAAAAAATCCTAAAAAAAATTTAGTTCAAAATTATAAGTGATAAGTGATAATAAAATGTAGGAATAAATGAATATTGGTATTTCAAAATAGAGGAAGATCATGTCATGTTTTCTTTTTTTAAAATGGTTACATTTAATTCTTACCTCGTGTGTTTTTTTAAAGAACGAGGCCTGCGTCAAAATTATGCTTTGTGGTAATAAGCATTATGCCATAAGCTTAATGTTCTGAACCCAGACTATTCTGTAATTATATAAAGCAGAAAGTGCTTTTTGACCAAAGGTTGTAAAAATGGCTTTGCCTAGCTATCAGCTAACCCAGCATGCACATGGTCTCACTGACTTATAGTATGAAAATGGGTAGAAGTGTGCAAACTAATGGATATAATAATTCTGGAATGTCAACAGCTGTGGAAAGAAAAGAGCAAATCAGGAAATCGTCAAAACACAAATGAATGTGTCCAAAACCAGATGCACTAATCATAAGTGCATTGCCTGATCTGGGCATATATTTTCAGAGCCAAATATTTTTCCATTTCATCAGAATGTGTTTATTCCGGTATACATGCTTCCCGTATGACGTCACAACATCCAGCTGTTGTCCGGTAGCCGCCATTTTGTATGGGAAGAAGAAGACTTGTAAACAGAGAAAAACGTCACTCGACCGAGTTTCCGTACACATAATCGCTATATTTAGCAAATATGGTGATTTCTTGTTGGGTCAAAGGTTGCAGTAATCGGGCCGACGGCAATCAGAAGAGAAGTTTCTACAACATCCCGGCTATTAGGCAATATGAAGGCGAACAGACGATGAAGCTGAGTGAAGAAAGGCGGAGACTGTGGCTGGCGAACATTGGCAGAAAAGATGCCCCGATTAATTATTTTAATTCAAATAAACATTTCTTATTTCGGTCACACATCTATGCATAACCCATTAAATTTGGCTAGAATGTTTAACCCTTAACTAGATTTTATCACATGGGACAACAATGTAGATCCAGATCAGCAAATGTGCTGGTTAAATCTGGTTAAATTTCAGCTCTTTATGCACTTACAAAAATTATATTTAGCATGTATTATTGTTAAAATATTTATGTCTGAGGCAATGATTGAAAAAGCTTCTAAAATAAATCTCCATATAATGATATATTTTAATATTACCTTTGCCATTACAAGTTTGTAACCATTACGTTACAAGCTGCAAACATCACAAACCCATCCATTCACAAATTGGTTGTACGCCTCCGATGACTTGTGAGCCCGTAACTGGTCTAGGGTATAAGCACTTTTTGAATATAACAAATAGCAAACAATGTCCAAATCCTTTATTCTGGGAAGGCATGCATAGTCTGTGGTGAAGAGATCTTTCCCGACTTCGTATGGGTCGAGTCCAATTAAACCGATTTTAACCTCATAAAGTGTCCTTTCTTCTTTACTTAATCCATCGATGTATGGCAGTTTTGCCTTCTTCTTACTAATTGTTGCATTTTTCATTCTGCATAACCATTTAAACATCCAAAAACTGGGTAAAATTCGACCCTGTACCGGTACCTGTGAAATGTAAACAGGAACTGTATCCATACAAAATGCCGGCGATTCACCGTCACGCCCACCGGCTCGGTCTACGGGAAGCATGTATTGGCCACCTCCATCCCCCCCCCCCAGCCCTTACCTCTCACCTACAATAAGTCCTCACCTTCCTCTGCCTCATTACTCTAGCACTGTTCATTGACTGGCTGAGGGAGCGTGTTGAGTCATCATCAGCAGAACTGCAGGTCATTAAGCGGACCTGCCATTCACCCTGTGGTCTTCTCCACCCGTGTAATAAAAGTATTACTCGCTCATTCACCTCAGGTAACTGGACCAGTAGGAAACAGGTGATGTGATACCATCTCTAGAGATATATGTTCACTATCTCTGGTCCACATCTCTAAATGGCCAATCTGGTTATTTGCCCCTGAGTAGGCAGACATGTCAGATGACTTTAAGCTCTGTGCTGCTGTTCAGTGAGGGGGATGGTGTGGTGTTACATGTACCATGGATGTTTTCCATCCCCCATCCTTGAGAAAAGGAATCACTGAGAATGTCAAGAGGAGATTCAATGTCTTGTGAATTCACGCAAACAAAGAATATAGGAGAAACTATCCAATATTGTTCAGAAATTTACACCATTATGGCATAGGCGGAGTTTCACTTTTGTGCTTGGGGGGGCACCAGACCACGAGCTCAGTTTTTTTTATATCATATTTATATATCATTAATTTTACATATAAAATACATTTACAATGAACAATGACTTTATACCAGTGCTTCTCAATTATTTTCTGTCACGCCCCCCTAGGAAGAGGTAAACATTTCGCAGCAAAAACTTTCGACTTATTGTTTCCATGGTAACGCGTCATGCTTGTCACCTGACATACCGCAGTCACAAAAAGCATTGTATAATAGATAATTCAAAATAGTCACCAACTTGTTGAAACCGAAAATAAATCTTATGTGGTTGAAAACACTGAGTTGTTGTGATAAATGACAAGCTCTGAGCCCCGTCTTTTTTTTTGGCTCAGTGCCAGATATCGCGTGAAAACACGTGTGAATTTAGTGGTTGATCACGTGACACATGAACGTACACGTCAAAGGATGAGGGGATGATTATCTGAACTTCTGCTCTTGTTCAGTGCAAGAAAACCTACTCTCTGGCAAAAAAAAGCATGTACCCCAGGGTAACGTGCGCCCCACTATTTGAGAACCACTGCTTTATACAAAGAATAGCGAATAGAACAGACTCTTTGTAGTTGCTGTTTTGTTTTGCTTCGGCAGTGAAAGGGTTAACACGGGGAGTTCAGAAGTGCGGCAAAAGGTGTGTTAGACAGGTGCGCTTGTTACAGTGTGTTCTTCGTTCCGATTAAAGTTCATAAACAGAGCCTCCCTTGATCTGTCATAGAACAACTTCAGACATTACAATATCTTACCTAATGCAGAAGAAGCCGCCTCTTTTTCCGAGATGTGTAGATGTCCACTGTCTTCTCTTCTGATAGATTTGACAATTTTAGTAGTGGATTTATTAAAAAAACGACGAATGTCCATTTTGTTTATTCAGCGCGTAAAACAGAACGAGAAGAGCGTCCCTCACGTACCGCGATACTTTGAGATTCGCAAATCGCGGGAGAATGTAATAAAGCTACGGTAATAAAAAATTAAATACAGTAATAAAAAAATAATTAGCCACATCTTACTCATTCTATACACAGAACTAATAAGATAAAACAAATAAAACGAGAAAATATGAATTCTGTAATAACAAAAAAACATATTCAAAGCACAAGGCAAACATTAATTGGCTCTGGTCTGGGGGGGCAGTGCCCCCCCCCAGCCCCCCCCAAACTCCGCCTATGCATTATGGACTATTGTCAGTTTACTTCATAACTTGTAAAGTAGATGTAGGGGTCTTGATTTGGTGCATTTTACAACTGAAAATTGGTTGGGAGATGTATTTCAGATAAGAAATTTTCTATTTTTACCAGCGATAACCGGAGCAAAATGAACTATCGCATCTCCAAGCAACAGTAAAACTCCAAATAGCAGTAATCGTTCCTGAATCAGGATTCAATGACTCATTCATAAAGACAGTGACTTCATCTGAAAATAATTCCCTACCATTTAAAAAAAAGAGTATTTAAAAAGAGTTGTATGTCTGAACTCAATGTTTTCATAAAACAGTAAGCAAAAAAATATTTTCTGGTGAGGTTCTGAAGTGCACATCTAATGAACACTTTATCATCCCATGAAGCCATGGAGTCCTATTCTTCAGTCCAGAATGGCAACACATCTGAATGGTTTCTTTGAGCTGCAGCCTTTGTATAAATGTGAATTTACATTTACTTCAGTCTGAGTCATATTTGTTTCACTTTTCATTTGAAGGCCTTTACATTTGCCAAAATTAGAACTTTGGGGGATTTTTATTCGTCTTTAAAAAAGTCAAACAAGGAAGCACAACCCAGGTGAGGAAAAAGTAGCGTAAAGCTCTCCAAAACGATTAACTTTTAAACTATAACTAAACCTTAAACTTCCCCAAAAGTCACATGACGATGACAACATGAGGAATGTAGCTTCTGGATTTCCTTTTTACCACGCACATTCATACTGTAAAGAACAGAGGTTTTCAAAGTCTGAGACAGTGGGCCTCCCCTTTGACACAACCCACCCAATGCCGCCCCCCCCCCCCCCCCCCCCCCCAAAAAAAAACGAAAAAAAAACGAGTGTTGCAATTGATATGGGTTGATCAGAAATTGTTATATTTATTGCTGATTAGAAAACTATTTACATGACAGCATCAGCATTGAGCTTCAGATCAATGGTTTTGATCACAAACTAACTATATAGAGAACAAGTTTTGCAACAATTAATCCAACTCATGCGGTTGCAATTATGAAGAAAACTGTAATGAACAAGAGTTTTCATTTAAACATAACTTTTTTTTTTAATTTTCATTTTTTTATGATCAGTGTAATTTTTATTTTTTTATTTCCACACGTGTGTGAGTGAGGGAGAGACAGAGAGAGAGAGGGGGGACTGTGTGTTTTACGGATTACATCGTCTGACGCTGTTTTTAAGATCTGCATTCCTTTATTTTGTATGAAATACAGCAAGAAAGCGCCAGACACTCACTGCGCGAAGTTAAACAACTGAATAGAGCAGGAAACGGTTAAAAAAAAATCTCTGACAGGCAGGCGCAACGCTAGTCGCACTCTATCAAGCACCACGTCTGAACAAACCCCACGTTTACCAGAACTATACTGGTTAATAAGTACTACAAACAAACCGAAATAAAAAACAAACCTGAAGCTGAAGAAACCCTAAACGTTAACGGAAGACCCGCGAACCTGAGTGACTAAGAGGGAAAGACACCTGTTCTCGTCTCCGCGTTCTGCGCGTGAATGAGCAGGGCGGAGCCGCGCGAGATGAATTAAATCTGCATGTGTAGGGGAGGCGCGCCTATCGCAGAACGCAGACACAGTCAGCAACCCAATGAGGATTTTTATGTAATCCGAGCACAGATAATGACTCTTATTACTCGTATGATACTCGTACTCGGCAAAAGTTCTTTATCCGTACCGGATTCTCGTTTCAGACGAGTATCCGGCTCAACTCTAGTTATTAGACTATCATTTTTTACAACTCTCCGCGCCTCCCCTGGCATGCTCTGGCGCCCCCCAGGGGAGGCGCGCCCCACACTTTGAAAACCCCTGGTATAGAACATAATTCTTCAGAAGTACCTATTCAGAGAGTGCAATTTAGGATGCAGCCCTTCATGAACTAATTGGAAAGCGAATTATTGAATAAATCACACATAAACACAGTCACTTGTTGCCGTCATCAGTCATCTGTCTGCTGAGACACTGAGACCCCCCATCTAGACTGACACGCTTGAAACTCCACTTCAATAATCAAATTCGAGGACCTGAGGATGTGTAATTAAGAATACAATAACAAATACTTCCTCTACTGCATATTCATAGTTTTTATGACTTTACATTTACATTTAATCATTTAGCATACACTTTTATCAAAAGCGACTTATAAATGAGGAGAGCAATAGAAGCAATCAAATCAACACTAAGGCAACAATATGCAAGTGCTGTGACTATACCCAGTTTTTCCAGCACAGTACACATATTTTGACATGAATTAATAACTGTCAGATATGCTTTAATAAGTAATCAAAATACATGGGTTTAAAAAAAGACAACCTTGAACTATCTACACCCAAAAACAAAGAAATGTCACGCCAGTCTGTGCCAACACAACTTCCTTCCCTTTAATGTTGGTTTAAATCATTAGTTTACTGTAGCATGTTCTTGCACTGAGAAGACTGTTTGATTTAATAAACACATTACGAAAGAGCCATTTGCTCAATTATAAAGATGAGCTTTCCATTAAAAATAATTAGCCTATTACTGACAGGTAGACACACTCATAGCTAAAAAAGACATACTCGAATACATTCACTCATTTCCAGTGTGTTCTCATATAAAATCTTGCTTTTACCCATTAAATCTAATGCGCATGCTTTTGCCTTCGCTTTCTTTCAGTCTCTCCATACATGCTGCCCACTCAAGCACATTTCAATCCCATTTAATTCAATTAGATTACTATGATAGACAGAAAAAAGGAAGGAATATGAGACAATGAACGTAATGGAGTGAAATAGAGAATAAGACTACATTTTGAGACAGAGAAAACGAAGTGAAATTAGATTCAACTACTTTTCCTGATCCAGTTTATGAAATGTGCACATGTGTAGGATAGATGATTAAATGAAACTAAAATGCCAAGAACCATTGTGCCAGCTTTAATAATTAGGGCATGACTCAATTCAGTAAAGTAAAACATCTTTTAAAATCCGACATTTATTTCTTTATACCACAATTTGCAGGACAGAAATCCACAGGGGGTGCGATAAGGGGATTGTGGTAATCTCACGCCTTGACTACCACACAAAATATCAAATCATCCACCAACAAATCACTGTCTGATTATTACTGAACAAACATCAGGGTCTTACAGGTCTCTAAGGAACTACTAAACATGCCCTCACTAAACAAGCCGGAATATTCATGACTAATCTGCATACCTTAAAAGACGGAAGGGTGACCTACAATAGTTAAAGGGAGGATGGGAAATTTTTTCTGCATCTGTTTATGTCAAATCTTGGTCGTATTGGAAATAAAAGGCTCAAAGATTAGCACATGAACTTTGAGTAAAATTTTAGGATAGCTAGGATTGTGGAGGGAATGAGCAAACTAAATATAAATATGAATATATAAAAAAATATGTCTTAAAGGTATAGTACAAAACTCCAAACTTGTGTGTGTCTTTCTTCTGCTGAACACAAAAGAAGATGTTTTAAAGAATGTTGGTAACCAGACAGTTGACTTCCATAGTAGGAAAAAAATACATGAAGGTGAGTAAATGATGACAAAACTTTAATTTTTGGGTAAACGATTGCTTTAATAAGAGAGTATTATTCATTACTTTCTCTCACAAATTCATAGAAAATATAGAACTGATAAGCAGTCTCAGAAACCAGGTCTCTCATATAAGCAGTAATGAATATGTACAGCGGGCGGAATGCATAGATTAAGGAGCATATTTAAAGAAGACAAGATGTCACAGAGTAGTTTCACCATACATATTCTTTACAGGGAGTCATTAGTAATAATCCACCATGAAAGACCTGATCTAGAAATCCAACGAAGGGCAGATATTATGCTTTCAGTTTACGCCCCCACTAATTAACTAATGAATATGCATGAGCCAGAACAGTCAGGGATGCCAAAGAAGAGGGTGGATAAGTTTATGGCATTTTGTTATAAAGAGAATCAACGCCTTGAGAATGGAAGGATGATAAACTCTGTATCTTTAAATGTTTAAATGAATGTGGCAAAAGCTTGCCAGTAAACTAGAACACAAGCATGAAATAAATAGGGGTTATGAATATATAATTATGCGGCACATTTTAAAAATAAATAAATAACTTTAAAAATCCCATAAGGAAGGCATTTGGACAGATGGCTGCTTTTAGGATCATGTTTCCACAAATACACTCCCCAATGCTAAAAACACAAGATGACAGGAGCTGCTTTGAGAATGTTTCTCTCTGATTACAGGTCAAATTAAGCCAAACTAGGGCTCAGAAATGTTCTGCAACTCCATTCCAATAAACTACTGGTTTATGCATGATGTTATGCTGAAGCTGTGCTAATGATGAATAAATGATTGGTAATTATAGAATATGATGCATCTGGGATCATAAGGTAACTATACTCTAAAAATAAGGATCATGTAAGGAATTATTTTAAAATGAGCCTACTTAAAATGTGTGTTGGTATCAGTATGGGTATAAGCCCCACAACTTTGACCACCCACATGCCACAAAAAATATTCAATCCCATCAACATCAATGCAAAGTCATATTCCGTGTTCAGAGCAAATTAAGCTCAATGTACAATAATTGTTGTAAATACACACACAATATATATATATATATGTTTTGACAATATTTTCACTTTGTTTTTTAAGGACCGTTCACAATAAGAACAATAACTATAAAGATGGATAACAATTGCTACGTCGATTGATGTGAAGCATGTGTGAAATCAAGCCCTTGGTGTGAAGAGATGTCAGATATGGGTGACGTCATGGACCAGGAAACTACAAAGGCATGCCAAACAAAGCAGTAGCAGCTTCTAAGTGGCTGAAGTGAGTCGCTGACAGGTACACAGGAGAAATGGCAGGGTGATTCAACGTCTCATTCCCTCTTCAGGGAACCAAGGTTACTCAAGGGAACTCACGCTGTGTCAATTGACACTGTAAATGTGAAATCATACTAGGACGATAACACCTTTGCCTCTGGTGTGGAGTCCAAGTCTAGGTCATAGACCCTTGTGAATGTGTGTGGTAAGAACCAGCCCACCACACCACAATTGTCTCAAAGGGACTCCTGACAAGAGGGCTTTAGAAGCAGCCATTCTCCTAGTTGAGTGGGCCCAAGTTGCCAAAGGGCAGTCTGGCTGATTTAGAAGCAAGTGAAATAGCCTCAACTATCTACTTGCTCATCCTATGTTTAGATGCTGGGAACCCCACTAGAGGCCTCTTTTCTGTTATATTGTTTGTCTGCGGCACTATTGTTATAGCTGTAGAGTGAACTCTGTTATTTTTTAATATTGAGAATGATTTTTAAAACTATATCTTTATCGTAAAAAACAACAACTTTCCTTTCTTGCTTTCACTTTCCTAGTGAATCGCTTTCTGTATTCCTCAAGTTGTAAGTCGCTTTGGATAAAAGCGTCTGCTAAATTAATAAATGTAAAAATGTAAATGTTATCTTCATAGTTATTGCCCTTGGTTTGAACAGGCCTTAAACCATGTAACGCCACAAAAACAACAACATTTAAGCAATTTTACAGTTCAAGTTTTTGATGTAAGTGCTTTCATGAAATGATAAGCTTAACATTTCCATATTTAAACCCTCCAAAAATTGCCCCCTGTTTACTTTCATTGTAACTGCCTCACTGTAACCTCAGATTAAGTACAAGGAAACTCCAAATAACACACTGTTTACATCAAAGCACAAAGGGACTCTGCCAAAAGCAGATCACAAAAAGCCAAGGAAATCACAAAGACATAAACTGGGCCTAAAGCATCGTTATCTTATGCCATTTTTTGGAAAAAGGAGGCAGTGTGAAAAAGGGATAAAGAGAACAAAAGTCAGAAAATAGTGTCAAATTCATGTCAGTCCCCCTGCATAACAATACCGAAGTACTGAAGTAATTTTATTAGCTTAGAGAGCCAAGACTGAGTTAATTTGATGAAAATAATCTTATAAGGCTTCCAGATGCCAGACTAGCTATTAAAAAATAAATCCATAAAGAAATACACTAATTAAACATGTAGAAATGGGAAGCAGACACAGACTAAGTGGCTGCTTCAATATCATAAGTTCAAAATAATGACTAAAGCTGCTGGTTTAATTGAAAACCATCATCCTACCACTTTCTTCAGAAAAATATCCTAACAGCTGCTATGATAATTTTTATATATGCAGAGAAATCGTTTCTTCTTCTTCAGCTTGGCTGATCTCTTGGTTGCTGTGGTAACTACATGTACACACTGTAAACTGTGAGAAATTTAACCAGAGGCTGCTTGGCCTTGGATGTGTCAATTCCAAGAGGCTTTAGGACCCTGAGGCCAGCAGCAGCAGATCCATCTGCCACCATGTTGGCTCTAAGCCAATACTGCAGGCCACTCCCTGCAGAGCCAAGATGGTGGATACACAGGTGGGGGCATCAGGTGCCATATAGATGGGGCATCATATGGAGAATGTCTGGCTGTGAGAGCAAGATGCTACTCAATATGATGGGAGGATTGCATTAGCACATGTGGTAGCTGCTGATGTCTTGATTCTGTGATGAATATTTTTGGTAACGTTGACCTCAAGGCATATGTTGTGAGATATGATGGATCTATTATAAAGTAAGAAGTGAGATTTGAAAAGATGCTAGCGCTTTGGAAATATGTTAGTCTTCATT
Organism: Rhodeus uyekii; assembly: GCA_037043235.1. Taxonomy (NCBI): domain Eukaryota; kingdom Metazoa; phylum Chordata; class Actinopteri; order Cypriniformes; family Acheilognathidae; genus Rhodeus; species Rhodeus uyekii. Next base: position 2,789,999 of record JAWRVZ010000007.1, read on the forward strand.
ATGATCTTTACAATGTTAATGTTAATTACCCCTATACAAAGCAATGAATAGGCAAATGATAAATGTGACCAGGCTTAGATGTGTGTGGTCAAATTAAATAGGTGTATTAAATAGGTATATAATGTAAGCCATTTCCCTGCAGTGGAAATATGTTTACATGTTTATGCACAAGATCTAACATCCCTCTTTACCCATTAACTTGACCTAATTTTTGTCTTTGTTCTTCTTGGTTCAGATCAAAGCAAAGCACCGTGAGAGTAAAGCACAGAAGGGCTGAATGTGTGTGAACCTGCCTCATTTTCAGTTGCTCTTGAGTTCAATATGAGCAACTTTACTTTGAATTAAATTAGATATTGAACTTAAGCGTTTTAATGTTTGTGTTCTGTTTAGATTTATTAAATAGTATGTTCTTTATGTTTGGGCTCAAGGCCTAATGCTGTATTTGAGATTGGCCTTTATTTGCCTTTAAATTAGATTATTAATCTACAATCTCTGACTTAAACTTAACTTTAAATAAAAACCTTAACCTGTTATTATTAATGCTTTAACCTGTTAGTTATTGTCATGGTTCTGCAAGAGAGAGAGAACCCAAATGCAGAACAAAAAGTGATTGGGTTTTATTGATAAGACTGAGGACACAACAGGGGGAGTGAGGTGTGGAAGTTCAACCCATAGGGCAGGGTAGACAACACAGTCACAGGCAGGGGAGGATGACCACTAAGACCAGTCCTGGGTGACAACGGGCTGAGGAGCACAGAAGAGGTAGCACCAATGGAGAGTTTAAGCAGGAGCACGCCAGGCCCAAAACTTGTTGTAGATCTCAGACTTGGATCCTGTCTTGCTGACAGGTAGGACCACACAGAACGAGAGGCTTGTTTGGCAGCTGGACCAGTCTTGCTGTCAGGCAGTGGCCAGGAAATCTCAGGGTGCAAGACAGGGCAGGAACAGACAAAAAAAAAACATAAACAAACAAAAAACACACACACACACACACACGATGCAACATTAAACTGAATAACATTAAACTTCAACTGCAGAAAACAGAACTAGAAAAAAAACCTATAACCTTGCAAAAAGACAAAACAAAAGAACAACTTTTGCAGGGAGTAGAACACAGAATAAAATATTAAGTAGAACAATATTTCTATATTTTTATTACAATAAAATATATTAAAATATTACAATATTTCAATATTTAAGGAGAACATTCATTCTCCTGTTTAGAATTAAAGCTCAAAAGAGAAAACAAGAATGAAACAAAACCAGGGGCATATTCTTCGTACTACGCTAACTCGCTTAGCTGGATTAGATTGTTGGCGATTTTGCATGATCTTGGATTGTTCGGTTCTTCGATGCTCATCCGGGACTGGTTGTCATAGTAACAGGTCAGTTGAATTGAACCTGCTCGGGAGCAGGCTTACTTCATGATGGCAGCGGAACTGATGTGGGAAGTTTGTCGCAGCATGTCCTGTCCGTTTTTACGAGAGCAAACTGTTGCTGAATGTTCAATGTAATATATTTCATAGAATTATAAAAAATATATTTTTAAATATATAAATATAAACTATAGTTTTTCATGTGAGGGTATAATGTATCTAGTTAATTTAGATACAATTAGTCGTTGTCGGGCGTTAACAACAGCTCAAACTGTGTGTATTGCCTTGCACTACTTTGCGAGTGGCACATTCATTTACACTGTTGGAGATGCGGAGAACATTGTGAAAGTGCTGCCTGTCGTGCCATTTGCAAAGTTTACCTGACACTCAAGCAATCTTTACAGGGTTTTTTGTGGTTTTTACAAACCACTTAAGACCCCAAGTTGTTGAAGAGAGCTTTTTCGCTATTACAGGTACATTATAATTGATCATAGAGATTATGAAATCATGACCAGTAAATATCACACTAATGTAAGTGGTGCCATGACTGCACACACATTGCCACCATCGGAAAGCAGAGGACCCTGTGGTGGAAATACAGTTGATGATAATCTCCAGCCAGTGCACTTGACAAGTCTAGTGTTGGAGCTGTACGGGACAGAATTTCCCAGCATCACTTTTGAAAAGAGGCAACTTTGCACACAGTTTAGTTTACAGTTTAGTTTAATTTAAAAAAAATCCAGCTGATCATCTCTTGCCTGTGGAATGAAATTTATAAATCATGCAAGGTCATCAATCGTACAGTGTGTTTATTAGTGTATTTTAACTTTTTTTTGCAGAACAGCGCAAGTAGTAAAGATACTATTTTGTAGAATATTTTTGCATTTTACTTTTACTTGTTCCCAAATCCTAGTGGGTCCTGCGATGGCTCTAATATAAAAGAGGATTATGTAGTACAATTAATATAAGAGAATATAATTACACACACGATCACTAGGCATCTCACAAATTTAATTTGTCTGCAACTTTTTGCCAGCCCTCTCTCCTGGCTTTTGCAGCTTTTAAAGTGTTGCCTTGTGCTTTAATTAAACACTGAAATTCAGCGACGCCGAGAAATACTGCGCGCGCTCTTTCAGCATGCTCGCTGACCAATCAAAATGTTTCTGATCAATGTTCTGATCAAAGACAGCACATGAACGCGCAATGATCTCAGATAACTCAATCCAGCTATACTAATCGTCAAGAACAGGTGCATTCGAAGAACTGAATAATCCAGCTCATAGGCGCGATTATCTCATCCCGGAACTGATCTTGGATGTAGTAAGCGACGTACGAAGAATATGCCCCAGGATGCACAAAAAGCAACAACAAACTAGAACAAGGCAAGAGAAAACACCAAAACAACAACAAGGAAACACTAAGTGGGGTAATATTCACAACTAGAACAAGAGCCAAGTTAAAATGCAGCTTCAGGTACAAGACCAAAACTACATGTACACAAAACAATACAGCAGAAACATGAGGGAAAGGAGCACAATATAAGGGGAACAGCACATGAGGATCAGGTGAACACAATAAAAAAAGGACTAAATGAGGGGGCGTGGTAACAGGAAAGTAGGAGGCGGGACAAGAGCAGCAAATGGCCAACACAAACAGAGACCACAAAACAAGCGATTTTTTTCAAGCGAAAATCAAGCGAACGACTCTACCAGACCCTCTCTTGTGAAGATCATGAATCCCATCTCCAACCAGACCGAACTGGATTTCATATTTTGACCTGAATTGTTGTCAATATAGTAATCATGTACTGTTTGGCTGTTGGCCAGAGGAGAACTGGTCCCCCGACTGAGCCTGGTTTCTCCAAAGGTTTTTTTCTCCATTCGGTTCTTTATTCATTCTGTCACCTGCTGGGGTTTTGGTTCCTTGCCACTGTCGCCCCTGGCATGCTCAGCTGGGGACACTTAACACTTAATATTCATCCGTTTTATTGATTCGCCTGCTCTTCTAGAGCTGCTGTACAGTCAAAACAAACTTTTTTTTTATTGTTTTCCTGTGACCACTGTAAAGCTGCTTTTAAAGTAATGTAAAATGTTTCACAGAGAGCACTGAGGTGCATGTTTTCAAGAAGAAATATTTATAACCAACTGATTAGGAATACATCATAATGAACCAGCTGGATATTTCAATGTCATTTGTGTTATTACTCTATGTCTATCTCTCAGGCCCCAAACAGAACATGAAGAACTAATGGGAATGTAAACAATGAATTCTATGCATGTTAACAGAATATTAAGGACATCAAAGATAACACTGAGTAAAGCTGTTGTCATAGACAGAGATTAGACTAACAGACAGATATTCTACAATCAATCTAGTAAAAGTGTCTTGCTGGTGATCATGCAGCTTAAACTAAGATCTTCCTCAGCAGGGATCTCTAATCCCCACTGGAAAAATTAAATGATGTCAAAGGATGATTCCCAAAGAAAATGGAAAAATAGTAATGACAATAAATGACTTATTAAATGTTTAAAAGGTTTATTTTTATCTACTTTTATACTGATCAATCTTGTTTCAGTCTTTATTTTCCCCTTTGGCAAAAATTATATGGTATATTATATATGGGATTCGGGGGACAAACAGACAGACAAACAGTCTAGGCCAACCAGACAGGTCTGATCTACTCTATTAAGTTGGATTAAGACTAGAAAAACCTGGATTATAATTTAAATAAAGATAGATTAAAAAGTTAACATGGGTCATGTGGTGTTTAATTCATTTTGACTTTGTTTTGTAAATCTCAGCATCAATATATATAAAACAATATATATATAATATATATATATATATATATATATATAAAAAAAAAAAAAAAATATATATATATATATATATATATATATCTTTTTCTTTTTTTTGCAATTCTGTCAAATATAACTACATTTATGTTAGCAATATTTATCTACAAATTTCCTGACAAATTTGTAAAGTGGTACAGGCTGTTGTGAACAATCACATGTTAAGAGCCTGTTGGCATTTATTGCTTTCAGACATTCTGAATGTGTTTAGAGATAGCGGCTTCACTGCTGGAGGGAGGACATCACTCACAAAATATTGAGTGACCTATTCAGGCAGTTGATACTATGGTGGCCTAATCCATAACAACAACAAAAAAGTATGTTGACAGACACGGGTGTTTCCTGTTTAAGAAGTTAATTTTGAAGAGATTTATTTTAAAAGCATTTTATTTTGTACATTGTGATTACATGTTATGCACTTTGTTTTGTTTTGTTTTGTTGGGGAATATAATGGATTTGTTGACCACTACCTTCAATATTTGCATTCTAAAATATTCTCAATGAAATCAAGTCACAGTCTATTTTAGATCAGGTCAATCTCTCCATCAAATGGTTTCAAATCTTTTTCTCCACATTTGCTGTATCATATAGTCTAAGAGGTTGTATTTGTCAGATTACTTTGTTATCTAAACAGGCTGATTGGAAATAATGACAAAGCACTAATTGTGGATCAACATTTTTAGGATTAATATGTATTTTTCCTTCTAAATTTCCTTAAAAAATACACACAGATGGAACAGTTAGATATGGTTATCCAGCATCAGTCTGTGCAACGTGATTTGCATTTACATAAATGTTTACATTCACGATACGAGGATGACAGACATTCATTAAGAGTTTCCAAGCAAAATTTATGGTTATAATTAAAAGTTTGTTTTCTCTCAGTCAGATCAGTCCAGACTCACACCATAAATGATCAGTTCACCACACAATTCTGTCATCAACTGTTTCACTTTTCGGTTATTCCACACCCATATCATTTTCCTATGTGAGAAAGGAGAAAATTCTGAAAACAGAACTGCTCTTCTCCATGTAGTTACAGTTAATGGAGTTATCGAGTTTAAAAACAAATGCAAAAGTACCAAATGTATGCATATGACTCGAGCCAAACTATAGCTTTGTGTGGGAAACACAAAAACATTAAGTCACGTATTGAATATCTTGACATCCTCTTCTCCTTGATTAGATTTTTGGTTGGATTTTCAATTAATTTACCAATATGTTTAACAAAATGAGTCTGAGACTACGTCTACAGTAATGCAGGCTTACTACATTTTAAAAACAAATGTCTTCTCTATGCTTTGGCCATCCATCCACACAGAGACAATGAGAGACTTTTTACCTGAGGAAACTGAGCTTTTTGAAGATGCTCTAACAAGCAGATAAATTAAAAAAAATTGTATAGTGTGGGTTGTGAAAATGAAGGTAATCTATTTGATAATGATGATGCATGTTTAGTCACATAATGTATCAATAGGTATATTCAGTGCTACTTAAGATAAATATTCATTTGTTTAATTTCATATTACATTTCTACAAAGATGACAGAAAATTTACTCACAATTTCTGTCCTGCAGCAAAACATGAGGGCAATTGCGCTTTAGACCAGACATACAATGGTGATTGAGTTTCACCTGAAAGCAGCAGTGAGTGGTGAGATATTTTGCTAATAAAATGATTGTGGCCAAATTTTTGAGTTAAAACTTTATCATGTCTGGTCTCTTGGTCTCATCTCAGCTTTGATTATGTTTTACATATGCACATTAGGATGATGTAGCATTTTCCAATGTGGATGAGAACATTTTGAAAAATGCTTGAAAATGTGGTTGGAAAAGTCATTTTCAAATGTATCAGGATCTGTATTCAAAAACTTGTTCAAAATCCGATCACAGTGGGGTGAGTAAATCATGTTTTGAAAATCAGTCAGTATGATGATGATCATATCGTATGATGATGATCATATCATATATGATAAATATAATTTATTTTTAATCTCACGATTGACAAAAATCGCCACAACATTATATCAAATACAGCATTTCTATCAATGGAAAATGTTCCATTCTTTTTTAAGGCATCTTATAATTATATCTTATAAATATATAATTCTTCTCCACATTATATTGATGAGAAAACTTTTGCTTTTATGAAAGTTTATTCAAGCTGAGTGAGCAAACGAAGAGAAAGACATCAGTGGTAGTTGAAACACTGCAGAACTAAAGAAGGAATCTGAAAAACACTTTGCTAGAGAGAAGAAATAATTGAACCACCCATAGAGGCATAATAATGGAAATCTTACTCTCACTCTCTCTGGTTATCAAAAGCATTCCCACTCCTCTGTACCTCATAGGCAGAGACAGTGAAGTGCAGCACTTTTTTCTTGAAAAGCTGACCTTCTCTATCTGATGGAGACACAAAGGCACTCTTTTGTGCTTTCTTCCTCTTTCTTTCCCTCCTCTTCTTGTACAATAGGATTAATGGCCTAATTTCTATTTCCCTCCTTTTACTCTTCCAAGTGGGGAGGTAACTAATCCACATACTCAATGCTGAGTAAACCGTATGTCCATCAGGACCCTAAAACTGGACCCTGGGTTTTAATTGGCAAGGGAGAGTCTGAGCTATGTTCTCACCTTGTACAGCTCCACCCACAGTAAAACCAAAAACTGAACATCAATATTTGTTGATTTCATGGTATTCACAATTTGTGATAAAAATAAGAAATTATGCATGCAGCCCAGAATAAAAAATATAGATATAGAGAAAAAGAAAATGCATTTCTGGTCCAGGGAGCAGGTTCCATTGTGCAATGTTCAATGGTAAAACCCAACGCATACAAGGAGAACTCAAATAATAGCACAGGACAATGAAGCCATGGAGATGTATAGCTAGAACAGACACAAAAGCTTCAGCACTGCTGTGATGTCACGTCAGTGAGACTGGCTTCTGGCCATATGGACTTAGAGATCCAGGCGATGCAATGCCTTCTTGCTGTTTCTGGCACTAATAGGCTAAATTTAATCAAAGCCAGCTCCCTCTGTTTGTATTGGTCTATTTATACATTTTATGTACACTGAATTTGGGCTTATGATGGGATTAAAGCACCCCAAAATTACATTTTATGAAACTGATTTCATAGTTTCCATAGTCCTGATTATGGTAAGTGTCTGCGCCTATGTTCTCCTCAATTCAGGTTTTCTTATAAAGATTTAAATTACAAGTCTTGAAACAACAGCAAAAAGAATTAAAAATTGAAGAAAAGAAAGAGAAAAAACAAAAGAGGAGCGATATAGCCTACTCGCTGGCACTCAAGGTGAAGCTATATGATTGCACATCTCTTGGGTTTGAGTGCGTCATTGCTGGCAACTTAATTGAAATATCAAACAATGTATGCCCAGTGGGAAGACATTTTAAAATGCCTGGGGAATATATAAGGGAACCATATACCCTTAATGTTTACCTGAGAGATTGACAAAAGGTATTGTTATCATAAACAGTGATGGCAAATCATAAGAAGGTATGTAACTAAATGCCAACATCCGTTTAGTATTACCATGACATTAGCACAATGGATCTATTGCACAAAAGTGGACATTTCAGAAGGGTAGCAGGGCAGCATATCCTTATTGGGCCTAAGGAATAGGTAGTTTGGCATCACTATAGACCCTTTTTATTTATCAGAATACTTTTAGTGAGGCACAGCAACGAGTTCTTGTGGAATCCTTAGCATGAAGTCAGTCAGATGATTACCGGTATTCATAATACAATGTTGTAGCTAAGGAGAGGTAACTATTATTTAAATGAGGACATCTCATATATATCTTGTAAGTATAGATCTCATAAGTTTACATGTCTTACATGTACATTAATATAATCTTAATTTAAATTAATACAAAATCACAAAAAAATAAAGATTTTATAGTGATTCATTAAACTGGTATCATAGTTTTGAGGGGGTTTTCATTGTTTTTTTCACAACAGAAATACCAGAGGTACAAATCAGCATAGACAGAAAGGGCTATTTGTCTATTAGGGGCTATTTTATAAATTTGGCCATGGACTCAAAAAGTTGAGAACCTCAAGAGGTGAAATAACCGCTATTTGACAGCTATGAAACAACTGCACTGCTGTAGATCTACAACAAAAGGGAGCAAGGGAAGAGATTATCAAGCAGATTCTCATGAATCAGCTGCTCTCAATATTCAGGTTGTAGTTGGTAAATTAATTAAAGACCAGTAACTATAAACACAGAGATTGAGGAATAATAACAGCATTCTATTTCACATTAAATAAAATGAAAACAACATGAAGAAATCCACTTTTTTATAGAATATGAAAAAAAAAACTGCATTACTAAAATGGCCTCTCTAAATATATCTAGGGCAGGTAAAGTTGACAGACCCTTCCAGGGAGACGTCTCGGTGAGAGTCACTAGAGGAGGAGGAAGGAGAGGAAGCTCGACTGCCTCCCTCATCTGTGCAGCCAAGCCTGACCAGACACGTCCACAGTACCAGCATGAATCTCTCTGAAAGAACCATAAGGCCTCACAGCTTGCTGGCAGAATGGTGCAATGTGACACTGCATTAGAATCCTTAGTACCAGTTGGCAGTCTCTCTCTCTTTCTGCTATTTAATTTCTGCAAGTGCACACGACAGCAGTGAGGGCATAACTTCGGAAGTTTGTCATTCCTTCATGCTTTTAAGTTCATTTCCATAAAGAAAACATCTAAGTTTTTAGGCATTACTATTTTTTCAATGATTCAGAATCACCACAGAGACCCATCTGTTTTCTGTGGAAATAGATATTTGCCTGAAGCACAAGGCTAATGATGAGTCTTTTACAGTCAATTTTGCTTACATCCCAGGAGTGAATATACCATGGAAATGGTGATTAAGACTTGGTCTTTCAAAATATCACCTAATAAGTGTGTACTTTTTTAAAAGAGAAAAAAACTTTGGACTGATATTCCCAAGAGCCTACATACCTGGACTGATAACTGCTTATCCCTCATCACTCAGACTATTTAAACCCCCAAACAGATAGGTTCATTTGCAGATATGACAGGAACACAGTGCATAAACAGGAAGTAATTATAGTTGAAGAGTTCCAGGTGTCTGTGGTTATGTGCCAGGGAGGACGATGGGAAATGTAGTCTGTGACATTACTCTCTCCTGTACAGCAGCTCCTGAATGACAACAGATGATATTGATGGACTGGAGGGTTGAGACGTAACAGCAGACTCCGAGGGACCCTGACAGTGTCTGAAGGATGATGGATCATGGTGGAGACGAGGGAGAGTTTAACCAAGGTGGAGCTGATGGGTCGAAGGCCAAAGGTAGAGTCTGGGGCTTGAGACTTTAGGCGACTATAGGGGGCCTGAGACTATAGGCGAAGCTGATGAATGGGTAGCCCAAGGTCGTTCAAAGCAACACGCTGGAACCACTGGACAGTTCAAGGGGCTGGATGGAGACCGCGGAGGTGCTTCTAATAGCTTGCACCATCCCATGCTTGGGATGGACCTACACGGTGAGTGTAGGTTTGGGTTCCAGGACAAACACTGGATCAGGCTTGAGCTCCAGGATAGATTGGATTCAGCTCACACTCCTGGACAGACTTGAAAGGTTCTGGGTCTACAGTGGGGTTGGACTTCTGGACATCCAGTTCGAGTTCTTACTAGCACCAGGAAGTTTGCGCATATTAGTTGGTTTTGTCAGCACTGCATTGGGACCCTATTAAACGTTGAATACATTTTAAAATCTTGTTAATTACTTACAAAGCATTAAATGGTTTAGCATCCCAGTAGTTGAGCGATCTCTTAACACATTATAGACCTTCACATCTATTGCATTCTGTCATCTGCTGGAGTTTTGGTTCCTTGCCACTGTCGCCTCTGGCATGCTTAGTTAATCAATTCATCAATATTATTAATTGGCCTGCTCTTCTAGAGCTGCTGTACAGCCAAAACAAACTTTGTCTTTATTTTTTTCTTTATTCACTGTAGAGCTGGTTTTAAACAATCTCTAATTTTAAAAGCGCTATATAAATAAAGGTGATGGTGGGCTTGTGGAGAAAGGAAAGACTAGGGAAGAGTTCCGATGTAGGTGGGGGTGCTGGAATGGGAATAACAGCTGACTAGACGATGGTGTGGTTGGGATGGTGGTCCTGTTGGCAGTAGTCAAAATAGAGGTCAGCCAGCCCACTTTAGAGTGCCTTCACTCCAGGACACCAGGTGGCAGAGCGTGAGGAACTCCTCCACGTAGTGTTCCAGGGAAAGCCATTTTGTGAAAAGGAGAGGAGAAACTGTGGGAGTATCTGGAAAATCCTGCTTTGCTCAGTCAGTTTGCAGGTATGAAGGGCAGTTTATTAACAATAAAATAAATTTCAAACATTTCCCCGAGGGGGAAAATAAGATCAACTAAAAACTAGACCGACTAGGCAGGACAGAACTAGACAGTACAAGACTAGAATAGACTGGGTTAGGATAGCAACACAAGAAAAAGACAATGACCCGAAACAGGACAGAAAACACGAAGGGGTTAAATAGGGAACAAGAGGAAGGATAATTGAAGAAGAACAGCTGGGGCAAATGAAACTAACAAGGGAACAAGACGGGTGGGGTTACAAAATGACAAGACATGAACATGCAGCCAATGCAAACCGTTATAGCCGCGTGTCCACATGAAACAAGATGAGACAGCGCTCAGCTAGTGAAAACATCAACTGCGCGCGACACGAAACAGAACATGAAAGCACACTGGCGATGTACACAGGAACTGCGTGCTCACAACAATGCATGCAGACAAGAGAGAGCGCAGCTTGAGCAAAGCCCGAAAACCATGCCCACTCGCATGACGTGGAGCGCATGAGAACAAGGAGAACTCGCATGAGAACTCATGCACCCACAACAAGGACGAACACATGGGCCATGAATATCCGAATTCCGACACCAAACTAAGACTGATCAAGACAAAAGTCTCAAGATAGGACAATCACAAGACAATCAGACAATCGCACACAAGACGCTACATAGACAAGAGAGTGTGCGACTCAAGATACTTGAAGCCATGCTCTCCCACATAAACACGACAATAGGGTAGTGTCAGATAAATCAAATAAAGATATCAACCATAGGCGGAGTTTCACTTTTGTGCTTGGGGGGGCACCAACCAGGCCAGCAGACCACGAGCTCAGATTTTTTTAATATCATATTTATATATCATTCATTCTACATATAAAATACATTTACAATGAACAATGACTTTATACCAGTGCTTCTCAATTATTTTCTGTCACGACCCCCTAGGAAGAGGTAAAAATGTACCTCCCCCCTCCCCCCATTTTGGAACTTTCGCCTTTTTGTTTCCATGGCAACGCGTCATGCTTGTCACCTGACATACCGCAGTCACAAAAAGCGCTGTATAATAGATAATTCAAAATAGTCACCAACTTTTTGGCTCAACTTGTTGAAACCTTAAAGAAATCCTATGTGGTTGAAAACACTGAATTGTTGTGATAAATGACAAGCTCTGAGCGCGTCTTTTTTTTGGATCAGTGCCAGATATCGCGTGAAAACACGTGTGAATTTAGTGGTTGATCATGTGACACATATGAACACCGGTGTGATCGTACACGTCAAAGGATGAGGAGACGGTTATCTAAACTTCAAATCTGCTGCTATTGTTCAGTGCAAGAAAACCTACTCCCTGGCAAAAAAAAGCATGTACCCCAGGGTAACGCGCGCCCCCCCAGGGGGTTCTTCGTTCCGATTAAAGTTCATAAACAGAGCCTCTCTTGACCTGTCATAGAACTACTTCAGACATTACAATATCTTACCTAATGCAGAAGAAGCTGAGATGCGGAGATGCGTAGATGTCCACTGTCTTCTCTTCTGATAGATTTGACACTTTTAGTAGTGGATTTATAACGACTAATGTCCATTTTGTTTATTCAGCGTGTAAAACAGAACGAGAAGTGCGTCCACTCACGTACCGCGATACTTTGAGATTCGCAAATCGCGGGAGAATGTAATAAAGCTACAGTAATAAAAAATTAAATACAGTAATTAAAAAATAATTAGCCATATCTTACTCATTCTATACACAAAACTAATAAGATAAGACAAATAAAACGAGAAAATATGAATTCTGTAATAACAAAAAAATATTCAAAGCACAAGGCAGGCATTAATTGGATCTGGTCTGGGGGGGTATCAACTTGATATCATGATATCAACTTGAGTAAAACAAAACAAAAGTAGCCTTCCAACAAGATCAAACTGTATGATCATGATCATAAATGTGAACCATACACAAACTATACCCGCCAATAAATGAAAGGAAATGAAGAACATAGACAGTCTATGAAAATTAAACTAAACATAGTGAAAACATGACAACAATATTCTAAAAATATATTCTAAAATACCTGACAGAGGTGCACTGAACACTTCTTCATTAGTCACTGTATGTCACCTATCAGTGTCTTTATGTATGTCTAGTAGTGCCTCTACTATTTAGCTTAATTAATTAGGTACCTACGATAAAACTTTTCATGATGATCTTAAATGGTTTTCTATGGTGTTTTATTGTGACATTTCCCATACAACTACAATAAGAACCTGTAACGTTCCAGTAGTCCTAGTTTTGCACATTTAACATTCCTTACTTCTCTTCCACTGTTTTATACAGAGGGAAAAGTCCATCTTTGAGGACTTTACGCCCTGTTCCTGTTCTTCCTGACCCGAGGCCACACATCTCCACTACCTCCTTCCTGTTCCTCAAGCAACAGGGGCTGTAACTGAGGAAACCAGTGCTGAGACTGGTGCCTTGCTCTTTAAAAATAGGGTGAGGGGGAAAGAAAGCCCAAGCAAGAAACACAGTGTGAGAGAGAGAGAGAGAGATTTCATTTTTCACATTTAAAAAGAACTACTCACACGTAAAAGGCACTTAGAATTTTTCTAACACATTGTATCTCTAGTTTGCATTATGTCCATTTCAAATGTGTTTTGTATTGTATTTTGTACCTGCAGTGCATTCAACATGTATTTCAGTAAAGAAATTAGTCATTAGCCATGCTCTGCTGCTCTAATTTTTTAACAAAAAAGGACTTCAGAGGTCAGGTTCCACAGGCACCATTTCTTATCTTCTCTTTAGACAGTTTGTTAGAGTCCTCAGGAGACATGACAGATAAGGCTCTAAATAATAGAGAACATTAAATGAACTGAGAACTCAAAATTTCCTCGAGCTTTTGACATATAAGAGGTGTTTCAGAACTGAATGCTTCCTTGTTAGCTCAAAAACAGCTTTTATTGAAACCAATCCCAGCGAATGACTCGTTGTGGAATGTGCCTATCAACGACGTAATAGTGCAACTAAAGACCGCCTCTGCATGAGAAAATCAACGCCTACTTCATCATTGCAACTTTGAAACCGCCCCCTGCCGTGTTAGTGAGATGGTGCGGACAGAAAAGTGATATACACTGGACTGCAATGATTAGATCACTGCATTCATGCACTCAACATATCTGTGATAGGCTACAAATACTCGTCACTGCAACCTTTCATGCCACAATCTAAATATGATCCTATAGATCTAAATATATAATCAAAACAACTAACTAACACTCTCGATTAGTTGACCGTCAGAGCTGAAATAGTAAAAAACTGCTCAAATTCTTTGAGCGAGTACCACATGTAATTCTTGTTTCATATGCAAAGATGTCAGCCAGTCACAGCAGCATTTTTGTTCCAGAATTAATCTACACTGAAATCGTACTAGCATTAAAAGTTCACCCCAAGAATCAATAAGACAATGCAGTGCATGACCCCTTTAAAGCAACACTTTTTGCAAAGTGCTTCAAATGGTGGACCCCAGAGCTGTTAGATATGTTTAACCCAAATCAAAGAAAGTTAAGGTTAAAAAAAATCACATAATATGAACCACTGATGATGCAGTTCAGTTTTTTTTCTTAAGTGGAAAAATGAGCAATATATTTCAGTAATATAAACCACTGAACTTATGACGCAGTTCTGTTTTTCTCTTAATTGGAAAAATGAGCAATATATTTCAGGGAATAAAAACAAACACATCAGTCTACGTCATGAGTCTACATGCCACTTCCTGTCCACAGGGGTGCCATTCCAGCTTGCGACTGGTTATGGACTGTTTAAAGAAACCAGGTTACCAGAAAAACAACTGTGGAACAATTACACACCCTTCAACTAATATTTCCACAATTATGTGATGATAGCACAAGTTCAATTGCTAATATAGTCAAAACAATAAATGATTGAATGACAATTCAATAATTTATAATTTTTTAAGTACAGTACTTGTAAGTACCATATTACAGAATGACCTTTTAGAAGTGCCATCTCCCTAAGAAGGGGGGGGGGGGGGGGGGGGGGGGGGGGGTTACATCCTGAGTGAGAACATGCAAATTTTAGTTTTCAGTTTCCACCTTTTCTCACTGTCATTTTTTTCATGTGTGAGAAGATTACTACTCAAATCCAAGACCCTCAAAATCATCTTTAATTCAAGACTTTTCAAAAGCTCTATTTCAGAGGACCATTACCATGACAACAGGACTGGATTACGTTTAAAAAAAAAATACTTGCACCTATTGCAATTGTGAAGACCCTTGATTCTCAAAGGCACTTGATGATTTCTGAGGGTAGTGAACAGAGTGGCTGAAAAGAAACACAAAGGAAAACCAGAGCACTGCAATTTTGGGATAAAATTTGAGCACTGTATTTACATGTCTTTATCATTTAGACTATATATATATATATATATATATATATATATATATAAAGACAAATCTCAAAAGCTTTTGACATACAGAAGTACTTTTTTATTGGAAGAGGTTTGAAGATTTTCCATTTTCTTTTTGGTTCTGCTTTCTCACAAAAAAATCAAGCAGCATGCAACAGACTCATGAATAGGGTAATGAGGGAACCCCTTTAGCTTCCTAGCTGTCTGACATTCCTGTTAACGATTCTTTCAATCTATATAGAGCCATTCAATGCAGCAACGTGACTGTTTGACAATGCAGACACTTACATTTTTATGATAAATGATCCATAATGCACATGCAGTAATTCATATGTTCAGAAAAAAACAGGCGCCACAACTACATAATTCAAGTAAAGTTAAATCACCTTTATTTATGTTCCACTTTTTACAAAACAGATTTCAGTTTTTTTACAAAACTGTTTCAAAACATCTTTACAGAGATCACAGGAAAATAATGCAACAATGTTTGTTTTGGCTGTACAACAGCTCTAGAAGAGCAGGCCAATCAATAAAATAGATGAACAATTAGCATCCCCAACTAAGCAAGCAAAGAGGTTACAGTGGCAAGGAAACAAAACTCCATCAGATTAAAGAATGAACCTTGGGAGAAACTAGGCTCAGTCGGGGGACCAGTTCTCCTCCGGCCAACAAACAAACTGCATGATTATGATATACTGTAGATAGCATTTCAGGTGAGAAGTCAGATTGATTAATCCAGTTTAATCCATAACAGATAGTTAAAGAAAAATGTAAGGGACTTCTGTCTCTTAATATATTATTTTACACAGGAAAAGAAAATTACAAATAAAAATGGGCTG
Source organism: Rhodeus uyekii (assembly GCA_037043235.1). Taxonomy (NCBI): domain Eukaryota; kingdom Metazoa; phylum Chordata; class Actinopteri; order Cypriniformes; family Acheilognathidae; genus Rhodeus; species Rhodeus uyekii. The sequence goes on from JAWRVZ010000007.1 coordinate 2,805,839, forward strand.
CACATAAGCCATTCCAATATAACTTTTAGGATCCAAACTATTTATGCCCTTTTTAAATCTAAGATAACAAAATATACCAAAAGTACTGTAAATCTACTCCAGTCACCTGTACACAAATGATACATCTTTGATAAGGCCATGACCTCATCAAAGAGAGACTCAATCTGGAGCTCACTTCCTCAACCAGAAGGCCATCCAGTGGGCTAGAAAATGAGATCAAAGAACAGCAAATATTATACTGAAGGGTTAAATTCATGGCTGGAGATTCTGGAAGACCTGAATGTGCATTGTGATCCCATCATGGTTTCACAGCTATAACACTAGTGCAGTGGTTCTTAACCTGGGTTCGATCGAACCCCAGGGGTAGCCTACGGTGAGTCAGTCTTAGGGGTTCGGTGGAGCAGTGTACAAGTACGTCCATTTTATTGTTAGGAGCTGAGCACCCCCCCACCCCGGGGTTCGGTGAATGCGCATTTGAAACCGGTGGGGTTCAGTACCTCCAACAAGGTTAAGAACCACTGCACTAGTGATATCATCTCTGATGACTTACATAAAATCTTATTCTATTCTTTATGTTTAACAGACATATACTGCATGCATTTTTATGTACCCAAGAACAAACAGCAAAGCAAAAAATGAAAACAAAAAAAGGCAGTGAGTGAGACTTACACTCAAGTCATGTGAATTAACACCATTAAAACACACACCGTACAATAGATTATACTAAAATGGAAGACATTTCATCTGCTTTATCAGGTTGTTATTTTCTCGTTTGTAAAAGTTCCTGTTCCTGAGTGTTTTGTTTGTTTAAGCTTGATGTAAAATAAAGAATTGCTGCAAGTATATCACGTTTCAGTTTGACTGCAATTGTCTGGTGTGAAAGATCGATAGACCACAAAAATGATCTAGCAGCTTTCTCCCCGTAGCCATGGAGGAGATTAACTTTGTCTATTAAGACGGGTGAAGCGTAGAGGAATATGTGTAGGAGTTTCTGCAGGTCTGTCACCTCTCCTCCTGCTCTGACGATGAGCTCATTGACCTCTTTTGGAGCAGTCTGGAACCAGAGCTTTGGCTTTTCGTTCCGGCAGGAGATGCTGGCATGACTAGGTTCGCCTACATGGTTGGTAAGGTCAAGGAGACCAACACTTCTGCTCCAGCGAGATAAATTCCCCAGTCTGCTCCAGCGAGACAAAATCCCCAGTCTGCTCCAGCGAGACAATCCCTGAATGCACTGGGAATCTGAAGATGTGCCAATGACCAAAATGATGGCTACACGCACAACCTCTCTCAAGAATTCTCTCTAGAGCTCAGCCATGAACCTGCTCAAGCACGCAAGCCTGCTCCAGAGTCTGCTCCATTGAGACAAATCCCTGAATGTGCACCGGAAGAGATGGCGAAGGCTGTGATGGCTACTGTGCTGATGAGGTATGTGGGCTACACAACTGAACAACTGAAAAGTAACAAACCAATCGACATATATAGAGACACAACATTTAACATGAAGACACCATTTAACATTGTGTTCACCTGTGCCTCATTTAGCCTCAGGTGAACACAATCGTTTGCAACAGAAACAAATGTAAAGCGTAAACATGGCGAACAGGAAAAACAAGGACAAGGTGAAACAAACTAAGGATACGCATAAACAATAATGATGTATTAAAAACGAAAAAAGTTTTTGTGTACAACATTGTCAAAACGATCCTCATTCACATCCGTAGACAAAAAAAAGAAGAATCTGTATAATGCATGCCAAGCCAGTAGTTGGGAGTGTTCCTTAGTACACTACAAAGAAACACTACATGCCTACAGGCTGAACACGAAATATGTATGTGTTTTCACAAATTCACATTTTGGTGGTTTTCATGGAGACAACAACAGTATTGTACGGTATTTTTAAAGACATAATTTTGTATAAAGAAGAATGCTTTAGACATTATTCTCTCTAGACATTATTCAAATAATAAAATTAAAACAAGTTTGTTTTCCTTTTTTAGGAGCAGAATAAAGTGCAAGGTTGTGATGGGTGTGCCCGATATCCTAGCTTTGCAAATTGTTCATACAGCTTATTTCCTAGATAAAAATTGAACTTGAACGCCCTTTCAAGTTGAATTTACCACTGGGAAGCTGTGGGATTAATTTTGATACCCAAGTTGGGCAGGCCTTAAACTCTAAATATGGCAGAGGTGAGAACAAATATTGCAGTGACTGATGCTTTATTAGTTTTTTCTAAAAAATTTACAATCACCTTGACTTGCCATTAAAGCAGTGCATATTTACAAACAATAAATAATTATTTGAAACATTTTATATGTTTTATACAAAGTGAAAATGGCCTGTATTTGACAGAAACGACAGAGTCGTCAACAAGCTTACTATCTAGATAATGTGCGGAATGTTTATTCTGTTTTTAATGAATGGGTCACTACTTTGGCTTTCAATAAGATTTTCCCTATAAATAGGCAAGAATAAAACCTGGTGTCTTCTATGATTTCCAATTATTTCTGACAACTTGAATAAGAAAAGCTTGTAATCACAAATTCAGAAGTGGAATTTCATAAAAATATATTTAATTTATTCCTATTGTAGGAAGTTTGGAAGACTTTTATCTTAATTTGCCACACTGCTTTTTTCTGCATGTGGAGTGTCACACAGACTTTGATCAGTGGTGGTTATGGTTCTTGCATTTTGTTTATCAATTGATGATGCAATGATTTAAAAAAAAACAAAAAAAACAATTATATTTGTTAACTATATTGTCGAGTCATGCAGTTCAAGTCCATGTCAAGTCTCAAATAATTGATTCTCAAGTCAAAGTCATTTTCTTCATTTAGTTAAGCAAAGTCACAAATCCCCCACCTGTGCTCTGAAGAGACAATTTCATACAGGATCAACCTTTTATTCTCTATACAACCATCAATATGAGAACAAGAAGTATTTACCTAAAATGGGACAAGAACTTATTTTATGTAAACTTAGTGATTGGGTTCATAGCAGAAAAGATGTCAGATGAAGCATATGGGCACCGATCATTGACAAATAGCATATCAAAACATTGATCATTTGAAAATGGAGGAAATATAGGTTATGCAAAATATATTATTTTCTTTTTTTAAATGAAGACTTGAAAGAAACAGTTTTTCAAATAATGTTTTTATATGACAACTTTAGTCTAACAATCTGTGATTGAGTTCCCAAAGTAGCTAATAAATATCATGTTTAAATATATTGTTATAACGAGACTATTTTATGCTTCCACAACTTAAAACCACAACTTGATCCTACAGAATTAGTTAATTACAGGCCGATATCGAATCTACCTTTTTTGTCAAAGATTCTAGAAAAGGCAATATCTTCACAACTATGTTCCTTTCTAGAAAGAAACAGCATCTACGAGGATTTCCAGTCAGGATTTAGACCATATCATAGTACTGAGACTGCTCTTATTAGAGTTACTAATGATTTGCTCTTATCATCCGATCGTGGTTGTATCTCTCTGTTAGTGTTACTGGACCTTAGTGCTGCATTTGATACAATTGACCACAAAATCCTTCTGAATAGACTTGAAAATTATGTTGGCATTAGTGGAGTTGCATTAGCCTGGTTCAAATCATACTTATCTGACCGTTATCAGTTTGTAGCAGTAAATGAGGAGATGTCATATCGGTCACAAGTTCAGTATGGAGTTCCTCAAGGTTCAGTGTTAGGACCATTGCTTTTCACCCTGTACATGCTTCCTTTGGGTGCAGTTATTAGGAAGCATGGCATTAGCTTTCATTGTTACGCTGATGATACTCAGCTCTATATTTCTTCTCATCCGGATGAAACAAACAAATTCACTAAATTAACAGAATGCATAACCGATATAAAAAATTGGATGACTAATAACTTTCTACTGCTTAATTCTGAAAAAACAGAGATTCTAATTATTAGACCAAAAAGTTCAGCGCGTAATAATCTAGACTACCGCCTAACACTCAATGGCTGTTCTGTCAAGTCTTCGTCGTCAGTTAGAAACCTGGGTGTGCTCTTTGATACCAATCTTTCATTTGAAAGCCATGTTTCTAGCATCTGTAAAACGGCATTCTTCCATCTTAAAAATATATCTAAATTACGACATATGCTCTCTAAGACAAATGCGGAAAAGTTAGTTCATGCGTTCATGAGTTCAAGGCTAGATTATTGTAATGCTCTACTAGGTGGTTGCCCTGCACGCTTAATAAACAAATTCCAGCTGGTCCAAAATGCAGCAGCTCGAGTTCTTACTAGAACCAGGAAATATGAGCATATTAGCCCAGTTCTGTCAAACCTGCACTGGCTTCCTATTAATCACCGAATACATTTGAAAATCTTGCTAATTACTTACAAAGCATTAAATGGTTTAGCTCCCCAGTACTTGAGCGATCTCCTAACACATTATAGTCCTTCACGTCTATTGCGATCCCAAAATACTGACCAGCTTATAATACCTAGAATATCAAAGTCAACTGCTGGCGGTCGATCCTTTTCCTATTTAGCTCCTAAACTCTGGAACAGTCTTCCTAATACAGTTCGGGAAGCAGACACACTCTGTCAGTTTAAATCTAGACTAAAAACACATCTTTTCAACCTGGCATACACATAACACATTATACATACATTTTAATCCAAATCATGTAAAATGATTGTTAGGCTGCCTAATTTAGATAAGCCGGAACCGAGAACATTCCCATAACACCTGATGTACTCGATACATCAGAAGAAGAATGGCATCTACGCTGATATTGTTCTCTGTTTATTCCGAGGTTACCGTGGTCAGCCGGATCCGGGCCGTATCCAGATCAGATGAAGGACCTGGACACGAGCACAGCACTACCCTGAAGTGTCTGCGGAGACCGTGACTCTACTAGACCCTCCCCTGTGACGATCATGAACCCATCTCCAACCGGACCAAATTGGACTTCATATTGGACTTGAATTGTTGTCAATATAATAATCATGTACTGTTTGGCTTTGGCCAGAGGAGAACTGGTCCCCCGACTGAGCCTGGTTTCTCCCAAGGTTTTCTCCATTCTATTCTTCATTCGTTACGTCACCTGCTGGAGTTTTTTCCTTGCCGCTGTCGCCTATGGCTTGCTCAGTTGGGGAAACTTAACACTTAAAATTCATCAATTGTATTGATTCACCTGCTCTTTTGGGGCTTCTGTTCAGCCAAACAAACTTTGTTTATATTGTTTTTCCTGTAAAGCTGCTTTGAAACAATCTACATTGTAAAAAGCGCTATATAAATAAAGGTGACTTGACTTGACTTGACTTCCAAGGCATTTTTCAGCATTTCATTTTTCAAGGAAAATTTTAAATTGTAACCATTTGCTTACAACTTTTTTTTTTTTTTTAAACATAATGGTTTCTCTTTGCCATGACACATACTTGTGAATATTTAACAATTGAGCGTGTGGATATAATCACTTCCCTCTTTCAACCAAATATAACAATTACATTTTTTATTTGCATAAAAAGAGTAATTGACTTCACTTCTAAACATTATATTTTAAACTACTGTTCCATAATAATAATAATAATAATAATAATAATAATAATAATGGTTGCATAAGAAATTAACACTGCAAATAACATGTTGTAAGTTCAGATTTTGCAGTCGTCGGGTTGAGGTGAATAATCATTGTTTGAGTTCTCTGGAAATGCTGTTGACCCCTAGAGAATGTTCATCTGAATAAGTAAGATATGTGCTTGTAGAATAAAAGAAAAAAGCATTTGCAGTTTGGCTCTGGTGGGATTTAAAGAGCGGTGTTTGGAATGCTTAGTGAGATGTTAAATTGTTTCTGGTAATTGCTCACGTTACAGTAGCAAAGTAAAAGTCCCAGAGTGCAAAACGTCTTAAACTCCACGTTTAAACGACCTGCGTTCCCATTTCCTTCTTAACTTGTAGACACACTGTTTTGAAATGAAATGTCCCCAAGCATTCCAAAGCTTGGATTTCCGTTTTGCCAATTTCGGCAACAACGTCACTACTGGGATTGAAGCCTCTGCCTGCTTTCCCTTATCTCCAATGAACAGATGTGGGATTCCTGCCTATAACGAAGAGGTGGTGTGTCTTCATGTGTCAGTACTGATTTCACAACAGCCTTCAGCAAAAGCCTCTTAAGGCTTCAGTAAGTGAGTCTGCAACCATCCCTGTGCAAATCACTGATTTTATTCATGCAGGAAACTGAACAGCAAAGATTAGATTTCATAATTTGACTTACCCCATTACATGGAAGTCGTGAAACTGCACCTGGGAAGTAGCGATGAGAATTTTAAAAATGGCCTCAATAAATCTAAAAAGGAAAGGAATAAAAACTGATTGATGGATATGATCTTTGTCCACTTTTCTTCTAATTATTATATTATATTATATTATATTATATTATATTATATTATATTATATTATATTATATTATATTATATTATATTATATTATATTATATTATATTATATTATATTATATTATATTATATTATATTATCCAAAGAGGTGCATGGCATGAGTGTAGTTCTTCATATTAATCAGCTCAAAATAACGATTACTCAAGAACCGATTCAGTCAGACCAATTTAATTCATTCATTCACAAGATCCGACTCTAATGAACGTTTTGTTCACAACATTATGAGCGAGCGCGACTCGCGAGCGGCAGAAGGAAGATATTCCGGGAAAGCCAACGGTGGAAATGGATTATATCGTGTCGTTCGTCATCTAGGTATTCTGGGAGTAGTGGGTAAATATAAAATACTTGCAGACAATTTAATCACTCTACGAGTCAGAATAATAACTAGGCCTTTTTTGGAGCATCCAGTAAGTAAGGTTTTGAAATTCGGTCAAAAGTAACCAAGCTGGCGCGAGATTTAGGTCACGAAGACAGATAAATATTTGTAACATTACAGCACAATAATCGAATAAATATCCATCGAAAATAGTTATGATACTTCACAGTGCTCAACAAACGAATCCCTGTTGAATCACGACAGTTCCCGTATCACTGAATCTCACCAGCACTTGTATAGTGAACTGTACATGAATACTGAAGCAACACCTGCTTTGCTCTTTCGTCACCCTCCTTCAGCTTTCTCATCAGCACTATCTGCTGCTCATCTCGGGGCAGTGAGTCTGTGGAGCTGTTTTTAAAGCGGACAAAGTGTCTTTTGTCGCCTGTGTCGTGCTTAAGCGGCGGGAAAGGCCCGAGGCGCAGCATTACTGCGCTCAAAGAGCTCTCTTGTCAAGTGGGATAGCATTGATGAGTCCTTAGATTGCAGAGAGCTACTGCCTTATTTAACCAATTTACTCCTTCTGCCTTATGGTTAACAATATCACTCTTTGTGTTTTACAGCTTTGGAAAAAGAACTTATAAGGAGTCTCTTTTTTCCATGGTCTTCTTTTATCAGAAGAACGTTTTGTTCAGACTGACTGTGATTAAGCCTAATGTTACCTCTTAACTTAATGCAGTGACATGACGGGACGTTTTGTTCTGCTGATTTTGTGTTCCAGTTTAAAACTGGACACAATTTCCAGTATAAAATTCCAAACACTTCCTTGATCCAATTTTGAAATCTCAGTTGTTACAAGTGGACATGGTTATTGGTTTTGTTGGACACATTTAGTCTACTGTAATTTAGGTTTCTACCTATGCATGTGTGGAAATATTGATATTTTATCTCCAATAAATCACCCACACACACAGTTGACCTGGAAAAGTTGTAAATTAGGCAATCAATCTATTAATATTAAATGTCATTTGTATGTTTTCAGTATTATTACATCCATATTCACGTTCCTGTGTAGGAGAACCATGAGTGCCAGAAACAGATCCTGCTCTTCCTCCGTCCTCCAAGCATGCAGTACATCATCCTTTACTAGACAGCCCTCTCGTGTGTTGATCGTAGATGCATCGCCTCCATGGTGGTCAGAGACCTGCACTGTTGTGTGCCAGGCCCTGGAAGATTTCTTTGTTCTGGCCAGTAGTCTGGCAGGACCTGTTCGTCTGCCACTGCTTAGCGTGTTTGCCATCAGTGTACAACTGGAGTGCCTCCTACCCTTTGTGGTGAGAATGAGTACCGTATTGTGTAGGTGCCTGTTTATTAGACAAATAAAAGTATCTGTATTTTAATGTCTTCTAACCTGTTCATTTCTTCGTCTCATTCTCTTCACCAGCAAGTTAAGGGCAATTTGGCACGTCTGCAGTCCTGTGTAGAGGAGCTGCGTTCTCTGCCTCAGGAGGGCTGTGTTCGGCAACGGGGGCCACTCTTTAAACAGGCAGTGCTGGACAGCCTGCAGCAGTTTAAACAATACATGTGCCACACAGTTCATGGGGGCTTCAATAGCAACTGTGTAGAGGTAAGAACTTCCACCGCTAAAACTAAAAATGCTTTCAATTGTGTATCAGTAGGAAAATGCAGAAGAGAATTTTAGGATCCAAAAATTTGGTCTCACATGACATCGCACAATTATTTTTGGCAAAAAATGGGAGGAATTGTTCGAATACATTTTAAAATTAATTAAATTTAAATACCTTTTGTATTCATTTGATTACCACCATTTTTAGCTAAATTTACAACAATCAAAATTTGTATTAAGTCATAAAACACAGAATTCAAAAAAGAAAATTGTAATAGACAATTGTATGAATTCAATTGATTGACATTACTTTATTATTATTATTAAAATGGAATACAGTGGAATCCGGTTATGTCGACGGCCTCGGGGGTTGCAAAAAAGCGTTGAGATAACCGAGGCTCGAGAAAACCAAAAGTCAACTCGTATACCAGTGAACGTACATTGCGAACTCGGCGCATGCGCAGTGAACTAGGTACGATCATTAGTCACACGATCGAGATAACCGATGTTAAGTGGCGAATTTATCCCTCTTTTGTGCTCGAGATATCAGGGTTCGGCGACATAAAATAATCGACATAACCGAAAAGAAAATGCTAAGACAATGAGGGAGTTTGGCGATTCCACTTAAAAACGTTGACATAACTCGTTGGCGAGTTAAGTGGATTCCACTGTAAAACCATTAAAAATGGAATCCAGAGAAATTTGAATAGAAAACACGGAATTTGGGAAAAAAATGAAACATATTTCATAGGGCCCAGTGTATTACAGTAATGTAAACCATTAAAAAGTTACAGTACAAAACGCATTACACTAGTGAAAGTTGGGTGGTAAAATATGCTCAGTTGTCCTGAAAATATGTCCCGATAATGGGTTCTTTTGATTTTCTCCCATAAATAATCTTCTATACAGTAATCAGTCTTGCTGTCCTGGGAACTTATCCTTCAAATCAACATTCACTGCCTTTTGATCTGTGCATCTGCTCCCTGGCTTCACTTTAGAGTAATTCACCCCACTCCTTTGTTTAACCTCACATCACAAGTAAAGAAATGGTCTCGTCTGTATTAGGCCTCTTCAAAGCACTGGCATTCACATTCAGATTTTCTACCAATGAATCCAAAGCTCATTTACCCTCTACTATCAGCCTTGAATGAAGATGTTGGCGCACTAACACAAACCACATGGCCCTCAGCAGCTACTATTTTCTCAGCAGGCTCCATTAAAACCCAGCACTAATGTCCCACCACAGGAAGCACAGCAGAGGACAAGTGCATTTAATCAGATTATACAGAATATTTTTGTGCCCTAAATGGGATTATATGGCGTATATGGATTTGGTCTCACTCTGCAGTGACATAAACACAACAGAGCTATTGTAATTATGCCACAGATGTCTATCACAGAAACTTTGATGTATGCGATTGTAGCACTCTCTTTGTGACTCTTTGTTCAAATATGCAACAGATCATGTAGCAATGATTTGTACAAGTTATTTATGTGGCACAGAGCACGGCTTTGATGACTGATGTATTTGTATCCTTAAATATGTTCCACGATCTCATATTCTACACACAATTAAACCTCAGAAAAGATGTTTTTGTGCTGTGTGGTTTGTGAGAGTTCTCTCCCTAACATTCTAAGCTGGAATGTATATCAACAAGAGAGATTGCTAATGACCATAAATCAGATTTCATTTGTGCACCATTAGCTTTTTGGGTACAATGTGTGAATATTGTTTGGAAATGTCAGCAGAAATTTGTCATGAATTGCGATATTGTCACAATTCGTAGCAGGAACGTGTGCGATGCAGAGACGACGAGGAAGCAGCAAGTTCAAACTTAAACTCTCTTTATTCAGAAAACGTAAACAAAAACACTACATAACAAACATAAACTGCACTTGATGGTGCAAACTCAGAGCTAGATGAACCACACGGAGAGACCATCCACACACTACAAGACATCAGATTAACACTGACATTACCCGACAAAGACAAGGGAGAACATGAGGGTTTAAATACATGAGGAAATGGGAATCAGCTGACAGGGTAATTAACTAACAAGACAGGTGTAGAATTGACAGACTGTGACATATACAAATATTCTCTTTCTGTTGACCTATTTAAATATTGTATCCATTAATCAAAATATTTGTTTGGTGAGTTATTACAAACAGACGTGTCTGCTTTGATTTTTGACTTATCAACTGCATTCTAACTGAAGAATTTACATTTTCAAGGTGACTGTATTAACCTGTCAGTCGGGACAGACAGTCCTCAGACAGCTGGAGCAGGATCTGAAAAACTCTGATCTGATGAGTCTGCGCAGGCTTCTGGTGGTTCACATCACATTACAGCAGAGTCTCTCAGACAGATCTCCAGCCTGCAGCCTTGAGACACCATCTTCAGAAGATGACCAAGAAGGTAGGAGGACATATTTAGCCAAACCATATTCTTAGTCCCTGAGAAAATAGGTAAACATTGGCCTTTATACTTATCAAATAGGGTCATTATGTTCTGCCAACCATTGATTAATCATTGATTAATGTTCAACAAGCAAACAGACATTTTTTAAACCTTTTCAGTATTATATATACATATTAAATAAAATCAGCTACATAGCAAATCAATAAAAAAAGGGTTTTCGGGCTGTGCTTTGTACTGTGTGCACGTTTCTGCCAAAACTCTGAGCCCTCTCTTGTTTTCTGTATGCATAATTACTTAAATTAAGGTTTTGTGGTTGACAGTCTCAGGATTTCATGCCACAGACAGAGTAAAATGAGATTCCCAGGGTGAAAGAGCAAAGCAGACTTCAATTATAAAAATACAGAGCCAAAGATTCAAATCTCTGTGTGATCTGATAGGTAGTAATTTAGAAATCAAGGCAGGGCAGGGTAAGATGATTCAAATATACGGGATGATGGGGCAAGTTTATATCTGCACATTTGTAAACAACATGAAATTATATCTTTGCCTGAAATAAATGAATCTCTCTTTCTCCTCTTGTTTAAAATAAATCGACTAGTAAGTGAGTTGCCTGAACGACTAGTTGACCAGTTGTTTTTAAAGAAAGTCCCTATTTGCGCACTCATTTAAATGTACTTTATAATCTATTGGTTTAATTTAATGACTTCTAAAATCTGGGTGGCAAATGCTTAACACTGAAATAATTTATATTTTTTTAGTGTCTGTAGTGGGGAATGCAAGATTTTTAATTGCAGTTGGTGTGTGGTAGCTTTGGAACTCAGAAGGCCTTTTCAGTTTAAATGTTCTCATCGTTTTTCCTCTTTTCCATGCTGAATATTTACCTAAGTGCCTACAATAATTTAGCCTTGAGCTCATGAACGCATGAACTAACTTTTCTGCATTTGTCATTGAGAGAATATGTTGTATTTTAGATATATTTTTAAGATGGTATAATGCGGTTTTTACAGATGCTAGAAACTTGGCTTTCAATTCAAAGGTTGGCATCAAAGAGCACCCTCAAGAAACAAGAAATAAAACAAAAAACTATGTAATCGGCAAAAAGTAAGAATGACGGAATATTGTTTTTTCATTTAGTGTAAGTAGTGATCAATAGCGTTGTTGAGCCTCTCAGTGTACTGTAATAAATACAGTGGAGTTTGGTTATGTCGACGGCCTCGGGGGTTGCAAAAAAGCATCGAGATAACAGTTTAGCGAGATAACCCATATTACATATATTAACATTTATTTTCCCACATATAACCTGCAGATAATCCGCACGCTTATATAGCCAGCAGGTTTTGAGTTTTGTGTAAAAAATTGTTGGCATAACCCACACCCATAGATTGATGAACTTTTTTGTGTAAGATCACATTTCGAATTTCAAATGTTGCTCGCATGACGTCATTTATTCAAAACTGTTTAGGCTCGGTACACAGTGCTTGTGCGCGAAATTCACACAATAAAAAAAACAAACACAAGTCAGAATCAGAAAAAAAGAAAAGGCAGTCTCTCCCCCTGCGCTGTGCAGCTCGTCTCTTTAAGAAGTGTGTCGGATGAGATGAGAAGAACCCGCCCTCATGGCAGATCACGTCGTCTTGCATGATTGACAGGTCAGACAGCCTATCAGCGCCAGCTGTCAGAGTGATAGTGGAAGCGCTGTCAGCTGTCAGAGCGCCAAAGACAACAACCCTCGCAAGAAAGAAAAATGAAAATTTATTGATGTACATGATGCGAGTTATTAAATGAGAATGTACATGCTCAAGTTTTTGGTGTCTTTTTACTCAACAGTGTTGCCACGATTTGTTTGATGAAGCAGTCGGCATTCATCTAAAAAAATGAACACACACTGTAGGCCAACTGTGTATATGTTTGCTAACAACAAAAGGCATATTTAAAACCACCACAATAAAAACCAACTTCGATTCTTCATACAAACCTTTAATTATATTCTCCAACAATGCAAACACAAAGATTGCTCACAAAATCACAAAAAACGTGCGGGATGCTACAGCGTGTTATCCCTCAGACGAGATCAACGACAGGGAGTGAACCGTCTTTGGAGTGAGTGGACTGCGATCCACGTGCAAGGCAATCTCAGCGCATGCGCAGTGAACTAGGTATGCAAATTAGTCACGAGATAACCATGTGAAGTGGCAATTTTGTCCCTCCTTTGTGCTCGAGATATTAGATTTCGGCGACATTAACAAATTGACATTAAAGGATCGAAAATATTAAGACAAATAGGGAGTTTGACGGTTCCACTTCAAAAACGTCAACATAATAGGATTGGCAAGTTAACCGTGACTCGAGATAAGTGAACTCCACTGTAAATAGAAAACTGTATGTAGAAAAACAGATGTTCCTAATTCAGAATTTTTTAGTATCTGCATTTTTGTGTATCAAACATATTCAATACAGTAGCCTATAGTTTGAACCAGTGTTAGAGTCATAACTTTAACTATTAATTTTATAAGGCTATGGCCAACTTTCTTTATAGAAAAGTTGTAACACTACAAGAAGGTTTCAGTTTCTTTGCGTTAATTAACTAATCTCTATATAATATATATTGTCACGCTGTCACAGGACCAGGACTCTTATTTTGCCTTTATTCAGTCATGTGTTCCTTTGTTTTAATTTCTCCTGCCACTCATCTGTTACCATGGACACTTATGTGTGACAAACATATACACACATACATACAGTGGGTACGGAAAGTATTAAGACCCCTTAAATTTTGCACTCTTTGTTATATTGCAGCCATTTGCTAAAAACAAGTTCATTAAGTTAATTTATTCCTCATTAATGTACAGATTAATGAGGAAATTGACATATTGACAGAAAAACACAGAATTGTTGAAATTTTTTCAGATTTATTAAAAAAGAAAACCTGAAATCTCAAGGTCCTAAGTATTCAGACCATTTTGCTGAGTATTTAGTAGAAGCACCCTTTTGCTCTAATACAGCCATGAGTCTTTTTGGGAAAGATCCAACATGTTTTTCACACCTGGATTTGGGGATTCCCTGCCATTCCTCTTTGCAGATCCTCTCCAGTTCTGTCAGGTTGGATGGTAAACGTTGGTGGACAGCCATTTTTAGGTCTCTCCAGAGATGCTCAATTGGGTTTAAGTCAGGGCCATGGCTGGGCCATTCAAGAACAGTCACGGAGTTGTTGTGAAGTCACTCCTTTGTTATTTTAGCTGTGTGCTTAGGGTCATTGTCTTGTTGGAAGGTAAACCTTTGGCCCAGTCTGAGGTCCTGAGCACTCTGTAGAAGGTTTTCATCCAGTATATCCCTGTACTTGGCTGCATTCATCTTTTCATTTTTAAATTATGGTAAAACTAAATCCAAACCTGAGCAAAGGGTCTGAATACGTAGGACCATGAGATATTTCAGTTTTGTTTTATTAATAAATCTGTAAAAATGTAAACAATTCTGTGTTTTTCTGTCAAAATGGGGTGCTGTGTTTACATTAATGAGGAAAAAAAAATTAACTTAATGAACTTGATTTTAGCAAATAGCTGTAATATAACAAAGAGTGCAAAATTTAAGGGGGTCTAAATACTTTCTGTACCCACTGTTTACCCACAAAAGGTGTTTGTCACACCTTTTCACACAGGGCCTTGTAGGTTTGGATTTTGTTTTACCATAATTATAATCTTCATTTAAAAACTGCATTTTGTGTTTGCTTATTTTATCTAAATTGGTTTTGATCTGAAACATTTAAGTGTGTCAAACATGCAAAAATAAATCAGGAATGTGGCAAACACTTTTTCACATCACTGTTGCTGCTCCACAAACTTAGGTGTGAGCAGCTAGACTGACATTGAGGTCTAGTATCACTCCCTGTCTGACATCCTGTTTTTAACTTCCAGTGGACAAACTGAAGTATGAGGAGGACCTCACAATTAACATTTTGACACTGTGTGCCTGCGGAAGGAAATAAGACTGTGTGTGTGTGAGAGAGAGAGATAGAGAGAGCGAAAGACAGATACTCTACAGTTGGCTGAGATAAAAAAAAAATACTTCTCGAACCAGAAAAAAATGTAGAATGAGACTTGATTTTGTCCATCGGGAATTGATTGGATCATTGTCGTTTTCTAATTTCTATTTCTCATGTGAGTGACCGGTTGCTGGAGGGGAGGGATTATTGCCCAGTTTTTGCCACAGTGTTATCAACAAAGGGATTTTATTGCGAGGGGGAGGGTAAGCCAAGGTTTTTGATTCAAGTCCCCCTGTAGTCAATAATTGAATCCCTTAAGGCCCCGTCCACACGGAGACGCGGATCACTGCATCCGCATACATTTCTTATCGGATTGGCGTTCCGTCCACACGCATCCGGCGATTTGGGAGACTGAATCCGCTCACTTTTGATACCGGCTCCTAAAGTGGATAGATCTGAATCCGACACCCTTGCGGACTCGTGTGGACGGCCAATCCGTATATTTTTTGTTTACCGATGATGTCATCACATCACGTGTCGGCTGCGTCACAGTAACAGCAACAGTGTTGCCAGATTGGACTAAAAATTCCAGCGCAGCTACAGCTGAAAACCCTCCCATTTAAAAAAATACCAGCCCAAAGTGCGTACTCTTATAAATAATGAAAATGTTGAGCGATTTTATGCATCAAAAACCATCCCAAATTTTATCAACCAGCCCAATGCATTTTTTCCCGGTCGGACGTGACAAAAAGGTAAATAGCAATCTGGCAACAACAATGCGCATGCTCAAAGTCTTCTTCTCTGTGTATAGTGTATTAACTGTGGCAGAATTACAGCGCTCCACACTGGTCTGGCATATAAACTACACCGGATTCAGTAGGTTTCAGTGGTATCGTGTGGACGCTGATGTTTTTTTTTTTTGAACGAGGAAAAAAAAGATCGGATTAGGAACGCGCCGGCATCGTGTGGACGTGGCCTAAAACTCATCTTTAATCACTAAAATTACATATTTAAATATTTGTTCCTTTTCATGCCTTAAAAATAGCTTGTAATGTAACTTTACACCCTTGCTTCATGTAGTATACACAGATACATGAATATGTAGACTAACCCCACCTCCACTTATTCACACCAGCTCAGAGATCCTCTTGGTCAACTTACTAAGGCCCCGTTCGCATGGAGACGCGGATCACTGCATCCGCATACATTTCTTATCGGATTGGCGTTCCGTCCACACGCATCCGGCGATTTGGGAGACTGAATCCGCTCACTTTTTATACCGGGTCCTAAAGTGGATAGATCTGAATCCGACACCCTTGCGGTATCGTGTGGATGGCCAATCCGTATATTTTTTGTTTACCGATGATGTCATCACATCACGTGTCGGCTGCGTCACAGTAACAGCAACAGTGTTGCCAGATTGGACTAAAGATTCCAGCGCAGCTACAGCTTAAAACCCTCCCATTTAAAAAAAATACCAGCCCAAAGTGCGTACTCTTATAAATAATGAAAATGTCTAGCGATTTTATGCATCAAAAACCATCCCAAATTTTATCAACCAGCCCAATGCATTTTTTCCCGGTCGGACGTAACAAAAAGGTAACTAGCAATCTGGCAACACTGAACAGCAACAACAATGCGCATGCTCAAAGTCTTCTTCTCTGTGTATAGTGTATTATCTGTGGCAGAATTACAGCGCCCCATACTGGTCTGGCATATAAACTACACCGGATTCAGTAGGTTTCAGTGGTATCGTGTGGACGCTGATATTTTTTTTTTGAACGAGGAAAAAAAGATCGGATAAGGAACGGGCCGGCATCGTGTGGACGTGGCCTAAGGTTAAAGGTACACAATGATAATGCTTTACAACATTGGACACATAATTGGTAATTAACATGATTAGCTTTTTGCTTGACTATGTTATGAAACAGCAACTGCGTAATTTTACAAAAGCCATGTTTCCATTTGCCATTTCTGTCTGCCTTCTAAAAAAACATCCTTAGAAACGTTTTGAACGACTTGCGTTGGTGGAGAAAGGCAAACAGTTCATCACAACGCCGTAATATACAACTGCTAATTTGCTAAATTTAAAATTTTCATATAAAAAAATATACCAGGATAATTTGTCTTCTCGAGAGCAGCTTCAGAACATAGTTAATGACATGCTGTAGCCAGCCCACATTTTGACGTGATTGGTTACAAGGTGGTTTGTGACAAGAAACACCAGCGGTCTTTGGTTCAATGCAATTTTATGGAGAAAATACTCCGAATTTGCACATGGTTTGTCTGAAAGCATACTACAAACACCACCTAGACATATAAACAACATTAAAACTTGATTATTCACCACAGGTGGTCTTCAAAGATTACAAGGGCACATCAAATTAAAGAAAATAATGACTTTCAGCACTAATAAATTGTTTTATTAGTGCAGCCTTTTATTTCAAGTTGTTTTTATTAAGAAAATGGTTATGTGCCATTTTTTTGAGAGTATTCAACTTCTTTATTCAAAATGCATTGCATGTTCGCCATTTTCAAAATATCTCAGTGGTTCATGCATTCACTTGACTCTACATCATGAACCCACATTATATGTATATATTTATAGCTCATTATATGAGAAACCAGTGAATGAAAAGAAGTTTGTGAATTCAGAAACTGATTAGACACTGAGATGCATAAACATCTTTGTTTCACACAAATATAACAGTTTTACACTGTTTTCTTTATGATGACAGTATAAACTCTCATGTTCACAGTTGTGCTTGATGTTTAATTTATGTACTTCATACAAGCCTAAAATCCTCTGCACCATTTCCATATTGAGCTATGGTTGAAGGAATAGACCAAAATGAGAGCAGTTCCTTTCTCAATTCACTCTCACTGCATACACAAGAATATCATGAACATTCTGCCCAGCATGTCTTTGGGTTTGGAACAACATGAGGGTGAATAAATGATGACAGGATTTTTCATTTTTGGGTGAAATATCCCTTTAAACGAGTTCCAGTATGTAGATGGAAAAATTTGTGAGATGACAAACCATCTGTGCAGTATTCCATCAAATAAATCTCAGTGGCTAAATGGAGGCCACTCCTGTGTAAAATTCATGACAATACTTTCCTTGGAAAAACCAGCTACATCTCATCACCAGGCTAACACATGCAGTAGAACACCATAAAACCATACTTACCGTAAAGCATAGTGGTGACGACAGTATCATGTATTATTATTATTATTATTATTATTATTAGTTTAGGTAAAACCTTACCTTATACAGTTATTACATGTAAAGAATACTCTTCCTAAAACCCAGTTACATATCTTGATAATATCATATAAGTGTAGTTTTCTGTGTTTCTGACATTACTTGAAATTGGGGTGGGCCATGCCAAAGGACTTGGAAGAGAAGATTACTTTGGAAGTTTGGATAACAATACTTGCATTTTTCCCATGACAGGTGCTGCATATAAATCTCAGTTCAGGTTAGTAATTCAACCCTGATTTGATACCCTGTGCTGGATAACTGTAGCTATTGTTGCTGTTATCATGACGAATGCTCTCGTAACCACACTCTAGAGTCTTTTTGCAGTATGTGGTTAAACTCTTGAGCTGAAGAGATTTCAATTGCTCTCTCAAGTGACTACATTACCATAACATTAAAGTTTATGTATATTCAATGAATACACTCTGAGACCGTTGGAGCCACTAGATACTTGACCTCTGATTTTATGGTACAGCAGTTTAAGTGAATAATATGCAAAAAGCGGAATGCATATTGCATTAAAAATATGCTTCTGTCAGTGTGGCTAGTGCATTGCTTTATCTTTTTCCAATTTTACAAAGAAACAAAATAGATCCGGGTGTCTTAGAAATTGACTTTCTGTTAAATCACTACAAAGCGTCAGAGCTGTGGTGCAATGGAGTGTGCACATGCTCAGGTATATGAGCTGTTGGCTCATGGAGACCCAGGTTTAAGTCAACATCATCTCTCATCCCTGATGTGTTTACAGTTTGTATACCATTTTTTTTCCCCCTTTAAAACAGTTCAGTTTGAGTTTGAAGTTGGAAAATGGGGAGGCGAATTCCCACCTCAGGTGATTCTTATTGGGGATTTCCATTTATCTCACCGAAATGTTTGCTCCCTTGTTAGGGGCCAAGCACCATAGAGGAGGCACATATTGTATTTGTTCCCGTTCCTATTATTCTTCCACTTCTTCTTCTTCTTCTTCTGCCATGGAAGTCTATGGCAGGCCATAGAACCGCTAATGGGACAGTTATGAAATTTGGCACACAGGTAGAGGGCAGTCTAGTCATTCACTATAGCAAATTTGGAGTCTCTAACTCAATTCCTCTAGTACCACCACCTTTTCAAAGTTGCACTCAGGTTTATTCTAATAACTTTTGAACCATAAGCCCTAGAAACAACATTATGTCCTCTGATCCATTGGCTCAAGAAGATTCAGTGACGTTATTTATTTGACACGAAAATTGAACCACATCATCTCCAGACAGTGCTGACAAAACTTTATGACAACCAAGTTCATTCATCAATCCTGTTTTTGAAGAACTCGCGAATGAATTTGACAAAGTGTCCCCAAAATGAAATTGAGGCTGTATTTTGACCAAACTCGATGTGTCATGTCAATCATGATCTGAGGCTACTTGAAATGTTTTGCAATAGCAAGTTCCCATTCGAAAGGTAATGTCTCAGGTTACACATGTAACTACGTTTCCCTGATAAATAGAGCGCGACACTGTGTCACAGTGTTCGTGCCTGCCTGTCTACGTCTCCTTCAGACAAAAGTTGATGTCCTTTTATATTCACGGTTGCACAAGTGGTGATGTCATGGACTGTCTTCGGCCAAAGACATGGTTATGTTTTTACACGTGCTTCAGACACCTGTCACGCTGAAGTATTGTCCAAAGTGTCCTCTAGAGGTCGCAGTGTCTCGTTCCCCATCTCATGAAACCATGGTTTCATGCATAACCTGAGATGTTTACGACACAAGCCTAGTCAACAAAATAGGGTGTTTTTCTAAAAATGTAAATGTAGATCTCTTCACATTTGGAAAAGACAACATCTTTCACTTTGATAAAGTCAGTTTCACCACTGGTTTGCTAGAAGACAACACAGTATCTCTAGACTGTCTCTGTGTCTGTCTCTTTTTCCAACTAAACTTCATCATCTCAAGTACTCTTTTTCTCATATATTCCTTGCTCCCCCTCAGCCTCCAACCCTGTTTTTATTCATTTCAGAAGTGACAGATTTAGCGATGTGGTTTGGGAGAGTCATGGGAGCAGAAGGGTCCTGCCGTACCACCCATGCCCATTTATTTCTCTAACTCGCCCCTCCTTTTGGTCTGTAGTGTTGCCATGGTAATTTCATGGCGTGATTAGGGTAACATGCTGATGTGAAAAGCAGGACCTATGTTAATGTCACTCAGGGTGTTGTTTGGTAAGATAAAGTGTGAGTGGGTGTGTGGAACTTTTGGGATATATTGCCAGTTGTTAGGAAGCTCACAGCAAAATAGGTCTGTAGATTAACCCCATGTGGCTGGATTAGACCCGACAACAGACAGAATGAACCACTTTTTTTTTAATTTGTAAATTGTGCTGAAAGGCTTAGCTCTTTTTGTGTGCAGCAGCCATCTGTTGCCATATCAAGTTTTTCAGTTTCATCCTGTACATTTTCAATTATGCTAACTCATTCATCACACCGCAGCAAAATATTCATAGCCTAGCAATTCATAATCTCTTTTTTACGCTTATATTTATTCATTTAGCAGATGCTTTTATCCAAAGTGACTTCAAATGAGCAATACAACAAAGCAATTCATCCTAAGGAGGCAGCAACATGAGAGGTGCATTACGAGGATTGAATAAGATCCTCTTAGAACATTTTTTGAAAAGATGTCTCTGTAATAATTTCTTGAAATTGCAAGTGACTCAAGGTAGATCATTTCACCAGCACAGAACAGTGCAAGTGAAATTTCCCTTAAACTGATATTGTGCCCCGACTAGGTTCTAAAACTGAACCTACTGAATTATAGCTTACAGAGACATAACATCTCCATATCTAGAGTAGGTTTTTTAATGCATATTGTTTTTAATTTAATATTTGACCAGTCTGTTAAAAAGTTTGTGGTCAGTAAGATTTTTTTAAAGAAAGTTATTTTATTTGGCATGGATGCATTAAACTAAGAGGCATTTATAATGTAACAAAATATGTCTATTTCAATGTTGTAATATTTTAGAGGCCATGCAAACACTTTATCCAAGTTCTGGAAAACACACCATGTTTCATCAATCAAATGTAATTTAATCAGTCCACAGGGATTGAATGTTGTTTTTATGGCTCTGTTAGGACTGGTCTCAGATATACTTCATAAAGATATCCTCATCTGAATTCATTAGTGGTTAGTTTCATGTTGTAGAAACAAGTTTTCAGTAATGTCTGATTTGCTTGTGAGATTCAGTAGCATTTTGCTAAATCTATTGGTCCATAGTTTCTCAATCTGAGCCTTTCCTTATCTACCTTATTTTGCAAGCTATTTTCTGTGAATGTGCGAGACTTCTGATTCATTAAGAACTATAGCTAAATAACTAGAAGAATAAAAAAGTACAGTAAATGGTAGGACTATTTGCACTAAAAACAAGTAATTATGAATATGATAATACATTATAGGGCCAGTCACACAGCGAAAACGCATGAATTACGCACAGATTTCCACGTTTCTGCGCGGAGCGTGCATCGTATGCGTAATTCGTCGGTGGAACGAACGTGGACCGTCAGTGATTGTAAGTGGATGTGCGTCGAAGGCGGTTTGTGCGTGATTTTGAGTTTTGAACGGTTCAAAATTGTGCGTTATTCATGAGTCGGCGTGCGTAGTTTATGCGTCGAGTATGCGTGACTATGCGCGGGACACGCGTCGGCCGTCAGTGCTTATGCGTCGGAACTGGTTCGAAACCGCGCACGTCCACGTCTGTCCACTGTCGCCCCACCTTCATATCACGCATGAACCGCGCACGCATCACGTTCATTCCACTGACATCCACTGACAATGTGGATTCTGAAAGTGCTCGTACGTGGAACGTTCGCGAAGCGTGTGTGTTTGGACGCGCTCCGTCAGTGATTCATGCGTCTGGTGTGCGTTGAATGTTCGTGGAATACTTTGGTCAATTTCTCGACGCACACGCATGCACAAACCCAATCTGTGCGTGATTTGTGAGTGATTCGTGCGTGATCGGCTGTGTGACTGGCCCTTAAAATAATATAATAAATACCAGTTTAAAATTTCAAGCAACATAATGGACCTTTTTTTTTGTACAGCTAAAATAAGAGGAAGAGGATGACACTGAAAGCCTTGCACATTCAAGTTACATATGGCTGCACCCGCTCTTGAGGTAAAAATGAGTTAGATAAGCCCTGGTTTCAGAATTAATGTATTATTTAGTTTGCAAACCTGAATATGTTCCTCTGTTCTGAAGAGCTGACTTTCTGATTCACAGAGAATACGAATACATACTTTGTGTGAATACACTATAAAACGCTTTGAATACAGTAAATGGTTCATGTGGGATTAATAGGTGAGACAAATTTGATTATTAGAGGTGAAAATCCATAGTGCAGAAACGCTTATAAGATGAGAAAGAAACAATGGAGAAAACAGACAAAGGAGAGTAGATGAAATTGGAAAATGGGTAACTGGAGGAAAAAAGGAATAAAGGTTTTGTTGCTGAAAAACAAGGTGCACAATAAGAGAATTAAGAAATTATAAAAAGGAAGATGTGGGACAGAAAAATAACGTCCTAAGTGTGTGGATAAAGGAATGTGCACTAACTTAAGCCTGGCTGCAGTAAAGGAGGATGATGTCAAAATATCTTTTGCCTGCAGCGAATGTGGAAACGAAAGAATAGCCACAAATTCCCATTCATCCATGACAGATTAACTGTGACTCATCAGTAGGAGTCTTTTGCAGATAATGTACACATTCAACGGGCTCTACTCTTGGATCATGTAGAATCGGTGTCCTCTGCCCACATACCAAAATATCAGTTCAAATTAAACTTACAACATGCATATCTATAAATCATTTGTAGTCAAAGGATGGAGTTTTTGTTCTTGCATTGCCCTGAGAGACAGATTAAAAAGACACAGGCATTTGAAACTATTGTGGTTTTCTTTTGCATGTTGTTTTTATGTGGTAGTACAAAATTTGAATTCTCATTTTCTAAATTCTCATTTTGCCCTCACGATTCAAGTCTAGAGACTCATTTTTGTTTTTGGTAAAGCAACAGAAGTAGTTTGGATATTTAGATTTGCCTCTCTATCTCTGTTTTTGTCCCTTTCCAAAATGGAGAAAATGTAGCTCTTTGAATTGAGATGATAGATGTGTGTAGGAGTGTGTGGGTGTGTGTCTACAGGAGTGTCTGGCTGGCACGGTGGTCTGTCCTCACACTCAGTTTCATCACTTAGTGTGCATTTCCCATGAGAATGTGACTATGGCAATGATTCTGTTTGTAGAGGATTTAAAAGTAAAATGTTCTCTCTCTCCCTTTCTGCGCTTTTGATCTTGGTCTGTCTTTGACTCTCTTCATAAAAATAGGAGAGCTATTTTGAGTTTGCAGTCTTTCATTTTGCGCCTTACCTGTTTAATGCAGCGATGAAAGAGCGAGGGGGTTCATGCTTGCCTCTGCTTGTTGACTCTTTCAGTTTGATGTGTCTGTACCTGTAATGTAAATGACAATTGATGAAATTGTTACCCAACAAAGAGACATCTTTGTAAAATTTGGTACAGTAAATGCCAGGCTTATGCTGAGCAAGCAGTTTATGCCTTTTGTTTAAGCCAAATTTTTGATTTCTGTGAATCTGTCAGTAATGTCATGAATTTTATACTGTGGTGTGAAAAAGAGTTTGCCTCCTCCTCCTTCCTGATTTCCTTCCTTTTAAGTTTGTCACGCTTAAATGTTTCAGATCAAACAAATTTAAATATTAGTCAAAGATAACACAAGTAAACACAATGCATTTTTTTTTAAATGAAGGTTGTTATTATTACGAGAAAACAAAATCCAAACCTACATGGCCTTGTGTGAAAAGATGTCTCCCCCTGTTAAAAAATAACTGGTTTATCACACCTGAGTTAAATTTCTCTAGCCACACCCAGGCCTTATTACTGCCACACCTGTTCTCAATCAAGAAATCACTTAAATAGGACCTGCCTGATTAAAGTCAGAGTGAAGTAGACCAAAAGATTTTCAAAAGCTAGACATCATGTAGAGAGCCAAAGAAAATCAGGAACAAATGAGAAAGTAATTGAGCTCCATTATTCTGGAAAAGGTTGTAAAAGCCATTTCTAAAGCTTTGGGATTCCAGCAAAAACAGTGAGAGCCATTATCCATAAATGGCGAAAACATGTAAAAGTGGTGAACCTTCCCAGTAGTGGCTGACCGACCAAATCTACCCTAGAGAGCAATGACGACTCATCCAAGGGGCCACAAATGACCCCACAACAACATCCAAAGAACTGCAGGCCTCAATTGCCTCAGTTGAGGTCAGTGTTCATGACACCACCAAATGGGCAAAAATGGCTTGCGTGGCAGTGTTCCAAGAGGAAATCCACTGCTGAGCAAAATGAACATTAAGGCTTGTCTCATTTTTCCTAGAAAATATCTTGATGATCCCCAAGACTTTTGGGAAAATAATCTGTGACCTGACGAGGCAAAAGTTGATCTTTTTAGAAGGTGTGTGTCCCATTACATCTGGCTTAAAAGTAACGCAGCATTTGAGAAAAAGAATATCAAACCAGCAGTAAATATGATGTTCTGGGGCTGTTTTGCTGCTTCAGGACCTGGAAGACTTGCTCTGATAAATGGAACCATGAATTCAGCTGTCTACCAAAAAATCCTGACGGTTGAATGTCTGGCCATCTGTTTGTGACCTCAAGCTAAAGTGAACTTTGGTCCTGCAGCAGGACAATGTTCCAAAAACAGCAGCTGTCCACCTCTTAACTAAATGAAGACTTTGGAGTGACCTAGTCAAAGTCTTGACCTGAACCCTATTGAGACCCTAAAAAGGCAGTTCATGCTGTGGCTGAATTACAACAATTCTGCAAAGATGAGTGACACAATTTATCTACAGCACTGTAAAAGACTCATTGCAAGTTATCACAAACACTTTATTGCAGTTGTTGTTGGTAAGGGTGGCCCATCCAGTTATTAGGCATCACTGTACATACTGTATAAACCACTGTTCAAAAGTTTGTGTTTGAATGTTTTTAATTAATGTTTTGATTGAAGTCTTTTATGTTTACCAAAGATTCATTAATTTATATAAAAAATAAAGTAAAAACTGTTATATTGTGAAATATTATTTGGATTTGAAATAACCTGTTTCTGTTTTTACTCTCAAGTCTTAAGTGTCACGGGATCCTTTAGAATTTTTTTCAGAAGTATTTGACTAATAGAAAGTTAAAAAGATGAGCATTTATTTTAAATATAAATCTATTGTAACATTATTAATACAGTGGTACCTCGAGATACAAAATTAATCCGTTCCGAGGCGGCCTTCGTATAATGAGTTTTTCGTATCTTGGAACACATTTTACATGTAAAATGGCTAATCCGTTCCAAGCCCTCAAAAACACCCCATTAAATTTAATAATAAAGCTAAATTGACCTTTAAACAATGAAATAACGTAAAAAGTCGAAGCTTACCTTTCGAGTGAGGCTATATCCGAAAGTGTCGGCGGAGGAGGAGGACAAAAGGTATATAACGTACGTGCATAACGTTGTTAGCAGGATTCGAAACTGCGCGGGGAAAACCCAATGGACTTCTAGTTCGTCGCCTTAACCTCTCAGCTACGTTTCACATGCGGAGTGGCTTGGCTAGCATCAGCAAACAGTGGGAGAGCAGGAGGATGGTGGCGAGTCTACTATAACTAAGATGGCGGCGTGCGGTGCGAGTTTCAAAATTGTTGTGGGGCGAATCTCTGACTTTCAGAAACCTTTCGTATCTTGAAAACTTTTCGTATGTAGAGCAGTAAAATTGTTAATCTTTGCTTTCGTAACTTGGATTTTTCGTAAGTTGAGCCTTTCGTATCTCGAGGTACCACTGTACATGTAAATAGAGCTGCAGCGACGCGTCAATGTCATCGATTGCGTAGACTACAAAAATACGTTGACTTGTGTGAAATGCGTCACATTATTTACGTTCATTTATAATAATGATTATGATTTTAATAATGATCATGCGGCTTCTGTTCCCAGACATAAATCACATAAAGCCAGACCATGATCATCAGTGTGGAAGTACTTTAAGAAAGGATGAATAAAATGATGCTGTAAGTGTTTCAGTGAGTTTTTGTCGCGTCTTTACCTGTTACAGCTATCAGCTAGTGCGCATGTGCTTGAGAATAATGCTATAAAACCCCTATGGCTACAATAAACTGGAATTTAACGGTTCACTTCAACTTTAGTCTGGCAACAATGCTTTCAATGTGTTTGCCAGTGTTTATAAGTTTTATAAATCTATTTATTTTGAAACATGAACATGTACGTACACTAGATCCACTAGATTTACACTGATAATATGCCGTAAGCGAGTGTATGTGAACCGTTACCAGAGAAATACAAGTGCATTTTCTTTTACCATTGGCAAAAGTCAATTAAGTAAATCATACTCTCAACTGCAGAAATTAATAACAGATTATAGTAAACACATTTCGTAATTAGGCCTTCTCTGTATGCATATTGCATTTTATGATGAATAGTTTAATTTATTCAAAATAGTTTAAAATGCTTTATAATAAAATAGTACCCTTTCTGAAATACAATTAATATTGTTGTCATTCATAGAGTTCATGTTAAAATATGTTATTGAATTCAAAACTATTGTTTTTATATTTCTCAGGAAGAGGGAAAGCTATATTTGTGCAAGATAAAAATGTCACCATTTACACGCGTTTGCTGCACTGACCGATAGCATTACAAACATGATTATCAAGGATACGAGGCGACTTGTCTTTTAAAGTACATGTTGCCTTTGTTTTGTTTTTTTGCCCTGTATTAGGCAGGATTTATGTTGGACTTTGTTTACTATTTTTGCATGTTAGTTTATAATATTCTCGCTGATCCCCAGCGTGAATTTTAAAAAAATAAAAATAAATTTTAGAACCTTCCCCCTTATTGTTTCCATGGCGATGCATCATGCTTGCCATGAAAAGGAGTGTATGACATATTTATGATTTTTTATTTTATTTAAAATATTCACCAACTTGTTGGTTATTTCACCTGCTTTTCCGATTCTCAAATATGTGGAAGTTAATGTGTTTTGTAGTTTCTAAACCTTTATAATGATCATGTTAGTTTGCGCCTTAGTTCGGAGAATCTGATCTGTCTACAACACGTAAATTCGGTCACTTCTCCTGATATACATGACAGTAAGTGGCTGGTAAAGTAGTAGAAGAATAGAGTGAACTTTATGGATAACTATGCAATGTGTATCTGATATAAATAAAACACCTTATCAGTTCATATTTGCTTTTATTGCTATCATTGCTATTTCCGCTTTTATAGACATCAGTATGTATTTTTCAAACTATAAATGTATTTTTCTTGCCAGTTTTTATGAGTATTTACATATCTGAAACCTAAAATAAACCTTATGTGGTATAGTTGTGATAAATGATAAGCTTTGAGCTTATCGAGTTTAGAAGTTGTACGTATTTATTGGAAAGATTGCCAAATGTTTAATCCCTTAATTGTTCCAACTAATTGGAGAAAAAAAAAAAACAGATTAATCGTCAAAATTAAATTGTTAGATGCAGCTCTACATGTAAATATATTTACATTTAAATGTATTTACTGTCACTTTTGATCAATTGAAAGAATAATTGCTATATTAAAGTATTAATTTCTTAAAAATAAAATTACTAAAACTGATATTGGCAATTTCAGTGTTTGTTACAGGCGTGACATGGACAAATGCATAGTTTATGTTCAGAATATTTCAGCAGCAGCCATATACTTAACATTCAATATACAATTTGAATAACTTGACATGTATCGCACCAAATCTTCAAAATGGCTATAGATGTGCTTTTTTTGTTGTATTTTGAATATTAGGTATCTGAAACCTTTCACAAAGACTGTCCCAGAAAAAGCAAACTGGTTGGTTATTTTGCATATACAGTGGAGTTCACTTATCTCGAGTCACGGTTAACTCGCCAATACTATTATGTCGACGTTTTTGAAGTGGAACCGCCAAACTCCCTATTTGTCTATTATTTTCTTGTGGGTTATGTCAATTCTGTTATGTTGCCAAATCCTAGTATCTCGAGCAAAAACAAGGGACATATACGGCACTTCACATGGTTATCTCGTGACAGAGTTAACTGCGCATGCGCCGAGTTCGCGTTGCACGTGGATCGCGGTCCTCGCGCAGTAGATGCAGGGAGAGCAGAGATGTTCACTCCTCCACGTGCAAATAAATCGCGCATGTCCGGCAAGCCGCCGCTGGCTGATTACGCAATGGCAGTACGGGATGTCAAATGTTCTTTGTCTAAAAAATAATTAAATCACTGCACAAATATAAATCGCTGCATTTGTTTGACTCACACAGCCTCAGTCACGTACTCTCGTGCACTATGTGTGTGCGCCTGTCTGTGACAAAGGCTTACTTATCATGTCTCAGTCAAAACTGTACACCCAAAAATACAGGAAGGAGTGGGAATCAAACCCTGATTTCCAAGGCTGGTTAAAGCCGTTTATTGGTGATAATATGTGGGCATGCTTGTTAGACAGACAGAACGCAAGAAAGTATACAATCTAGTACAGCCACACAACGCGCACGCACGCACGCACACACACAAACACATCTCTGGTTCTGATGTGAGCTCTGCTCAGCGCTGCTGCGGATTGAAGAAGGGATTGAAGATTGTTAAAAGACGGGATGAAGCCGAATTTGTTGAGAAAGCACATTACCGACAGAACGGTATGCAATCTAGTACAGCGTGATGACCTCACAAATATATTATGATTGCTTACGCTGTGAGCGAAATTGTGTTTGCAAAGGTTTGTATCGAGAATCAAAGGTGTTTTTTATTGTATACTGTTAAATCTCTGCTGTTAGATGATGCACATATGCCTTTTGTTGTTAGCAAACATATACAGTGTATGTATATTTTTATAGCATGCCGATCGCTTCATCTAATAAATCGCCATATTGGGTGTTGATTATCTCACTAATCTGTTATCTTGATGCTTTTTTGCAACCCCCGAGGCCGTCAACATAACCGAACTCCACTGTACTTGTACTGTGAGCCATAGAAATCTGGATATTAATCACCCAAGACTTGTAGTCCTTAAAGGGTTAGTTCACCCCAAAAATTCTGTCATATTTACATCATTTCTGTCTTCCGAAACCTCTATAACTTACTTTCTTCTGTGGACCGTTAAGATGTTCTAAAAAGGTCTCCTTTCTCCATACATTGGAAGTCAGTTGGATCCAATGTTGTTTTGGAAATGCAAAAAATGTGTTGTCTGCATGCGTTTGTGGGCACAGCTACAAAATATGTATTTTGTACAAACATTTCTCCTCAATGCAGCGTCAAATGTTGGAGTTTTTACTTTTCTTGATAAGAGTAGCTTCAACTGAAATGTTCCATATTATTGTTTTTCCATGCATGCCAAGCTGGAAGACTATCCATCCTGTACAGAGACTGAACTCAGCAGTCTGTATTTCAGGAAATTACCCTCAGTGCTGACAGTGGAAAAGGTCACAGCTGGTATGGTAGTGTTTCTATCATAATATTAACAGGTGTGTGTACAGGTTATGGCAACTCATCACCCTTTAATATGGATTTTGTGCATGCTGACACTGTATATCCCATTTGTCATAATTTATTGTGATGATGGATGCTAAGAAATTATCAATTAATAAGAGTAAAATATACATCACTTTAATGTTTGTTACATCAGAGAATAAGGTTCAATAATGACAAAGACTGATAATAATAATAACTGTACTTAGTTGGGTCTTGTTGCATGTTACGGCAAAGGCCTGATTTCACTTTAATTTCAAATCAAAATTAGTATTCACCAATAAATGAGTTGTCCAGTCCATTGCCTGACAGATTGTTATCTGAACTGAAAGCTACTAGAGAAGTCCAGCCATCGAGATGCATAGATATGGATGTTTCGTAGTTTGTGTAAATGTATTTGTTTACATACTTCGGTAACATTCCCTACACTGATATAAAAAGGGAATCATGTTTTAATTGCAAAATACACTTTGTAAAGGCTTCAAGCTTGTTTTTTTAAACTTAGCATCTGAACACTTCTGTCAAAATAAGCAAGTAAACTAAGCCACTAAAATGTTGTAAGACTTTAGTTTCAGACTGTATTTCTAAAACTGCAGACTGGTTTTATTTTAAACATTTTATTTATTTTTGCCTCATTTTACTTGATACAGATAGCAAGGGTTTGCCAGACCATAGACCACTAAGCTACCAGTACAACAGCACCCCCTAGAATTGGTAAAGGCATAGCAGCACTTTTCTAAAACATTTATTTAAGCTTAATCTGCATGAAGTAGATTATAAACTTCTGAATGAGAGGAAAAGTGGTGTTTAACAATAAAGCAACAAGCGCATTTGAATAGGACTGTAATGAAATTGAAAAGGGCATAGTTTGATATGAACAAAGAATGATAATAACAAGTGACATCAGGAGATGCAGTCTGTGTGTCAAAATGAAGTGATACGGGGGATGTGTCTCATTTGCCTTTTACTCTAAGCCTTTTACACTCTCTATTCACACTTGTGTTTTTCTCACCTTCTCCATCTGGGCCACATATATTGCAAGAGCACTGACATGATGCACAGTAATATGCTGTATTTATTCACTACTTGAATTTTAAGTACTGCTGACCTAAACTGTTCTGCACCTCATTAGTGCTCATTTAATTAAATGATACAGTAGAAACTGATTCCAGTTTAGGCCGACAGTTTGCTAGGAGGCATAGGAATAAGCAATTACTTTTAATAAACTCTTAAATGGTGCTGGTGCTATTTGACCCTGAGAGTTTAAGTTTAACCCCCTGTCAAGAATGTATGTTCACCAGAACTGTACAATTGTGCCCCAGTGGTTGTCATGGTTGAGATGGATTTTATTTTTTCCTCTTACTCTAGCTATCAGGGTTTTCTCCCCGTTATTGAATTTGTTTGGAAAGAAAGATTAAAGATGCACTGTGAAACCCCATTAAGACTCTATAGCACTCTAGAGAACACATGAATAATTTAGAGGGACTCAGAGTCCAGAGAGAGTGGCCTTGATTGTTCACATACATTTCAGTTTCCACTTTAATTGTTGCAGCACATGACTTCTAAAGTCAGCATGAAATTAAATTTCACCCTTTGTTCTTAAAGCATGTTATAGATTTTGTTGTGAACAATTCATCTCTGCATATGTTTTTCATTTTATTTAATTTTGAATAATGTTTATTCAAAATTTCATTAGTGGAATTTCCAGTGAAAACAACAGACTTCTGTCTGGTGACGTATGTAGGACTTTTCGAATACTTTTGTGCGCTCAAACTCAAAGTCCATCTGTCTCTGCTAGGGGGTACAATGTCCACATTTCCAAATCAAGCCAATACCCATGCACTGAACCAGTGGTGAGGCATGGCGAAGCTGCGAGTGCGGACGTGAAAACACCCTCCCTCCTCCTCGCCGTTCACTTTCGTTAGCCGCACTCGTCTGTCTCCAAAGTAAGACTATTATGCTAAATAACTCTTTTATTTCTTTATTTAATATTTTGTTATGTATTTGTTAATTATACATGTTTATTTGTTATTTAAAAACATATCTTTATTCATAATTTACAATGGTTTTGGGATTTTTCATAGGTCTGGAACGGATTAAATCAAATTCAGTTATTTTAAATGGGAGAAATTCGTTTGAGATACGAGCTGATTGACTTACGAGCTCGGCTCTGGAACGAATTAAACTCGTATCTCGAGGTACCACTGTGTGTATATATATATATATATATATATATATATATATATATATATATATATATATATATATATATATATATATATAAAAATTTGGTTCATCATATAAATTGTTATGTGGGTTCAAAGGGCTTGGAACATGGCACCAAAGTCACTTGAATCGTTTATATTATATACTTTACTTGTACATAGTGTTCTAGGAAAGATTTCTACTTGGCTGGTGTAGCACAGCAAGATTACGAACCGTTTATGGCTGGGAATTCTCAGCATGGTTGGCTAACCGTGTGCGAATAATACATGTAATGACATCACAACACAGGTCTGTTAATTTGTCTGTTTCCAGTTTCTCTATATGTGAGTGACCTAAACACTAATTAAAAATAAAATGTATAGAAATATCTGAAACTCTTGCGTTAGTAAAGCATTTGTCTCCGTTATCAGCACCATAGTGGAATATAAAACCATATCAGCAGCACCAAATGGAACGATTAAGCAAAGAGAATCGTTTTGCCTGATGGTGGAAAAACAGCTAGTGGCATAGAGACTTTATCTTTGGATGCAACTAACTCAAGTTTAAATCCATCTTTTTCCAAACTCTTTCTTCCCCTTTTTCCCATTGCATATCAGTTCAGAGAAGCATTTATTGTAAAGTCCACTGTAGGCAATAGTTTTATCCCTTGAAACTCCTCTTTAATCACCAAAATGACACATTTAAATATTTTTTGCTGTGAAAAAAGTTCTTTATGTATTAAAATAGCTTGAATTGACATTCTGTAAACTCTATGAATGTTACGTTTTCCAATACATTTATTTTATGCACTGATTGCTTCTGACAGCACTGCACAAGCTCGCAGAACCATCTGCAGGACATTCTTTGCATGTTCAAAGCACCAGATGGCCTTAAATTAATTTTTGTGACATTTAGGTTCTGTTTTGCTTTAGATCTTGTCCCTGTGTTTTATGTTGCCTTAGTTTTTTCATTTTTGCCACTTATTTGTTACTATGGTATTCTCTTGTTCGTTCTGTTGATTGCCATCTCTGTGTATTTAAGTGTTAAATGTCCAGAACAAGCCAGGAACGTGACAAGTGGCAAAGAACCCAAAACTCCTGCAGGTGACAGAAAGAAAAGTAAAAACCTTGAGAGAAACCAGGCTCAGTCGGGTAATCAGTTCTCTTCTAGCCATCAAACAAACAGTGCATGATTATGATATTGACAGCATTTCAAGTCAGAAGCCAGATTGAGATCGGGACACTCAAAATATTTAATCCAGTTCCTTTTGGTTGAAGATCGGATTCATATGGCCTTCACAGGCAAGGGTCTAGTAGAGACACGGTCACTGCTGATATTTCAATGCTGTGTTGTGGTCGTGTCGAGTTGAAGGTCTGGATCTGGATACAGCCGGCTGACTATGGTAACATTGGGATAAACCGAGTCTAATATCAGCGTAGATGCCATTCTTCTTATGATGGAATGAGTACATCAGATGTTATGGGAAGTGTTCCCATTTCTGTTTGACCTAAATTATGCAGCCTAACTATAATTTTACATGATTTGAATTTAAAAAAATTATAATGTGTTGTGTATTTCCTGTATGATCCCAGGGAGAGCAAGAACTGATTCAATGTGTTCCCTGAATGCAATGCAAGTCGCTTTGGATAAAAGCGTCTGCCAAATGCATTAAATGTAAATGCAAAATGTGTATGCTAGGTTGAAGAGATGTGTTTTAAGTCTTGATTTCAACTGACAGAGTGTGTCTGCTTCCTGAACAATGCTAGGAAGACTGTTCCAGAGATTAGGTATCTAAAAGGATCTACTGCCAGCAATTGATTTTTATATTCTAGGTATTATCAACTGGCCAGAATTTTGGGGTCACAGTAGACATGAAGGATTGTGTTAAAAGATTGCTCCAGTATTGAGGGGATAAACCAGAGGTGGGCACACTACAGCCCGCGGGAACTTGTCCAAGTTATATTATTAAATTAAATTTGATTATAATTAAACCTCCTTCATTTTACCTTTTCCTGTATTGTCTGTGTTTCCCCAACAGATGGCGCACTCCAAAGACATTGACCTTTGTTTGAGTGTGATGTAACTCTCTACTTCACTTTTTCGCTTTGCACTTTGAGCCCTTCAGTAAAACTGAGCGGACCGAAGAAAAGTTAGCTAGGGAGTTAGTTAGTGTATATACTTGTAATTTTGTTTTCTTTCCTTTTTTAGAATTAATAAGAGGTATTACTCTCAGTTAGATTACTTGTTTTGGCCTTTACCCCCTTCTGAAAAGATTGTTCCTCCTGAGTTATATTGCTTTTGTTATATTTGAGTTCGTTAATAAATTACTTTCTTTAAAATTAAACTTGTGGTGGCAGAGCCAGCCTTAACTTCAAAAACAGGAGAAAAAAGGTTAACAAAAAGGGCACCCGCCTTCCAAAAGTTCCTGTAAACACCAACAGAAAAAGTACAAAGTACATGGTACAACTTGTCATAAAGAATAAACATGAAGACAAAGCAACAGGCTGGTCAACACCAAGCCAAACACAGTACAACAAACACACACTCAACAAGCAGCATGCGTTTAACAAGCAACAAGACAGCATCACCCAATCTCAACATGTGCAAGCCGTCAATCTCTGAGCCCATTCTTGTGGAGAATGTTTGCTGGCGTAGTTAGTATGTTTTGTGGCAAAATGACAGCTGATGTTGTATTCTTTAAAAACCGCTACAGTTTCTTTGCATATCAGATATACAGCCCATGATCGAACTTCAGCGATCACTTTATTAAACACTCGGCACTCACTGTCTACTTTTGTATATTAAGCATTGCCATGTTATCTCCCTTAACCCCCTAGACAAATTGTGGGACATAACAATTAGTTCACACAAACACACTGTCCTTTTCTGGCCTGGCCCTTCTGTCAACTTTTAGAAACCATTGTGGAATGCGAGTCAAAAAGTTTGCCCACCCCAGGGCTAAATTATGTAATGCTTTTAAGTAATTAGCAAGATTTTAAAATGTATACAGCATTTAATGGCCAATGCAGTGTTGACAGAACTGGGCTAATATGCTCATACTTTCCGGTTCTAGTAAGAATTCAACCAGCTTTGGATCAGCTGGAGTTTGATTATTAAGCATGTTGGGCAAACACCCAGTAGAACATTACAATAATCTAGCCTTGAGCTCATGAATGCATGATCTAACTTTTCTGCATTTGTCATTGAGAGCATATGTCAAATATATATTTTAAGTTGGAAGAATGCGGTTTTACAGATGCTAGCAAATGTGGCTATCAAATGAAAGATTGGTATCAAAGAGCACACCCACACGACAAAGACTTGACAGAGCTGCCATCGAGTGTTAGACAATAGTCTAGGTTATTATGTGCATAGGGTTTTGGTCCAATAATTAGAATCTCTGTTTTTTTATTTATTAAGTTGTAGGAAATTAATAGTCATTCAATTTTTATATCAGTTATGCATTCTGTTACTTTCGTGAATTGGTACGTTTTGTCAGGGTGTGAAGAAATCTAGGACTGAGTATCATCGGCCTAACAGTGAAAGCTAATGCCCTGCTTCCTAATGCTATCTCTTAAATGAAGCATGTACAGAGTGAAAACCAACAGTCCTAATACTGAGCCTTTAGGAACTCCATACTGAACTTGTAATCGATAATGACATCTCCTCATTTACTGCTACAAACTTTTTGATTTTAGTGTACTTAGTGTAAATAGCTGCAGTAAAATAACTTACTTTTATGGTGATTTTGATGCTTTTGTTCTTTAAAATGTTTCCTCTTGTGTTTAGCTTTAGAGAGTTGACAATAGTAAATGAGTAGATAATGCTGGGATTTTTTCAAAGAACTTTAAGACATTTGTAAAGTTCCGTAATCTATATATTTCTAATTTGAGACTTTGAATGATTATTCACAATCACTGTGCAATCATGCTATTAAAAATGAGAGTTTTAGTTGAAATGGGTTTCTGGTTTACTTCACAAATTTACTGAGCATAAAATGGCTAACAGCAAGAATTTACTATGTAAATATTTGCAAGATTAAATATCACACAGCAAAAGCACTTTTCAGACATTTCAAGCTGTCTTTGGAATATTTATCATTTAGATACAGAATTGATTTAACAGCATCCTCTGCTGGTTGTTTTGAACACTGCAGTCTTTGTCACACAGGACAGGCTGCTTCTCAAATGGAAGGCTGTATTCTAGTAAGGCTGCATATCTCGGCTGCCACGTCATCAAGTGCTGCCGAAGGCTGTCTCACTTTGAAGGTTTCTTGGAAGGCAGTCTTTATTTCACGTTCTTCATTCAGCTAATTTTCAAGGAATCTAGTGCATCCTTTCGTTCATCCACAATCATTTACACACATTCCAATTCCAATTCCAATTCCAACTAAGCTTGTATGTAAGACAAAAATTAATATTTTATATATACAAGGTATCTTTTGGTTTGGTGTAAATTAATCTTAACACTAAACTGCCAATAATGTAAGACACTGCAAGATCACAGGCGGTCATTCACTGTAAGCCAGTTAATAAAGATTTTCAATACAAAATATTTTTCGAGTGAATATTTTTCTTCGGGTGCGAGTGAGATGGATGATGGGTCCGCGCAAGCGAGACTGTTCAAACGTCTCCATAGTCACAGCGCCACAGCCGCTTGCAGCAGCTCATTGACCGGTCCGCGAAATCGCTCCGCGGCCCGGTGGCACTTCGTCTGCGGCCCGGTACCGCGGGGGTTGGGGACCACTGCTGTGGAGGACTCAAGCCTAAAAGCCACTGAAGGACTGGACTATGAAGGACACCAGAAAGCATCAGTAGGATGCTTTCCAGTTGAGATGCACCCATATGTGCTATTTGTCAGATATTGTTTTCTCTATAGAAAGAAGTTCAGGGGTTAATTGTCATAACCAGACCATAATTGTCAGGGTTCTGTCACTACAGTTTTGGTTTCTAGTGTGTTGTTTGACAGAACCCTGACAATGCTCTCTCTTTGTGTCTATGTGAGGTCGCGTGCCTCAGTGTCCATGTGATTTCATGTCGTCCGTGTTCCCTCATGTGTCCTATATATATCCCTCAGTGTTTGCTGTCCAGCGTCGCGTCGTTGTCTCTCCATGGTTGTTCCCTGTTCCTGGTCCCCGTTCCATCTGGTTTGTCAGTTTATGTTCTAGTTTGATCTTCGTTATGTTTTCCCCCTCGTGGGTTTTCTTTTGTATGTATGTTTATTTTGTAATAATAAATATCATTTTCCCTGTACCTTGAGTCCTTCCGTATTGTATCGTGACAATTAAAATGTCATGGATTAACACTGCTTTGATTTGAACAGCTCTTTTATTATGAACCTCTGAACATTACATGCTACTAGTTTGATTCAAGAAAAAACAGGTGTTATATCAACCTTATTTTTAAACGTAAGCTACTTTTAGTTATTTTAATTGTGCAAAAATTGTGTTATTGCTGATAGATATATTATTAACTATTCATTGTAATGCTAAAAAAATAGTGCATTATCTATAGAGGCTATGTAATCAGAAGACTTGCACTTTCACAGGAAATGGCTTCTGTTGGATAATTGTTTTATTTTTTCCCCTCATATATTCAGTGGTGTAATGTATTTCCCTTCCTCCTGTAGAATGTCTGATGCTTGGGACAGAGATGGATCTCCAGTTGGTGGAGGGCACAGTTGTGGCCTTGGAGAGTACTCTGAAAATGTGGTTTCATGACCATGGTGGAGACCGAGAACAACTGCACTTGTTATTACCCCCTTCTCTCACTGCACAGGGTTCTACACCACATCCTGCCAACAACAGGCAAAGCCCAGGTATACACAGCTTGTAAATTAATTTTAAGGATTTATTTTAGACGTTTATTTACCGGTATTGAAAATAGATAGATTTCGCTGTAAGCAGCTCCAAAATGAATATTTTAGTGAAGCTTGTTTTGTGTATGGTGTGTCTGCTTATGTACGTGTTTGTGATGTTGCTTACATCCCTCTGCAGTCTGTTTGAAGTGTGACATGCAGGAGAGACTTCTCAGTCCAGCCCTGCTTCCCAGCACTCCTGACCTTGGAGTGAAGACTGAGAGCATACAAGATTTCCAGCCCCCAAACAAGAGTCTGGCCAACACCTCGCCGCACCGCCTACGAGTTGTCAAGTACATTCACATCTTTAGTTCGATTTTGTTTTAGGAACAAAGCTGTGAGCAAGCGTGACTTTTACAGTGTTTTGTTTTTTTGTTTTGTTATGAATAGTTTTTTGCCACAGACCTCCCAGAGACCTCACACTGTATATTTTAATGTGTAATATAAAACCTCCCAGATCTGTGATGATGGTGTGATAATGATAATGGTTTTGATGCCTAATAGTGTTCAGATATATTCAATAGGAACACAAAAATAAAGTATTTATCTGGCTTCTGAAACATCGTTAATATACAAGTATGCTGTGTGAGGGAGAAGATAAAAAAAAAAAAATCTATGCAAAAGTCTATTACAGAGACCGCTCTGTTTGAATCCTCCATTTCTGATACACAGTCACACATTGTGTTCCCCTTGAGTGTTTTGCATATGATTTTCATGCATATGAGGTCATTCTTCTGGGCACTGAGATACAATCATGCCACTTGTCCCCACCTAGCCATTATGGGCCAGTTTTCCTTTCCGCTTACACTTTTTAAGAAATCAATACTTAATTTTTTTCAACAAGGATGCATGAAATTGATCAAAAATGACAATAAAAACATTTATAATGTTACAAACTATTTCTGTTTCAAATAATTGAACCTGAAGTTCATATTCATAAAATCCTAATCCGAAAAAATATGAAAAGTTAAATAAAGCAACACTTTTTCAACACTGATAAAAGGATCATGTGACACTGAAGAATAAAGAAATGTCTGCTGAAAAGTCTTGTTACATTTTTTAATTATAAATATAAAAATCTGTTAGAAAAGTCGTAATTTGTTATTTCACAATATCACTGTCAAATAAATGCAGTGGGCATAAGAGACCCTTCTTTAAACAAAAGAGAGGCATATATCTATCGATCTCTTTCTCTCTCTCTCTCTCTCTCTATATATATATATATAGACATGTTTGCATACCCTTTGCAGAATCTGCAAGATGTTTATCATTTAAAAAAAGAATCTTTTTAAGAATTTAATGAAACTTTCACAAAATATGTTTACATGTATTCCACAAAAAAAACTAATTCATACCAATATATATATATATATATATATATATATATATATATTTTTTTTTTTTTTTTTTTTTTTTACTAAATATTAATTAAATAATTAAGCATTCATTTAAAGATTGTACACCTTTTAGATCTTACTGTTATGTGTGTGACAGAGTCCTTCATGCCGATGGAGTGTGTCAGTCTGTGCTGTATGGACTACCACTTGTCATCAGACCAACCTCATGCTGGCAGCTGGACTGGGATGAAATGGAAACAAACCACCAGACATTTCATGCTCTCTCCCACATACTAAAAGTCAGTGCTTGACTGTGTTTCTGTGTGTGTGTTCATAGAGCACGGCTGTGTAATATTCTATTGTGTAAGGGGTTTGATAATGTTGTGTAAAAAAAAAGCATACATATACTTTTATACTTATATACTCAACACTATATATATAAATCTGTTTGTCAGACACGTGACTGGTTCCTGTTGGTGCGCTCAGAGCTGGGGTCAGGATCAGGCTTAAGTTCTGGTGTGGTCTCCTACTATGTACTTCAATCCTCTGGTTCACTCTCTCTGCTTTTGAAACCTGTGCTGACACGAGAACTGATGCTGCCCTGCTGTCTGCCTGTCTCAGTGGAGGACCCACCACTTCCTGCACTCGTCACTGTGGAGGTGATTACATAAAGATAGACAGCCAATGCATTCCCCTGACATAATGACCAATCGTTGTTTGATAAAATAGCTCACGTATAACTTAAGTCTGGTAATTTACTAGTATTAAAGGGATAATTCACCCAAAAATTACAATTCTATCATTTACTCATTCTCATGTCACTCAAACCTATGTGAATAACAAATAACATTGGATCCCGCTGACTTTCATTGTATACCAAAGACATACAGAATGTTTCCTTTTGTGTTTCACAAAGGTTTTGAAATGACTTGAGTACATGACAGAATTTGATCTCTTTAAGAGAGTTCACTTACACTTCACTTGTAGCTCAATGGAACGCTAAGGTCATGGGTTTGAGCAAGAACTGATAAAAAAAATGTCTTTGTGAATCTTGAATGCAATGTAAGTCGCTTTGGATAAAAGCGTCTGCCAAAATGTGTTAATGTAAATATTTAATCATGGTACACCTGGTTGTGTGATCACTGTGTCCAGAGCTCCCTTGAGCAGCTTGAGAAAGACCCTGTTTTTAACCCTCTCTGTCTGGACTCCAACCTTTACCGGCATCTGAGATTTAGAGGTTTGCTTACCCGCTCATCGCAACCGTTTGGAGGACAAGTTCAGGGCCGAGGCCAACGCAGGGGTGCCAGTCGGCCACCAGAGGGCTCCACACAGCGTCAGGTTAGAGGAGTAAAATGGAACAAAATGTCTGAGATATAGTGTGTGCAACAAACTAGAATAAGTTTAAATGATCTGCAGTTTGTTATAACAAACAGTTTTGGGCTGTAAGTTATAGGTGATAGCAATAGAATTAGTTGATGTTCTAGGCTAGGGAAAGTTTGAAGAAATACAGTAGTCATAGCTTCATTATTTAAAAAAAGAATAATGACATAAAACCTGATATTGTGCCAGTAGTGTTGACCTAAATAGATTAGATGTAATCAGATTCAAGCAAAGAAGAGGCTTGTGTCAAACTTCAGCAACTTTCAAAAATGTCAACATGGTGCCCTTTTAGTTCAGCTCTAAATCTGACATTTAAAAAAAAGTCAAATGCAAATAAATAGAGAGGAAATATATTTTTATTGACCATATATCAACAAAGACTGTGGCTGAATTGAGAAACACTTCTTGTGTGTGAGTGTGGAGGGGGAAATTTATTGCCCCAGAGAGCAAAAATGAAACAGGCACTGGCCTAATATTGAAACACCCACGCAAGAGGAAGACTAAAAGTGTAAGAGAGTGAGAGAGAGTGAGAGATTAAGAGCAATAAAAATCGACATAACACTCGACAAATTCGACTTGACAAGACCAATTTTCCAACCTCAAGCGCTTTGTGATTATATTTATACGAAAGATATTTAGGACTTTCAAAACAAGCATTTAGTCATTCTTCTAGTGCACTGAAAAACAGATGTAACAAGCAGATCTTATATTCTAAAGCAATGTTAGTTGGAAGTTTTGTGTTAAACTTGATCATTATGTGAAATGGAACATATGTCTGTTAGTACAAAGAGTCACATGATCAATGTAGTGAATTTACTTATTTGATTAGTGACCTAGAAACATTGCAAAGTCCTTTCCTATATATTCCTTGTTTAATTTTTCATCATAATGGTCTGTTTCAAAAACCTTAATACAGGACATTTTGCCTAAAAGGGCTAAAGCTGCATAATAAAGATGTAAAAAATAAATAAAATCACAATGACACTTAAAGCTTGGCTTGGAGGAGGAGGAGCAAAATTACATTTTCCATTCTTCCACTTCTTGGCAGACAGAAATTCTAGTCATTGCTTTGGTTGAGTCTTAAAATGCGCAGCCAAACTTGAATCCTGTGGTAGGGTGTTTGACATTATCTGGCACTATGCTTGCTCTTGCTCACTCTCATTTTTCCTTTTCTGTCACTTTTGTTTGCAGGGTCGACAGTCTCAGAGTCGTGCTCGAGCCACTGTGGCCCCTCTGCCATCTGTTCCTTTAAACAAGATGCCTCGATCTTCACTAAACCTCAGCCACTCTCGACCCTGTGCTCCTGCCCTCTTTTTCCAGGACAACTATGAGGAGGAAGACACTCTGAACATTCAATAGTGAGAGAAAAATACTTTCACTGCGAGAGGAAATCACACACTCACACTGACTAACGCTAACTGTTGTGCATAGCCAGAAATTCAGAGCAGTCGTTTCTAAACTCCCACAGACAGGATGTTACATATATTGCACATGACCGGATATATACTATTATATGTACAGGTCATTTGAAATATATATGTGCTATACAAACTTGGTTTACAATTCATCTAACACTTTTTAAAATGAAACGAGACAATTATTCCTTCAGCATAACAGCTTAATTTATCTCCTTACACCTTACACTCTCTCCTTACACCTCACATGTTTAATTCTTCAAATAAAAATGTCAGCAACTTTGAGACTGCAAAATCGGTCCTTAAATTTCCGACAACCAGTATACAAAAATAAGCTGTTTTGTTGTCCAAGTGTTTGCAATTAAAACAGTCCTCATAGTAACAGCATGATTTCGCTCTTTTGGAGGAGTAATTAACTAACAGTCATGCTGTACCGTTTAACAAAGGCTGCACCAGAACTGGGAAAATCTTGACAAAAAATGGTTGCGAGCTGCTGAGGCAAAATAAAAAACCAAAACCACAGAATTGTAAAAGGACGAGAAGAAAGGCTGTTTAAAGAGAGCAAACTGCCTTCTCAGTGTAAATGCTGTGGGTAGAAGGCTCTGTAGAGGGTTGAGGAGGAAGAGGGCCAGAGTAGTGGAAAAGTAGAGCCATTGTCTTCCTTGATGGAAGCCGCCAGTACAGCCCCAAGGGAAACACACTGTACTCAGCTGAGTAGGAATTCAAGGCCTTCAATGAGTTACAGAGAGCAAAGAAAGGGGGAGCGACAGAAAGAGGTCACTGTGTGAAGCTCTGTGACCTCGCGGAACAAGGTTCAGCGTCAGAGGCGCTGGTTTAGAGTTGTGAGGGCTGAGGGATGTGATTCTGAAAGCAGACTGAGGTCAGAGCTCTAATGTTACTCAATGGGCCTCTCTTACTAGAGCCCATATAGTATTGCCTCATTAAGCTTTCCGTCATTCCACCCACCTGGCACAGCCTACGCCTTGTCTTTATGACATCGTGGTGAGGTTTAGCATTGTGCAAACAGCATAAAAAGCAGACATCGAGGGCTGATCTCGTCATTCTCCTTTTTTTCTTCTTCATACGTTACGTTCACAATTTCCTAACTTGTCCAGTATTACGAAAGAGATTTAAACTGTTTTCCAAATGACTCTTTACTTCTGTTTGACTAATGTCTTATGCATGTGTGGTCTTTGGGACCTGTGCCCAAATTACTTAGTTAAGAAGTTAAGAAAAGTATTGTCGAGTATTGTCTATTACTTAAAATAGGGGTTTATTTTAAAAAAAATCACAGTATTGTTTAAAATACAGATCTTAACAGAATGTTTGATTTAATTTATTGTTTTTAAACTGTTCAATGAAGTAGTTCTCTGTTTGTTTACTTTTAATTTCAAATGTTTCTCTTTCCTTTTTCTTAATATTGTACATTCTTCATAAATCAAAACACTATACTAATAATATATTCTATATTTCTGTATATTATTAGTTGGATAAATGTTTTTATTTTTTTTAATTCATTGCTGTTGTTCAAAAGCTGGTATTTGCTTTTGGCCTCTTAAGAATAAATAATAAAGGGAAAAAAAGTTTTACATGAATAATCAAACAATCAAGCAATTAAACAATCAATATTTTTGGTGCCAGAATAAGTACAAAAGGTATCCATTAAAAATAACTGTTAAAATTTGAATCAGTTTTTGTTCTTTTATAGAATAATGTTCTTAGTTTTCCAAAATCAATATATTATTGTTATTAAATACATTTATTATTGATTATATATTGATAATTAACCATACAATTCATATTTAATATATATTAATGCTACTTAAACTTATGTTGATTATATTATTAATCTGCTATTTTCCCTCCCCAAAAATTATATACCGGTATATTTATTTGCCAATGTGGACACATTTCAGGAGTACAGGGAGTGCAGAATTATTAGGCAAATGAGTATTTTGACCACATCATCCTCGTTAGGACTTGACAGGCTCAGAAAAGTCAAAAATAGTGAGATATATTGCAGAGGGATGCAGCAGTCTTAAAATAGCCAAGCTTCTGAAGCGTGATCATCGAACAATCAAGCGTTTCATTCAAAATAGTCAACAGGGTCGCAAGAAGCGTGCGGAAAAACCAAGGTGCAAAATAACTGCCCGTGAACTGAGAAAAGTCAAGCGTGCAGCTGCCAAGATGCCACTTGCCACCAGTTTGGCCATATTTCAGAGCTGAAACATCACTGGAGTGCCCAAAAGCACAAGGTGTGCAATACTCAGAGACATGGCCAAGGTAAGAAAGGCAGAAAGTCGACCACCACTGAACAAGACACACAAGCTGAAACGTCAAGACTGGGCCAAGAAATATCTCAAGATTGATTTTTCTAAGGTTTTATGGACTGATGAAATGAGAGTGAGTCTTGATGGGCCAGATGGATGGGCCCGTGGCTGGATTGGTAAAGGGCAGAGAGCTCCAGTCCGACTCAGACGCCAGCAAGGTGGAGGTGGAGTACTGGTTTAGGCTGGTATCATCAAAGATGAGCTTGTGGGGCCTTTTCGGGTTGAGGATGGACCAGTCCTACTGACAGTTTCTGGAAGACACCTTCTTCAAGCAGTGGTACAGGAAGAAGTCTGCATCCTTCAAGAAAAACATGATTTTCATGCAGGACAATGCTCCATCACACGCGTCCAAGTACTCCACAGCGTGGGTGGCAAGAAAGGGTATAAAAGAAGAAAATCTAATGATATGGCCTCCTTGTTCACCTGATCTGAACCCCATTGAGAACCTGCGGTCCATCATCAAATGTGCGAT
This sequence comes from Rhodeus uyekii, assembly GCA_037043235.1. NCBI lineage: Eukaryota > Metazoa > Chordata > Actinopteri > Cypriniformes > Acheilognathidae > Rhodeus > Rhodeus uyekii. Next base: position 2,850,425 of record JAWRVZ010000007.1, read on the forward strand.
TTACAAGGAGGGAAAACAGTACACCTCTCTGAACAGTGTCTGGGAGGCTGTGGTTGCTGCTGCACGCAATGTTGATGGTGAACAGATCAAAACACTGACAGAATCCATGGATGGCAGGCTTTTGAGTGTCCTTGCAAAGAAAGGTGGCTATATTGGTCACTGATTTGTTTTTGTTTGGTTTTTGAATGTCAGAAATGTATATTTGTGAATGTTGAGATGTTATATTGGTTTCACTGGTAAAAATAAATGATTAAAAATGGGTATAAATTTGTTTTTGTTAAGTTGCCTAATAATTATGCACAGTAATAGTCACCTGCACACACAGATATCCACCTAAAATAGCTAAAACTAAAAACTACTTAAAATATTGATACAAAAATATTCAGCTTTGATATTAATGAGTTTTTTGTGTTCAGTGAGAACATGGTTGTTGTTCAATAATAAAATTAATCCTCAAAAATACAACTTGCCTAATAATTCTGCACTCCCTGTATTCAGGAGCATTTCATAATTAGTACAGAAATCATGTTAACTGATGTGTACTTTAAGTATAGTATAGATTTTAAAACTAAAAACATTTATTTATTTTTCTTTTATTTAGGTTGCAATAAATAGCATTTTCAAGAAACAGATGCACTTCCCCATCATTTGCTTCACACATCAGAGAAAAACAGTGCAGTTCTGTTTTCCGTTTGGTTATCCAAGCATCAAGTGGCCAGCGGAACGAAAACATAAACGGAACATTCAAGAAAACAGGAACTAGTACAACATGAGAAGTGCATTCAAACTGAACCAGTGTGCCCCTTTTTCTTTTTCTTTTTTATCCATATAATGCCAAAACTGAAACCGATAACTTGACCTCTTTAACACATACACTATTTAAAGTTTTGGTGGTTCTGTGGGTCTTTAATTAGAAAGCAATTCCGTGTAACATGGAACTTTGCACCGAATTTAGCAAATATTTACTCAGTATGATTGTACTATATTCAACTAGTAATTCCATTCAATACACAAGTAACTGTCAAAGCCAAACTAAATTAACAAATGAAACGGATTACAAATGACAGTATTTTGAAGTTAGAGGAAAAGAGGTGTTGTCAATCCACTTTCTTTTTAATAGCTATGACCTCTGTTAAAATGTACCACAGCAACCCGGTAAACTATGCTTAGCCAGACCTTGGACCAAATTAATGCATTCTTTTTAGATGAAAGACTCTGCTCTGTCAACACATTCACTGCTTTTCTGCTTAAGAGCACTAAACATTGAAAAAATACTGCAGAATGTGATGAATAGATCAGATTTTGGCGACCCACTTAAAAGCCAAAAAACTTTAGCAGTGGAAGAAAAGTCTGGTAAAGACTGGAGAGAGGACAAAAGGAAATGAATGAGAAGGCAAACGAGAAAGAAAACAGGACAGGGAACAGTCTGTACCTTCACACATTGCCAGGCAGACACATATTAACTCAGCCAACTCCCATCTGAAGTAAGGCCACTATTCTACACAGATGGTTAATATTCACTTTGCATCAGGATTATCCCTCAGATGTCAGACGCTTTTCAGAACGACCGAGGACTAGATGAATGAGGGACTGAGAGTGAACGATAGGGCATTCAGGGTAATTTTCATGCCCCCTTAACAAACCAAGTCCAAAGTATTGAAAAAGAAAATGGAAAAATATTTTTTATACTATAATTTTTATTATCATCATGATCATGTTGAACAACAGCACAGCTGCTGACATCCATGTACACGCATATAAAACACTCTCTCACACACACACGGCAGTGGATTAGTATCCTTTTGCTACAATCTCCATGCAAAACAATGCAAGGTTTATATGTGCAATTACTGACCAGTCTCTGCACTTTAACCATTAAATTGGATCTGTCAGAGAACTTTCAGACAACAACACTCGAATTCCCCATGCAAGAGAACCAAGTGTTATAACAAGTGCTCTTCCGATATGCAAGTCACAGACTCAGATTTACAAAAGAGGACTTTTTGCCCAAGAAGTGCAAAACTCTTTTGCATGTGCCAGTATAAGCCCTGTCAGAGGGCATTTTCCACGCAAATGTTTTGTATAGTTTTAGCTCTCAGCCATTTTTCCAGTCAGACTAGACAGTCATGACTATGGTTTCAGTCTGAGCCCTGGCACAGAGCACTCCCTTCTTAACATGGATACATTTCCTTAAACTTTGTCGAACTTTGTCGTCATGGAAAAAGTCAAATGTCTCCTAAGTTGTCATAGATGATGTCTGGAGACTGCATGGTAGGATGCCACGCATTTGGAGGCGGATGTTGTCTAGATACTTTGCTGTACAGGTCCATGTTGTTTCCAGCACCAGCACCTCTTCTACCAACTTCCATGCTGTCATGGCTGTTGCTACTATTATTGTTGTTCACGTTAGCGCTGCCCTTATTTTGAGGCAGCAGATAAGGGTCTTTCTTGGGCAGTGCTACTTTGCTTGGCTTAGGTGCTGTGACAGGTTTGGGGCCTTTTGGTCTGGGCATTGGCAACGGTTGTTGAGCCAACTCATGACCTTGAGGTTCCTCCGTTCCTCTGGTTTTCCAGAGGTGCATGTCCAACCGTGCTTCTTCATAAAGCGTGATGATAGGCACTGCAGATCCGGCACGTCCCTCTGGCTCATCATAAATGTGCTCTGTTGGACCTCCATCTGCAGGGTGCCGGCTTTGCCCATCAACTCCCAATGCCATTGTCCTTTGCACCAAGTCCAGACTGATCTGATCATAGATGTCTGAATAGAATGGCTCAGAATTGATTCCTGAGTGGTGGCTGCCCCCCTCTTCGCCAGTCGGCCTGAGGCGTGGGTTAGGAGTGGGCATGACTTTGATGCTGTCCACTGGGTCCGAGTACAAACAGTCTCCTAGACTGGGCGGTGCACGGACTGAGTCAGCAGGCTCTGAGTACAGACCCCTTTGGTCCTCTAACAGATTTTTGGACCCACGAGGCATGGGAGATCGTGGAGGTGTCCCACCAACTGGAGGCGGTGGCTCTGGAAGGCTTCGGGCCTTTACGTTTTTCCCATCATTTTCCTTTCGACCAAAGACACCATCTGCAGACCCAGGCTTGCTGCTACCAGAATCTCCATCTGGTTCACGACTGTTTGCTTCGGAGATGGCAACACGGATCTGCTGGAGAGCTGGGCAATCGGAGTCTAATGATGGAAAGCTTTGGTGTCGTTCTTCAGCTTGGGCTTTCTGCTCCCGAATGGATCCCTCAACAATGAGAAATATCTCATTCCCCTGCTTTGTCTCAAAGGTAAAGTTCCCGGGCCCAGAGTCACAGCGTCGCCCGGCTTCAAAAGAGAACATAACCTGCAGAGAATGTCAGAAATGTGACAACATGTTTGCGACATGTCTTCACTTTTATTTAAATTCTTTTATACATAACATACATTTCATCATCTTACTTGGAAAAAAAACTCAATATGGACTCATCACACTGAGCTTTTTGGGCCCACTTTATATAAGGTGTCTTTAAATACTATTTAATTACATTAAAATTAATCATTTGATATACAGTGATCCCTCGTTTATCGCGGTTAATGTGGACCGGAACCCCCTGCGATAGGTGAAAATCTGCGAAGAAGGATCAGCAAATCAGCTCACGGGATACATCCACTCGTGCTCTCATTTGTCAATCTCGCGCCGGGAACCAATCACATGGGTGTATACAACCTTCATTGGCGAGTTTCTCTCTTTGTCTGACATCCTGGGAAACCGTTTCTTTCGCATCACGATGAAGCAATGCTGCTTTCCCCAATACGGCTGCCGATATGGCGTATTTTTTGAATTTTTAAATATTTCTCTAAATATATTTTTTTAAATACGCGATGCACTAAGGCCTCGAAACTTGAACCGCGAAGTGGCGAGGGATTACTGTAATGCACTTTTTGTGTTTTTACATTTACGTCTATTTAAAAAATACTTGCATGTAAATAAATCTGTATTTAATTTTATTTAATCATACCAGAGTAAACCTATCCCTAATCTTACCCAGATCCCACCTTGATAGCAGCAAAAGCGTTTTACAATACAACATGAACACAATAAGTTTATTTGTAAGTATTTAGTCGTTAAAGACACCAAATATAAATAATCACCATCTTTTCAAACCATCATGACCTCCATTCAATAGTCATCCACCGCATTAGCTCTGCCTTCTGCCCACTTATAAGGGATAGAGGAAGGCCAGCTTCCTGTACCAAGGCAGTTTCTATAGTAAAGACAGGAAGCAGAGTTGGAAACAACAGTGGCTTAAGTTCCTGGTTTATATGTCATCTGTAGTATGAGGCCAGCTGTCTGCAACATTGGGTTAATTCAAACAGCCGTTAGACTATTTTAGGCACGATGCGTGCTGTCTACATACTAATGCGTGGCTGTCTATTGACTATGTATATACAAAGTTTATATAGGCAAAGTCAATTTTGAAGGTCACCTGTTACCCTCCTACAGAAGATATTCAGTGGAACTGAAAATCATGCAAAGACTATTTTTAACACTATACTGATTCTGTATTGGTCTGAAATCTTTGTATGCTTTAATTGAGGACAGGTCAAAATCAGAAAGTAAAGCTCACCCGGTCTCTTCCATAGCGACGAAGAAGTTTGTAGGGCCAAATGAGTAAATCCTTTTTAGTCTTGGGGTCCTTCAGAATAAGGTTGTCCACATTAGCCCTGAGCCAGTAATTACCAGAGAGACTACAGCGCTCTGATGCTTCTGTCCTCTGGACACTCACCCAAAATTCATTAACTGTAAAATGAAAAATGGTTCACTTCAGATATAATATTGCAAGTCAGGTATAATTTTATGTGGGTCACTAGCAAAAAGAAAAATCCATGATAAAGAAAAAGAAACCTTTTAAATTTGCCGATTTTTTTAGAGATATACTCTTTAATTCATCTTGGTTTTGTTATTAAATTGAACCTGTTCAAAGCCATAATTCTAAAAATGTGATATATATATGTGATGTAAAAGTAAAAGCATTTTCCTTTAGATATTCAATACATCTGAGTATCTTACAAAGTTTTCAATTTTATTTTTTAAGGTACAAAGTTTTTTAGTTTTTTATTTAACAACTTGCGTTTTCCTCTCTCTATTTGATCTTTTCCTCTTTTGTTTTTTTCTCCATGATTCTGCTTGATTTGGCATTCAGAGGTTTTAAAAATATTTTTATATGAATAATTATAAATATGAAAGAAAGAATGCTAAACTACTTAATAAGCTTTTATTTTAAGAGGCTTTTATGCGCACCAGAGCCTCTGTAATAACTTTCATCATACTGATTTATTTAGGTTATTTTGTCGTTGTAACTTCTAATACCAAAAGGTTTATTATTGACTGAAATAAAAGTCAACTTATACAGATTTTTTTTTTTCACAGTTAAGTTGACTGTGTCAAGTCAATTTTTTCATAATAGAGTTTCAAAGCAGCTTTACATGTTTCATGATGCGAGTCTACTGTATGTATGCTGATAAAGTTAGATATAGTAGTAATTTGTTGTTTGGTGATATGGAGTATTATGAATCTTTACGGTTTTATACAGTTTATAACAATTTTGTGTAGGGTTGTAACAATAATCTGTTTATATCGCAATGTGTGACTCTAATGGTGATGTGAAGTGAAGCACAAACATGACTTAAATCACCATATTCTGTTTTTAATTTTAGTTGTATAATGATTCAAAGCATTTTAAATGGTTCCTTCACTTTCCTCATCTAAGTGCATTAACAGACAAGCCGCATGCACACAGAGACCTGCGGCTCACTTTATTCTGCCTCCTCCCCTGTGTAAGACAGCCAATGAATGCGTGATTTTCTTTTTTAGTTTTAGTGACAGTACTACATTAAACTACTATATAATAAAAAAGTGACAGTACTACATTAAACTACTATATAATAAAAAACAATATTATAGTGCATTGCGGACTAGGACCAAGTCCACCTCTGATGTGATACCAAATTTATCATTATCAGTTTTGTTAACTTTAATTTAACATACAGTATGCCTTAGACACATTTCTGTATTCTTGCTTAAAGTATCGCAAGTTTGGTATTGTGAATTGTATTGAACTGTGACATGAGCATATCGCTACTTGTGTACTGACAAAACTGACAACTGACATTGTAAATTCTGTGGCTTATAAGTAAAACTGAAAACTCTGAATCTCAGGAAATTAGCCAACACTGGTCTTTTTCAAATCACACTCGGGTAACAGTCCACAAGATAAAAAAGTACAACAAGGATGTTTTTCATTTGATGGGTCCTGTACGCTATTTCCCTGATAAATATGCTTCTGCTTATCAGTGACTAAAGGCTGTGACTTTCCTCTGCTTCTCTAAATGCTCACATGCAAACTGATAAGGCATATAAAATGAGTTGCTTCACTCTAATCTACATTCATTGTCTTGTCTATCTGGTTTGGCCCTTTACCAAAATACCCCTGGACAGGGCACCAACAATCATTTTTCAATACACATTAAACTCTGCTGCCCACTGTAATACACTACCATGTCAGAAAGGTCTATATAGAGGAGATAATGTATCTCCTTGCAGAGATGATTGAAAAGATAAGTCAGAGAGCCAAGACTTTATTGTTGAAAAGCCTTTTAAATGTCAGCTCCTACGCTCTTTGAGGAAGTTAGTGCTGCCCTTACTAAAAACAGAAGTGATAACAAACTATTTCCCTAGAAACACTAAGAATGCGCAGCAGGAGAGGGGGTAGTTTGTGCATTAAGTGGACTTAATAGTGGCTCCTTAACAGTTTACCTTGCATAGCACTGGATGAAGTAAGTGCCAGCAATGAAGGAGGGGGTAGGGGAAATGCCTGAGATTCTGCTCTACTTTCTGTCCTCCTCCATTTCGCTTATTAGCCCTTTGCGTCTTTCACTGTGACTATTCAAATAAAATGAGTGCCACAGCCAACTGTCTTTCTGGAAACAGCTCTTGAATGTGTAACTACATTCAAGAGCTGTTTCCAGAAAGACAGTAATTTGCATGCGGTCCATTTGCATCTAACAGAGCATTAGTTTTGCTGGTCTATGATATAGATATAACTTAATTCTAGCAACCAAAAAGTAATTGAACTGAAAGTGGAGATGACATCTAAGTCCTATATTTTGGGAAAATCATTGCACATAAGGGAAATGGCACTTGGAGTTGAATAGCTCAAATGACGAAACCAAAAACTACTGGCTCACACACAGTTGGTTAAAACACGCCAGTAAATAAATACTGTGCCACATGTCCCTTCTTACCTTCCTCTCTGGAGTAATAAATGAGATTCTCTGCCATTTGAAGCTCCTGCTGTCCATTTGAGTCAAAACTACTAAGAGAACCACTTCCTCCCTTAGAGTAATAGAGAGAGAGAGAGAAAGTGAGACAGAAAGAGAGAGATGCTGAGTTAGTATAGGTGCAGCGGTGTTATTCCCTTTGGAAATTCCCAACATGTCTAAAATGGATTTTCATGTTCTAGTTACATACATAACCTCATTATAACATGGTTGAAAGGTTATCACACTTTTCAAATAGTTTAATAAAATGTTCATTGTTAAACTGGTAAAACAACGAGGAATCATTGTCAAACTGAAAGACTATAAAGGCAGTTTAAAAAAAGTTATTGTAATCAGGGGCCAGAATCACAAAAATGTTCAAAGAAATTAAGAAAATTCATATGAATGTTCTTAAGTGCAATTCTTGAAAAATTCTTAAGAAGTTCATTCAATGTGTTCCTTTTTGTGCTTATTTGTTGTTTTCTGTTTTTTTATTGAAAGTCCGATATTGCTGAAAACTGAATAAAAAACACCTAAAAGCCTTGTAGATTACCGTAGATAAGTGCACAGACAAATTTATTTATTTTTTTACTATATTTTTTTCACTCAGTGCAGTGTTTTTAATGCACTGTCACAAAAGAGCTTGTCTCAAGAAAATGCAGCGGTCTTTCCCATTCATTGGTACTAATAGTAATATGCATTATATTTGGCTAGTTAGTGTTATGTTTTGATGCTTAATATTTGAAAAAAAAAAGTCAATAAATCCATTAAACATCTTACATTTTGGTATTCAGGACAGGTTGGAGGTTTTTCTGACTTTAAAAAAGGGATTTATGATGATTTTAAAGAGTAATATTTTTAAAGAACTCTTTACATTTGATCTTAAGATCAAAGAAAAAATGGCAGTTAAGAAAAAATGTATTCTTAAGAATGCTTTATGGTCTTCTCACGTCTTAAAAATCATGGGCAAAGTCAGAAGTGTCAGCCACATAAAACCTTTAACCATTTAAAAGTCTCCATGATGTCATCTCACCTGAAAAGCAATCTCACACATCTTCTCCACCCACTCATTGGTAATATATTTCTCAGCTGCAAAGATGTACGTCTTGTCATTGGTCTCCACATAGAAGGCAGCCATGTTTTCTTTGGGGCAGGTTTCTGTGACAGCAGGGAGTATGCTGATGCATTCTGACAGGCGGATTATCTTCTTGTCCATTTTCTTAGTGCTAGGTTTATCACTGGCGCTGCCTGAGCAATCATAAAACTCAAGCCGTGCAATGCCGTTTTGACTGGCTGGGTACAGTACGAACCAGTTCTTCTTCCATTTCTAAAAAAAGGAGAGAAGGAGAAGAGGAAGTTTGTACTCTTCTATGAAGATCTGGCAGTGTTCAACTATTATTCACTTATGGATCTGAAAAGTTCTGAAAATAAAGTCTTCTGTTAGTTTTAATCTAAACAGGCATACACAAAATATAGGCCACTTTCTATTCTATAAATGCATCTTATTGTGAATGAGAAACAGCACTTCTGAATAAAACAGTATATAATGCATACTTTTTTTCCCCCCTGCCAATCATTTATCCAATCAACCTCAAGATTGTGTATAGATCTGCCTCCATCCAGTTAACAACCAATAGATAGAACCAAGTTTTATTTTTCAACAATTTGTTTCATTCTGATATGTCACAATATTAATTAATCATTATTAATCTCAAAGGGCCTTACACCAAGGCCACAAAATCAGGAATGTTGTTTAAGAGGAGTGTCAAACTTGCATCACTTTCTTTATTTAGCACGTAAGGGCATAATGCTGAGGTCAATAAGAGGAACTTGACAATGACTTAAGCCCCTTCCTCCAGATGGACAACAAAAAGGAATCTAACAAACAAAAGACATCTATGCATGTATATGGGTGTGTGTGAGAGGAGGAGTATGGGTCAGTTCCTCATATTGTTTGTAATGTAACAAGAAAAGACACTGATCTTCAAACAAAGGACAAGTGTTTCAAGCTGATTCAGTACTGAGACAAACTAATGCAGTGTACACAAACCATCATGATATCTGGAGTCATGAATACCCCCCCCCCCCCCCCCCCCCCCATTTTTACATGAAAATCAGCTATAATTCTATAATTTTCTACCCTGTTTTTGATGCTTTGTTTTAAAGGTGTATAGAATAGTTGTTATACATGTGGAACTATGGATGTTTAGGTTTTTTCCTAAAAGACAACCGATATATATATATATATATATATATATATATATATATATATATATAAACAAGACGGCAGAATGCAGCATCCGGTGTGTTTTCTTTATTTTATAAAAGCACAAAGTTTTGTTTTTTGTAAAGTGTACAAATGAAGCAGTTAGAAGATTCAGTCTCCCTAAAGCCCTCCTTTCTGTTGTCTTACTGTGCTCTGATTGGTCAATGACCCAGTCTGTTGTGACTGGTCTACTGCATAAAGGCAATATAAATCAATTCAAAACCAAAACTGAACAAAATCATTGCATAAAATAGTGTAAAGTTTAGAAAAATTGAAGTTATAAAAATGTTTATATAAAATGTTTTTACGACAGGTATACATAGATATGTTTTGCCATAACTATGCATAAAGAACAGTTTTACATTGCTAGGGGTGTTTACATAGAGAATACTTGAGCAAGTTAGGAGGACTATCGTGGGCAGTGCACACATTTTTATATCTTTCTATAATACACATAGTGCTCCACTTTCTTCTAATAAAGACTCAAGTGTAAAGCAAAATGTTCTTTCCCTATTTGAACAAACCAGGCCAACAGCTACCGGTAAATAGCAAACACTTACCCAAACAATAATGGCACAAACATGAATGACTGATTAAGTATTACAGTTTGTAAACCAAAATCTTGATCCATACTTCATCATTACTCCAACTACTACGAATGACGGGCAAACTGCATTAATTGACACAATTTTAGGTAATAAAAATCGTCTTTCGGATGAGACGTTAAACCGAGGTCCTGACTCTCTGCAAGAGTAGGGGTTTAACCCCGGCATCCTGGCCAAATTTGCTCATTGGCCTTGGTCCATCATGGCCTACTAATCCCCCCCATGCTCTAATTGGCTTTGTCTCCTCTCCACCAATAAGCTGGTGTGTGGTGAGCGTTCTGACGCAATATGGCTGCCGTCACATCATCCAGGTGGGTGCTGCACATTGGTGGTGGTTGAGGAGATTCCCCCATACTATGTAAAGCGCTTTGAGCTCTGGAAAAGCGCTATATAAATGTAACATTTCTTCTTTCTTCTTCTTCTAATAATGGGCCCACAGCTGATTAGCAGAACTATTTCAGTAAGAGCTGTTAGCCCGAGACCTACTGCTGCACTGGGTTTATACAACATAACACACAAAACTACATATTTTGTAAAGGCATTTATTAATCACACTTGCAGGTTGTGATTCTGAGAAGCAAGTTAGTCCAAATAAACTGGGTACTGACCCACTTTATATGGACACGAGTTTTGAAAAGTTTGTGCTGGGAACACAACAAAAAGTTGGGATGAATGCTGTGATAGTTAAAATGAATTCTAACCACTGATTCTTTACATCCTCATCCATTAGAAGTGAAAAGAACTCAAATTTGCTGTCGCAGCACAGAACACAGGTTCGTCTTGACATGATTGAAACACGCAAACCAGCTACAGTTTTTGACGGCGGGTAAAAGTAAGGTGTAGTTTGCAGACAGCCAACCAAGACCATAAGCGAGCAGCTTTATGCAAATGTATTATCGTGTTACATATACAGACCACAGAAGTGAGACTGGAATTCCTGATGATTCATTTGGGAAGTTTAAGAGTCAATTCTTTCTTTCAGGAGACAATACAGGGAGTGCAGAAATATTAGGCAAGTTGTATTTTTGAGGATTAATTTTATTATTGAACAACAACCATGTTCTCACTGAACACAAAAAACTCATTAATATCAAAGCTGAATATTTTTGTATCAATATTTTAAGCAGTTTTTAGTTTTAGCTATTTTAGGGGGATATCTGTGTGTGCAGGTGACTATTACTGTGCATAATTATTAGGCAACTTAACAAAAAACAAATTTATACCCATTTCAATTATTTATTTTTACCAGTGAAACCAATATAACATCTCAACATTCACAAATATACATTTCTGACATTCAAAAACCAAACAAGAACAAATCAGTGACCAATATAGCCACCTTTCTTTGCAAGGACACTCAAAAGCCTGCCATCCATGGATTCTGTCAGTGTTTTGATCTGTTCACCATCAACATTGCGTGCAGCAGCAACCACAGCCTCCCAGACACTGTTCAGAGAGGTGTACTGTTTTCCCTCCTTGTAAATCGCACATTTGATGATGGACCACAGGTTCTCAATGGGGTTCAGATCAGGTGAACAAGGAGGCCATATCATTAGATTTTCTTATTTTATACCCTTTCTTGCCAGCCACGCTGTGGAGTACTTGGACGCGTGTGATGGAGCATTGTCCTGCATGAAATCATGTTTTTCTTGAAGGATGCAGACTTCTTCCTGTACCACTGCTTGAAGAAGGTGTCTTACAGAAACTGGCAGTTGAGCTTGACTCCATCCTCAACCCGAAAAGGCCCCACAAGCTCATCTTTGATGATACCAGCCCAAACCAGTACTCCACCTCCACCTTGCTGGCGTCTGAGTCGGACTGGAGCTCTCTGCCCTTTACCAATCCAGCCACGGGATAAAACCTTAGAAAAATCAGTCTTGAGATATTTCTTGGCCCAGTCTTGACGTTTCAGCTTGTGTGTCTTGTTCAGTGGTGGTCGACTTTCTGCCTTTCTTACCTTGGCCATGTCTCTGAGTATTGCACACCTTGTGCTTTTGGGCACTCCAGTGATGTTGCAGCTCTGAAATATGGCCAAACTGGTGGCAAGTGGCATCTTGGCAGCTGCACGCTTGACTTTTCTCAGTTCACGGGCAGTTATTTTGCGCCTTGGTTTTTCCGCACGCTTCTTGCGACCCTGTTGACTATTTTGAATGAAACGCTTGATTGTTCGATGATCACGCTTCAGAAGCTTGGCTATTTTAAGACTGCTGCATCCCTCTGCAATATATCTCACTATTTTTGACTTTTCTGAGCCTGTCAAGTCCTTCTTTTGACCCATTTTGCCAAAGGAAAGGAAGTTGCCTAATAATTATGCACACCTGATATAGGGTGTTGATGTCATTAGACCACACCCCTTCTCATTACAGAGATGCACATCACCTAATATGCTTAATTGGTAGTAGGCTTTCCAGCCTATACAGCTTGGAGTAAGACAACATGCATAACGAGGATGATGTGGTCAAAATACTCATTTGCCTAATAATTCTGCACTCCCTGTAGTTTAGCTTATTTTTCATACATATTAGACGTTACAACTTTGAAGACCGTTTACATTCACAGACAGTTATATTACACACTGCATGAAAGAGAATATTTGAAAAGCGCAATACGGGCACTTTAACACATCGGTTGATAGCAGGGAAAAAATTAGATCTGTATTGAAGTAACAGTAGTGTAATATACACTGATACAATACTTATTGCTGTATATGCTGTTAATATGAATCAAACAAAAGAAAAATACGAAAATCACTCACTCTTCTTGGTTGAATAACTTTAGCTTTAATAAGAATACATATCTTACTTGAAATCTGATTTCTGACATGTGATGCTTGTTTAATTAGGGACACTTAATGTTCAAAAATGTTATTATTTTAGTGCACTGACACTATTGAATTGCTTTATAAATTAAATGGACTAACTTATTCGATGCAGAACTGAATCAAAACTGCACTGAATTAAGCTCAACAATGACATTATTTTCAATGACAAGGGCTGCTGTACAGACAAAATGAACTGTGCTTGCACAATTGATTATTGTCCAGTTATCTCTATAAAGCTGCTTTGTAAACTGTAATTGTTGTAATTATTTCCCAAAATGTAATTTGTGTGGAAATGTTATGGAGTCTGTAAAGAATACTTCACCACACAGCAAGCTCACAGTTTGCGATACTAGAAATATTAGGAAAGAATATATTAATATTGAATTGAGGGTGGGGGTTTCATACGAATGTATCTCAGAATAGAACTGACTGTCAGAATACTTTTGATGGCATTTTCTTTTACTCTACCACCATATAATTCCTATAAAATTAGTGTTTATAATTAGAGTGTTGCTTTGTTTATAGCGGGGAAAAAAGGAAACGCTATATAGCTGCAGTTCCATAAATGACACCTACTGTCAGATAATGAATTTGCATTTTAATTCAGTACATCTGCTGTATTGTGCAGGTTTAATGTAGCATAAGTACAAAATGAGTTTACTGTAAGCCATTTGCAATGAAACTATGTGAAATGCTTTCAATCTAATAGAAATTTCCTTCTCCACAAATTCTATTCACAAGTCCACATTCCTCCGTAGTAACTCAGCGCACTGAATGTGAGTCTTGTTGGGGCATTCAAGCATTTATCTACCTTAACCTCTTTTACACAATAAGACAGTCACAAGAGTTCATAGCACATATCAAGGGAAGGGTCAAAGTTCTGCCAAATTACCACAATGCCATGTGCTTTAAAATACAACACACCAGATGGAGAACATAGTGAAATGACTACTATCTGTCATGCAAAAATCTGTTGAAGCTGAAAAATTAGTCCATGAAATAAATCATAAGTTTGTCTACCTTTTAGACAGACTCCTACAGCTGACCATTGCGGAAGATACTGTAAAGACAGCAGTGAATGTGGTAAGGATGATGTGTGGGATTACCCAGCATGCTCTGTTTCCTCCAACACTCTGCAGGTGTTAGTGCAGCCCAGTTTCATTTGAAAACTGCCCCTTTCCTGTTGACTGATGCATTCAATGAAGATTAAACCAAAGCCAGTGGGTACAAAATCAAATCTTGGTTTAACGGAACACTTTTTACAGTACATGTCACATTAACGTCAAAACTCAAATTACTCAATAATAGATTGGGATGTTGTGGCATTGTTTTATTTATATAGCCATATAAGGCAACACTTGAGGAATATACCGAGCAGGATGGAAATTATGCAAATAATCAGAAAGAACGAGAGTGACTGACAACTTCCTCAAATCTGCAACAAAAGCCAATCTGCTTCTGCAAGCACATGTGCTTCACTTTTTATACACTAAATAATTATGTAAAAGAACATATCATACAGCTTGCTAATATGAAAATATGCTTGCAGTAAAAATATACATACAGGCTTTAACCTGAAAATAACGGTTAATAAAAATATACATTTTCTGTTGGTTACAGCCTATTGCATGCAAAGCATAACATGTAAAACAGTAAAAGTTAACAAATTTGCTGATAGATATACACTGATAGTCACACTGCAGACAGTGATTCCATCTTGTTAATATTTAGCCAGTGTCACGGTAAGACGTGAATGATAAAGTAACTTTAAAGTTCAAACTTTAATATATTTTCATAGATAAAACATTAACCTGATCCCCAACACTGACACCAATATGAATGACTTCTTCAGAAAGTATTCCCTTGCTAACAAATAAATATTCTAACATAGGGGTGGGTAGACACGATTAGCGGGTAGAGATATTGGACAATAGGTGTATTCATGCCATGTTAAAATTAAGATTTCAACTTGTAAATTTTGAAATAAAATGACTCCTAACGTGTTAAAAGATTTTGGTTGTATCACCCATCTCTCTATTTCCATTCATGAGGTAAAGTACCGGTCAATCATAGGAAATATAACTTAACTCTCAAATAATTCACAAGAGCTCTTTTAATACAGTATGACTGATTCTCAGTGGCATGCTCAGAGATGACGAGAGAGAAAGAAAAAAAAAAGCACACTTTATTCACAGCAAAAAGTCTGAGCAATTGCCTTCTTACAAAGTAGCAGACCAGAGTTAAAACTAATTTTCTTCTTTGTGTATGTCAAAAAAGCTAAAGAACTTACACTTAACTAGTAGTTAGTAGGGGTGGGGAATCAATGCAGCATAATATATAATCTTTTCATGCTGCCAGTGTAAGGGGTTAATGGTGACAGTCAACAGAGCGCTTACATATCGCTTGTATAAAGCTTGAAGGATCGGTATCGGATGATGACAAGAAATCAGCAGTTGATAACAGCAGCAAAAATCTTGCTGAAGCATCCATAATTTTAAACTAATATTTCAACAATTTAACAAGGTGAGTTCACTGTTTCCCAGAGCCAACTAACCCAACAATACAAAGAATTAATATAGATTGCACATCACCACGTTTTTCCAATGATTCTATACAACTCGGATGACTCAGTCTCTCTAAATCCCTCCTTTCCATGAGCTACTCTGCTGATTGGCCAGATGGCCCAGTCTGTTGTGATTAGACTTACAGTGTGTGTAGGAAGCTACACATCCATTACCATATCAATCCAAGCCTGGGACAAATTATGAAAAATTGGAAGTACTGTAGTAGTTATTCAACCCAAACCTCCATCGCAAGGACAACTTGAGCAGGACATGTAACTCAGTGATATGTAACTCAGTTTGAGGTACATTATGCAACTGTAATTCCTTACCATCAGCAATAAAAAGTGTGTTCATCATCAAACCTATTTCAAATGTATTGCTTTGTACATGAGGGAACTGTATCAGTAACAATGCATTGGTTAGCCGAACACTAACATGAATGACTGATGCAACATTAAAGTTTGCGAAACAAACTTTTCAGTCTTCCACAACGGGTTCCATCGCATTAGTGACGTTGGCCAATAGGAGCACAGAAGCTCTTACATTAACTGCTTTCAAACACGGTGAAATGAAAGTTATACGATTGTGCTGCTAGGTGTAGGAAATGTTTGTGGAGCTCGGGCAACAGTACCACTGCCTGTATGAGGTTTCATTGAGGTAATAGTGGGCCCACAGCTGATAAGCAGACTATTGTAGTAAAACACTAATACCGCGAGTTAGCCAGAAATTTACACAATATAAAACACAAAAGAACGTATTTTGAACCCTCAGCAGAAAATAACACACATCAATAATGATTTACAATTACAGGTTGTGATTCTGAGGAGTAAGTTGGTCCAAATAAACAGACTACTGACCCATCTTTCAGTTTTGAGATTACAGCGTTTAAGTGAGGTTTGAGAAGCTGTCGTCATTAAAATAACGTGTTTGAGGGCGGGACAAGTTGTTTGCGGGTAGATAATATGTGACAGGCAGGCTTTATGCAAATGTATTTTATAGTGACGTATAACCAAACGGTTTCAAAATACAGATGACTCGTTTAGGCGATTCAGAGTCTATTCTTTCTTTTGGGAGATGATAACTTTATTTATCATGCCCTTTTGACTTTACAACTTTCCAGAACATTTACATTCACAGAGAGCTTTATTACACACTGCATTAAAGGAAATAAACAAAAAAAACATAATAGGGACACTTTAAAGTACAGTATGTATTTGGCTG
The DNA here is from genome assembly GCA_037043235.1 of Rhodeus uyekii. Classification (NCBI taxonomy): domain Eukaryota; kingdom Metazoa; phylum Chordata; class Actinopteri; order Cypriniformes; family Acheilognathidae; genus Rhodeus; species Rhodeus uyekii. The sequence goes on from JAWRVZ010000007.1 coordinate 2,867,196, forward strand.
GTTATCGAACTAAATTACACTAAAGTTCCTTGAGCTATAGTAAAAGTAAGAGCAAAGGCCAATGTGGGCTAAGCAAAAGATATCACTCCTCCATACACAAACAAGTCTAAGGACTATAAACTGTTTGGCCTGTCACAAAATGTCTCACACAATAACGCCATGAATAAAGGCAATGTTTCAAACAATGCAGATATACCGTTTATCTTCAGAGCTGGATTCAGCTATGCGAATGTGATATGAAATTGCAATATTATTCATATGTACGGTATGAAACAATGCAATGTTAGAATATTAAAGTAAGTTGTTTAGCAACTGTCCACCAATCATAAACAGCCACAGTGCTCAATGAATATTCATGTGTTTTGTTCAGTAGCACAAATATTAAGTGATTAAGTCTTTCTGTCTGAAAGAAATATTTTGAGAATGTCAAACAGATATGTGTTAGTTAGAGCGACACAAAACAGATATGTGTTAGAGCGACAAAGAGAAAACATTTGTTATAAAAGAGATCTACCGGTATATAGAAAAAATTTCATATGTGGACAAAGAGTTGGCAATGTTATTGACCTCAAAAATATGAAAATTAAAATAACTATGTAGGGTTTACAAAAGTAATGGTTGAAAATTTAAAACCTGACAACCATGAACAAAGCTCTTCTACGTTCAGAAAACAGACAATGTTCAATTATGTCTGTACTCAAGCATGCCTTTTCTTTCTTTTTTTGACAATGCGATTCACAAGATGCGTTCTTCCAGCGTTCAGAAAAATGATCAAACAAAACATTACCAAACAAAAACCTTTCATCAATGAAGCGCATGAGGCTTTAGGTCCCCCAAAAGTGCAATTCATGTCTTCCTGACGCCTATTGCATGGTTGTACAAAATAAAAATTCTCAGCACGACGACGCAATTCTCTGATTGATTGATTGATTGATTTCTATGTATTGATAGCACTATTAACCTGTAGACCACCAACTCGCAAAGCATCACAATCATGGAATTCAGCCATCACACTATGAGTCTATAAGTAGCTAGTGTGGTGTCAAAATGCACACAATATTATTTTTAGTCATGGGAACCTAGTGTTATGGTTGACAAGACACCTTCTATTTAACTATTCAGTAGTAGAAACTAAGCTATAACCTTCTCACAACGTTCATGTGCTCCTGATCTGAGAAAAACATGTGTGAATGAACAGCAGCATTAAAGTATTATCCTCCATTTGAATTTCTGCTGTTGCCTGAGGCTAAAGACTGCTCATAATTTGCTTACTTCCATATCACAGACAGAGGAAGTGAACAATGTATTAATAACAAGCCATTTTTCCAGCAAGTTGTTTTTGATCCAACACAGGTCTGACAGAAGACATATGACTCATATTAATGTCTAAAGAATGACAAAAATACATACCTAACATATTCAATAAGAGAGAAAACAAACAGAACCTTTTGTGGTCATGTGTCTGTGATGTAGCATTTTCCACTGCACATGGACAGACAAGAGAGTGGAAATTATTTAGAGACATGGCTGGCCGCACGTACGTAGGCAATAGCCTAATTGTTTAGTGGTTAGATATCACTCATGAAAAAGAAAATGAATGTAGTTATTGACCCATAAACACAATAAGCATGAAGACAGTTTAAAGTTGAGGATGCGTTGTAGCACAGGATCTGATGTATTCATTCATGTGACTATCTCATGACGCAGGAGAGGAATAGAGATAAGAGTCATTCCTTTTTACAGTTAAAGAAACTATTTAAATTCTCTATAATAATAAATTGTGATTTTTGTTTAAATTTTGTTATTGTTGAAATATTTACATTTAAAACATTGTGGGGTTTGTTGTAGGTCATCTTTCTACTGTCACTCTCTATATGATTAGATCAGTTTGAACTTGTAAATGTTAAAACATTGGGTTAAGGGTCAGAGACATGATACTCCTTTTTGTCTGGACCTATAAAAAGTTACACTTAAAAAATATATATATGCATTTCATTTATAGTAATATTTCTATATGTTTTAGACTGAAAGCCTCTACGATCACGAGATTGTATGGTTGCGCATCATTTTTCATTATTATTTCTTTAAACAAAAAGCAGTTATGAAATTACTAAATTACTAAACAGTTATTAAATATTAGTAATATTTGGATTTAAAAAAAATTGTCCACCAAATCAAAGTCAGTATTGCACAAAATAATTCAGAAAAACTTTTTTTTATTTTTCAGTGTTTTTGGTGTTTATTATTAAATTATTTTTTATAATTTTTATGAAATGTCAAAATAAGTCTAATAAAAAAGCACTGATATTAATGAATCCATAATGTTGCGTTGTATAGCAAAACGATTTAGGCATACTCAAGTGTATTGAAGATGCAAAAAACATTTAGCAAAGATGACATGTCTAAGAAGTTGGCACATGTGTTTAATATTGTTTTGTAAGATAATCCAGTTCATGTCAGGCAACGTCATATAGCATTGCCTCTCAAATTAAACACAATATGAGACTGAAAAGCTCTTACCTTTCCAAACTTTTGATGCTGGACGTACAGTTGTCCCTCCTTAACGTGAGTGTCCATTTTTTTAAGTACTCTACCGCTGCACAGCAAGATAAAGTATAAATATTATATTTCTCACTCTTTAGATTTTTTCCGATTTCCTACCGCGCGAACTTCCGCTCGGCAAACTTTTGCTTGAGGGGCGTTTCGACGGGAGATCATTAAGATGAATATAGCTGCTAAATCAATGTTTGGAGTGCAAAAGCGAAATTCTATAACAGTGTGTTTTCATACTGCTGGTCCTGACTTTTGAGACGCTGCTGCTGCTGCTGCTGCTGCTGCTCTTTCTCTCTCTCTCGCTCGCGCTCTCTCTCTCTCTCTCGATAGAGGAAGCGCGCGCCCACAGTCTTTCCTCCCACCTACTCCTCAACCCAAACATAGGCAAAGCATAACGCCTGAAACCAACCTTTTCACTTGCAGTTATAATAGCTTTGCATAATCTGCGTTATAATACCAGTTATAACGTTGTCAGTGAAAAGACAGGTGCAGCACCAACATTATAAGGTGCTGTTGCTAATTTATGACTCCAGTTGTTATGCTGAGGTTTTATAATTTATTTACATCCACTGCTTTGATTTCTCAGCCATTAACAGCATTCATTTAGCACAGGAATGTCCTATTATTGGCAAATCCTGGGTGTCCTATTGACTTGCATGATTCGTCTTTTTATTTTTAGAGAGGAATGCACTGTTTGGTCTAAACATGCGATCCATGTCCTTCATCGGGCTGCCTCATGCAGTTTGCTCACACGTGTTTTTATATTGTAATCAACGGATTTGTTTTTCTTTTATCCATGACCTTGTACTGTACATGTTTTGCAAAGAAACATTTGGTTTTGTGATATAAATTAAACATTGGTGCTGGTTAATGTCTCCGGGATAAATTTGTGATAGCTATGGCTGCATGGATTGTATGAAGTAGTAATAATGGGTTAAAAATTTACATCACTAATATATAAAAAAAGTTTACCAGTAAATTTTTGCATCTAATCCCATAATATTGTAGTAAATAGATGTTTATGAATTGAAAGCTGTCAAAGTTACAGTACAGATATATAATTTCCAGCTTTTATAGCAAACATTAAAACCCTAAAGTAGAACAAAGTAACAAAATTGTAACTCGTGTGTATGTGTGTGTATATATGTATAAAATCCATATTGTATAACCGGAATAGTTTAAAAAAAATCTACATAACCAGTAAGAACTGGATAATTCTCAAAGTAAACATGAGAAGCAAAAGCATCGCTAGCTATCGCTGACACACACGATGTCTTTTTCTTTCTCTCTTTCTCTCTCTCTCTCTAGCCTTTTACAAGTCCATCAAACAACTGGGGTGAGTCGAATCAGTCAACAAACATGGCAAGTCATGTCATCTCCTGCTATTGTCACTTGCACTGCCTGCCACATGGCCTTTCACTTGTGATAAAAGCAGGGAGATAGTCAGTCTGATGGAGAATATTATAGAATTAGGAACATCCAAATGCAACTAGCTTTTTTCATTTTTCATTTCTGGTTGTTGAGCCCGTGCAGAAGGGCAACTGAGTGACTGTGAGACAGCATAGTCATGGGACAAAACACAGTCGTTCCGTACCGAATAAAACATCAAACAGGTTCTCCCTACTCAGTGACGCACCCACTGAGAAACCTGTTGAAAGTGCCCTAGTCATTGGTGATTCTATTACATGGAACGTGAAAATAGAGACACAAGCCATCATAGTCACATGTTTGCCAGGGGCCAAAGCACCTGACATCAAAGCCAATTTAAAAGTGCTGACTAATGCCACTTGTAAATACTATAAGATCATTATTCACAACGACACTAATGATGTCCAACTTCGTCAGTCAGAGGTCACAAAAATTAATATTAAAGAGGTGTGTGAACTCACAAGTATGATGTCAGATACTGTAATACACTCTGGCCCCCTTCCTGTTCGCCGGGGTGATGAGATACTTAGCAGAGTGTCCTCACTCTGGATGTCCAAGTGGCCCCTGCAGAATAATATAGGGTTCATATACGATTAGAAAAGTTTTTGGGGAAGACTTTACTTGTTGAAAAGAGATGGTATTCATCCCTCCTGGAGTGGTGCCGCTCTTCTCTCTAGTAAAATAGCACATAGTCTTAGAGTTGAACCTTGACTAACTGGGGCCAAGGTCAGGAAGCAGACAGACTGGCTAAACCGACCATCTGCTTGCTGTCTCACGTAAAGTCAGATAAATCCCAACACACAGACTCTTTCACCTAGATTTCATCATATAGAGAATGTGTGTGTTCCCTGAATTAGTAAATACAAAAAACTTTCAAATCCATTTAAGGGTAAATTGATAAAAAATTGATATAATAAAAATGAAAAAATTATCAATCTTAGGTTACTGAATATACGATTACTTTCTTCAAAAGCACTTATTAATTATATGATTACAGATCATAACCTAAATGTGCTGTATCTGACAGAAACCTGGCTAAAACCAGACGATTACATTACCGCCAAAGATTACTGTTATAAACACGAGCCTGGTCTGAAAGGTAAAGGGGGAGGCATGGCATAGCTGTAATTTATGTTAACATCTTCAGTATTACTCAAAGATCTAGTTTCAAATATAAATATTTTGAAGTGATTTATGTAACACTATCTAATGTAAGGGATAAATCCCACTTGTCATTTGTGCTAGCTACTGTATACAGGCCACCAGGACACAAATACAGACTTTATCAAATAATCTGCTGATTTTCTATCAGAGTTAGTGTTGGCTGCAGATAAAGTCATAATTGTTTGTGATTTTAATATCCATAGTAAAAAAAGATGCATTGGGACTAGGCTTTATAGACATTTTAAAGTCTATTGGAGCTAGACAAAACGTGTCAGCATCCATGCATTGTTGTAATCATACTTTAGATCTAATATTGTCACATGGAATCAATAGTATTCCCTTTGAAATTCTGCAGCAGAGCAATGACATCTCAGATTATTATCTAGTCACGTGTACACTCCCTTTAGCCAAAGCAGTAAAACCAACTCCTTGTTCCAAATATAGTAGAACAATCACATCTTCAACTAAAGATTTCTTTATAAATAATCTTCCAGATCGGTTTGATCTCTTCAGCTGCCCAGATAGCTTAGAGGAACTTGATGTTGCAACATAAAATCATTCACTTGCTGAATTGCTAGCTCTTTAGACAGAGTTGCTTTTTAGCACTTAAAGAAGATTAAAGAAAATAGTCCAATGCCATGGTACAATGAGCATATTCAGGCCTTGAAGAGAGCAGCCAGAAAAATGGAGCACAGCTGGAAGAAAACAAAGCTAGAGGTTTTTCACATTTCATGGAAAGTCAGCACTATATAAAGAAAGGCCTTAAAAATGGCTAGATCCTCTTATGTTTCAACCCTTTTAAATGATTTTTTTTTTGATACAGTGGCTAAATTACCAAGAAATAAAGCTTTTTAAGATGGATATTATTAAACTGCTTATTACAACAACAAAAAAACATTATCCTACAGAATTAGTCAATTACAATTACTTGACTAAGAGACTTTAGATAAGGCAATATCCTCACAATCATGTTCCTTTTTATAATGAAATGGTATCTGCAATGACTTACAGTCAGGATTTATATCGTATCATAGTACTGAGACTGCTCTTTTAGTTACAAACAATTTGCTCTTATTATCCGATCATGGTTGTTTCTCCCTGTTAGTGGATCTTAGTGCAGCATTTGATACGATTGACCACACAAATCTTTTGAATATAGTAAATTTATGTTGGCATTGGTGGAATTGCATTGGCATGGTTCAAATCGTACTTATCTATAGCAGTAAATGAAGAAATGTCATATCGATCAAGTTCAGTATGGAGTACCTCAGGGCTCAGTATTAGGACAGTTGCCTTTCATCCTGTACATGCTACCTTTGGGAGATATCATTACGAAGCATAGTATTAGCTTTCACTGTTACGTTGATTACACTCTGCTGATAAAAATAATACTCTGCTGATGAAAATACTCTGCTGATTATACTCTACTGATAAAAATAATGGATGACTAGTAATTTCCTACTAAATTCTGAAAAAACAGAGATTCTAATTGTTGGACCAAAAACCTTTGCATGAAATAACCTGGAATATTGTCTAACACTTAATTGCAGCTCTTTCAAGTCTTCGACATCAGTTAGGAAACAGGGTGTGTCTTTAATTTGAAAGCCACGTTTCTAGCATCTGTAAAACCGCATTATTTCATCTTTAAAATACAGTGGAATCCGGTTAGGTTGACGGCCTCGGGGGTTGCAAAAAAGCGTTGAGATAACCGATGATCGAGATAACCAAAAGCCAATATGTTATCACCAACTGCGAGCGACAATAACAACATGAAATAACATGGACACGAGAGCGCACACCGAGGCACACGATCTCACAGACACGAAGAGAGAGCAGTGTCAGGGTTCTGTCAAACAACACACTAGAAAACAAAACTGACCTGACAGAACCCTGACAAAACATTTAATCATATTCTCCAACATTGCAAACACAATTTCGCTCACAGCATAAACAGTCACAATCCATCTTCCAGATGAATTTCACGATATTGCACAGACATCTGCGACGTACATGTGCTATCTAGGCAGTCATTTCGCTCTGACACAGTTCTGATTAGTATTGTACACGCGATTACTATGGTTTCTTTAAAGTCTAAAATGCTTTGTTGCGTTTTGCCTTTAAAGGTCTGCTTGAAAACAAATGCTTCTAAGCTTCTATCAACATCTTTGTCGATGTCAATGTAATCTGGGAATTCCTGCGCCTCTGTAGGTGTGTAATCTGTGTTGTGAAATTTCGTAATCACTCTTGAACACCAGCATTCGTCCCATCAAAATGTCATTTATTGGATCACGGGAGTAACATAAATAAGTTTGAGGACTCTGAAGCAATGAAAACAGCGCACACAGCAATACACGACGCACTGTCAAAGATTAACAAAGAAAATAATTTCAAAGAAGAAAAATAATCAACGAAACATTGTGTATATGTGTATATCACAAAAGTGCTCGAGGGCACAATTATATAACATGAAATCATCAATTACACAACATATGGCCCTTATGACATGACCACACAAACAAATGCAACCTACTGCTGTAAAATCACAATCTGACTGGGCAAATGTAAAGCGGCCGGAAGGACCGGAAAGAACAAAAATGGTCTTGGCATGAACGTACAACGCGAACTCGGCGTATGCGCAGTGAATTAGTCAGGGGGATCGATATAACCCATGTTAAGTGGCGAATTTGTCCCTCTTTTGTGCTCGAGATATTAGGGTTCTGCGACATAAAAGAATCGACGTAACCGATAAGAAAATACTTAGACAATGAGGGAGTTTGGCGGTTACACTTCAAAAATGTCGACATAATAAGGTTCATAAGTGAACTCCACTAAATATCTAAATTACGACATATGCTCTCATTGACAAAAAATAGCCTAAAATCATGATCTAGATTATTGTAATCCTCTACTGGGTGGTTGCCCTGCACACTTGATTAACAAACTCCAGCTGGTCCAAAACGCAGCAGCTAGAGTTCTTACTCGAAGCAGGAAATGTGAACATATTAGCCCGGTTCTGTCAACACTGCATTGGCTACCTATTAAACATAGTATACATTTTAAAATCCTGCAAATTACTGTACTTAAAAAGCATTAAATGGTTTAGCTCCCCAATCCTTGAATGATCTTCTACCTTGAATGAGCTTCTACTTCCTGATCTCGAACTGTGCAGACGTGTTTTCATCTGCTCTGCCCTCTGCTCTGCCCTGGTGCTTCGGTATTTCGTCTATTTGTCTTTTTTTTCTCTGACCCGCTGCTGAAAATACTGAAATGGAACTGATTAACTGGTCAATCAGGGCGATTGATAAGATTTCACAAAGAAAGGCTTCTCCGGGAGTGCCCAGCTGCCCGGACAGGACCTTTGTTGCTGGGTATGTGATGGACCGATTGAACAACTGGCAGGTCTTGTGCCTGGAGACACTGTCCGTAGCTCATGATCCGGACAAATTAACGAAGATCATCAAATGGATTAAAAACTGTATTTGCCCCTATCTCTAGGTTTGGGAAGTCAGCTGACAGCCTGGTATCTCTCTCTTTCCCTGGGAACTGCCTTATCTCCAAGGACAAACCATAGAACTGGACTGAAACATCTGATGTTATGGCTTCCACAGATCCATCTGCCTGTATTTATCTATCCTTACCTACCCCCCTCTCCCACAACACAAAAAAATTCCAACATGTGACCACGTGTGCTGTGACATATCTTGTTATCTTGTTTGTGTTTTGCTATGTAAGGCTTGCTAAACTGCATTGTATTTCTTGTTTTTCTGGAGAAAAAACGGTGCATGCCCTGCTGCGACGACACGTCTGTGAAAACAAATTTCCCATTAAGGGACAATAAAATTCTATCTATCTATCTATCTATCTATCTATCTATCTATCTATCTATCTATCTATCTATCTATCTCTTAACGCATTATAGTCCTTCATGTCTATTGTGATCCCAAAATTCTGGACAGTTGATAATACCTAGAATATCAAACTCAACGGCTGGCATTTGGTCATTTTCCTATTTGGGTAGACTGTTCACTGAACACTTCCCAGAACACCTGATGTACTCGTTACATCATAAGTAGAACTGCATCTAAGCTGCTGTTAGTCTCCCTGTTTATCCCGAGGTTTACCGCAGTCAGACGGATCCGGGCCGTATCCAGATCAGATGAAGGACCTTCGCCTAGACACAAGCACAACACAGCCCTGAAGTGTCAGCAGAGACCACATCAACTTGACTATCGGTTTGAGAACAGTGTTGTGTATAAGACCCCTAAGTTAATAATTAATGATTCTACAACGAAAATGAATCAGTCGAAACTCAATTAAGCTGGACAATGGCTTTCTTATAGAGAAAGTTTACTTTCATTCTTGTTTCTTATTTTGCTGTACAGCCAAAAAATATATAACATAATCCTTTAATAGTAAGTCCATATTCATGGTAAACTTGAATTCTCTTTCCATTAGCCAGAGGCGTGTGGTTCCGCAAAGAGTGAATCTCAAATGCTGTGGAGAATGACAATAACTATTAACTTTTAAAATGTAACTTACCAAATTTTGAAAATATTCGTTCAGTAATGCTTCCATCTATTGGTCAGAGTGTGTGATGCATGGATGTTATGTTCAAATGTGTATAAATGTGTATGATTGTTGTACTACAAATAAACATTTACTGAAACAAATATTGAACAAATAAAACTAAAATATGCAAGAGGGACGAATCAGATAACCGGTATCTTATCTTCGCTTACATATAGACATGATAAAAATGGGTGTGAATCGAGATTTTATGTTGATTTGAGTGATAAAAACCAGCTATCTGTCAAAGTCCGTGTGTTTTTCACTGAAAGTAGTTTGAAACAGCTGACTTTAACAGATCATGTGACCAAAGAGGAAGTGAGCGACATGAGCGCAGTCACAGTGTACGGTGGAGTGGAGGGGTAAGTTAATTGATAATAAAATAAACATTATTATGGAAGCGAATATAATGCATTTGAATGGCATTCTGACATAAAAGCGCTTGTATTAAAAAGCAACGTGATGGGCTTTGCCCTAAGCGTGTTGTTCCTACCCGTCGTAAGCGAATGAATAGAAAGTGACGAGAGAATTTTCTTGATTTTGATTGACAGTGGTGGAACATACTCTAAAGCAGTGCTGGTTTCTGCTGAGGGACATGTCCTCGCTGAGACAGATGGACAATGTACCAACCACTGGGTGAGATCGGAGAATATCCTGCAATATGGACTGTCACCTAGTGTTCGCTTGAATCTGTCTACAGCATTTTCTGTTCATTTGTATAGTTGGTTGGTGTTGACAATTGTATCAATGGTATCAACGACATGGTCCAGAGGGCTAAAATCAAGGCAGGGCTGGACCCGGACACACCGGTTTGTTCATTGGTGAGGCAATACATCTGTCAGTCATCCTCAACGCACTGGTTCATCTTCATCAGGTCTCTTTGACACTGCCTGCATTGTGTGTTGGCAGGGAATGTCTTTGAGTGGTGGGGAGCAGAAGGCTGCTATCCAGAAGTTGATTGATGACATGAAGGAGAGATACCCTAAACTGAGTCAAAGTTATTTCATTACCACTGATGCCATTGGAGCAATGGCAACTGCCAGTGACTATGGTATTTGATGTTGTGTATTTGCAACTACTATATGTAGTATAGAATCTCATGACACAACTGTCATCCCAACCCTTGTCTCTGTGTCTGTCATAGGAGGTATAGTGGTGATATCAGGAACTGGTTCGAACTGCAAGTTGGTGAATCCAGATGGCACACAGGTTGGATGCGGGGGCTGGGGTCACATGATGGGAGACGAGGGCTCAGGTAACCATGTGGAAAGCAAAACCGATTGATGTTACAGCACTGTGATCTCACACACAGTCTTATCTTAGAAACAAATCTGATGTTAACATCCACTTCAATAGCGTTTAATTAAACTCTTAATTTTTGCACAGATTGAACTGTGGTGGGCCAACATTTTACTCAAATCAGAAATAGACATTTGATATAGAGTGCAATAAAGCAGGATAATTTATCAATTTAAAAGGCTATTATTCACCTGTATATGCTTGAAGTCTTTAACGCAGACATTTTAATCTTTAGTTTGCAGAAATTACAAACAAAAGTGTAACTTTTACTAGTCCATTCATGTGAAATATCAACCCAATATATATCCTGTACATCTTAACATAATCATCAGATGATCTCTTCTCAATGAACTGTAAAGCCGAAAAACAACATAAGATGGCGGTGAAGCACACTTTTAGTTTGTGATCTACTATGCAATGTTGCTTCAATGCATTGAAGGTTGAGGTTTGTCAAAATGCAAAAAGTAATGTCGCTTTTGGTTACGCTACACTGATATTTGATGGAAAAAGTAGTTAGCTACTGGAAAACAGCTGAGCCACTGTCAAGCTACTGAAAAATGTAGTTTAGTTAGTAGCATTGCTACTTGTAGTTAGCTACTCCCCAACACTGAAAAACTGCAATAATTAAGATGTAATTTATTCCTGTGATGGCAAAGCTGGATTTCAGCATCATTCCTCCAGTCTTCAGTGTCACATGATCCTTCAGAAATAATTCTAATATGCTGATTCTGTGCTTAAGAATGATTAATACAGTTGTGCTGCGTAATATTTTTGTGGAAACTGTATCGTTCCTTTCTGATCTGATCATCCAGAGCTTTTTCTTTTTCCCTGTTCTTATCTTCCTGTAGCATACTGGATTTCTCACTTGGCTGTTAAAACAGTTTTTGATACCAGAGATAACCTTGTCACATCCCCTCATGATATCACCTATGTTAAGAAGGCCATGGAAGAATATTTCCAGGTTAGGACTTGTTCATTTAATGTAATCTTATGCTTAAATTGATACTTGAATAGAAATGACGGTGATTTCTTGTCATGTTGATTTCCAGGTGTCGGATTTGATGGGAATGCTTCCTCATTTGTACAGAAACTTTCAGAAGTCACACTTTGCAGGTTTCTGTAGGAAATTAGCTGAAGGTATGCTATTGATGAGAGAATGCATTGAATGCATTACGCCAGACGTTATGACTCTTTGCGTTTGTGTGCGCATCAGGTGGCAGTGCTGGTGATGCTTTGTGCCAACACGTATTCACGGAAGCTGGAAAGGTCCTCGCGCAGCACATTGTAGCTGTCCTGCCCAAAGTACACCAGGTAAAAAATAAAAAAAAATCATACAGCTATTCTCACTCAGTTTCTTTTTGTCATCATGTCACTGTCGTCTCTCAACCAGGATCTGTTTTCTGGTGAGTCTGGCTTGCCTGTTCTGTGTGTCGGTTCCGTGTGGCGTAGCTGGGAACTGATGAAATTAGGTACGTGATGTATATAAAGAGCTTTTCAGCTTTTCTGCAGTTTCATAATTAATCTCACGTCTGAGAATGTTCAGATTAGTCATGTAGAAATTATGTAGTGATACAGAAGTTGTGGCTGGTCATTTTTAACCAGTGTGACTTTTAATATTATGTTGTAAATTTAAATGATTTTGCCCTCATAAAAAGTGGACAAAGCTCCAATCATTTTTTTAACAGTACTTCTAGTACATCAGGAATCAAAACATTTTAATGTACAATAGAAAGGAAGGATAACTTTGAAATGTGTACTTTTTGTTGTTACTTGTTAGTTTTGAATGCTTATATCTTGCAAAATGCGATTTTGGTGCATTGTTTTGAGGAAGACTAGCTTATAGGTAACAGTAAAGGTAACATATTCATACTAAAATACAAAAAAAAAAATTCATGTCGACTTTAAGAGTGTTGAACTTTCTTTTCCTGCTCCTGATTCTTCTGCCATCCTGAATGGCAGCACAACTGAATGGTTTGCTTGAGCAGCGCCCTCTACTGTACAGGCGTGAATTAGCATTATCTTCAGCCTAAAGCTTTTTTATTCTTTTAAATTAAAAAACAAGAAAAACAAGCCTAGCCAAGAAAAAGTCATTCAGACGTAAGCATAAAAGTTACAATGTAATGCAGTATTTTCCATAAGTCAATAATGGAATTAGTTACTTTTAAAATATAAAAACTTTTCCCACCATCGGTCACCGGTATATTGTGCATCTCAATTTTAAATAAAATTTCTTTGAGAAGAAATGTCACCTACTTAAGGCTTGCTTATTTCTTGTAAATGGCACAACTAGGTTGTTAAATTAATGTTGTGTTGACACCCCGCCAACACAACGTGTTGTGGAACTTGAGCATAACCACATCACCACAATTAATAAGACCACAATCACATTAGGACAAAAATCATAATTGCATTTTAGTTTTTTTTAACACTGAGATCATGATTAAGTAAAGGTTACTAATTGACTTTGAAAACATGGATTTATTCAACTTTAATTTAAAAACTACATTTATTAACAGTGAAATTGCTTGAAAGTTGAATATAATTTATCTGAAAAACATAAAAATAATCAATAAAAAAAATTATGATGATTGAAAAGAAAATGTTTAATCGCTCAGCCTTTTTTTACACGAACTGAACATTGTGATCTGGATGTGGTGTTTTTTTGCGTCAGGTTTCACTCAGGTCCTCTCACAGGCTCAGGCTCATGGCTTCAGTCACTTCCGTAAGTACAGCCTGCTTACTTTACGTCAGTCGTCCGCTCTGGGTGGTGCTAAAATGGGGGCACAGAATGTAGGAGCCACCCTCCCGCTGGACTACTCTGCCAACGCCAATGTGTTTTTCAGCCACACCTTCAATCAGTGATCTGGAAGAAACAGACCTGAGATTACAGGTGCCACTACAGTTGTGATTGATCTGAAAGGAGTTTTTTTTAATAACTGATCTACATATATTTCCAGACTTTTCTCTTGTGGGTGCAGTTTCTCAAACACCAATATTATTTCAATCAATTTATTATATGTATCTATATTATGAGCAATCTCCCAAAAATTATGAATGCTTCCTTTTAAATGCACATGTATAAATGTACTTATTTTTTTGTTATTACAAAAAGCACTTTCTGAACATTTGTAATGGGATCATCTTTGGTAAAAAGAATTGGGTAAATATGGTCAAAAAAAAGAAAAAGTAACCTAATGGATAATTTTGCTAATAAACATTTGCAAAAGCACTTTCTTGTTGTCATTAAAAACTTTTGTTTTGCTATAGATAAATTGGAAATAAAACTATCATTTTTGTATACATTTTTAAATCTAATTCTGTAAATATTTGGTGTAGCAATGACGTGTTTCTGTATGGACAAGCCTGTTACTGAAGTAAAAAAAATACTATTTATGAGGACATGCGTAAATAGGACATGCACTCAAGTTATGAATGAACTCCGGTGCACTTGTACTCAATGATATTTTTCAAAATGAAATACAAGTACCGGTATGTGAAAATATTAAGTAACAACATAAGATTTAAATAACAAAGCATTAATAAATCTCCCACCCGCTCAAACTCAAAATTGGTTTAGGACTAGGACTTAACAAGGTGGACTTAGGCCCAACACAAGAGAATATTCTTAAGACCTTCTTTATCTGCTGATAACAAAAAAACCCAGCTCAACTAAAATAGTTTAGTCTTGGTTCAGAAGTTACGTACATTTTTATGCTTTAGCAATTTCGTACTTTTTTGTAATAAAAGAAAAGATTATACTTCAAATTAAACTAAACAGAAAAGAGAAATGTTGCCTGACCTAGCTCAGGTCTCACAGTGACTGTGTGGATTGGCATGATGGTACACAGTACTTTCTGTTGATAAGACAAAAGATTAAGAGATGGTCAAGAACAATTATGAGCTTTTTTGAAAACTCTAATCTGGCCCTTCTATTTTTGGTTCTGATTAGAGGTGTGCAATCCTGTCGTTATGTAGCCTCTGTAAATTCTGCAGTCTAAGTTTCTTGCGAGCTTTCAAAACCGCATTCTTTTAAATGATCTAAACAGCATGTGTTAAAGGATTTTGACATGACATATACATGTGTAATAAATGTGTATATCTGTGGCAATGCAGTGAAAACCAGCAAAAAGCTGTTAAGCCCAGGTTGGATCCATGATCGTCACACTGTCTGTCCTCCCAAAGTGGTACTTCAGTGCCTTTTTAGGCTTGTTCTGCTGCTGTCCATCTGTATCATCTTCACGGCACACACTGAGATCTCCTGTCAAGTTTGCAGAGGTCCATATCCATGAAGGTGCCTGGAGTCAAGTGAACATTGCCAGTAAAATGTAACCTGTCATCTGAGCAGTGTGTACATAATCAATAGGGAATGAGTGAGCTCACGGTTTGGGACCTTGTTGGTCTAAAAGAATAAAAACTATAGTTCAAATTTAGAATTTGATTATCAATCATGACAATAAGGTTTTGAGGCCAAAACCAATGTTATGTCAGATCAAGGAACCAGTAAGGTGCAGAGGCTGTGCTGTTACTGGGCCTGAACTAAGATATTTTGAGAACATCAGGGGTCTTATTTATAAAGCGTACGTATGCACAAAACGGGACTGGAAACGGACGTACGGCAGTTTCCACGCAAAGGTTGTGATCTATAAAAAAAAACTTGACGGGAGAATGTGCGCACCTTTAAGCAAACTTTGAGCCACGCGTATGCACATTGCGGAGACAAAGGGAATTGGCGACACAGATGGTGAGGTTTTATGAATTAGAATTTTTCTAAATTATTGAATTTTTTTGCCGTATGCCATTTTTGGCTTTTGGGTGCACGTAAAATTTTGGTAGGGATCCTACGCACAGTTTTATAAATGAGACCCCGGCTCTGTTGATCAAATTATGCTACCACATCATGGCAAACCATTGTAAACTACGTCGGCATTTCCATTGTTTTACAAGATGTCTTTGATATGCCAAAAAAGTAATACATTAGCAAAAATATTATTGATGGTAGATCAATATGTTCAAAGTGTAGATGTTGTAATTGCTGTAATATATAGTGCTGTTAACAATAATTTATCAATATCATCCATTGCAGCTGTTAGTCACTCTCTGATAATTCCCATGATTTTAAAGTCTGAATATCACCCAGACAAGAATAAAATCCAAGAAATGAAGGATTTCAGTAGTATGAGACTTGAATTTGTGATCAAGGTCATGCTGGTTGTAGGCCTTTTAGTTTGAGATACTACATTAAAGAAAAATATCAGTTCCCATCCACATGCATATGGTAATCGCTTCATGCATACGAATAATGTTAAATGTATAGTATTTAATGGTTATGCTACAAAAGCATGTAGTTGGTTGGTGTTGTCATACCAAGTTTCATTATACATTTTACAGACAGTTTTAAGATACAGCCAAACACAAGATATGATCCAAATGGGTACGAACCTTTCTTCTTTATTTGCCTTTTTTCCTTCCATTTTTAAATGAAATTAATTTCAGCATGTAACGATTCAATTCAAAATCAAAAGTTGAATTCCCCAACATTAATTTCTCCGCATCCGATCCAAACCAAGGGGCTCCAAGTCACACACCCAGTCATTTATGGCCACACCCCTTGAAACTAAGGAATATGAACCGATGCATCAAAACATCCCGCAACAAAAGATCGATTTAAAAAAACAACCGGGGAGGGTAAGCAAAGACCTGATCAGGCACAAACTGTGAAACAATGACAAGAACAGCCCTTTCAGCAAGGGTAGAACAACATAAAACAGCCTGGTAATGGAGTATGATTAGCTAGTCACAGCACCTCCTAGAGGTTTGGTTTTCAACTTAATACCCTTGGTTTATACACAACAGAAATATAAAGCTTATAGACAAAAATCACCCCCCACCTCGCTCCCGCCCAACAAAAATCTGTATTCCTGCCCCTTCGAAAATGTGTAGAAGAGTGCATTTATGTGACCATCCAAAAACATGGGCACAACAGTCTATGAGCAGATGTTTGTTTGAGAGACGAGGAACGACGATCCCTAGTATTTCACCCCTGGCACAAACTCTTTGGCTTCGGGGTTTAAGATGCTCTTTCGCTGGGGACAAAAGAGAAGAGAAATCAATTACAAGATATCTGACATTATAAACTGGTGCTTTATTTTTAAATATTATTCACTGTGGAAGATAAGATATTTTTGTCCATACAATGAATATTACAGAGCTCCTAAAAGGACATGGTGGTGATTTTTATTTTATTATCTGGCAATGCGTTCACAAGTGTTTTACGTTCTTCAGAGATACTTTCTCAGTTTCAAAGTTTCTCAGGGGAACGCAAACATTTTGTGAGAAAATGCAAAACCAACGACTTATTTTTCCTGCCATCTCATATTTTTCTCCACCACCATGTCCCCTTAGGGGCTCTGTAGAAAGTCAATGGTTTCCAATAGTTAGAGTTGCCCGACCACTCTTTCAGTGGCTTGGTATCAGAATTATTTTTTTCCCATTCAATTCTCCCATAGGGACTATTTAAAAAGTCTTTGTGATAACCAATAAACAATGCGGTGAATCACAAAATTACAAACCCACACATACATATGCACTCTTTGACTTACATTGTACAGTATAAACAAAAACAGGTCTTCAAAATATATTTTTTTGTTTCACAGAACAAAAAAAGTCTTATAGGTTTGGAATGACAAAAGGGTGTGTAAATAGCACTTCTCATTTTTGGGCGCTCTAGGCCTATTTATACACTGAATGTCCCTTAGGACTTAAAGCTCACCAAGATCTCCTCTGCATTGCCATCACTGACAGAAAGTCCGTTGAGCTGTTGCTGAATCTGTCCGACTGATGGGAGGTCTCTCGCAGGAATGAACCAATCCTGATCCTCCTCATCCAACATCTCTTGGAAACAGCGCTCCAAAAACTCTTGCTCAAGCAATTCCTCCTCCACCTGAGATAAACAAATTAACAATAAGGTAAAAGTTCACTTCCAAACTGATTTAAAATAAACAAATCAATAAACAATAACATGTAAAGCCTTAAAAATACAATCAGCATTTCACAGAATTCCAAAAATGGTCCTAAAACAAACTTTAAACTGAACTGTGCTAAACACTAACTCACCTAAGTCTAAGGTATGAAACCCAACCTGATCAACTGCTAAGTTTGTGTGATTCTAATGGGCTGTAAGTGGGTGTGTGTACAGACCTGCCGATTGTATTCCTCCTCGTTCTCCATCCACATGTACTCTGCAAAAGGGTTGGACTCATTTTCTGCATGTCCATTGACTACTGTGTCCTTTCCCTCACTTCCTGAAATCCCACTGCCCGGCATCTTTGCTACGTCAGGCCCATTCATTTCTGCTGGCTCTGAAAAAGATAAACATACATGTCTAAAGATGAAACAGCACCTAAATCATATTTGATTCTGAAAGCAGTAACGTTATAAAATATTTAATTTTGTCAACCTTTATCAGCAGCTATGTTAAATGTATACCTATTTATTTGTTTAAAGAAAAGCAAACTCTGGAATTTGTAGAATGTTAAATAAGTTAATAATATACCACAGTACAAAAATCTGTGAAATATTAAAAAAAACATTGTGAAATATTACAAATTGAAATAGCTTTTCAATCTTAAAATGAGTGCATTTAAAATGCATTTCTGTGCTGAATTTTCAGCAGTGCAGCACAGCACAGTTCTACGTCAGCACATCATTCTACAATGAAATCATTCTAAAATGCTGATTTAGCGCTAAAAACCAATTATATTCTATACATTTGATCCATACTGAAAACAGTTTTATTTATTTATTTTATTTTTTGTGGAAAGCATGAAACAACTTTCAGTTGTCATCTTAAAATCAATAAAGCATTTATTTTAGATTGAATTTTTTTGTAGCAAAGTCTTTACTGTCACTTTTGTCTTTCCTGAACAAAGAATATAATTGTTTTTAGGTTTGAATGGCAAAGAGAAAAATAAAAAATGAGAAATATTTTACAATAATCTCTTAAATTAAAATTAATACGTGAGACAATCGTCTCAAAAGAAAAACAAGAACAGGGCTGCTGAAAGGAAGTCATGAGGAGTTGCAGTGTATATAGTATAATGCTAAAGACTACAGCATGAGAAACACACCTACTCATTGTGTACACTACAGGACAGGATCACGTTACACAATGATACAAGTATGCCAAATAACTGAACACAACCATCATAGATATCATAAGTGAAATTCTACACCAAACTACATAATATACTTTTAGCGTGTGCTGTTTATTAATGCACATTCCCAAATAAATCCTGATAGATGTTTGAGTTAGTTTTTTTTTCCAGAATTGTGTGGCAATAAACTAGGCTTTCTTACAGGTCTTAAACCCTGCACAATGCATAAAAAAATCTATCATATGCATGTTTCCTCTCAGCTACAGGCATCAAACAGTAATGCCTAATGTAAACAGTAGAGAGAACAATGAACTTGAGAGTAGGTTTAGAGTTGACAAAAACATACAAATCCAACTTGGTTAAGATCAGGATTAATAGGCTCACGTATAAAAGTTTTCTGTCAATCCTGTTTAATCCAGAGTCTGTGACTAACTCGGAAGAGCGTGCGCCTGAAAGTGTGACATGCAGTGAACAGCCAATCACAGGGCAGGAGGAGTGTGTCAGTTTGAGTCACTTCTCTCAAGAAACCCGGCACAATTCACTCAGATGAACATTATAAAAAATATCATGAATTTAAATGCATTCACAAGGCAAGAATAAACACCGCTGCTGCAATGAAAGTCTGAGAACATAGAAGAATGAAAACATCTGACTATATCAACGCAAATGAATCAACTGAATTCAAATAAATTATGTAGGTTCACAAAGAGCTCGAAAAGAAAAAAATACTCAAGCTTAGTCATTTTAAAATCTTTATGTATAAAAGCTTGTATTTATATTAAAATGGAAAGTTTAATATTAATTGTAGATTCATTTAATACTTATATTTTAAATGAATTATAATATATATCTGCAATCTCTCGCTCATTATATATATACAAAATATAAGATATTTTTCACTCTAAACTGCTTTAATTTGTGACATACAGAAGAAACAGGGGGGTTGGCTTTATAATAAAATCTCTGGCACAGGTTAGCCGTGTAAAGACGTCACCATGGCTATGAGCACAGCTAAAAGTCAATCCATCTTTGTGAGCCCTAAAAACCAGCGTTTGCTCAAACTAATCTCACACTTAACTGTGGTGCATTTCCCAAAGCTCCCTGGGTAGTAACTGAAACCGGCTTCATGTAACAGGCCTTTTGGAGGGCCACTCTCCTACAACATTACAGTTAAACACACCTGAACCAGCTAATCTTAGCCATACTAGAAACTTACAAGCAGTTGTTTTGAGGCAAGTTAGAGCTAAACCCTGCAAGACAGTGGGACAGGATTGGATACACCTGGTCTAACCGGTTTCAGCACAGAAAAAGAAAAAGACTTCACCTGCTGACACACATTGAATGAAAACTGAAGCTGAATGCTGCCTCCATAGGCACTGAATGCATCTTGCTGAATTAAACGTACATGAAGTCATGTGACTAATGTATAGAGAGATGTAGTATATATAATTCTGTTCCAAAAGGATAATAGGCAATATTCAGTGAATACTGCAGTATTCAGTTCGTAGGAAGGTAGCAGAACTTCCATTTCTTACAAACGCAGACTAACAGAACATTTGTGGCTGTCTGTCTAATGTGCGTTAAGTTGATTTATGAGAGATCAGAGACTTAAGGCTTAATAATAGCAGTGACATCACTGGAGGAAATAAGCTCAGTGATGACATGAGAGGATGAGCTACTGAGAGGACTGTGGAAACACACACGACAGGTGATAGATAACAAACAGAGACACGTGCCTTAAAACAAAAGTACCTCACTGATACAAGGATTCTGACAAAACGTCCATCCGCAATGCTGAATCCACTATTATGTTTTATAATA
This sequence comes from Rhodeus uyekii, assembly GCA_037043235.1. Classification (NCBI taxonomy): domain Eukaryota; kingdom Metazoa; phylum Chordata; class Actinopteri; order Cypriniformes; family Acheilognathidae; genus Rhodeus; species Rhodeus uyekii. The sequence continues at coordinate 2,888,180 of JAWRVZ010000007.1, forward strand.
CACTTTTTGGATTAATCAATCAACATTTTACAGCCTCAATCATTGATTAAAAACTAAATATTCTATCATAACATTATACATAATCTGTCGCCTCTTCAATAGCTGGTCCAGACACACACTTCTACACTAGTTGGAAGAGCTAGTGATCACGGCTGTTGTGAGTATTTACAAATTACAAAACCCGGGTATACAAATCAATGCTGCAATCTGATGTTTGAACACATAAAGAAAACATGTTTGTTCGGACATGCATGTAATGCATATTAGGGGTGGGAACAATCACAATAATATACGATACAATAACAATACAATAATATTGTGATTTTAAACATTTTGCAATATGCTGAGTATTGCAATAACATATACTGCAATATATTGGCATCTATATTGGTATCTCTACGCAAAATAGCACAATAATATGCTGTACCCCCACCCCTAAATATAAAACAACAAGGTTACATGGCTTGATAATGACTCAAAATTGTTTAACTAAAATAGACATCACTAATTTCATAAGAAATTGTCATAAGAAATTACAGTTCTATAGTTTCTAAATTACTTATTTTACCCATGTGTGTATTGTGTATTTTACAGTTTGCGCATAGCATGCCACTCTCGATTGCAAGTGAAGTTTTTCTTGTGGAGTGCTATTTAGAGTTGTCTATGTACAATACTCAAAATAAATCAAATATGACGTCCAATCTGTGTAAGTACACTACCACGCTGTGCAAGTTACTCCAAAGGCACCTTTACATGAGAGGATGAGCTACTGAGAGAAACTGGGAAACACAGGTGACAGATAGCAAACGGATTCTGACAAAACATCCATCTTCAGCCTAATGATAGTGATAGTAGCAACATCCACAAAGTAGCAGAATTTGGTTGTCAGGCCAGTATTTAAACTCGCATCCCTTACATTTTCAGGACTCACAACTGCATGTTATGCAAAACCTGTGCCGTGTCAACTGTAATGTTCTGGATAAAGAATGTCTTCCAGTGCAAGAGAAACACTGTACATGCATGACTACAGAGTGTAGCAAGTTTTTGGTGTGTTTTTGGAGCCACAGATATGAGCGGTTTCATTTGAGGTTTTCAGTTTTATAGACATCAACTTCTTTATTTTTACTTTAGTCACTTTCACTATATTTACAGGTGATAGTCACGAATATAATACGAGCCTACCATGCAGACAGCACTCGAGCAGCTGTGTTAACGGTATGTTTTGAGACTCAGACTAGTCAATTTTACATTTATGCATTTGACAGACACTTACGGTATCCAAAACGACTTGCATTGCATTCAAGGTACAAGTTGACATTCTTGCTTTCCCTGACAATCGAATCCATAACCTTGCCGTTGCAAACGCTACGTTCTACAAAATGCAATTGTCAATCCCAAACACTGACAGTGTGAACATAGCCAGAGACAAACTAATTAAATAAATAAAAATAACCCTCATGTAGCATCTTCCTCACGGTGCCACACATTCATAAACACACAGACGTTAGACTATTAGGTAATCTAGCCACAGAGGGCATTTACAATATTGATAATCTTGAGCCCTTTTTCTTAACACTCAGCATCACTGCCAAAATTATGCTTGTGCTTATGTGTAAAAAAAAAATAGATTACATACAATCTGTTTTTACGCTTGAGTATGTCCTCTTTTTAAAATATAGGACAAGGCCAACTCATAAGACAAGCATCTATGCATCATAAATCGTCATAAACATGAGTTCACTAATCTAGTCTACAAAATCCTACTATAGACTGTTTTATGGTCCCAATACAGCAAGATATTAGTCCAACAAAACAACACCTTGGTCGAGTTTAGAGAGCAAATTTTATCAGCTCACTTGTAAAACCTTCCAATAAATAGTGTCACAACAGAGTCCCTCTCTCTCACAAGCTGGTCAGGACAAATAGCCCGATGTGAGAAGCTAATAATGGTAGTGGTTATACAAGTTACAATTTCTTCAAACATTAGTGTTGTGTAGCTTATATGAAAGGCTCCGGAAAACCTTTAGCTTATGCAACAACGTGTGTTTACACAGATACCAGCCTCAGAAAAATCAAAACACAGACTTCAGACTTGTCCTTCTTCAACACAAACTAGACAAGCACTCGGATATTGGGCCAGGCGAATAAATAGAAATGAGTACACAGTCATTCAATCTTTGGTAAAGAAACTAATACATAAATGTATTTACGCACCGAAACACAACTCAACCACACAGAGCGATTATCCGTTACACCGTTTCCTTCCTGCACGAGCTTCATAAACACTCTCAAGCCAATTATGTAATCCACTTTTACAGTATTACAACGAGGAAAGCGGAATAACTTATTTAGAGGACAAACAAATATCATGCATGGCGTTTCTGAATAGGATAAGACTCATAACAATGAGAGTAAACTGATATAAAGGTCGTGTTGAAAAATACAGTGACAGCCAAAGTGGGCCTGATGTGACGTGCGAGTTATCCGTTCATCTATAGAAGAACTTCACACAAATACGAGTTGCAAATAACGCCATGTTAAACGTCTACGAGTAAAGCACGCCAAAATGACGTCAAATCAAACAAGACAGGCCCTGTATGCTGTCGGAACCGCTTTTTAGACATTAAGACAGTGTCCAGTCAATGACAGAGACGGACGGACAGACAGACGGACGCCGTGAAGTCATGTTGAGACGTGCAAACACACACACCGAGAAGACTGTGCGAGCGACTGAAAGCTACGAAAAACAGTGCAAATATATCGTACCTGGCATCGCTGGCGCTTGTAATGTCCGTCAGATCGCTTGGAAATCTTGAGTTAACACTGTACGGAATGATTAATCCTTAATTTGTAAGGTAGTTGAGCTGAGATGAGATGGCTGACTGCCATTAGAGAAACACAACACATTACGAGCAAGACGGTCATGTGGTTCCTGCTTAAACAAACATGCATCAACCCTCCTCCCTCAAACACAGAAACATGAATAAAAATGCCGTTATTGTATATCAATCGGATCGATTTGCATTGATCAAATAATGGACAACATTTTAAAAAATGCACGCTATTTTTAAATAAACTTAAAGTTTTGTGATTGGATTTACAAAGTGAACTTTTTCTGTAAAGCTGCTTTTCATAAACAATGTGCGAAACGCGTTATAGAAATAACATTCAGGGATAGTAAGTAATGAAAATGTAATAATAGTAAGTCCGAATCATTTAAGCGAATCGGTTCTTTCGCGTGGTTCAAAGAACTAGTTTAAAAAATAGTTCAGCTATTATTGACGTCGTTACGTAATTACGTCATAACGTGGCTTCTGACATGCCAGCATAAGATGTTATGGAATATAATAACAGATATCCCTGTTATTACGATGATTGTATTAATAGTATAACCTAAATATAATATTTAATTTCATAGTTGTTGTTGTTTTTTGCATCCAAAACATATAGTCGCAATTACAATAGCAATATTTAATAGAGTAAATTTTTTGCACGCTTTAATAAAATGATTGGCTATTTATTAGACCAACTCGTTGTTTATTAAACTGTCATGTCAAACCTTAAACACTTCAGTTGTCAACTCAATACGAATCGTTTTGTAAACATAGTTCATTTAAAATATATGAATCAAAATAAAGATTCGTTTCAACATGCATCGAGCGTAACACAAAAATAAGCGTGTAAAACTACTTTTCATTTTATTCAGCTGAGCGTTTGAACATATGTTTTAAAACCGCACGAATGTTTTCTTGAATATAGTTTTTTTTTTTTTTAAAAGAAAGAACTGTTTGAAACGAGTTGATGCAGGAGAGCAAAATGCTTGAGCATGCAAAAAATAAAATAATAATCTACATATAAAAAATGTCAAAATGACGCTTAACAATGAAGAGATGGCGTTCCCCAATGTCCATACTCATATGCATTCAGTTCCAATAAAACGAGTAATGTAACACACGGTGGATGGTTTATAATGTGGTTCATGCTGCCCCATATTTCTGTTTGATCATGTAATATTTAATGACTGTTATTCGCTACTTACTTTTAGTAAATTCCTCCGATGACAATAACTAGTCTACATCAAACACAGAGACCAAAGGAAATATTTCTGTAGACAGAGATATAGTCAGGACCCGGGTCAGATTCGCATCGGATATTGACTTGTGAAAATGAGAGGACACACTGGAAAAGTGCTGACAGACGAACCGTGTCGCTTTGTCTTGAGGTTTTCTGGGTGCTGCGTAAATCACCAAATGTCCCAGTCACGTGACCGCAGCTGCTCACGCTCACATTTCAATTGATTAAAGAGGTTTTGTTTTCTGTTGCGTTTTATAACTCTGCATTTTATAAGTAACGTTGTTTTGCCAATCGCAATGACACACAGCGGATTTCAACAATGATCCGGTTCCGTTTATCATCAGTGAGATCATATTACTCCTGGCTGATCCAGTGGAATTGATTTACTAACTTGCTGTAACGTCATTATTCTTTCGCAAAGTGTTTTTATATAATTATTGTGTGCGTGAGTGCGTGTTTTAATGAAAACATGTAAAAACTGTAAGGGTTAAGTTGAGGTTTAGGGGGAAGGATAGGGATACGCGGTAGTAAAATGCTGTACAGTATAAAAATAATTATGTCCATGAAGAGTCCTTTAAAAACGTGTGTGTGTGTGTGAAATGTATGCATACAACATGCCCAAGATTTCGTAGTTTTCAAGCGTGCAAGTTTCTTTGATGTCCAACAGGTGGCGTAATAAAGCCGTTTACAATTGAAATGCCTATCCTTTATTAAACAGTTTTACACAACAGTATTAAGATTCCTGCTGTGGGGGAAAATATAATTGACTTGCTGGTCTAAAATGGTTTAAGCATTAAGCAGGACTCACAGCCTGACTTTCTGAAAGCTGTCCTAAACTCTTCTGTGACCAGCAGTCCTCACTTGTCATTTAGATTGAATCCAATCCTGAGGGCCATTGCCAATCCAATCCTGAGGGCCATTAGGGCCATTGCCTAATTTGCATTGAAAATGTTTTCAACATGCCCTTGTTTAAGATGTGTTGTTCTTCAAGCACAAAGCATTTTTTAATACAAAGGATCTTTTGTTCAGATATTTAAAAACACATAATTCTGGTGGGGTGGGCACATGCTTATGCCTCAGCTATACTAAGAGTGCGTTTACATGACAACAATGTTCTAAAAACTGATTTCACTTTAATATGAATGCGCTCAGTGTTTTCACAAATTTACATTTCATAGTTTACATGGAGAAGATAACAGTATTCATAACAGTAAACCTTTTTTCAAAAGTTCTTGTTTTCAGACCCCCAAAACACTGTTACAAATCACTGTAAATATACCCAAAACAAACAAAACCTTTTTACGTTCCCTAAAAGTGTAAGTTTTTGAATACGATTTCATTATCGTCTGTGTAAACTACAAAATCCTGAATTTGTGACTTCAATATGTATTACTTACGCATGTGTATTACTTGTTCAGTCTATACATGAGAAGTGTTTCTTTACAAAGTGGCATTGCTAACCTCTGGCTAGTCCTGCATGCGAAAAACGCACCTTAATCATCGTTGTCCTGTTAACATGTCCTGAAACATTTTTCAAAAGTTTCTTTTCGCAGGCCCCAAAAACGCCCAAAACGTTTTTTTGTTGTTGAAAAACTGTATCGTGAAAACAGCCTCTAAATGACTCCTCACTATGAGCAGTCCTTACCTTATGTATAGTACAAGTGTGTTTTATATTTGGTTTGTATTAGAAGTGGCATTTGGTGAGAACTTAAACGTAACTTCATAATGACACAATTATCTTCAGCATCTCCAGTGAGTTTTCACAATTACATCAGTACTAATATTATTTGACCTGCTTGAACCATTAAACATCTCTGTATTATGTGTGTGTCATTTGTTTCTACCTACAATTAAAAACTCCTCCTCTTGTCGAATCATAAAGCGCCACTGTCCAATGCTGATATGTTGCAAGAAGACTAAACATTATAGTTATAGTTATATACAAGAAGACTAGTAACGTTATACTGAGGTTTTTAGTTTGATTATACTTATACTTACAGCTTCTCGTTGGACATATAAGCTTTTGTTTTTGCTATCTAAAACTTTCTCCAGTCTAAAAGAGTATGTACACCAAATGCTTCTTCACTTAGGAACTTGATCCAAATTATTATACTACTTTCCTGACAGTATCACAGTATCATTATTTATGAAAACCACCATAACACTGGGTTCATAAGGTCCTCCAGCTTATTCTCATGTGGGCCAGGGTTGGGATGGTGGTGTGGCAGTAGTTATCGAGTAATTCTAGCAATACAATAGAGTTAAAGTGGGAGTCTCATTGAAAATAGCAATGTGTATGTCAGTGTGTGTGACTGAGGTCAGAGGAGTGGACCCACCTTTTCCTCAAGTACAGACAACAGTCACAGGAAAGGCAAGGCTGGAAGGCATACTTTCATGTCCACATAGTACTTACACATGCATGGAATATACACATACATGCTGAAAATATGAAATATTTGGTGATGAAAAATGTAATTTAGATGAGAGGCAGAACCGATATGGAGCAAATTTTTCAAATTAAGAGGAGAACAGGTGCAATAAGTTACAAAAGGACTATTCGCCATTCCAATTGCTAAAGAAAGGCTGACTCTTATGGGCAGCCTTTCTGAAAGCGGAAGGGTGGTGTGTAAAAGAGGAAGCTTTAGGGTGTGTTCGGGATCGGCAAAGCACTTCCTGGTTCAGTGTGCAGCACGAGTAGCTTAGTCGGGGGTTGTTCACTTCCTCTCAACTCACTTGGTTGCTTCCTGTCTGACCAAGAAAGCAGTGTGTGGTCTCGAGTGTTTATTCAAGACTGGCCAGAACATGCTGGAGTGGGTCAGCTAATAGTTGTGAATGGATAGGCCATGAACTTAACAAAGGCTAAACAATTTGACAGAGAAAAAGTAGAGGGACTTTTTTTAGGGTTAGCCTTTCTAATAACCTTTGTGAGATTGGCCCTGGTGCCTCAGGGAGGGAATGTGTTCACTACGCACTCAAATAAAATTTGAGAACATGGGAAATAAATGAATCCATGAAAAGTTTTGGATAGGGGGAACAGTATATGTGAGCGCATTTCAACAATTCTCTGACCTTTCAAATACCACCTGAGTGCCACTAAAATGTAAAATTTTTACTGTTGGAGCATGGACTTCATGCCAAAAATAGGCCAGGTGAAACACACTACAGGTCCTGGAGATAGAGTGACTTAAGTGAAGGAAGGAAGGAGCCCAGTGGAGCTGAAGAGGTGCTGGACCAAAGTGCAGACGAAGGTCCAGAAGTCTTTCGCAAAAGCAGTGCAACTACTTATCAAGGCAAAGACAAGGGCGACAGTCCTAGATGGGGCCAAGGGAGCAAGGAGCCAAGTTGGAACCAACTGGTCGACAGGCGAACTGTAAGCCTTAGGCAGATCCGAGCTGCTAGGGATCCCGTGGAGTCAATGTCGAAGAACTGGATAGCATAAGTAGAGAGTTCAATAATGACTTCCTTTGCTGATACAGGACAAGCAGAGGAGGTGGGAGTGGGAGGCAGGCTCTTTTGGTGATGAAACAGGCTTGGTGCTGGGTGAAACCAGCAGTGATGGGAGATCTTGGGAGAACCAACCTTCTCCAATTCCTCACACAATTGTTTAGAAGTTATGCACTGTTCATACTCAGCGATGGGAGTATTGGGTGGGGCTCCATGTCATGCCCATATACTTAATGAAATTTTCCACCGGAAAGGACGCTTGGACTGGCTCACACACCTGGTTAAACTCTTTTTTTGGCTCGTGCTCCTGGGAGATGGGTTATTAGGGTTATGCTCCTCGGTTGAAGTGAGCACCGGCTCACAGAACTTGTGAAACTTGGCACTTTTTGGCTCTGGGTCTGCGGTGGACTCTGGTTCCATCAATGCAGTAGGTTCACTGATAAGCTGAGTGGGTGGAACTGCGGGTGGGTAAAGATCCTCCTCACTCTCCCCCATACAGTAGGGGCATCCACACTGATGCAATACCTATGTAATACTAAAACTCATGTAATTATAATAAATTAGTGTAATGAGCCTAGAGGAATGTCTCTTGGTATGTGGTCTGTTGATTTAGATCTGAAAAACACTCCAATGCTGGTGTCATGAATGGGACCAAATTAAGAAACCTCTGTGTTTGCTCCTGGATGGAGAGATTCCTCTTGGAGAGGAGAAGGATCTGAACTGCAGAACATGCTGATCATCCTGGAACAGTCAACGGTTAAGATGCTGTCATCACTCACAATAAAAATCAATGAGTTTTTCAAGAGACCAACATAGTGCAGGCAGCCTGGTTATAAAAACTGCAGAGATTTAAATTATCTAAGAAATGGGAGAAACTTTCACAAGCAAGAATGTGTTGTTTTGTTGTTTATATGTATTTACTCAACATTACAGTTTTTTAAACCTTCATTTTATTGTATTAAATCCTATGAAAATCCTCTGCTGAGGTCTAATGCAGATATGGAAGTTCATACATGCATATAACTATGATTGCAGGCACACAGTCAGCTTGCTCTTGAGTGTTCACAGACTGGCTCTGACTGTTCCAATATGGAAACAACTTGCACATAGTTGCTAAGGTGTTGTGAGCGGACTAGCCTGTTGCTATGTGGTGTTCTAAGTATGTATATATATGCCTACAACACACCCACATGGAATTGCATAGAAACACCATAGAGACCACCCATGCTCACGAGAATCATGGCCATGACTTATGTGTGTGCTTCTTGTTCTGTTTATGCAGAAGTGTATTTGTTAGAAATATTTACAATAAGAAGATCAGACTAATGCAACATAGATGAACTAACATGCTTTTGCTTGTATGATTTTAAACTGTTTTCAACCGATAGTTCAAGTTTAGAAGTAAATTAGAATGAACTTTAGCTTTGTTAGACTAAAATAAAACAGAGAATGAAGGAAAGACAAGAAAAAAGATTTAGCTAGAAGAGAAGCTGAAAGGGAAGAAAAAGTTGGATGCAGGGGGTAGGCAGAAGGAAAAGAGAGGAAACATGGGGGGGGGGGGGGTCAGATGACTTAATCAGTGTATGCTGCCACTCCAAATACTCCCCACCCTCTCTCTCACTCTCTCTCTCACACCAAAAAACACACCGGTACACAGTGATTGAATCTGTGTCAGTATGAAGTCAGATCCCCTCCCTTTCCCCTTCACTACAGAAAACTTTATATCCAGCCCCTGCAAATGTGTGTGTGTGCGGCTCTCTCAACCATTCTTCCCTGACATTCCACAGCAGATGAAGAATTGACTGCTGGGATACAAGTCAGAGGAATATTTTTTGGATCTGATCACTTTTAAAACTTTAAATCAAACCATCAGTGCTTTTCTTCTTTTAGACAGTTAGCCGATACTAGACTCTGTTACTGAAACATCCAATTCTTTTGGGATTTTTGACTTTGATAAGGGACTACATAACCCCAGGGAGGGGACACTAGACCATTCTAAACAAAAGAGTGAGTACAAATTTAACATGCTAAAGAGTTAAATGTTTTATGGGACCAGAATCAGGTGCTGTGTTGTATGTTGTGTGCTGTGATGACTGACAGGAATGAGATTGATGGGGGCTTTCCAGAAAGATGGGTGACTTAATGATGCTCTAATATAACATAAAAAGACAAATGGGATTTTAGTAGGCATTCTGACCATAATTATCTGACGAACATTAAAGTATGACTTTTCATATCTTCCAAAATTACTATAATTGTAATGTAGTAGGAAGGGGGAATGTAGTTAATCATGCTTGACCTCAGCTTCTGCAAAGCGTCGCTGTGTCACAAGTAGCTTTTGGGTGGAAATTAATAGTAAGATTTTCCTAGAAAACTCTTAGAGGAAACAAGATGTGTATTTGTAGTTTTAACAAACTGAGGAACAAGATTTAAAGATGGAATGAGTTACATTACAAGACATGTTGTTTTGGGACCATTTACTATTAGAGTTTTTAATGTTTTTAATTAGAATTTTATATTTTCTCTTCTTGTTTTAAAAATTTGAAAAGTTATTTGGTTATTTAGTTTAGTCATTTTATTACTTCACACAAATGTTGCATTTTTTATATTTTAGTTTAAATTCTGTCTGCTCATTGCACTAGGTTATGAGTAAGAGAAAGACTAGACAAAAAAATGTTACATCAAATGACATATTATAAATAAATAAATAAATAAATAAATAAGGGATACACAGCATTCTTATATTGCTGAAGTGCACAACTTTATAAGTGAATGCTGTAAATTATGCATAGGCTCAAACAACAACAAAACGACCTGTGTCGTAAAAGTGGACGTTAAAGTATACCATAAAGAAACATTTCTTTGTTCAAATGACTCAGCCTCAGTGCCAGAAAGCCTCTTTGATGTCATTTGTATTCTGTATGAAGTGTGTCAGAAACCATATGGAGATGGTAAATGATATCATCTGAAGGCAGTCAAGTTCAATGGGCTTAAATCCTTTTAAAGTCTTTATGCTTTTACATTTTTTTGCAAAAGAACATTTCTGCTAAATTTTCTTTGTTGTGGAAAAGATTGCAAATTTGATCTATATGATGTGCTCAATGCCAAATAAGCGTTCACATAGTACATCTGATTTTAGTCAGATCCATTTACTAAACATGCATTCTGGGAGGCCCTCACCTCTCCCTTTCCATCTTTTCTCTTTTTACAAAACCCTTTTCTCTCCTGAGCACACACACACACACACACACACACACACACAGAGAAAAAGAAAATGGGAAAGAGTCCAAAGAAAAGATTAAGGCAAGAGGCATGGGGAAAATAGGGGGAAAGGGGAACACTTTGGGGATAGGGGGGACATGAGGTTGAATTTCAGAAAGCACCATATTCATGTTTCCCATTGTGTTCATCAGATAAAATAAATGACTGCAAATCCATTGCATTGTAAAATAAACACAGAATCATAGTACATACTTGTATGATACCAGACAGCATTTAACAGCATTTACTTAAAACACTTATTTTATTTTGTTCGTCTACCATTTCAGATCATTTGGTCTGGAAAACAGAGCCCAACAAGAGCTTTGGGAGACAGCATGACTAATACACACCCACTAACACATCATGTAATACTATGTTGTTGCAGCTGGGACATCCTAATATGATGTTTCAGAAAGAGAGAGAGAAAAAGCAATATAGATTTGTTGTCAAATTTATTCTGCATGTACATGTACTCTGTGAAGGAGGTCAATAACAAAATCTTTAAGAATATTTGTATTGTTGTTGATAAATGTATTGATAAATGTTAATAAATGTTGATTTATTATGGTTCTTTTAAAACAATATATGTATACCGACCACCTAAAAATGTTATCTGGGATACTGAAATAACACCTTTTCCATAATTTGTATCTTTATTTTTAATTTTTATCTTTTATCTTTCCATAACTTTTATCCAAAGCAACTTACATTGTATTCAAGATACACATTGACATTCTAATCAGTTCTTGCTTTCCCTGGGGCTCAAACCCACAACCTTAGTAATTTTAAAATGTAAAATTATATTGAGTTTATATCATTTGACATCATGAAACATTTTCAAATATTAATAAAATACTGCTTCACTTTTATTCTTTCCCTGATAGACTGTAAAAGCCTTGTGACCTCTACAATGGCAGATGTCCTGCAGCTCAGTACCAACAGTCTACAAGTGCCAGGTAACATTTCATTAAATTTATTATGTGGGATATGATACTGAATTTAAGATTTTGAGGAAAAAATAAATCATGTCATAAGGAAATTAAGTCATAATAGTTGAACAAGTACTTTTGTATACAGCAGACATGGAGTCCGAAATGTAAAGCTCAATCGAAACCTGTGATTATCCACATATTTCCACAGGAATTATGCTGTAATTCCTGTCTATGCCATCAACAATACTGGACTGGGGTGTGACTCTCTCTTATCTACGCTCTGCACTCTTGAGAATATCTGTACATGTCGATAACATTCCTGTCATACTCTTGAGTGAATTCCACCCATGTTTGAGTGTGTGCTTGTTTGAAGACATATTAGAGTGACCATTCGTGATATCACTGGCTATGGAATAAATTTTGACCTGGAAAATGTCATGCACACACTTTTGACCGTGTTAGGAATTATGGAATGTTTGGAATTCTGCTCCAGAAATTCCTTGCTGCCAGTGTTGCCACAGATATGAGACACCAAAAATCAAAGTGTTAATGCACATTGTTGAATAAAAAGCCAGATGCATGTTTTAACTTAGATAAGGATAGAAAACAAAAGACCAAAAGATCTTCAAAAGCTAGACATTCAAAGAAACAGGAACAAATGAGAAAGAAAGTAGTTGAGATCTATCAGTCTGGAAAAGGTTAGAAAGCCATTTATAAAGCTTTGGGACTCCAGCGAACTATAGTGAGAGCCATTATCCACAAATGGCGAAAACATGGAACAGTGATGAACCTTCCTAGTGGCAGGCTGAAATTACCCCAAGAGTGCAGTGACGACTCCTCCAAGAGGTCACAAAAGACCCCTCAACAATATCTAAAGAACTGCAGGCAGTTCAAAATGTTTTTAACTCAATCTACCCTCTGTAATGACATATGATGACAGAATGGTGGCATAAACCCACAATCAACTTCAAACTGGGATTCATATCCATCACATCTCAAAATACAATCAATAGCTAACGTATAGAACCAAATCTCTGCCCAACTTATTTTTCTTTTTTGACAAGCCATTACACTCAAACGTACATCATAATATGGAAAAAAAGATCTGTCTCTACAGACCATTGCAACTTTAAATGTTTCTGAAAAGAAGGCTAGATGTGCATCTTTTATAAAAAGTCTAAAGTCATTCAACATGTAAGGTGCTATGAAGTCTAAAATGATCCACAGTGCAGTATTTTTCCAACGAAACCATACATTGGAAAATCTGATGTCACCAAACACATGCCAGTTGGGCTTAAAAGCTCAGGCCACCAATTGGGAATTTTCCAGATATTCCTGAATTCTCTTAATTTCACATACAGTGAGTCCTGATCTTGTTTTTCCAGTTCAAAACATGAGCAACTCACTCATTGAATTATATCTAGGATTACTCTCTTTATCCCTCATTCTTTCTCTTTTATCTTGTCTTCTTTAGGTGAAGACCGATCAGCCTCCACATCTCCATCTGGTTCTCCATCTCCTTCCAGAAATGAGTGCAATATCACTCCTCTTACTCCTTCTCCCTCTCCGGTAAGATCATGACAGACACAGTGCTGTACTCGCTTTAGCACTTTATATGCTAAACCTGGATGAAATGCCAAAATAAGATGGTTCAAACTACAGTAATGTTGAAAGAGGATGTGGTCCCACCAGAAATATGCAATTATGCTGCTTTACTTAGCACTCAGTCAGTAGGTTTTTAAACAGCACTATCATTAGCTAATCCTCCAGTCAAAGTGCACTGCAATCTGTGGTAGCACAAAAATGTTTTGTACGAAAGCAGACTTACTCCTGTATGACTTAAAGGTGAATTGTGTGAAGTCTGCCGTTGGATAATAAACACATAGTCCCACCTCAAACTCACACCATTGATTGAGCCAATGGCCCTATGTCAGGGTTCGGGAAGGATGCGAGGACCCAATCGCGAGGGGGAAGAATTTATTGACATGAATAAAAAACAGAAAACAAGACTCAAACAAAACCACCCCGAGGGGGGAAAACAGACAAGGACTGGACTAGGATTCTCTAGAATGCGACTAGGATTCAATGAGGTCTCGACTAGACTACAACTAGGACTCGAATAGACTACAACTAGGACTCGACTAGACAAACGCCAGAACACAATGAAGCAGCACAGAACAGCAAACGAGGAGATTAAATACATTCAGGAGGTATGGTAATTGATCAGGAACCAGCTGGGACAAATCAAACTAATCACAATGAAACAAGACAGGCGGGGTAACAGACAAGACATGAACACGCACCTAATGCGGACGCGTATCGCTGCATGTTCACATTAAACAAAGACGACTGACAACCAAACTGCGCGTGACAAGAAAACATGAAAGCACGCGGCCGATGAAAACACGAACTGCGTGCTAAACATAACACAGACGCGAGAGAGTGCGGCTCGCGCAAAGCTTGAAACCGCGCCCACTCATATAACATAGAGCATGCAAGAACGAGTAAATACCTGTTCTCGTGCGCTCACAACAAGGACGAACTCACGAGTCATGAATGCCCAAATCCCGATACAAAACCAAAACTGAACCAGACCAAAGTATCAGGACCGGACATCATAACTCGCACAAAAGACATCACGCAGACAAGCGTGCGTGCGACTCGAACACTTGAAGCCGCGCACACGCACACACAACTCGAGACGGTAGTGTCGGTAGTGTCAGAGCTCTGCCACAAAACCAAGAAATGACTGGACCGAATGTGGCAGAACCCTGACACCCTATCCCAAATGATGTTTTATTAACAAAGTTCGGGAGGAGCACGTTCAAATGATTAACACAATCAACACGTCACCAGCAATTACTCCTCATCCTATCAGCGGGAGAGGAAGCATGTATATATAGACATGTTTGACTCACCTACAGCTCTTTCACATTTTCCGGCAGCTCGACAGTTTACGGCATTGTGGCTCCGCCTTCCGGTCGCGATACACCCGAAATCGAGCTCCACTCGTCAGATGGATTCTCCACGAAAACCTCCGGACCCAGTAGCGATCCCCATCCGCTCAACACTATGCTAACTATATTATAGCACCCTCAGCATTACATCACGGGTGCCAGACCAAACAAACGGGTCCTAAGCAACAACAAGCAACGCACAGTAAGACTTGAGGCCTGCTCTCGCCACCAAGTAAACATCCGTATCCAGCAGCTCTACATCGGCTTTAATCGCTCCTGCCATTGAGAAAGGACGATAAAGCTGGTCGAGCTACAAGCTCGACTCTCAGGCAATGCCGCTTTCTTCCTGCTAGCCAGGCCGCCGCCGCTGCCGCGAGCCTCAGCAGACCGCGCTGCAGTTTCAGCTCACACACTCTCTGTCCGTCAGCTCACTCAAACAAGAGCAGCTGTAATCCTTCCCGGCGCTTTTATTTTTGCATCGCTAAATCACGAGCAGTTGTGCCTCTCAATACTACTGTTCCGGGGAACCCACGCCTGAGATGTGATTGTTCTAAAGTAGCGCGCTGCTTCCTCGCATCTCAAGCAGTAGCGCGCACCGAAGCCAGATCGCGCGCAGTACAGTCCGATCGCACGCGCCACTTCAGATCGCGCTCATTACAGTCGATCGCGCGCCCAGCCGCCCACACAAGAATCAAGTACTTATTGCCAACGCTGCCTTGTTGTTTCAACTTAATCGGCTATTAAGTGGACTCGCCGGAAAGAAACCATACGCACTTCCTATTTTCAAAGTAATTCTTTGCCTTCACTGTTTCAATCCTTTAAGTCCATGATAAGCTTTATAAGTCGATAGACGTCCGTAACCAAAATAATTCAAGAGATTGAAACACTGAACAGCAACAAGCTTCGAGCGCTTTCTCTGGCTCAGCGCCAGCCAATGTATTCAAATCTAGCAGGCGATCATGTGATTCCCCGCCTTGCGCCACATTGTCCAAGAGCAGGGGCGGCCAACCCGCACGCGGCTCTTTGACTGCTTTCGCGGCTCTCATCCGGCCCGCTGAGACCTTTTTGTCTACATAAACATAAATTTACATGTATCCTGCCAAGATCAGCCGCCGCTCACGTGGACATGATGTTTTCCGAATTCAAATAGAGGCGCGCAGAAGCGCGTTCCCTTTCGAGAGTAGGAACGAGTTGTTTAATGAAATGCATTCGGGAACTCCTCCCCTTCACGTCATTTCTGAAACTTCACGGATAACAGCAGTGGACAACTGGCCAATCGTAGCGCGATGCAGATCTGGCTGCCAGACGGTATAAATATCTTAAATAGCATTGCCTTCATACTTCTCTAAACGAAATATGATAAAATTACAGAGGTTACGATAGTAACCGGAGACGTTTCCAACCGATCACTACATTACCAAGCCGCTGCTTACTTTTATACTTCCTGTCACCGTCAATGAGATGATATACCGTTTTTCCTGCATATATAATCTACAGACGCATTGTCTTTGCATGCTTGCATAGCTCGTGGGTCGCCATATGTAAAAAGTATTAAAGAATTTATTTATAAACATATTAAATGTGTGATATATGTGCGAGACCTTGCTAATGTCAAAAACCCCATCAACAAATGCGAATTTAACAGTCTTTCATGCGGCTCCGCAGCCACGAGCTTATTTCGAGGCTCATTATGCTGAGCAGGTTGGCCACCCCTGCCCAAGATTGAGATGTACCAGTTTCACGATAAACTCTTCCTCCCAAGTTCCTTCATTGTATCCCACTGTCGAAAGGAGCTCTTGCACTCAACAAACACTGCAACCGAGCCTCCAACAACACCACGCGGTCGCCAGCTCTTCCGCTCCGTTGTCGCACCCTATGACGCCGTGGCTTGCCTTCACCTCCACCATCAAGACATCCACCTTCTTGCCCAACTTCCTACGACACCTCAGCACTCGTATCTATAGTAAAGGAGGACGATCAAAGCAAATTAACTAGAATAGGTCTCGCTTCAGTCAGCCGTACCATCTCCAAATCAACTCTACCTTCAAATGCCTCAAACGTACGTTCCTTAAATCTTCATATCTCTCCCTTGCAAACCAGATTTCCAAGCGTTAAGACGCAGCAGCACACTGCAGTTTTCCAGCACTGCACCTCACATGCCAGCATCTAGCGACAAACGCCGCCCTTTAAGCGCGAGCTTGCCTCCGCCAGCGGTGCAGGGTTAGCAACGGCAGCACGTACCTAACTTCTCCCCTATGTTAGGCCTGCAGCCCGGCCTTCCGATCCTAGCGTGAGGCTGCCTCCGCAAGTGGCTTCGCCCCTGGCCTTTCCCACCTAATTCTCTCCACCATGCTAATTCTCCTTCATCCCGTTCTCTGCCATGCCATTCCACAAACACTGCTGCTTAGAACCACCTCTGTCGCCAACAACAGTCGAACGCAAATCCCAACTGAACTTAAGGCTGCTGCCATCAGAGGTGGACCTATTCCCAACCAGTACATCAATATTCAGAGTTGATATTTATCGACGCTAAATGTTCATTCTTCAAGCTTTCGCTTCAAACCACTCCCTCGGAGGATTACATGTGGAGTGGAAAAGTTCATGACTTTCCACTCCACACGTGGTCTGCTCCACATGGTCTCTACCGTAGTGATGCACCTCCTCACTCCCGCATGAGCTCAGTTCAAATAGAAATGATTCCACCGCTGCCCCCATTGCCGCAGCAATGATGTTCCCCCACACTCCCGCAGGAGTCAGCCAAGGGGGAATTTTCCCACTGCCGCAGCAGTGAAGCCATGTTCACACTGGCTTGGTTACCTCAGATGCTCATAACCCACCATCACATCCACTCAGCCTACTTTCATTCAGAAACTCGCAGGCTAAACTCCCATCCGTCCCACTCTCTATAGACGATTCCACCCCATTACAAGTTCCGGTTCCAAACTTCTTAAAGCTACGCTACCCCAAACCGGATTCCCAACAGACCATTCATCCAGCCATTCATTTCGCACAGGTGCAGCAACCACGGCGGTGCAAGGCCTTTTCCCAACAGTAATACAAGCATTGCGCCGCCGGTCTCCAGAAGCTTTCAAGAGCCACATCAGACCAAACAGATCGCACATTCAAACAAGGTCTTCCGTTAAGCATCAGCTCCTCCCCACTTACAACTTCATGGCCATTGCTTCCATTGCCGCAGCACTGACACTCCCGCAGGAGCAAGCTATCTCTAACTTCAACTGCCGCAGCAGTGATGCTCCCGCAGGAGCAAGCTATCTCTAACTACCACTGCCGCAGCAGTGACGCTCCCGCAGGAGCAAGCTATCTCTAACTTCCACTGCCGCAGCAGTGACGCTCCCGCAGGAGCAAGCTATCTCTAACTTCCACTGCCGCAGCAGTGACGCTCCCCCAGGAGCCAGCTTCTAATTGCATCTGATATAAATTCAACTGTCAATTTATAATTGAAAGGTTTTACTCATGCTTTTACAAACCATACTGATTTTGTTATTTCTTGAGTGTATTTAGACGTCTGTAACCAAAGTAATTTCAAGACTCCCTTTAAGTCTATGATAAGCTTTATAAGTCCATGATATTTGGATGAACCCCTGCTCAGGGTTTATTCAAAGCCAATAAGTTTGTGAACTTTCATAAACTTTGACATTCCGATCTCCAACAGGTAAGTTTGTTTTGAAATTAAATATGCAACATGCATCTGATATAAATTCAACTGTCAATTTATAATTGAAAGGTTTTACTTATGCTTTTACAAACCATACTGATTTTGTGATTTCTTGAGTGTATTTAGACGTCTGTAACCAGAGTGATTTCAAGACCCCTGAAATTGAAACTGAAAACTGAAACTGAAACACTGCACAGAACTCCCTCTGCCGCAGCAGTATCGCTCCCGCAAGAGCAAGCTCTCTCTAACTTCCACTGCCGCAGCAGTGACGCTCCCGCAGGAGCTAGCTCTCTCCAACTTCCACCGCCGCAGCAGTGACGCTCCCCCAGGAGCCAGCTTCTAATTGCATCTGATAGAAATTCAACTGTCAATTTATAATTGAAAGGTTTTACTTATGCTTTTTACAAACCATACTGATTTTGTTATTTCTTGAGTGTATTTAGACGTCTGTAACCAAAGTAATTTCAAGACTCCCTTTAAGTCTATGATATGCTTTATAAGTCTATGATATTTGGATGAACCCCTGCTCAGGGCTTATTCAAAGCCAATAAGGTTGTGATCTTTCATAAACTTTGATATTCCGATCTCCAACAGGTAAGTTTGTTTCGACAGGTAAGTTCGTTTTGAAATTAAATATGCAACATGCATCTGACATAAATTCAACTGTCAATTTATAATTGAAAGGTTTTACTCATGCTTTTTACAAACCATATCGATTTTGTTATTTCTTGAGTGTATTTAGACGTCTGTAACCAAAAGACTACAACACTGAACAGAACCCCCAATGCCGCAGCAGTGACGCTCCCGCAGGAGCAAGCTCTCTCTATCTTCCAGCTCTCTCTAACTTTCACTGCCGCAGCAGTGACGCTCCCGCAGGAGCAAGCTCTCTCTATCTTCCAGCTCTCTTTAACTTCCACTGCCGCAGCAGTGACGCTCCCGCAGGAGCAAGCTCTCTCTATCTTCCAGCTCTCTCTAACTGCCACTGCCGCAGCAGTGACGCTCCCGCAGGAGCAAGCTCTCTCTATCTTCCAGCTCTCTCTAACTTCCACTGCCGCAGCAGTGACGCTCCCGCAGGAGCAAGCTCTCTCTATCTTCCAGCTCTCTCTAACTTCCACTGCCGCAGCAGTGACGCTCCCGCAGGAGCAAGCTCTCTCTATCTTCCAGCTCTCTCTAACTGCCACTGCCGCAGCAGTGACGCTCCCGCAGGAGCAAGCTCTCTCTATCTTCCAGCTCTCTCTAACTGCCACTGCCGCAGCAGTGACGCTCCCGCAGGAGCAAGCTCTCTCTATCTTCCAGCTCCCTCTAACTGCCACTGCCGCAGCAGTGACGCTCCCGCAGGAGCAAGCTCTCTCTATCTTCCAGCTCTCTCTAACTTCCACTGCCGCAGCAGTGACGCTCCCGCAGGAGCAAGCTCTCTCTATCTTCCAGCTCTCTCTAACTTCCACTGCCGCAGCAGTGACGCTCCCGCAGGAGCAAGCCCTCTCTATCTTCCAGCTCTCTCTAACTTTCACTGCCGCAGCAGTGTCGCTCCCGCAGGAGCAAGCTCTCTCTATCTTCCAGCTCTCTCTAACTTCCACTGCCGCAGCAGTGACGCTCCCGCAGGAGCAAGCTCCCTCTATCTTCCAGCTCTCTCTAACTGCCACTGCCGCAGCAGTGACGCTCCCGCAGGAGCAAGCTCCCTCTATCTTCCAGCTCTCTCTAACTGCCACTGCCGCAGCAGTGACGCTCCCGCAGGAGCAAGCTCCCTCTATCTTCCAGCTCTATCTAACTTCCACTGCCGCAGCAGTGACGCTCCCGCAGGAGCAAGCTCCCTCTATCTTCCAGCTCTCTCTAACTTCCACTGCCGCAGCAGTGACGCTCCCGCAGGAGCAAGCTCCCTCTATCTTCCAGCTCTCTCTAACTTCCACTGCCGCAGCAGTGACGCTCCCGCAGGAGCAAGCTCCCTCTATCTTCCAGCTCTCTCTAACTTCCACTGCCGCAGCAGTAACGCTCCCGCAGGAGCAAGCTTCTAACTTCCACTGCCGCAGCAGTAACGCTCCCGCAGGAGCAAGCTTCTAAAATCATTCATCTGCCCTCCCGAACTCACATTTTTCCCCCCTCAGCCATAACTTCGCAATTCTTTGGGGGGTCATCAAAATCTTTAGCGGCTGTCCGACTAGATTGCAATTTTTGGGGGAGTGCTCCAGGTTCGGGCTGAATACCGAGCTCGGAGCCCTCTCCTCGGACAGCACGCCAAATATGCTTACCATTTATTGCTCCTGAATCATTCGTAAGTGTGAACTCGTGAAATGATGTTTTATTAACAAAGTTCGGGAGGAGCACGTTCAAATGATTAACACAATCAACACGTCACCAGCAATTACTCCTCATCCTATCAGCGGGAGAGGAAGCATGTATATATAGACATGTTTGACTCACCTACAGCTCTTTCACATTTTCCGGCATCCCTCCACCACCCCAACTCCTCACACTTAATTGTTCCTATCAAAGTCAGGATATGGGGGGAGTGCTCCAGGTTCGGGCTGAATACCGAGCTCGGAGCCCTCTCCTCGGACAGCACGCCAAATATGCTTACCATTTATTGCTCCTGAATCATTCGTAAGTGTGAACTCGTGAAATGGTACAGGTCTTGCAGACTCACAGAATGTTTATGTATTCAACTGTGGTGCTTTTCCATAGTTTTGATGTTTTGGGCTGTTGAATTCTTATCTAAAAATGTCAACAACCAAAAAAATCTCTAGTTCTTTCATTCCACTGTGGTGCTTCTCGAATATTTAAATGCAAAATCGCATTCTTTATGAATGTCCCCTTATTTATTTTTATTCCACTGTTCTGCACTTGCATTGCTGTAGTTGTGCCTTGTGGCTCTTTGTTCATTATACAGGATTCTAAATGTTTCTCTAAAGCTTGCTTTCTGTAGCTTTTCGGTCCACTGCCTTGAGTCTGGCATTTTTAAACACAAATATATACTTACATAAATCACCTTTAAATGGACTAGAAATACTGGTATGAACATAAGCTGAAAGTGATGCATGATTCACTCCCCTCTGAGGTGTTTGGTCAATGTAACTCTAAGGTCAGGGAAATGATCTAGAGATAAGAGAAGAGAGGGTGAAGGTGGAGTCAGTTACTCTCTGTACCAGGGAGAACTTTCTGTAAAGTCACCCCTCTGAAAAAGTGATAAGGCAACAGCTTTATTTTCTTTCCGTCTACCTTGTTTTTTTCTTTTTTTTCTCTCTGTAGAGGACAGAAGTGAGACCACGTGTGGCTCGTCCATTCTCTGTGGTGGTTGCTATAGATTTTGGCACTACCTCCAGTGGCTATGCCTTTAGTTTCACAGAAGATCCTGAGACCATTCACATGATGAGGTAATTATGACATTTGCACAAATCTGTCTTTTTTATTTTGTTGAGTTTTTATAACCCCTGCACATTTCTTAACCTACATTTCTTCCTGTTTTTCTAACAGACGGTGGGAGGGTGGTGATCCTGGTGTAGCCAATCAGAAGAGTCCAACCTGTCTACTGCTGACCCCTGACCTCCGGTTCCACAGTTTTGGTTTTGCAGCTCGGGACAGCTACCATGACCTTGACCCAGAGGAGGCCAGGCATTGGCTCTACTTTGACAAATTCAAAATGAAAATCCACAGCACCAGTGTAAACAAAACATCAATTTTTCTATTGCCTGTGTTTTTTTAAATCAGAATTTATTCAGACTGTCTGTCAGAAGCAAAGCATAATAGGAGTTGATTATCTATGACATTTCTGTCAGCATTTCTGCAACAGTCTTTCTTGGTTTTCTTTAGGATCTATCTATGGAGACTGAGCTGGTGTCAGTTAGTGGAAGAAGAGTTCGAGCCATTGAGGTGTTTGCTCATGCCTTGAGGTTCTTCAGAGAACATGCTTTAAAGGTGAATACACACACACACTTAATTATTTATGTATATATATTATAATGAACTATAATTTGCTAATTCTTTACAGTTTGTCACAGTTAGTTTAATCTCATTCAGTCATTATTGATTATTTGATTATTGATCTCATTCAGTAATTATTGATTTCGAGGAACTATCTCAGTCCTATATTTGATTACTGATTAGTTGAGCTTATTTCCATATTACTTAATATTAGTTGCTGAAGTGTTCATGTTGTACTTCTCATTTGTACTGCATTATTCTGCCCAATTACCTATTAAAGATGGACCATTATTCTAAAGTGTTGCCGAAATTATGTAAAATTAAAATTGTGCAATTAAAATGTAATCCAGCATGCTCAAGGTACTGGTATGGACTCCAGCCTAAATAGCAGAATTTCTGAAATATATATATATATATATATATATATATATATATATATATATATATATATATATATATATATATATATATATATATATATATATATATATATATATATATATATATATATATATATTTTTTTTTTTTTTTTTTTTTTTACATTTCATCCTAAAAATATATATAATTTCTTTGTACTTGTTTTTGACTGACCAGTTACCTGAACATTTTAATCTGTGAAATACACTTTTTCCAGTACTGTTATTGTTTATGTTATTCTTTTACTTATTTAGGCATTTCTTGCCTATTTTATTTGTGCAATATAAATCACCATCTGGGGCCAAACTGAACATGAACCACCAGTCTAATGTAGAGCAGCAGTGTGCTGCGGCATTGGTTTAAAACGTTCAGGATGTACTTTTCCTTTACTCAAACAAGAACACATCCAGTCACTGTGAACAGTGGGGGTCAGGGAAGGTGGATGTTCTGGGCCAATGTGTAATCAGTCTTGGCTGGACCCAAACCTTTTTCCTCCTGCTTCCTGAAGCCGCTGAAGGCTTGTGGGAAAACACTAACATGGAGATTTCTACCAAACCTCCGGCCGTGCATCTTGAAGGTCATGAGTTCGGAACATCACTGTACATTTTAAAGCGGACCGGAAATAAGGGATATCAATAACTAATTCAAGTATGAAAATGTTATCTGTGGAATGTAGTTTAGATAAGAGTTGGAAAATGTGTAATGTTTGTGTGCGTGTATGGATGTATGTACTTTTCAGGAGGTGAAGGAGCAGTCCTCCTCTGTGCTGGAAAGTAATGAAGTACGATGGGTCATCACTGTACCTGCAGTGTGGCGGCAGCCAGCCAAGCAGTTCATGCGAGAAGCTGCGTATTTGGTAATGTAACACTGATCTGAGATCATTTTCCACCACAAATGCGAAAAATTACACATATTCAAATACACACACTTTCTCTTTCTTCCTCTTACTTATTGTTTTCTTTCTCTTTCTTTCTTTTATTTCTCTTCCTTCTCTCATGCGCACATATACACAATTGCACACTCTCACATTGAATGCCCCCCAGTGCAGTTCAGGAAACGTGCGTATATGAAAAGGAATGCAATAGTCACTGCACACATACAGTAAATGAGAATGTTGAAATAGGAGAAAAATAGTGTGCCAAGAGGGTGACTATAACCTGATGTCCATTATATATGTGTGTGTGTTTGCCTGTGTGAAATGTACAGTATTGCAGACTTCCTTATGAGCAAAATAATAAAACAATAAATCAATAAAATATATTATTCTTTACATTCAAAGACTGTTGATTCGATCACCACCAGCTGCTCAGACTTAAAGACCGCTGAAATCCCCCCCGCGGTTATACCTAAACTAGCCAACATCTCTACATATTAAACAGGCCAGTGTCAGAACTGTTTTTGTTTCAAGTAACCCTGGATCTTTCTCTCTCACTACCTTATTAGAGGTAAGGCAGGCTGAGGTTATTTTCCTCTTTGCAATGTCACAGAGGTTAAACAATGCAAGAGACCAGCACACAAACACAGGAAACCACGCCTGTCCCAGCAAAGCAAGAGAGGGGGAACGAGGCAGCCCACCACCTCCAATCATAACTCCATAATCAACTGGGGCAATGTGCTGATACATGTACTGAAACCTTCTTTCTGTTTATTTTGGTTACCATGCTACCTGCACTCATTGTATAGTAAACATGGTGTTTATATTTTGTCGTAACTTTTGATTTTGTGAACTTTTGAGTTTTAGGAAGAAAGTTTGAGCAGTGCATACTCATAAAATATATTAATGCTAGGGTGTAGTGGATGGGTGCTATGCAGTTGTTAAGGTGTTCTGATCGTTCTTGCTTACTAAATTACTGGTTGCTAGAGTGTTCTGGGTAGTTGCTTGGGCATTGCTATGGTGTTTGACTGTCCTGAGATAAAAATAACCCAATGTACCATACAGTTCAACATTACTAGTACTTTTCATATGTCTAAGTTTGAATTTCTCCAGACCAGGGCTAGCCCAAACTTTGTTGGTACCCTTGGAAAGATAGCACTCAGACACACGCTCCCACAAGACAATTCTGCTCAGTTTTGCTATTGTCAAAACTATAACTTTGGTAATTGCGCTGTCGTGCTTAATTAATACATTATGCTAATGTATTTTTGATCATGTCATGATACAGGCAGTTAAATTAGTCCACAACATTACGTGTCCTACTTTTAATTTAATTGACGACAACATTGTTATCGTAAACATAATGTCATCTAAATTACTAGAAACACAAGCCAAGGTTCCATTATAATCAATGAAAGTGTCTACACTGCGCAATGAATCTTTAATTCACATTATGTTTACACTTTGTTTGTTATAATGAGAGGATTTGTAATGAAGGATCTGTTGGCTTCATTGCTCAACACTGCAAAAACATGTTGTAAATAGAAACCCTTGATGCTCTCCAAATCGCAAACACAAATTTGCACTTGAGCATTTGTTAAATCATTTTCACCAACATGAAACTATTTAAGTTTCAACTGAGGGTGCTTTTGCTTTTATTTGAGGATGCTTCGCCCCCTGTCATTTTGTGGCTCAAGTAACTGCCTATGTTGCCTATGCTACAGGCCGGCCCTAAAACAATCTGGGCATTAGTGGTGGGGAAAAGTGTCACTCTTTCTACAGATTATATCATTACTTATGCCAGTAGATTAGAACAAGTTTCTTTATGAGTGAATTTATTCAGTTATTCACTGATTCATTCAAAACCTTAATTCATTCAGGAACAAAATAAATATCTTTCACTCAACTGATTTGTTCAAAAACAAATTCATTTAGTAATAATAATAATAATTCATTACATTTATATAGCGCTTTATCATAGACACTCAAAGTGCTTTACATGGAAGAGGGAATCTCTTCAACCACTACCATGTGCAGCATTCACCTGGATGATGCGACGGCAGCCATATTGCGCCAGAACGCTCACCACACACCAGCTTATTGGTGGAGAAAAGACAGAGTAATGAAGCCAATTAGAGTAGGGGATGATTAGGAAACCATTATGGACAAATTTGGCCAGGATTTACACCTGTTCTTTACGAACAACATCCTGGGATTTTTAATGACCACAGAAAGTCAGGACCTTGGTTTAACATCTCATCCGAAGGAAGGAACTAAACGCCACACTTTGTGTTGCTTAAAAACTGTTGATTAGTGTAAATGACTCAAAATTAACTCAAAATCTGCTAATTAAGGCTCATGTTGTTTATTTTATTGAAGGCAGGTTTGGTGACTCCGGATTCTCCTGAACAGCTCCTCATAGCTCTTGAACCAGAGGCGGCATCCATCTACTGCAGGAAGCTCCGTCTACACCAGGTCATCGATCTCAGTCAACGACCAGTAACCAATGGTTTAGATGTAGATGCCTCCCGCCCTTTCGATTCCAGTTTTAGGCAGGGTAAGAAAACACCCCCCCCCCCTTTTTTTTCTAAACCAATTAGCATTATGCAATATTACTTGCTCTTAGATTGATCCTGGGAAAGAGTCCAAATCTCTTGCTTTGAGTGTATCACATTTCTCTATAAATATTAAATCGGAACCATGCTTAAAGCGTGGGGAGTACAGGACTCTCTTTCATCCCTTGAAAACAGAGTGCTGTTTTAGTTTTGTTTGGGTATGTGCGGGTTTATGCATGAAGGACAGTCAGATTGATCCAGAACCAAGTGGGACTTAGCAACTATGAGTGCATGTGGTTTGGGTTAAGACAGAAAGAAAGGGATGACATTTTCTGGAAGGTTAGATTGTCCCCTGAGGTCACAGAGCTGAAAAAACTCTGAAACTTGCTTGATAAATTATAAAAGATAAAAAAGTATGGGGCTCTTTTACAAACACTTGTTTCACATTAATATACAACATAAAGTAAAGCACTAGTAGAGACTATCATTCATTCCTGTTATTACACTCAAACAAAATATACTTATGCTTATACACACACACATTTCACATTATAATTGGAACAAGGTGCTGCAGACCATGAGCTCACCCTCCTCTGGACCACTTCCACTAGTTTCACTGGATGATCCCTTTTGTTTTTTATTTCTTTAATGCATTTTTACTAGCTTGCTATTTCAAAGCGTAAATGTTCCTAGTTGTATTCTCCCAAAGCATGTTTTACAATTAGACAGTAGTCAGTAGACAAAGTATTAAGAGATACAAGTACACACTTTTTTGTTCCAAGGAATTTTTATTTTTTTATTTACACTTAAATGTGTTTTTGTGTGCTTTTTTCAGTTGTTAATATGAATATGAAAATTTTTCCTGAAAACCTTTTGGCATGTCTTATTTTTGCTGCTTTTGAAATTTGTTTAAATGTGTTTTTAATGCATTGATTGATTTGTATTGACTTCCATTCTTACTTATTGTAAAACTATTATATAAATGACTTGACAATTAAAAGTACAATTTTAATTCAAACAGAAATGTCCTGTTATGCATGTACACATAATGTTGAACATGTTAATTGAAACATTAAACTAGTGAAACTAGCAAGTGTGACAAGTCTGTTTTCAAAGAGTTCCTTCCAGTCAAAAGGGTGGGGGTAGACACTAGTCCAAATACTGTAGTTTAATTCATCATTGTCTGTTCTCTCATCTAAATTAAGACCTTCTGCACATCATTCATCACTGTCTCTGTTCTAGTAATTAAAGTTCAAATCAGTTTATTTTACTTTTTCCCTCTTTGTCTTGTTTCAAATGATTTTTCATATTGTAATTGGTTCCAGATTGTCCCCAAAGCATAGTTAAGTTTCTCTTCTTTGTGTGCTGCAAGCTGTGGGAACGTCTGTATTTTCTAGTGTTGACAGACTGTACCTGAAAAGAAAATGTTTGAATTAATGCATTCCATAAAAAGAGTTCCTCAGGAAAATAGCATCCAGTATAGCCTCAGTAACCCTGAAAGTGAAGCAGAGATCATTCTTAGTTTAGCAGGTGAATATTCACTAAAAGCACCCACTATAAAACTGCAGCCATGAAACAAGCTTGTTTTATTAGGTATAAGAGTATAAGAGACTTGTAAAGACTAAGTAAAGTGTGCTCACATCTCAAAGATCATGTAAAAAAAAAGCTTTAGCTTCGTTAAATCAGGGTCTGTTTAGCAGGTGGCCTTATTATTGATCCAGATATATGCAGTCAAATGTGATAAGTCTTTGATTAATGCTGCCCATGTGTGAGTGATTCATAGATTAAAGGAAGTCAATGTTTCTTTCAGCCCGTGAGCAGCTCCGCAGAGCAAGACATAGTCGAACGTTTCTGGTGGAGAGTGGTACTGGAGAATTGTGGTCTGAGATGCAGACAGGTAAGAAATGAAGACATACATTTTTTTTAGCTACAAAAATGAGGACATACGAGAAACTTCTATTGATTAAAATAACAAAGGCTGCAATAAACGAAATGGCATCTTGTTGTCTTTAGGGTATATAAGGTGCTGATAGTGTAACAAATTAAACACAAATCTGCTATAATAAAGTATTTTTTTGTGTGTGTGATTCTTTGATCATACTACAATTCACTACAAGTACAATACCTTCCAGGGTAATATATGTAATGTACTGCTTACCCCCATTTTTCACGCAAGATGAAACCTTTCTGTCTTAAAACATGATTACCCCTAGACACACTTTCTTGTTCCTTATATGCATATAATGTTGTTTATTTGACTCTAATTGCTGTGCATATGTGTAAGAGACCCTCATTATAGAGCAATCATTGGTATGTTATTACTGGCTGCACGGTCTGAGCGCATGCTGCAGTGTGTGTGTGCGTGCAGTGCTCTCTGCATGACTGGCACAATGACAAGGTGCAGGGTCAAAATAATCAGATCTCTAGCTCCAGATGTTTCCTGAGAGAGAGAGAGAGAGAGGATTGAGAAGGAGAGTTTATTATGATCTTACTCAGATACAGATCATTTTAAATTTCTCATAGTCTCTTGCAGTTCTTAATAGTGAACACGTGCTTATAGATTCACAAAGAGGATGCCATTTTCCATTAAACTGAGTTTTTCCACCACTGTAAACAAACAAGAAACACACTTTCCTGACTAGTTAACTAAAGTCAACTGGCAGGAGCCACTTTTATCTCGGATTGTATCATAAATGTCTGAAGGCTGTTTGGTAGAAGATCTTCCTGACTGCAGCAGATCTGAGAGAGAAGAACGGGATGTTACTGTTGCTTTAAAAATCTGGTAACAATTATGAAGGATGCAATGAGACACACTAAGGTCAAGTTTAAATAATCATGTGCATTCTCAAAGGTGATAGGTACATTGTGGCAGACTGTGGCGGTGGAACAGTGGATCTGACGGTGCATCAGATTGAGCAGCCACAGGGCACTCTGAAGGAGCTTTACAAAGCCTCAGGTTAGTTGAGGAACTAAGCCAACTCTTCATCACACTTTCAACTACTTCCTGTCATATATTATCTTCGTCTCAAAGATCTAAATATTAAAGTGAAATGATAGGGCAGTGCTGAAGTGAACAGTCATGCTTCATGTTTTCAGTCATGAGCAAATTTGATTTCAGTGTTGCTGCACATTTTTTTGCCAAGTGGGACATGTTCCCGGATCAACGACCCTGTCTTAAATTTGTCCTTAAACCCATGTTGTCCTCCGAGTCCTCACTTAGGTGATAAAGTGCAGAATGTATAGTAGTTTGCTATGAGAGTGGGGTAGGGTGGGGGGTTGGAGGGGTTGGAGCGGTGGGCGATTCCAATCCTGCATCTGAGGGCCACCTTCCAGCAGAAGGCATATTCCAATCGGAAGTGGCACCCCTATGCCCTACACAAAACCAAGGGCAGAACCCTTTAAGTGGAGATTTTGGAGGGTGCTGGGCACTTGTGTGTTTGGAATGCACTTGGCGATGGGAGCAATGCAAGAGCATGTAATTAGCTTCATATGGAATATTATCGCAACAACGCTAGGTAATGACAACTTTAATGTTTTATTATTGCTATTAATATGATACTCTGGGTCACATGACCATAAACTATTAAATTACTTCCTTGAAGTGACCATTGCATGTTCCCTTCACTATCTTATGGAAGGGGCCTTCATAAAGGGATTCACTTGTTAATTTTTGATTTGGATTGCCCCTACAACCTGGCATCCCTTTATCAAAGTGCCCTTCAAAGGAACAAAAACGACATTTGGAATTTGCCCAGTGCTCCAGCCCTAAACACCCCTGGTTTAAAGAAAGGGGCAGGGTTAGGCTTAGCACTCTAGAGTTGGGTTTCAACCTATATTCTTATCAACCTATCATTTATCTGACTTTAGGGATAGTTAATGGTTAGGTTTGGTGACAGGGAAAGGACATAAATGTTTTTTCAAAACCAACAAATCAAATCATTCTTTGCAAAATGTTTATCTTTAGATGGGATGAAATGAAAGCTGGTAAATCTTGACTGTTCGCTTCAGCCATGCCAATCCTGAAAAAGATCTGATACTGAAAGTCAACTTGATTGATCATGGTTATTTTATAGGATTTCGTTTAGAACCGAAGAAAATAAGGTGAACTTGAGGTTGCGTTGAGTGGCACGTAACCTAAACTTAAATGTTACATATACATGTTTCTCTTTTAGGGGGTCCTTATGGAGCAGTTGGTGTGGATCTTGCCTTTGAGGCCATGTTGTGTCAGATCTTTGGGGCTGACTTCATTGAAAGTTTTAAAGCAAAACGTCCAGCAGCTTGGGTAGACCTCACCATTGCATTTGAAGCCCGTAAGCGCACAGCGGCCCCTGGCCGGGCCAACTCATTAAACATCTTACTGCCCTTCTCTTTCATTGACTTCTACAAACGACACCGGGGGCAGAGTGTGGAGACTGCCCTACGCAAGAGCAAGTAAGTCTGACTCAGTGAGAGCTTTATTTGTTTCACAGACAGGGCTTAGATTAAACCAGGATTAGGCCGTACTTCAAAGTACAGTAAGTAGCATTGAAGTAGCTTTTATAAATGTGCCATAGGAAGAAAAACCAAGACATTACTGATGTGCATCTAGAGACAAAACAATGGCACTGACATATTTTCATATATGTCTGTGCAAGCTGATTTCAGTTAAAACAACTCAAAAATTAATTTTACTCTGGGACTAGACAAGCCTTTTGTGGAAAACCAGGGGTATGTCTTTGAAAGTGTAAGTATTTATGTTTTAACTTTGTATAATGTTTTCTATCAGTATGAATTTCATAAAGTGGTCATCTCAAGGGATGCTGAGATTCACTGCAGAGGCCATGAATGAGCTTTTTCAGCCAACCATCAACAACATAATAAAACATATTGGTAAGAGAAGTCTCTCAAACAAACACTAAGTAGGAGACCAGTATTTAATTCTCTGATATCTTGTCAATTTCTCTCACCCTACCAGAGAACCTGATGCAGAAGGAAGAAGTAAAAGGTGTGCGTTTTCTCTTCTTGGTTGGAGGATTTGCAGAATCGCCAATGCTTCAACGCGCAGCCCAGAACGCATTAGGGCGAAACTGCCGTATCATAATTCCACATGACGTAGGTCTAACCATCCTGAAGGGTGCAGTCTTGTTTGGACTTGACCCCACTGTTGTCCGCGTACGCCGTTGCCCCTTAACGTATGGTGTTGGAGTTTTGAACCGCTTTGTGGAAGGCCGACACCCTCGTGACAAGCTACTGATCAAAGATGGCCGAGAATGGTGCACCGACATCCTGGACCGCTTTGTTTGTGTTGATCAATCGGTGGCTTTGGGTGAGGTTGTGAGGCAGAGCTACACTCCAGCAAGAATAGGACAAAGGAAGATCATAATCAACATCTACTGCAGCGACACTGATGATGTAACCTACATTACCGACCCCGGAGTGAGGAAGTGTGGTGCCATCACACTAGACCTGCTTGAGTCAGGGGCAGTCACAGCTAGTGCTGGTGAAAACGGCAAAGGATCTGCATTTGAACGCAGGGAGATTCGCACTACCATGCAGTTTGGAGACACTGAGATCAAAGTCACAGCTGTTGATGTGGTAACCGGCCGACTGGTGCGGGCATCAATTGACTTCCTGTCCAACTGATTCTACTATGCTGATTCTGGAGAGAACTGGAACTCGTAGAATGCAAGGGACATTTAATGACAACTGATCTCAATCAAATGGTCTCAAATAACTTTGAGTTTTGAGTTTCAACATCTGGATGCTTAAAGATTGCAGATGTCAAAACTAGAGGGCTGAATGATAAACTGTGATGTTATTGGGTTACTGTTTCATTGTGCAAAGCACTAACTAGACTGTCTCTGTATTAAATGTACTTATTATGTACTAATTATGAGTAATGAAAATCTATATGTCAAGAGCAACAGACAATTTTAATTAGACCTTCTATTTGTGAAGAATAGCAGGAAATGCATTTACAGAAAGGACCAAACAAGCTAAAACAGCATCATTTCTGTAATTATATTTCCTGTCAAACCAATAATTTCCATTTCCTGGAAGTATTTCCAATTCCGTTATAGCTTTTGATGTTTATCAGCATCGCACTCTCAATAAATATACGTTATATTCTTTTTAAGTTTGCAGACACTTTGTATTTAAATTGATTTATCAAATAAGTCCTCTGAAGTTTTATTTTTGTAAACATATACTCTATAGCTAAACATGAGTCATTTTAAACTTGTATCAAGACAGAGGTTGTTTATAAACCATGGTTGCACCACCTGGAGGTCAGAAGAGGAAGTAATCATTTGGAATGATGTTAAGGTCACTTTTCTAGTTTCCTAGGTACAAAGTACGTAGTTACATTTTGAAATGCGACTTGAAAGCATTTTATTTGTAGTTTGTAGTTAATGATCTGCTCCAAGAAACATCTTAAGAAATGTGTGTTCTTCCAGCACAATTAAAATAGCTAAAACCAAGGAAAACTACCTCTAAAGACTTTAAATTATTCCAGGTCTAAGTTTCTGTTTTTGTTGATATGTGCCTGATATGAACTTTAAATAACATTTGAAATATTCTTTAGCTTTTCACCTATCAGTTTAATTCTTAATTTCAGAAACCTACTTCAAAGACATTACATTAAACATGCTAGACAACCAGTTCAACATAAGCAGATCGAGCTTGGTGTTAAATGATAAAATACAATGTCAGAATAGTCCTTTAAATAGAATTTAGTTTGATACTTACTATGAAACCGTTGGTATTGCATTGGTATTGTATTATATTACTTAATCATATGACTGAAAATAAAGTTATTTTTCTTTAAATGTTTCCCAGATCCACTGTATAGTCCCTTCTCACTCATCACTGAAAAGAAAACCTCACACAAATGTTTAGAAGCAAAAGTACTGATTTTAATGGTCCAATAAATAGTTCCACCAAACGACCAACACAGGAACATATCTCAGTAGAGTGCCTGCATATCAGTGCTTACACAGATCTACAAACTGACCACTGTTATTTTGAGTGCATGTATAGTTTGTGTGTTCTCAGACTATAACAAAACAACATTCAAATCTCCAACCGATGATACAATCCCCATAGATCTGGAACATTTACATTTTATTCTGTTTCAGCCTTTTTGAACACACAGAAATGCATGGATTTAGTGGGACCAGGGAGTAACAAAACAGGTCAAGGAAACAAATCAAGGCCTTATGTGGCCAGCATTTGTTTTAACCTTCTGTAAGTCCAGAGGCCCTGCCCAAGACACTGCTGGGGATGGGAGTGGATTAGTGGGCGTGTTGGGGTCTGCCACGACCTCTTCCTCTACCAGCAGGGGCTGGGCCATCAGCAGAGGAGCGAGGGTTCTTGATGGTCTCATCCACGGAGAGAATGAGGCATGCAGCCTCAGAAGCAGCGGTCAGGGCATTGATGCGTACAACAGAGGGCTCCCAAACACATGCCTGGAAGTTATCTGCTATATCTTCATTATTTATGTCCACTCCATACCACATGCCACCCTGTGGGAGAGGGAGATTATGCAAATGTACATTACAACATCAACATTACATGATTAAATAAATGTGTTCCAGCATGACTTGTGTAGCTACCTGTGCATGCTTGGCCCTCAGTTTATTCAAGATATTGGTAGCATCAAAGCCTGCATTGTCACACAGCTGTCTGGGAATGATCTCCAGGGCTTTGGCATACGCTCCGATCAGCAGCTGCTGTTTGCCTGGAATTGTTCTAGAGTAATCCCTCAGATACTTTGAAAGCTCCATCTCTATAGCACCACCTCCAGCAACAATTGAGTCGTTCTGTCATGGGAAACAGGGAGTGTGTTAATGATTATTATTTTTATTACTTAAATGCCTAAGAAATTTGTCTCCCCCTGCTGGCAGTTCATAAAACACAAATTTCAGCATGTCATCATTCCCCACCATAATTTGATAATTTTCTCATTTCATTGGCACCAGAACATTTTGTTGTATAAATATTTGATAATAGAATATTAAATAAAACAACATTTTATTCTAGCTTAATGTATTTTTTGTATCAATACTTGTGTGCAATTGACATTAAAAAAAGAAGCATATTTTGAAAGATTGGGCTGATAAGGCCAAATTTACACCATAATGCTTCAGACTTTAATGCTAAGTGTTCTCTTCATGCAACGTTTTCAACAGTCTTTCCTCACAAGGAAAGACCAGCCAAGGAAAATCAAAGACAAGATGATATCTGCAGTTGTAATCATAGCAAGAGATGCTAAAACGTTTCATACCTTGATTGCTCTGCGCACAATCATAATAGCATCGTGCAGTGAGCGTTCTGTCTCTTCCATGAACTGCTCTGCGCCCCCTCTCAGGATGAAGGTGCAGGTCTTGGCTTTTGGGCAGCCTTTAAAGACGTTGTATCTGTAATGAAATGCATGAATGTTCATGTGAAATTATTTATTATATTAAAATAAACAGTTTCATGGACATAATTACATCTTGTATTAATGCAAGAAAAAAAAACAACAACAACATACCTTTCTCCTCCAACCTGCACTTCCTCAAAGAGCTCACACTGCCCAAGAACATCATCAGTCAGGGCACCAACACTGGTCTGGATAGAGCCACCACAGGCCTGGAGAACACATTACAACTGCTTTAACAACTACAGGGTCAACAACACATTCAGAGCGATACATCAGTGCATGTGCATAAGGAAACAGACAATGGAAATATACTCAATAATACTACTAAGTTCTGCAGATTTTTGTATGCCAAAACCAATAAAAGAGTTTTAAACAAAGACTGGTACTGAATCACAAAAGATGTACTTATACATAGTCAAAGGTAACTGACAGGACACAAGATACCATCGTACCATCATAGTTCTCTTGAGATCTTCCTCCACAACACGGCCCGCACAAAACAGATCTCTGTCTGCAAAGTACTGTGTGGCCACATCTCCGATGGGCAGCTTGGACAGCACCACTTTAGCGCCAGATTTGTAGATCTTCTCCAGCTTATCATACAGAATGTTCCATTCAGCATCAACAATGGCCTGATATTCCTACAAACAGACACATAAACATGAGGGAATACAACCGTATACATGGGCCATGACAGTTTACTGACAATGTCTGTTAGGGCAAATATTAGCTTGAGAACTTTAGCACTCGTCAGTGTCACTTCAATAAAATAACTTGTAGAAGCTACTAGAATCAGATAATATTATTGAGCCTTTTCCCACTTCTGCCAATACATCACTCCATCTTAAAAATACACCATCAGTAACTGTTTCAATCTTAGTTGAACCCAAGCTTCTCACGGCCCAGCCCTTTCATTATACTTGATATACTTGATAAGTACATTCAAAAACCTGACAGTGAAGAGCAGTACTGACCTCCACAGAGTTCACGCGAACCTCAGCGTTGTCCTTCTCTGCCTTCAACTCCAGCTCAATGTTGAGTAGTGCAATCCTCGGGTTCACATAGCGCTTGGGCTGCATCTCAAAGCCGGCATAGGAGAAGGTCTTCTTGAATGCAACACCAGCCACAAGCTGAGACTCCTGATAGACCACAAAAAAGTGTAAATTTAAGGTCTTGTTGTGCTGCAGTCTGTCAAAAGAACTTAAAATGCAATGTTTAAACACCATAAAGTGAAAGTTTTATTATTTGCAAGTGTTTCGTCTTGAAAATTACACATTCAAGTGATTTTACACCATTCCAGCACAAGACGAGGCAAAAGAACTCAATTCGGTACGTGTGCTGTTATCTGTGACACACGATGTGAACGCACACAGAAAACCGCGTTTCAGACGCGCAGACACCTCACCGATTCATCTTTCACATCTCTTTAGGTAAAGTATTCTAATAAAGAGTTGGTTAAGTGAAAGTAAAAAGTTGAGAAAGAAATTGGAAGCATTTCATTAAAAAGGAGGTCTAGGTCTTAAAAAAGTGACATCAGCCAATAAATACCTTCTGCTGTCTACATCAATGTTAAACAATAAGCGTTTTAGTTCTCTCCCTCCTATTATGTTTTTGTTCTTGCTGCTCTGAAAAATGATTCGATCCACGTCTCAAAAACTGTAATATAATACGTGAGTTTTGTAATCTGTTGAACCACTTTTTTTCTCTGTAACAATTTGCAACATTAAAATGTATGAAGTCTAGCGTCTTAAAATGTGTGTGAAAAAAACGTGTGGTGTTTTTAGCAACCATTAATATACACTAGATTAGGAATGGGAAATGGCGGTTCGTAATGCCGCTGTCATGCAGAGTTTAGATCCAACCCTGATAAAAAAGGAAATACTTCACCTGCCTGTAGCCTTAGAAATCCTAAAGAAACAAGTGACTATACATATTTAACAAACACATTAAATATGCATATTTCCTTTATGAATAGGCAAAAAATCCTTTAAATCTAGAATACAACCCCCTCTCACCTCCAAAGCTCCACCCTGCACCTTCTTCACTCCAATCATCTTCAAAGGCAGCAGATCATCCAGCATCATCACTGCATCCACCACAATCTTGGAGAAGAAATCCTTCTGTCCTGCGATCAGCTTTGAGTTCAGAGCCGTAGAAGCACACTTCTCCAACAACCTCCTTTGTTCCCTGTGGTGGCAAGAGAGGATAAATGATCACCTCTGTCATACACATGACTATGTGATAGAGCACAGGGTCTGGACTCACTGCTCATCATCCTTTTTGACGGTAACAGAGATTTCTTTGATCTTTTTGACGGCGAGCTGGGTGGCGGTGCGGAAAGCTCTGATGATGGTCTGGGGGTGAAGCCCCTCCTCTACATATGGCTTCAACTGCTTCAGAAACTCAGCAGCAAGCAGAGTCACGGAGGTGGTGCCATCACCAACCTGAAGAAACAGGTATTGATGTATTGATGATACATTTGTGTTCTTAACTACTTGTACTTAAATTGCATAATTATCTTATAACTTGCTCAGTAAAGTACTAATTAAGAAACTGACATGACTGCCTCAAACCCCTTTAGCTGTGTTAACACTTTCAATATTGTAGTGTACTGCAGCTTTTATTAAATAAGCAAATAAAAAAGGAAAAACTATATATATTAAAACATTATAACTGCTAGCCTTTTACTAGAAAATATACTTTCTGAACTAAATCAGAATAGGTGTTTTACATAACAGCTAATGAATGTTTTTTTATTTTATTGTGCATTTAAGAATCATGTCAATCAGTGATCACCGAGACTCAAAACTACTTCCTGTCAGAGCAGCCTTAACATACAAACAAAGATCTTACCTCAGCATCCTGAGACCTGGCAATGTCTACCAGAGTCTTGGCTGCAGGGTGTACAACTTCCAGAAGCTTCAGAATTGTGGCTCCATCGTTAGAAATAGTTGCTTTGCCTGCAAGATATATAAATCACAGCATGAATCTTCCCAATCAAACAACACTTCTACACCTGATTATGGAAGTGCAGACTTACCTCTGTTATCCACAACAAGCTTGTCCATGCCACGGGGGCCGAGGGTGGTCCGCACAGCCTCTGCCACAACCTGGCAGGCATTGATGTTGCTCATCAGCTGCGGGACCCCCTGAGAGGAGTCTGTGCCCTCCTTCAGGAGGATGACTGGAGTGGGCTGAGAGAAGATAATCAAGAAGGGTTATAATCAATTACAAAAATTACATCACCTTTTGAAATAATCAAGTCATCATCATCAAACAACAACAACAAAGAAAACATTTAACACCAGACTACAGGAAAGTGTCCAGATGATGTTGCTTTTTCCATGCTCGTAGATTAAAATTTGCACTGATTTTTCCAAGTCTTCTATGGAGGAGTTTTGACAGTTCATGTAATTTACTAAACGATGATGCGACCTTTACTAATTAAAGAGTTTGCACATATATACTATAACGCATGACTCTGTACCACTAGGTACTAAAAATAGCTTTAAATCAGAATTAAACGTTTAATACAGTCACAGATATATTGCATTAAGGGGTGTAACCGGTTAACAGTTCACTACCTCTTTTCTCCTCTACCGGAAAGATGCTAAACAAAAGCCAATAACATTACATAGCAACCAAAACTATATTGTGAAATATAAAAGTGTAAACGAGTTACACATGCCGTACAAAGGTCATCTTTTGCACGTCGTGCTGTAATGCACATCTCTAAATTCTGCCTGTCGCCCTCAAACAGAGGAATGAATCGTTAGCAACCAAGCTAGCTAGCATCAACGTAACAATCAAACTTTATGTGTATTATCTCATTTAAAATAAAAAATAATTTCGCAGTCATGTCCCCTACGCTTTATTCTGTCTGGACGTTTGCGTCCCACCAGTAGGAGAAGAGTAAATAGTTAAGATGACGATGGATTTGATAGTAAAACAGGCATGAATGAGCACTCACCATCATGTTTGCGGGATAGAGGAGGACGGCGCCGGGTGAGGTACCCACAATGCACTTAGAACTCTCTAGAACACGAGCGTCTGTTGTTCAACTGCTGACAGCCAGCAGAGGGCGCCATTACTGTAGTTTTCATGGCTACTGCTACGCAACCCGGAAAGAGTATCCCCCCCCCCCCCCCCCACTTAATTAGGGTTAATTGTTATAGAAAGAAACTAAATAAAAAAACAATATTACGAGTCAATAAGTATTGAATTAGCTAACTAAACTCACAGGCCACAATATGTAAAACTGCCTGCTTTGCAGCTGTACCTACCTAAAATACTCACAATTTTCTAAATAAATAAGTAATATGTAGTATAAAATATCATATCACA
This sequence comes from Rhodeus uyekii, assembly GCA_037043235.1. Taxonomy (NCBI): domain Eukaryota; kingdom Metazoa; phylum Chordata; class Actinopteri; order Cypriniformes; family Acheilognathidae; genus Rhodeus; species Rhodeus uyekii. Next base: position 2,927,030 of record JAWRVZ010000007.1, read on the forward strand.
TTTAAAGGGGGTAAAATTGGTGAAGTGGGAAGAATATGGTAAAACTATCAGACATTTATATTTTATTTTAATCTTTGATTGACCAGTTTATTACATTTGTTTACATAGTGAGTATAAGTACAGTAAATAAATAAAAGTTTTGCATCATGAAAGCTACATTTACATGGGAAAGTAAATGATCTGTATACATACTAAAAGATCATTTAAATGGTTAAAACAGCACAGTAAACCTGAAAAACAAAATCAACAACAACAAAAAATTTATGCAATTAAGAAGGGATGAGATTGAACAGAGGTGATTTAAAAGCTAGGGATGTATGCAGATTATAGATTTCTTTTTTTCTCTTCCTCCCCCTTTCTCCTGTGCCTCTTATTATGTGCTGTATGGACCTATAAATAGATTTAGTTTTTGGTTTATATTGTTTTTTCCCCCTCATTTCTCTGCCTTAACAGGATTTTTTTCTTCTTTTTGGACTATAGAGAGATTATCCTTCAGAAGAATACGATTCTGGGCAAATTAAACAAACAGGCAAACATGCTGAAGGTTAACATGTACGTCACAGTGTTTAAAGCACAAATAACAACGCTCCGACTTCTCTCTGTTTCCCGCATGAACACACCCATGTACACACACATCAATGTTCAACATGGCCTGCTTTATGCTCTGTATTCTTCTCTGTATATTTAAGATGTCCTAGATGTAACAGCATATGCGGATACATTTTTTTTTTACCCAGTGTAACTACAGGCTTAGGCTGCTGTGGTTGGATGGTGAGGTTGGCGTATGTTTCCCTCTTGTGATGTGTCTGCAGTCTGTGGCTGAACTCGAAGCTCTCAGGGTTCCCTGTTTTAGACACATGTAATTATCAGACGTTATATATACCCGCCCTGCCTCGCCCTTATGGAGGGTACCTTTTAACTGGGATATTTCTGGCATCTATGGCAGTCGACCCACCCATTTGTGAAACTGCACAAGCTGAAGATTCAGTGTTATGTGAAATGTACCAGCCCCCATCCAGACACACAGAAATCTCTGACAAATATACAGTAGAACACAACCTGCCTTGCTGCAGAGCTAAGTCATGACTGGTCAAGCTAAGGGCTCTGAATGTGATTTGAGTTGTCAGTCAAACCCTTCAGAGCTGAGCCTTCCCTGCCAACCTTTACAAATTGAACTAGATCTCAGACACCCTGCTTAGCACTCAAAAGAGACCTACCACAGATCTCATTCACCCCAACCCTCTCTCTTCCTATCCCTCTGTCATTATCAACCCTCTTTCCAATCTCTCTTCCTTTACTGTACCCTTTAATGTGGCCATACCACTCCATATGTGTTTGCGTGATAGAGCTCAGGCTGTAATCACAAACATCAGTGATGAATGGGGGCTACTGGTGGCTTTTGGCACTGACAGTCTTTTCCTCCTCTTTTCTCTCCAGTCTATTACATGGACCACCAAGCACTGGGTGCCTCACGTGGACTACATGATTCCAACTATAGCACAGAAATTCAGCTAGACTGGTGAGATAAGGCTGGGTAGTTCTGGATCGTTCCGTTCTAGGAATACTGAAAACAGTAATTTAACCGTGACACAATGTTCTGAGAGATGGATGTACATTGGATTCGCACATCGTTAGATATTAAAGAGCAGTGCGGTGATTTGGATCCAAGAACTGGCATAGCAGGACTGAATCAGTTAAGAGAGCTCAATATTTAATTTCCGACATAATGCACCTATGTATGTCCATTCATGCGTTTTTTTGTTCCCTTATTTTTAAAGTACTTCCCACGTAATTGTCCACACATGTACAAGCAAATCAATGGCCAAAATTGTGGTGTATGTGCAGTTCTATAGGGTCATTAATCTCAACACTTGCATCATGCTTGACAATTAAAAAGTCAATCCATCACAACCTAATCAATACCCTCTTACTCTGAGGTGTTGGGGGTGTTTGTCTTAATATCTGTTTTGAACTTGCCATTAATAAATGCCATTAAGAAATTGTGTAAGTGTGTGTGTGTGTGTGTGTGTGTGTACTTGTATTTTGGCTGGTCCTCATTTTCGGAGACTCTTTTAAAGGCATGTTTGAGGACCAAGACTTGGTTTTACGGAAAAGGTTATTATTAAATTATGAGTAGGTTTATAGTAAGGATTCAGGTTAGACACACAGTTGTGGTGGATAGGTTTAGGATCTAGAGATTGCATTGTCATTGAATGCCTCACAAAGACACACAATGTGTGTGTGTGTGTGTGTGTGTGTGAGAGAGAGAGAGAGAGTAAAAGGAAGATGGATGATCACCCTTAATGAAAATTTGAATTATGATTTGACTGAGGCAGTCAGCTATAGGTGCTGATAGTAAGGATATTACTAAATGTTCACTGTGGGTTTCTTGAATCTGAGGTCGAATCAGCCACTGAGAAATTAATATTGATTGACCATTAATCTGAATATCCTTCAATGTCTGTGGTGGCCATAGCCCAAGCATTCACCAAAACACACACACCAAACAAAAACACGTTATGTTCTCTGTCAATAAAAGAAGAGCCTACGTATAAATGACATTGCATTTAACCAGGTTCCTTGAAATGGAGAGAAATAACTGCTGTCAAAACAGTTTCTCCCAATCACTTGAGCAATTATCTGGCTTTCACTAAGGCTGTTTGGACTCTTGTTATTTACAGAACAACACATTTTTACAAGTAGGCTATTAACATATTAAAGGTGCACTCAATAAGCTGTTGCTTGCTTTTAACTTCCATTTTCCGACTGTTCCAAATGGTAAGATCTTGAAAGTTTATTTTTGTTCTTTATCATGTGGTAGAGACAAACTCCTTCAGTTTGGACTGTCTGGTGGATCGCACAGATGCTGATCAATACCATTACTCTGGACTGTATGTACACTGTACAAATAATTTTTTGAGGTTGTAAATAAAACAGTTTATTGGAATATGTTTAACAAGGAAAAAATGACTACTTCAGTCTTTCAACATTTCACATTTAATTCAATGTGTTATTTGCCATTGCTATATTCTGTTGTTTCTGCATATTTTGGTACTAGTATGTTTAGAAAGTGCCCTGAGCTCTGACAAAAAAACTAAAAATTCCCTATTATTATCATTGTAGCACAAGATGACTTGTGATGTCATGTGATGTCAACATGGCACCACCCATGAGGTGGCGACCAGCTCCATGTAGAACAAAACAGTTTGTTTTTGGAAGACTCTCAAGACTGGTGTCATCTAATATATATATCTCAAAAGTATAATTAGTAAACAGTGTTCTTCATTTCAATGATTAAATACTGCACCTTTAATCGTTCCACTGAGTAACATTGTGGAAATGCTCAAGCCTAACCTGTTTTTACAGTCAGGTATCTCTCTCTCGCTCCTCTCTCTCTCTCTCTCTCTCTCTCTCTCTCTCTCTCTCTCTCTCTCTCTCTCTCTCTCTCTCTCTCTCTCTCTCTCTCTCTTTCGTCGGCACAGCAGCTGAGGCTGGTGCTGATGCGAGGACACTCATTCTGAGCGTAGACACCCTGTCACCCGTTCCTCCTTTATTCCCTCTCTCCATTGAACTTTGAGCAGCGCGTCCAATCCGGCAGCGGCGTTTCTTCTTGTTATTCTCAATGAACATATGACAAGAGCAACCACTCACAAAAGGAACTCGTTACAATGATGGTGATCAGCGGAGGAGACGTGCGTAGACACTAGATCAGTTTGATCTTTGCAGGACACATCCCAGAGGTCTCGAGTCTTAAGAGGAAGCGAGAGTCGTTTCCATTCCCTTGCACTTCTAAGCAGCTCAGACAGTGTCGTAGAGCAATAAGAGGTGGATGAAGACTTTTTTATTTAGACATACATACACGAGCAGCGGATGAGAGAAGCTTGTATTACAAGAGCTACAGAAGATCGCCGAAAGTCCACCTTTAACAAGAGAGAGGACTTCAACTGACTGCAGTGAATCCGGAAGGTCAGTTTTCAACTTAAGCTGAAATCTGTCGTTTCGAAGTTCTAAAAAAGACGGTCATTTTAAAAGGATAAGAAGGTGCTGTGATTTCACATGCTGTAAAAATATTTGGTTGGTTATTTTATTTTACTGTAAAATATTAGGCTAAAGAAAATGTAAAAAAGTGAGTTGATAAAATGAAGTAAAAGGTATGAATTGATCAGCCTAATTGAAATCAGGTGAATGATGTGTACAAAATTTATGATAACATTTATGATAAAAAAAAGTATGATAACATTTATGATAAAAAAAAGTATGATAAAATGTAATGATATTTTACCAATTGTTTTACCAATAATTAACATATAGTTAAATTTTTAATAGTTATCTCAACTATTGCAGAGAAAAAACGTTTGTTTGAGATGTAAAAATAGCCTATGTTGAAATTTAAAAGGCACTCATGTATTCTTTCAGTCCCTTTTAAAAGTTAGAGAATGTAATCAAACCCCCACCCCATTAATTCATTAATTCATTCACAAAATCATCCATTCACAAAATCATCACTCACTCACTCACTCACTCACTCACTCATGCGTTCATTTGTTCATTTGTGCATTCATTAATTATTTCATTCATTCATTCCTTCATTCATTCATTCATTCATTCACTCACTCACACGTTCGCTCGCTCGTTCGTTCGTTCATTCGTTTGTTCATTAATTCATTCATTTATTAACTCATTTACTCATTTACTCATTTACTCACTCACTCACTCACTCACTCACTCACTCACTCACTCACTCACTCACTCACTCAGCGTTTGTTCATTAATTAATTCATTAATTTGTTCATTTGTTCATTCATTCACTCACTCACACGTTCACTTCGTTCGTTCATTCATTCATTCATTCATTAAATCATCCATTCATTTATTCACTCATTCACTCACTCACTCACTCACTCACTCATTCACTCACTCACTCACTCACTCACTCACTCACTCACTCACATGTTCATTAATTAATTAATTCACTCATTCACTCATTCACTCATTTACTCAATCACTCATTCACTCACTCACTCACTCACTCACTCACTCACTCACTCACTCACATGTTCATTAATTAATTAATTAACTCATTCACTCATTCACTCATTCACTCATTCACTCATTTACTCATTCACTCACTCACTCATTCACTCACTCACTCACTCAGCGTTCATTCATTCATTCACTCACTCACTCATGCGTTCGTTCATTCATTCATTAAATCATCCATAAATTAATTCACTCATTCACTCACTCATTCACTCACACGTTCATTAATTAATTAATTCATTCATTCACTCACTCACTCACGCGTTCGTTCGTTCATTCATTCATTCATTCCTCCACTCACTCATTCAGTAGAGCATTGGTGTTTACAACGCCAAGGTCATGGGTTCGATTCCCAGGGAAAGCAAGAACATAATGTCAATGTGTTCCTTGAATGCAATGTAAGTCGTTTTGGATAAAAGCAAAAAAAAAAAAAAAAATGGATAAAAGCATTTATGCCAAATGCATAAATGTAAATTAAAAATGTAAATTTTATACGATAAACTAATAAACATAAAGGACAATAATTCAAAGGTAGGGATAAGTATAATCTGTAAAGCGCGCGTGGTGACTCATTCATTAAGGTTAGGTTATAACTTGTTTGAGGCGCGTCGCGTAGCGCGCCATCAGCGAAATGACCGCCTCCATTCTATCAGGGCTGTTAAGGTGATTAAGTGTTTTATTTGCGTTACAGTGCGGTCAGCCGTACAACCGCACATCACTGCTCTCCTCACACTGAAAAAACCTTGTTGTCTGGCTGGAAACCTTCTCGACTTGGACGCGCTGGGGAAATAGATCCCTGACATGAGCGACTAACACCATCGACAAACAACAACACACACCGGCGGATAAACCGCTCTGATCCCTGCCAGTGACCACCTGTTTTCAGAACAGACCAACTGGTAAGCTCTTAACTTCACTGAGGGACAATACAAAAGCGAACACTGTTGGCATACATCTCCGTTATCTCTTCATGTGAATATTGCAGTTTGGGCGACCGTATTTGTGCGTAAAAGCGCATTAGACATGAAAGTGCTGCAGGAGTCTTGGAAATATTTTAGTCATACAGTTCTCGCGCTTTATAATCCATATCACTTTATAATGTAGTTTAACCACTGAAAGGGGTTGAATGGTTGTTAATCAAGAGCACAGAATCACAAACATACGAGGTACTTTGAGGATCCGAATGCACTTTCATCTCTGTGTGCGCGCACTCATCCTTTTCTTCTCATCCTTTCATTCAGACTCTATCTCAGGCACCCATTCCCCTCATCTCTCGCTCAGATTATTTTCAAGTAATCCAACGCACAAATGAAGTCGCATTTGAACCTGCTTTACGCAATTGGTAATACTGGTGAGGATGTAGTTAGGCGCACGCAACCTGCGTATTTCGTGTGGAGCAAATCCCTCTTAAATAACAGATTATAGAGGAATGGGGGAAACGTGGATTTATGATGCATTGCTTATACATAAAAAAGCTATTTTTAGTTATAGTGCTTCTTTTCTCTTATTATTATTAGAGGTTAATTGCTTCATACCGTCATTCCTAAAAATGTATTGCTCAGGAATACCTTAGTCACAGAACATTTACCAGTTATGCTAGATATTTTGTCTTGTGCGTGTTCTTAGTAGATTGTCAACAATTCACAAAGACAAAACAAAATAATTTGTCCAACACACCCAAACAAGCAGGGAGAGATAATGTTTTAATGAGCAATTATACTGCCAGATGCCTTTCTGACCCTTGTTTGGTTTGAAGGAACTATATCAGCCCAAGGAGATCTATGATGTGAGAGCTGTGACGTAAAAGGCAGCAGACTGGGGGAAATATAAGACATGTTTGTTTCTACTATTTTCTTTTCTTTTATTTGGTTGTTTGGAAGTAAATTTAATTCAGTACTTTTATCCATGGTAAAGCTGTAAGTGTGGTTTTGCTGCATGAATTGATTTAGTGAATGCTTCTGACTCTCTTTCTTCAGATATTTTTAGAAAAATCATCCACCTCTGTGAGTTAAGAGTCTCTGAGCGTTCAAACACAACGGTAATCCATATGACACCAGTTCATTAATCAATATCTTCTTAAGAGAAAAATACTAAAATGTTAAACAGTCGCTAACAGCCAACTTATCAACATGCTGTTAACATAAGCACGTTGTTAGGCATGATATAAGTGTGTACATTCAACAATATTATTGATTTGACTGCACTGATACTATTGGATGAGGACTGAAATGAACTAGATGATGACATCACTGATTTTGCTGTTTTATAGACAAATTTAATAATTTAACTAATTTAATAATTGATGATATTTACAACAAAACTGAATCGAAATTGAACAGCTGAAAACAATAATTTTTTTGTTTTTTGTTTTTTTAACAATAATTTTTTTAGGTTTTTAGGCAATTTTAACTCTCTTTGCATCGTTGAATTATCACTTTCCTGGTGATCACTGTGAAGCTGCTTTGAAATAATCAATATTGTACAAAGCACTAAATAAATATGACTTGACAATCTGTGTTGTAAAAAGCACTATAAGGTGACTTGAGTTGGGAAGTGACAGTCCTCTGTTCTATCAAATCACTTCTCGTATAAGTTTCTGAACTTGCTGACATCAAAATCATAATGTATTTATGTTTATGGCAAGTGAATACATGCATTCATGACAGTTGCTGGAATTAAGGATTTATATTTTAAAAAGTTAAAAAATATTAGTTTTTTTGTTGTATTTCACACATATCTATCATTTTACTTAAAAACTGATTCATCAACCGAGGTCGCATAAATTACCATTGTGTTTGTTCTGCATGGTTTTTAAAGTGTCAGCTTGGAGAGGCCCATCGACTTGCATTATATAGACTCACAGAGGTCAATTATTTTTCTAAAAATCTCAGTCTGATTTTGTCTGATTCTGAAGACAGAAATTCATATACATTTGGCATGACATGATGGTGAGTCACCTTATAGTCAGCTGCCGTTTTCGCATATTTGAATACCACTGGCCAGCGTATTTAAAATGGTGTGATTCAAGGCAACACAAGGCCTCAATATTTAGAAAAAAAAGCCATTGTGTCTCTTTGAAAGAAAACTGTGCTTAACTCCAAATTAACTGGTTAGATGTGTAACGGACGTAGGTCAATAAGAGCTATCCGTTTAAACCTAACTCCCCTGGCCTCAAGAGGCGTGCTAGCGACTGACAGCGTGCTAGCCCACCTCCCATGGCAGAGACTCTGATTTGAATCCCACACTGAGTGGATTGGGTAGGACTGGTTACATTTGGAGTTGTGACCCAGATGGGAGTGAGGTTTAGAGGGGTTGAGTGTAACGATATAGGTCAGTATGAGTTGTGCTTGCAAACTTCACTGCCCTGGCCTCAAGAGGTGCGTTAGAGGCTGTCATCTTTAGCATCCCTGTAAACACGTCCGCCTCCCACAACGGTTGTGAGTCAAGTAGGACTGGTTACAGATGCATGTAATATTTCTAATACTAAACATTTTCAATTTATCTGAAATTGCCTCTATCAAATGTGTCTCTACCTACATTTTTGCAAAACTCCAAAAACATACCTATATTTACAATTTATTGCATTTACTTCATTTCATCTGATATGACTATTAGTAGCTGGAACACACCAACAACTTTTATTCTTGTTTACACAAATTTTTCATGAACAAAGATTTATCTTTGTATGGTCGTTTGAACATTAGATTATTTGTAAAGTAATGTTTTTAGGGAGGGCTGATGGTTTGAATCTTAGCACTGACACGAAATGATTAAGGTGCCCTTAAGCAAAGCACCGTGCTGCCACAGCAAAAATGTCTGCTCGTTGCTCTGGGTGTGTGTCACAGTTTACTGTGTGTATTCACTACTTGTAATCTGTGTGTGCACTGACTTGGATGGGTTAAATGCAGAGGACAAATTCCAAATATGGGTTGCCATACTTGCCTGTTACTTAAACTTTTGTTGCCACTCACTGTATATTTTATTTCCATCTGCTGAGAGATATTTACAATCAATGTTATAAAGCATTGGTAGATTCAGGTTTATCTGTTTTGGATAAAACTGAACACATTGTTGACATCACACACTGGACAATTTGCTTTGGAAAATTTGGAAAAAGCAATGTCATCACATGCATATCTTTCCAGTGAGCAAGGTTGTGTTGCTTGTGATGTGTTTTCCAAACGAACAAAGGCTACAGGCTTCTCAAGACACTCTGCTATTTATTTGAGACTAGTCAAGCTTTTTCTAGTCCAGGTCACATTTTTTTATTAATATGGAGTGTAAGTGTGCCAGGAAATATGTCTTATTTGACCTCCGGGATTGGTGGTTGGAGTGAGTGAGGAGAAGAGGTAATTAAAATAGATGGGCTGAGGAAATTGAGATTGGCTAAGAGAGGCTAACGTTATGGAATCACTTGTCAAAACCACCACTGTCATTAGTCATACCTATTCGTGTGATAAGACAGGCACCAGCAGGTTATGTGTTTCAGTTTTATGTGTTTATAATGGAAACAGGAAGCACTCAGGTTTACTCACGGTTTTGATAAAATCATTAAATGATTTTTACCTCCTATACCTCCTACTATCTAAATTCTCTTACTTTATTTATCAGGTGGTATTATATCTTACATTTCTTGAAATGGGGTCCGGTATAGCTCAAATCAATCTGATGAGGGAAAGTGGAAAACAGAGCTGAAATATGAACCTATAATCCATATCTGATAGTATTCAAGCTGGTTTAATGACTCACAGACTCTTCCAGAGGTATTTGTTTGTTTGTGGTGTAGATTAATCCTAAGTCTGCATAAAATCCCTCATTTAATTAATATTGACAGTTTAATTGCTTTTTTATTCAAGCCCTAAATCCAAAGTTTAAATGAGCATTTTCTGATGTGTCAGTTTCATAATTGGAATTAGTTGTGGAGCTAAAAACAAAAACAAAATGAGCTTGAAAATGTTTGTTTGTTAACTCAAAAAGCCTTTTCTAAATGTCACAGTATCTAATTAGAAAAGAGAAGTAAGATCATTAATATCTTGTGCAGAATTCATTGCCAGGCCAAATGCTTTTACTCCCTCTGTGGATTAACATTTGACATGGTTCAAACTATTATTGATCATAGATCCTGATGAGAGACATCACTTGACTACTCAAGCAGGAAATGGTCATATTCTGGAATATACTGACTGGTGTCATACATGCAGTGTTAATAATGTTTTTGATTGTTACTGTTTAGATGTATTTAATGGATATATTTGTTTTATACATTATTTACAGTTTTTAGTAATTATAGTTAAAGATTTATTAAAGAGTTAAAGAATTATAGTTCTAGACCCTGTTTTCAGTCCCTTTAGGCTTTCGTTTTATCTGTGTTATTTCGTTTTTTTTTTAAATCAATAACTAAATAGTTTTTGTACATTTAATAATAAAATTAGTGGTTAATATTTTTAAGTCATTGATGTCTGTGTCGGGTAGGACAAAGTAAGTGATGAAGGACTGAGAGTTGATTCTGATTCTCTGGTGATGGTAGACAGACTCTCACATGTCAGCTGATAAAAAAAGTGATGTGCAACATCCGCCTGAAGATGGAGAGAACATGGGAAAAGCATGGAAGAGCGAGAATGAGAGGTGTGAGGAAGAAATCTATATATTACGATGTGAAAGAGAACAAAATGAAAGGGAGGCTCTTTTTTTTTAGGTCAGATTTCTCCCAGAGGCTCTTGATGTTAGATACAGCTCTCAGACACTCTGGAGAGGAAACTTTTTTGAATTGGGGACCTACATCTTTCTGACAACCCTTAAACAGCAACACAGACCACTGAGACTGTAGAGGTGCATGTGGCCCCAAAAGAAAATTTGAACATTTAATAATGTATGAATGTCATTACATTCAGGCTTTGAAATGAACCTTTTTACTCACCAGCCAATTTGGCTACTAAATTTTTAAGTTAAGAGTCGATCAGAACTTCTTCTATCCAAAACAAAAATATCAGAAATAAACTAGTTTCATCATATATTTATTATAAATCATTATATTTTATATTTATTTATTTATAATTCATCATATTTAGTTATAGAATCTGATTTTATGACAGTCAATCATTGTTTGCAGAAAACATTAAAAAGAAAGAGTAGTACAACAAACGGAATCCTATCTGTCATACAATTCTGTTGTATCTCGGATAAAACAGCACTTATTTTCTTGTACACTCTAAATATACTGTAGCTCACTTCAAAATGAATGTTTGACGGAAAGTTTGTTGAAGATTAGCGGACAAGGTGTCAATTCATGACGTCATCAGATATATTGCCAATCATATCTAATCAGAGCGCAATGGAGGCATTGCCATGCACCCATTCCTTCCCAACTACCCCTACAAAATGCATGCTTTAGGAGGTTTGTTAAAATTCCTAAGTTACTCCTCCAATGGGCTCAGGGGAGGCAAGCAAGTCAAGTCAAGTCAAGTCACCTTTATTTATATAGCGCTTTTTACAATGTAGATTGTTTCAAAGCAGCTTTACAGGAAAAACAATATAAACAAAGTTTGTTTGGCTGAACAGAAGCCCCAAAAGAGCAGGTGAATCAATACAATTGATGAATTTTAAGTGTTAAGTTTCCCCAACTGAGCAAGCCATAGGTGACAGCGGCAAGGAACCAAAACTCCGGCAGGTGACGTAACGAATGAAGAATAGAATGGAGAAAAAACCTTGGGAGAAACCAGGCTCAGTCGGGGGACCAGTTCTCCTCTGGAAAACAGCCAAACAGTACATGATTATTATACAACAATTCAAGTCCAATATGAAGTCCAATTTGGTCCGGTTAGAGATGGGTTCATGATCGTCACAGGGGAGGGTCTAGTAGAGTCACGATCTCCGCAGACACTTCAGGGCAAAGCTGTGCTCGTGTTCAGTTGCAGGTCCTTCATCTGATCTGGATACGGCCCGGATCCATCTGACCACGGTAACCTCAGAATAAACAGAGACCAATATCAGTGTAGATGCCATTCATCTTCTGATGTATCGAGTACATCAGATGTTATGGGAATGTTCCCGGTTCCGGCTTATCTAAATTATGCAGCAATTATGTCGTGGCATCCTGCTGTATCTTTACCTGCTGGTGTTCCTGTTGGACAATGTTACTTAAAAACAAGTGTTAATCAAAAACAAGTGATTTATATAAATTTATATTTATATGAATTTTTAATGTCACATTTCGTAACATTTGCATTGTTTTATTTTTGTTATTATTATAACTATTATTAATATTTTCTCATCTAATATTTCTGAGGAGGTACTGCTTCCCTTGCCTCCTTAGAGAAAAAAACTCTCCTCATGGACAGCAAATGCTTCTTGTTGAAAACAATTGGTTAACTGGCAGCATCAGAATAAAGATGCTAAAGGGCACTTTTCATGTCTGTATAGTGACGTGCAAAAGTCTTTGATATGTGGCATTTTATTACACCTAGGGAGTGATAATGGGTCGAAAAAGTGGTTTCTTCTCTTTGCTAGTGCATCAAAGTGTTACACTGAGTTTTCCAAATTCTGGAGGTTCTGATAACAATCATATGCAAAGTGATAAAACATAATCAAAACCCACCAAACAGGCTTGTTAATTCATTGTTTCCCACCACAGTTGACTTTCACTTTCATTTTAATTTCACTTATATAGTTAATTTCAAACCCTGATTGCATTACTTACAAAATATAGGGCCAAGTGATAGAGTTTTACTTTCTTTCTTTACTTTTCTTTGGTTTAGTCATCTTTGCAATGACTTTTTAACCAGCTGGTTTCAAGGTGATTTTTGGTGAATGAGTCATCATGTTTTTTAGTACAATATATGTGTTTGTTCTCTGTTTATTTAAAATAAATGAGGCTACTTTATATAGTCCTTTCAATGTAGATTTCAGATAACTTTTTCGATTCTTTTTGCCATGTTGTTTATATACTCATCTTACAGCATTTTTATTCTGCCAGATGCTGTCTGCCACACCTCCAGATGTTTTCTTGCATCCTTTAATTTACCTTAATGAAACATTCACAGCCCTTTGCCTCTGTGAGCCCAGATGTTATACGACAGAAACCATATTAGTTTATAAAATTGTGAGGGAGATGCAGAGATTCTGTATAAGAAATATCAAACAAGAGAAAGCAGGGATATGTTTATCTTAGGGAGGCGGGGAGGAGACGACAATGTGAAGTCAGGTGATGTTACTTGTAGCACTTGTAGTCACTGTCCCCTTGAAGACATTTTTTGTTTGACAATAGCAAGCTGTGACTCTGAGCATGGACTCAGCATGCAGAAAACCATTTGGGGCTGCAGGGATGTAAATTGCTCATGGTTAGATGCCACTTTGCCAACCGCGTGTGTATGTGTGTGAGTGAAGTATACCCTCCTACTGTCTACTAATGTCACGCTGTCTATTTGGCTGACGACGCTCAGCATGGCACAGTTCTGCTCGGCCTCGGTGCTGCGGGAACCGTCCAACAGTGACGGCAGTTCCAGAGCTTTTACTTACAGAGTTTGAAAGCCTCTGAGAGCTCTGAGGGGTTTTAAGGAACAGAGACGACTCGCTTCCATGGAGAAGTTTTGAAAGTTGATCTAAAGTGACAGAGTTTTGAAGCTGAGGCTGACATCTCTTTCTCTGCTGGATTCTGAATGAGTATTTTTAGATTCCCTGTTTACTTTTTTGGAAGTAATCTAAACAATATGTTTCTGAATACATTAGCATGTACAGTAATACCTCGGTTTACGAGTTTAATTCGTTCCAAGAGCGAGCTCGTATCCCAAAATGCTCGTACACCAAAACAATTTCCCCCATAAGAATGCATTAAAAATCAATTAATTCGTTCCACACGACCATAAATGCCCATTTTAAATATTTAGTTTTTATTTTACCCTATTAATTACAGTTAAAATTATAACCATTAAGATCTCATATAAATACTCTTTAAACAGACAATTAAACTTTAGACAATTAAACTCTAAAAATACTTGACAATTTACTGTAACTCACTTTGAGCAGCGTCTGCTGGCATGAAGGAGATGAGAGACAGACGAGGGAGGGGGAAATCACAAAACCTGGATTCAAGTGCAAATGAGTGAATTTATTATAATAGTGCAGAAAACAAACAAAGTGGTAATCAGAGTGAAAGTCGTGGAACGGGAGAAGCGCGCACCACCACCGCGAGCGCCGGGAGACTCGCGCGACACAACCGCGAGCGCCGGGAGACTCGCGCGACACCACCGCGAGCGCCGGGAGACTCGCGCGACACCAACGCGAGCTCCAGAGTGGAGAGAAGTGAGGAGACAATTAATTCATGAACCCCATATATATTTCACTACGTGAACAATAGAGGCTGAGAGAAGTTAAACTGCTGACAGAGCGAGGCTGAGAGAATGAATGCTTTAAGGGGTGATAAATGGGTTGGAACTGCGTGACTGTGTTATGAGAGGCTGTCATTAGGATATTTCCAGTAAAAATGCCCTGAAGATGCAGAGCTTTAGGACAAAAATGTGCGTGGGTGAGGGAAAAATTTGCTCGCACTCCGATACAAAGCTCGTACACCGATTCAACCCTCCATGCTTGTACACCGATTTTCTCGTATACCAAGTCGCTCGTAAACCGAGGTACCACTGTATTTAATTAGAGTATGGACCCATTTGTGTGACCAACACATACTTTGTCAGGATAAACACCTGATAAACATATTTAATGCTTATTCTTTAGTGCTTACTCACATTCATTCTAAATTATAAATGTTGTGGAGCATTAGTAGAGTCGTGGCCATATGTGACTTTTTGTGACAGCATTGCATATTAATATATTTTGTTTTACATTTATTTACTTTTTACCCAAACTTTTATTGTATGTTAAATACTTGAAAACCCACGTATCTTAAATTACATATAAAATGGAGATTAAAAAATAGTCTGTAGGACTGTACATTTAGTGAACGTTATCAAAAGTATATTTTAAAGGCAGCCCAGTTTAATGCCAAAATTTTTTTTGCATTTTATATTTCGTTGCTAGTTTCATGTTTCTCGTCACGTTTCCTGTCAAATGTCTAATGAGTAATGTTAAAAGTGCACCCAATTTTCTCTGAAACAGATAATTATAACTGTAACAATATTTTATTAAAATAGATAGATACATAGATGCATTTTGTGGTAGTTCAGAAGTGTAAGCAAAAGCAAATGTAACATAAAAGTGCTGAAGCAACCTGGGTCTTTTATCCTGGACCTACAAGTCTTCAAGTTTTTTTCTCTAATGTTGTGATCCTCTGAGCATGTTTACTACCAGAAAAGCCTGGTAATTAATTTTGTTAATAACCAAACATTAAAATGTATTATTTTATAAATCATGCAGTATATTAAAAACGTTTTGAGATCACAACGTAGTTGTCACTATCGCAATTGGTGTTGAGTTAATGTTCACTCTGTTTTGTTGTATCTGTTTGCATTAATTCAGTTTCCAATTATTTTCATATTAGACACCTGTGTCCTTGTAATCAACATTTTACTGTCAACTGTGTCTCGTCTCCCTGATCAGTTTGCTGTGTATTTAAGCCCTGTGTTTAGGCCTGTCTAGATGCTTTTAAAGTTCTGTGAGTGTTTTGTTTGGTAAACCTGGGTTGAAAATAAAAGTAATACTGCCCGTAGATCCTGTTTTGCCTCTGATGTGAGTTAAAACAGTGTGATAACGATATTTAGCAATAGACAGCACAAAGTCTTTATTAATCAATATTCTGCCCCTGTAATAACAATTGGTGTGAAACCGAGTAAAAGTTGTAGGTTTTTAACTTTATTCCATGAAGGTTTATGCTGTATTTTTCTGCAGGGTAGTGGCAGTAAAACGCTTACAACATTTATTACATTCAAGGCTGGTTTATACTATTATAGTGCTGGTCCAGACTGGTTTATGCTAGTATAGTGCTAGTCTTGCTGATGGACCAGCATATTCGTTCAAAATAGCTGGTTAACATGGTCTTGCAGGGTTAAATGTGAGTAGGCCAGATGTCTGTGTTTTGAAGACAGGCATTGTTTTTGCTGGCATATTTCTATATTTAACCAAATTATGTCAAGAAAAATAAAAACAATGTACGGTTAAATTTTTTTTCATTGAATTATGTGATTATAAGTTTTTAATTTATTTTGCTCCCTTTGCTGATGAATAATGAATCTCTGAATAAATTAATGTGATAATGTTGTTTTTGGAGATGTTCAATCATCCTCTGGTGAGATATTGATTTTATTTGCAGTTGATTTAATCTAAGGATGTGCGGCTGCATTGTTTCTGCTCATCTCATCTTTTTTTTCTGTTCGTCTTATCTTCAATGATTTTGCTTGTTAACCACAGGTGCTATGACTAATGGCTTCCTGTAGCTCAAACAGTGGAACATGGTGCTTGAAATACCAAGGTCATTGGTTTGATTCCCAGGGGAAACAATAACTGATTAGTACTTTGAATGCAATGGAAGTTGCTGTGTCAATAAAAGCATCTGTAAATGTAAAAATATAATGCTCAATATTTTACTCACTTGTAGAGTGAATCTACTTTATTTCTAACAGCAATATTGAAACAGCAGATTCTCCGACTCTGTCTCTTTAAAAAAAAAAAAAAGAACGCGCGCAGCCTGTTCAGTTAGCAAGCTGGAGAGTGTAGGCCTGCAATCGCATACAAAAATGGACGGGAAAACAGCGCGTAATGCATTTCTTTCGTGGAAATTCAAAGACAATTTTACTTATAAACAAGAAAAAGGACGTAACATCACAGTGCGATGCAAGCTATGTCTACCTGCAACAAAACTTATTTGGGCTTCAAAGGATTCAACATCTAATCTGAAAAAGCATCTTGAAGTAAGTTGTTCTTGGTCTTTGAAAATTATTTTCTTTATTTATTCCTTATTTTCCCATTTACTCATAAGTTGAGCCTTGTATGGTTATCATGATTAGCCTACGTTTAATATTTATAAGAATTTGGTCTTATACAACATCCAATTAATCATGCGTTAAATAATGTTTTACAAAGCAGTGGTCCCCACCCCCGGTGGAGGTGTACTTCAACAATCGCGCGCACCCATACACACCCACCCCACCCCGTCAACAATCTTGCGCGAACCCCCCGTCAACAATCTCGCGCGGTAAGATTATCAGTCCGTTTACCGGTAAAAGGTTGGGGACCACTGTTATGAAGCCAATGGCTTTGTGTACTTAACAGACAAACTTTAAATCTTAATAATTCATTACAAATGTTCAGGTAAATGGCGCCTTTGTGCGAGTTCATTATCCGAATTGTGAACAAATAGTTTTTTTTCTTCATCTTTTTAAATGAATCATTTGTTTTGTTTATAAAAAATAGTCAATGAATTATTCACGAATTTGATAGATCTGGAGTGTGTTTCCCAAAAGCATCGCTAGATAACTATAGTCAAATTCCATTGACGCGATTGGGAACCTTTCAGTTTATATGTCTCTTGAAGCACAATCAAACTCAGGTGCGGGAGTGTACGTCGCCGTGATGACGTCATCACGTCATGACCCGGGAGTATAAAGGCACGTCACGACCCGGAAGCGGGTTAGCTTTCAGTGTCTTCACAGCGCTCTAAGCTCAACGTGTGTGTGTATTGCAGACCTGTGTGTGATTCAGCCCAAGTCTAGTTTAAAAGAAAAGGGATTTCACTGTGTGTCTGTTGGAGTGTTTGTAGAAAAAATGGCGGAGCAAGTTTTTCGGCGCTGTGTTACCCCTTGTCCCCGGTTTCTTTCGGGAAGGGATACACACGCCTTATGTGTAGCTTGCATGGGAGAGGAGCATGCACGATCAGCGCTCGAGGGCACTGATTGTGCAGACTGTTTGCAAATGAGTTTGCGAACACTCCGATCCCGCCTGGCAGTTTTCGAGGAAACTGCCCGGGCTAGCGGCCCTCGTGGTTCCGGTCCCGCTGCGGCTGAGGCCCAGCGGCGGCTGCGATCATGGGGGTCGCAGATGGATCTATCAGAGGGGTCGGAGACGGGCTTTGCCTTTTCTCCGCCTTTACCTGGCAGATCTAGCCCCGTTAGGGAGCCGGAAGCACGCCCTGTGGCGGTTTCTTCCGACCCTGACGAGGCGATACTGCAGCTATCCAGTTCCGAGGAACTGGATGTTGTTAGTATCGACGCTGATGAGGAGGTTCCGCCAGCCCCCTCACCAGCGTCAGATGAGTTGCTGGAGGTGGTGACTCGCGCCACCGCTAGGCTGGGCCTCGAGTGGCCGGCTGAGCGGACGCATGCTCGTCCAAAGAGCAGGCTGGACGAGCGCTTTTTGCCGTCCAGAGCACCACCTCAGCGCCGGTGTCTGCCTTTCTTCCCCGACCTCCACACTGAGGTGTCGAGGTCCTGGAATAGGCCCGCCTCCCACAGGGTGCATAACAGCGAGACCGCTGTTTATGCCTCCCTAGTGGGAGCTAAAGATCGCGGATACGGGGCAATGCCTAGAGTAGAGGAGTCCTTGGCTAATCATTTGGCTCCTCACTCACCGCAGCCCCTAAAGGCACCGGTGCTCCCCACCAAACCTCTCAGGGTTACGTCATCGTTGGTGGGGCGAGCTTACTCATCGGCTGGTCAGGCTGCAGCATGCCTCCACACCTCTTCCATGCTGCAGGCCTACCAGGCGGAACTCCTCGCAGATCTTGACGAGGAGGGAGGTATTGGGCCAGAAGCAGTCGCAGAACTGCGGAGGGCGACGGATCTTTCTCTCCGGGCTGCTAGGGAGACGGCCGCCTCTATTGGCCGATCTATGGCAGCCCTAGTAGCTACGGAGAGACATTTGTGGCTGAATCTGACTACCCTCAGCCAAAAGGATAAGAACATCCTCCTGGACGCCCCTCTGACGCCTCCTGGCCTCTTCGGCGATGCGGTTAAGCTAGCCGTCGAGAGGTTTCAGGAGGCTGCTAAGCAGGAGGCGGCGTTCAAAAAGATCCTTCCACGCCGCCCTCAAGGTTCGCAAGCAAGAGCGTTCCATCCTCAGCCCAGTACCTCCTCATACCGCGCTGGGCAGAAGCTGAGTGTTGCGACTCGTCAGCCCCCCCCGAAAAAGAAGGGGAGGGCTTCGGGTCAGCAACCTCAGCCTCAGCCTTCTGGCCGGCAGACCGACCTGAGGGTCGTTCTGCAGGGCAAGAAGGCTAAAAGTAAGAGGCCCTGACATTCATGGTGTCAGGCCTCGCAGGGAGCCCCCCGTTGGTCCACCAGCCTGCCAACGCCCTGCGGTGGCCCCTGTGGATCTGGTTTCTCGAGAGAGCCAGTCCGATCAGGGACCAGGTGGTCTACCCCAGTTGTCACCCCGGCAGGGTGCACTGGGCAGATTGCCCCCTCTAAGGAGGGTCCTAGAGCATCCACTCCAGGTCCAGCGGCCTGGAGTGGAAACCCGAACAGAGACTGGTCTCGAGAGACTGGTACCCCTAGTAGAGTTCCTGGCGGCGTGGACACGTCTGCCAGGCATTTCTCAGTGGGTCCTGCGCACTATTCATGTGGGTTACACTATCCAGTTTCGGTCGAACCCTCCCAAGTTCGCGGGGGTTCTTCGGACAGAGGTAGACCCTGGGCAGGCTCGGGTTTTGGAACAAGAAGTCGAATCATTGCTGAGGAAAGAGGCCATAGAGTATGTACCTCTCTCAGCCACAGATTCGGGCTTTTACAGCCGCTACTTCATAGTTCCGAAGAAGGATGGAGGTATGCGTCCTATTCTAGACCTTCGCCTGTTGAACAAGACTGTCAGGCGCCTGAAGTTCAGAATGTTGACTTTGAAACAGATCGTATCCCAAATCAAGTCCGAGGATTGGTTTGTGACGATAGATCTCAAAGACGCATATTTCCATATCTCCATCCTTCCTCAACATCGGAAGTTTCTCAGGTTCGCCTTTGGGGGCAAGGCTTACCAATACCGAGTACTTCCATTCGGCCTAGCGCTATCCCCTCGCACCTTCACCAAATGCATGGACGCAGCGCTCGCCCCGCTGCGGTCCACTGGTATCCGTGTACTGAACTACATCGACGATTGGTTGATTTTGGCTCAGACACAAGAATTAGCGGTCCGGCATCGAGATGTCGTACTCGCGCATATGAAGGAGCTGGGGCTGAGACTCAATGCCAAGAAGAGTATCCTCTCTCCTGTGCAGAGGACAACCTTCCTAGGCGTTGTTTGGGACTCGGCGTCAATGTCTGCACGGCTATCCCCCGTGCGCATTGCCGCCGTTCTGTCCTTAGTCCAGGATATCAAGCTAGGCCAGCTGCTCACTGTCAAGCACTTCCAGAGAGTGCTGGGGCTCATGGCGGCAGCGTCCAGTGTTATCCCACTCGGCCTGCTCCACATGAGACCCCTGCAGTGGTGGCTGAAGACCAGAGGGTTTTCCCCGAGGGGCAACCCCTTCCGTCTGATCAAGGTGTCAAGGCGCTGCCTTCGAGCCTTGCATCCGTGGAAGCAGAACTGGTTTTTGTCCCAGAAGCTCGCACTGGGAGCTATCTGTCACCGCGTCATGCTGTCGACAGATGCGTCCCGCGCGGGCTGGGGGGCGGTCCTGAGGGACCGCTCGGCCAGGGGTCTATGGGACGGGCACCACCTCTCCTGGCATATCAACGCCTTGGAGATGATGGCTGTCCGGATGGCGCTACGGGCGTTTCTCCCCGACCTCAGAGGCCGTCATGTAGTAGTACGGACCGACAATACGTCGGTGGTCTCCTACATAAATCACCAGGGAGGTCTCCGGTCTCGTCGACTTTCCAAGTTGGCGATCAGGATCCTCCTCTGGGCCCAGAGGGAACTGCTCTCTCTTCGAGCGGTATATATCCCGGGGGCCCAGAACCTGGGGGCAGACTTCCTGTCGAGGCAGGGGCCGAGGCCCGGGGAATGGCGACTCCACTCTCAGGTGGTGGAGCAGATTTGGGAGAGATTCGGCCAGGCTCAAGTGGATCTGTTTGCGTCTCGAGAGACGACTCACTGCCCACTCTGGTTCTCCCTTTATCTTCCAGCGCCTCTCGGCCTGGACGCCATGAGGCAAGGGTGGCCAAATCTACCCCTGTATGCCTTTCCCCCCGTAGCTCTGCTCCCAGGGGTTCTGGAGAAGGTTCGCCGGGAGAAGGTCCGTCTCACTCTAGTTGCCCCGCGCTGGCCGGGCAGGGTGTGGTTTTCGGACCTGGTGTCCCTCCTAGACGGCACTCCGTGGGAGATTCCGGTCAGGAGGGACCTCCTGTCCCAGGCTCAGGGGAGGATTTTCCATCCTCACCCAGAACTGTGGAAACTGTGGGTCTGGCCCCTGAGGGGGCCCAGCTCATAGAGTCTGGTCTCTCAGCCGAGGTTGTAGAGACCATTCTCCACTCCAGAGCCCCGTCCACGAGGAAACTGTACGCTCAGAAGTGGAAGATTTTCACTTCTTGGTGTTGCGAAAAGCAGCTGAACCCAGTTACCTGCCAGGTTGGCACCGTGCTGGAGTTCCTGCAAGAAAGGTTCGCAGCAGGGCTGTCCCCCTCCACACTAAAGGTTTACGTGGCTGCCATAGCTGCTTACCACGTACCTTTGAGTGGTGCCGCTTTGGGCAGGGACCCCCTCATAGTTCGTTTCCTACGTGGCACTCAGAGGCTGAGGCCTGTAGTACGTTCAAGGGTGCCTCCTTGGGACCTGTCCCTGGTGCTCCAGGCCTTGTCCCAGGCTCCCTTCGAACCGCTGGATGAGATTTCAGACAAGCACCTTACTCTTAAAACTCTCTTTCTTCTCGCCATTTCTTCCCTCAAGAGGATTGGTGACATGCAGGCCCTCTCCGTGGCCCCTTCATGTTTAGAGTTTGCGCCCGGCTTGGCTAAAGCTTTCCTCTATCCCAAGCCGGGTTATGTACCTAAAGTGCTGTCTAGTCCTATGCGCCATATAGTGCTACAGGCTCTCTGTCCTCCTCCATTCACTGATCATGACCAGGAGTTAAAGAACAGGGTTTGTCCAGTGCGAGCACTGGACGCCTACGTCCACAGAACTGCTACGTGGCGTAGGTCAGACCAAATCTTTGTCTGTTTTGGGGCCCCCAGAGGCTCCCCTGCTTCTAAACCTACTATGAGCAGATGGATTTCAGAGTCTATTTCTCTAGCTTATGAGCTGGCAGGACAGCAGTGTCCACTGTCTGTCCGAGCTCATTCTACTCGGAGCATGGCTGCCTCGAAAACCTTTTTCGCAGGGGCTTCCCTCGCGGACATTTGTGATGCGGCTGGCTGGTCCTCACCGCATACCTTTATTAGGTTCTACCAGTTAGACCTAAACCCCGCCTTGGGATCATTGGCGTTATCGTAGTGAGCTACGTTTCGCTTGGCATACCCCGTACGCTGAGGCGGCGTGGGTATTCCTCGTTCCCAATCGCGTCTCGACGCAGTGCGAGTTCCCTTGACAGGGAACGTCTCAGGTTACGTACGTAACCATAGTTCCCTAAGAGGGAACGAGACACTGCGTCTTGCAGCCTCAGCTCCTAGGCATGCCGGCCTGTTCAGACACTGTTCAAGCTAACCCGCTTCCGGGTCGTGACGTGCCTTTATACTCCCGGGTCATGACGTGATGACGTCATCACGGCGACGTACACTCCCGCACCTGAGTTTGATTGTGCTTCAAGAGACATATAAACTGAAAGGTTCCCAATCGCGTCTCGACGCAGTGTCTCGTTCCCTCTTAGGGAACTATGGTTACGTACGTAACCTGAGACGTTTTTCCATGTCATTACCTAAATTACACTGTGTTACTTGGAGAATTGTAGCAGCTGTTAAATTCAGCTTTCATTTATTGTTAAGATGACACTTTACTGATGATGCTTCTGTAATAAAAACATATTCATTTAGGGATAGTTAAAATGACACAAAATGACTTTTGTCATATTTTTAATAAATGTGCCTCTTAATATAAAGATGATAAATGACATCAAGTTAATACACACCATTTTAAAATCAGCCAAATAAGTTTAGAGATGAAAGTGTGGAGGACTCCCTGACAAAACATGACATACACCATATGTGTGCTATCAGGCTTTGTTAACTATTAACACAAGCCATGTCCATATATGTGTCTGACAGATGGGAGATTCTCTCAGCCTCAAAATCAAGAATTAGCATTCTCAAAAGTGGCAGTTAGTACTGTATGCTGCTTTTACATTAACATAGCAGCACAAATCAGCATTTCCTATTGCTATTTTCAGAGAGGAAGTCACTGTATTCTGCCCTCAGCCTCTCTGTGCCTTCATTTTCTATTTCTCTCAATCTTTCTGTGACGAATGATAAGTGCACTAATGCACTAATACTTTTTTCAAGTGAGCTTGCTATTTTCACAAGAATGTCACCACTGCAAGTATTTTTGTTTTATCAACATTGTTTTATCTTTTGTACATATTGTGTGTGTGTGTGTGTGTGTGTGTAAAACATTGACCATTAAATCTCTTGAGAGATTCATTGTTTTCTTAAGAGCCGGGTTCATTTTTTAAAAATGTTCTTAGTTCTTAATCAGCACTATCAGAACAAGAATCTTTCAGTTTCACCGTTTGTATTTCACTTCCCCCTAATTTTCCATATCTTTGTTCCGTTCAGCTGTTACATGATTCCATGGTTATGTTGATACAGTTGTTAATTAGAAGCAGTGAGGTTTAATTATTCATGCTCGGTAACTAGATCCCTTCTCTTTACATCAGCATTCTGAGATTTTACGCTTGTGCAGTGTGAGTCTTGGGTGTTAAGGTGTCATCTGTTACCTCAGAGGCTTTTCTGAACAGATGCAGCTTACTGGAATTGCTCAGTGTGTTTACACCTAGAAGAGTTGTTTTGCTTTATTTTTGGCTGGCAGCCTATATGAGTTATGGACTGTAATGGATGTATTATTTGTTATAGATTCCTTGTCCTTGTGGGGACATTGGTCCCCATGAGGAAAACAGTTTATAAATCAATCATATGATGTTGTTTGAAAATGTGACCATGCACAAAGTCTTCTGTGGTAGTTTTCTGTTTTCAGAAACTTTTAGGAGTAGGGGATAGAGGATAGAATATAAATATGTATGTGTGAATATATGTTTTGAAATAGTGCATGATTAATTTATTGAAGGACAAGAAGCTGTGTAGTCCTGTGTAGTCTCTTTTGGTCAGCTGAGAGATTTGTTGCACATGGTGGAAAGAATAAGTAACGGATGAACAAGTAGAACAAATAAAGGATGATATACAGTCATCCAGGCATTATCAACATCAGTGATAAACATAAAATAAAAATTTTCTGAAGCTACACAGCAATATATAATATGTAGTATATACAATACTATTCAAAGGGTCAATTCAAAGAGTTTTTTGTCTGTTTTTATTCTGCAAGGATGCATTCATTGATCAAAAGTGACAGTAAACTCTTTTACAACAAACTATTTGAGTAATGCTGTTCATTTGAACTTTCTATTTATCAAAATATATTGTAACAATGTATCCCAGTTTCCACAAAAATATTAAGCAGCAACTGTTTTGCATTCATCGATAATAATAAGAAATGTCTCTTGGGCACTATGTTCATGTATCGGAATGTTGGAATGATATCTGAAGGATTTGTGAGACTGAAGACTGGAGTAATGATGCTGAAAGTTAAATTTCCTTATATTAACCAGTACGTTTTTAGGTTAGAACACTGAAAGTACATTTAAGTGCACATACTGGAAAATAAAGTGCAGAAAAATGTTTTGAACGGTAGTGTACATGGACATAAAATATTGATTTGATTCTGAATTATTTTATACTGTTAGAAGAAAGAGACATCAGAGTTATACAAAAGTCATGATGCCAGCATAGTGTATTTGATAACTGCCAAATATAATATTAAATATAGTCAAACACAGTTTAGTAGTTATTGAATTTTTTTTTTCCTCTAGTCAGATTCATTTAACACTGTAACTCAAATCAAGTCAAGTCCGTTATTTATATAATACATTTTCAATAGAGGCTGTTTCAAATCATCTTTACAGAGATAACAGGAAAAGAATGCAACAATTTGTTTGGCTGTACAGCAGCTCTGAAAGATAATAAAGCTCTGTCATTTTCCAGCAAAGTTCAGTGTTGATTTATTTCCTTTGTAAAAATCATTAGTTATTAATTGAGCTAATTTATCTAATTGTTCATCAAATCTAATTGTAAAGATGGGGTTCAACTCATTTGAAAGGTTTTTCTTCAGAGGGTTCCCCCTGTATCTTATTTTCTCAGTCCTTCTTAAAAGGTTCCTGGGATCTTCAGTCTGATAGGTTAGCACATTTATCATTGTGTGTAGGGTTTGGGCAAACAGACATTTCCTTAGAAGGATGGGACACGAAGTCAACATTGGTCAAGAAAATGTATACCGTACCTTCAATAAATTCTTCTACCCACAAGTATAGTGGTCCAGCTTACTTTCTTTTATGCAGTAAAGTAAATCTAATGCATTGCCAGCCAAACGCCAAAAGTTCTAAGACTATAATGTGGCATTGATCAAATATTGGGTATGAGCTCCTTTGTCCATGGGCTGGTAATAAGGACATCAGGTTGAAGAGCATAGTATGGTATGTTTGGTGGATCGAAGATAAATCCTGTCAAATGAAGCTCAAATCAATCAAACGTTGAGGGTCTGTTGAAGAGCTGACTTGATCATTGAATCGAAGGCAGAGATACTCATGTGGAAACAGTAACAGCTTGTCTCCTTTAGCTCTCCCTGGAGCTATTCAAAATGTCAGTGGAATCAGTATTAATATAATGATTAAATGAGAGGATGACGTTAAGCCTTTTTTTGTGATTGCTGTTGTGGGATTGATTTACAGAGTTAGGTCACTGAGCCAGTCATTTCATTTTCAATACCCTGCCCTTTTCCGTTCATCCACAGAAAAATTTAGATGCGAATAGGGGAGCTGTGTTTGGGGATTGAGAGAAAAAGAGAGAGAGAAAGTAATAGTGTATACGCTTATTTGAAGGGCACTCTGAAGCCATAACCTTTACCTTTTCATAGCATATTAATCAGGGAAACAGCAAAGGCTGTAAACTTCTGGCATCTCAGAGCTGTCAGTTCCCCTCCAGTTGGTAATTGATGAGTTCGTATCCGTGTGGAAGTTTGGCCATCAGTGATCTCCTGTGAGCCAAGACACGGGAATGTGGCCCGGACACTTCATCAGTCAGAAGACTGCTGAATTAGTGCTGTTCTGGGTGAGAAGCTGTTAATACAGTCCAGAGGAACTGAAAATTATCACACGGCCCTCTGGAACACTTGATTCCGATTGGTTAATTGTAGCATTCTGTGGTCAAATCTTTTTGTATGATGAACACAAAACTGTATAATTAAATGGAGGAATGTTACTTGGTACCTTGTCATTATCAGTGATTTTTTATTTTTATTTTACAGCCTGGCTTTCCCCCCCGGATTTCTACATTTAAATGACATTCATTGCTAACTTAAAGTTAAACTTTAATAATCTTTACAAATCTAAAAAAAATAAATATTAAAGGTTCACACTGGATATGGCTATTGTCATGGATACAGATGAGATCCCAGACGTGAGTAACTTTAACATGTTTTTTTCACAGTGAAAGGCAGCTGGTAGCTTGTGACTGGTAAGGTGAGATCAGTGCAGGAGAATCAGAGAGTGAACAGAATGAATAGTCTTTATTTTGTAGAACGAGCTGATGAGGATCCGGGAAACAGGAGAACTTGGAACTATAGGAAGTTTTGGGAATTTTGCCCTTCCTACACCTGTCTTGTTAATCAATTACCCTGTTAGTCGTGTCTGCTTTCCATTTCCTCTTGTATAAAACCCTCTCGTGTTCCCCTTGTCCTTGTCGGATATTGCCACTGTTAAATGGATGTCGATGTCTCAGAGTGTGTGGATTTTTCTTTCCATGTTCTCCGGGATTTTTTCCCATGTTTTACATTGATTTTTTCCCCATGTTTTACATTGATAAGTGCTGTTTTTGTTCTTATTCAAAGTTTTTTGTTTTTGTTTGTTGGAATAAAGAGAGTTTAAGTTTAAACCAGCTGATTCGTCGTTTCACTGCATTGCACACCAGCACAGCATCTCTAATCGTAACAGTACAATTTCAGTGTTGGCTATTTATTGGTTATTGGCCATAACATGAAATTATTTATTGACAAATATTGGTTATCAGCCAGAATTTTTATTTCAATGCATTTCTAATTAATTAACTAATTGACCCAGCAAGCTTTTTTATTTAGTTATTATTTAATCATATTTATTTGTGTCAGTTTCACTCTCATAATAAAATTATTTCAATTCAAATGAATATTTAATGTCCATTTATTCATTTATTTTATAAGTAGCTTTGTAACAAGTGGCTTACTAAGCTTCAAGAAAGATTATTCAGAAGCTGGAATCATGGCTAAGGGTCTGATGATAAATCAGGCTGGGAGCTTTTTGAAAAGGACTAGATTAAAATGGGATGAGGCTTCTTCATCTCCTCTAAAATTGGCTCCTCTCTCACATTCTTTCTTTGTTATTTTCTCCATCACTTTCATTTTTACACCCTATGTCTTTTTAAAGAGTGTCTTTTTTAGCACTCACTCTCTCACAATTCTTTATTTTCAACTATTGGTGTCATCTCACCACCCTCAGATCCTTACTCTTCAACCTGTCTCTTCTGGTGAATTTAAGGCGACCTTCCTTCACACTACCATTCTAATGTGATTCTCACCACTCATAAATCCTTCACTTCTCTCTTAGTGATCTTGTGTGTTGAAATTTACAAGGACAATTGTTTATCAATATCGTAATATGCCTTTAGGACTGTTCTAGCACCTGTTGTTAGCTGGACTATCAAGACCATACAGATCAATTGTCTTATCGGCTGTGAACGATGCAGACAGAATAATGAGGTTTCAGCAGTAGCAGGTAGATGACTGGTCCTAATGTAATAAATTTTACAACTTTAACTCTGTGTTTAATGCTATTGAACTGGGAGATGCTGTGTATTTTATATAAAATGTATTTAATTTTTTTTTAATCCTGCTTGACTGAAATATGAAATTCACAAGTTCAATATGAAATTCAAATATCATAAGCTGGTTCTCTTCAACCATCCAAACTTAATCAAATACACCTAGGTAAGCTTAAAAAAATCAATTGTGTTGACAAATGTGTTTTGGGGGCTGGATAACGCAAAGTTTTGAAAAAGTAATTCAAAGTGCAACAAAAACTCGAGTCTGTGAAAACAGTGGGATCATGCACATGAGTATTACATATTCCCGCATACATATTACATGTTCGCGGGGTGTTTATTGACAAAGCGACATCTCCAACTACTTACCTGGCATGCATAATACAGCTTTGCAGATTCATATGAACGGGGATCGTTTTGACAACGTTTTCATCTGTTTTTAGTTAATCTTTGTTGTGTAAACATCCTCTTAGTTTCATATCCTGTCTCAAGAGATCTTCATCTGATTACTTTTGAAGGCAGCAAAGATGTATCCTTTGGTGTCTTTGATATCCCACAATTCTCTGCGTTCCATTGATAGCTAAGCTAAAAATAAAGATGGCGTCTGAAAGTAGCAGTTGGTTGTTAGTTTGTGTGTAAATGTGGTTTTGACCGCTTTGCACTTCTGACGCCAATTCTACTGAGAAATTAATATTGTAGTAATTAAATATTTGCTTGGTTATCATCAAAGCTCTCTCTATTTTGGTTGTAGATCATTAAACTGTTATAAGCTTTTGAATGCAGCCCTACAAAATTAAGGGAGGATATGTTGATCAAGGTTGGAGCTTAATTCTGAAAAGTGGGCTTTTTTATGAGCCAGAGTTGATAACCACTGTCATACAGACATGCAAAGTACCCCGCAAAAATCTGAACAACGTGATTCTTTAAAAGCCTAGCTTGCCATTTATTTCAACAAATTTACACAATATGTTTTATCTTGTCATGGAACATTTTGTTATTAGCCCCCACAAAAATAAGTCTGTTTGGAAGTTATGTAGAAGATAATGTCTGAAGGGTTGTAAATTCAAATTATGCTTTCCTACTATGCATAGCCAATATGAACATTCAATGGACGGCACTGTTTATACTAAGGTATTTGATATAACTATTGGTTTTCAATTTCAAGGGCACATACACTCTCACACACACACTCTCCTGCTGAGCGGCCAGCTGCTTGTTTTGTTAGTAGTGGGCTGTCTGGTTCTGAGCTTGCTGTTCATGTCCAATAGGCTCCAGGATTCAGCTGCTGCTGAAGGTCATCATGCATAAATTTACTGTATACTGTATCTACTAAGATCAGTCTGTGCAGAGGTCAGAGAACTTGAGCTGATCTGACTGCGGATATGTTCCTTGCTGGGATAGGATAACTGTGAACATCATTTACCTTCTGCACACTTACACAGTAGAGTTATTCTGAGACTGCTGTAGAAAATGAGAAGTTACGTAATATGTGAAAATAATTGTAAAATAATTATACAGAACCTCAAATAATTGGACAAATTTTTGAAATCACAAGATTTCAAAAGAGTAGTTTCATACAAGGGATCAAAGATTGGCTCGACCTTCTTGCAAATGCCTCAATTACACCATCTGTCACTTGAACATATATTTCTGATTTCAGACACTAGAAATTACTTGTTAAAATCTTCTCAGAACTTTATTTGAATTTTTCCGACTTAAGCTGGCCGAAAACTGGTCACTGCATATTTCAAACTGAAGCATATCACTGTTTTACCTTTTCCCGCTACAAAGCAACTAATTGGCTTATTTTCTCACATTAATAATAATATTATTTTTGTTTTTCACTACAGTAGTATTATTGCAATAGCCTGTTTACTGTTCTCAAAAGACTAAATACTATTATAATACTATTATTTTAATATTGTTTCATTGAAAACATAAGCCCTGTAAAAACAAACTCATATTTTGTTTCTTTTTTGCATAGGCTATTTTGAGTTTACCTCAAAAACTCTGACCAGTTGAATAAACCCAGCACATTAAGTTCAATTTACTAAAATTAAACATTTTAGTAAATTGATTAAAAAAAGATTTTTAACAGTGTGGACAGTAGACTGGTTAGCAGAACACCGATACCAGCACCAATTCATTCTTTCTCTCTTTTTTCATCACTATATAATTAATTTATTTTATTCTCTGTCAGTTCTATCTTATTCTCTGTCTGTCAATTCACTTTTCTACAATGTTTTATGTCCCACTTTTCTACAATGTTTTCTGTTACCCTTTTCACACTTCAGCTCCCTCTCTGCCTCTGTTTTTGCGTGTAGAATCCACTTCGATGCTTTCATCCATGAGTGGGCATGTTCTTAGAAGATCTCGTCAGTGACACAGGGGCACCCACACACACACACACACGTGGGCGCGCACACGCGTGCACACTAAATTCACACTTCCAAAAGTTTAGACTTCTACTTTGAGCGCTATTTTATAGTGAGAACGAAAGTCATGACCATGAAGACATTTATCTCCTGTCTAGTCTTATGTTACAGCATTTCCCACAACAATTACCACTAAGCATTTACATCTATTTAACATGCATGGCCACGACAACTGCGTGAAACAACCACTGGCCATCATCATTAGCTGCCAAGCATGCAGTTAGCTAATTATGAAATATAATAGCCTTCTTCTGCACATCTGACTGTGAGACTGATGGGCCGAGTCCTTTATCTTGAGTTTTATAGGGATATGTTATGAGCTACACAGTTTGGTCTCCATTGCCCTTCTCTCCGCCCCATTGGTTTTGTCACATGGAACACAGTCAGTTACAATGAGCCTCTGTAAAACATTTTAGTGATCAATGAAGTATACATATTTTAGTATGTTTTTAATGAATGAATAAAAATCAAACATTTGACTGTTGTTTCAAATAGCTGATATTTTCTGCTCCGTTGTTCACTCTGACAAGAAATTTCAAATTTCATCAAATTTCAAGCTCTCTTTGTTTTATCATACTTTCAAACAAAATAAACAGCAAGTACGGGTAATTTAACTGGCTGTCTGGCTGACACTAATGACAACAAATATGAATGTATCACACTTAGACCTGTCATATTTTTTGAAGGGATAGTATTGACAGTCCTGGCTCATTTTCCCTCGGTGACATCTTGGGCTTCATTTATAAAATGTTGCATAGGAATCATCCCACATTTGTCAAAATGTGCAGAGATGTGATTATGAGAATGAACGCACAAAAAACGTCAACTAGATGTGAAATCTCTTCAGGAAAGAAGGCAGCAGGAACAGGCATATATTCAAATACTTTAATTAATAAATCAATAAACAAACACAAAACAAAAGTAAAAGCATAGTTCCAAATGATTCTGAAAGAAGTCCATTATACTTATCAAGGCTGAATTTATTTTGATCAATTTAATACCTGCTGAATTAAAAAAATTATAAAATTATCTTTTTGTTGCATTAAATATCCATTTAATTCAAAATTAAAAACTGGGTTTTTATTTTATCGAACATAATATAATATATTTTGAAGAATGTTGGTCGCAAAAAAATTGTTCCATTGTAGTGCCAAAATGAAAACTGATTTTGCACCTGTAAATTAATACTTCCTTATATATAGTATGTAAATTAAAATACTCCAACAGAGTAGTATGTCCGAATATATAGTACTCATAAAACAGTAGGTAAAAAGTACCCGAGTGACCTATTACCTCCACCAAGATTCTGAGTGTGCATTCGATGGACACTTTACTGTCCCACGGATATGGGAGAAGATTTGTAAATTTAATTCATATTACCTATATGCATACTATATAGAACATACTTGTTCAATGATCGCAAAGTAATTCAAATGTAGTACCTTTTCAGTATGTGATTTCAGACACACCATGATACATTCTCAAAAATATGTTTTTTCAATTCCACAGAAGAAAGAAAGACATATGAGTTTGAGTAAATAATGACATAATTTTCTTTTTCTGGGTGAATTTCTTAAAACTTTCTTACTTTCTTGTTTTAAGTATTTCTAAACTCTGACGTCCTGTATAGTAAAGAACAGGTGTTGTGTCTATCCGGTAGGTCCTAAAACTGAAAATGAGCCAGTTGAGAGGTGACAGAATGAGAATGAGACAGGTTCAGTAAGAGGCTGTTCCTGGGTCAGACCAGACTGTGCTGGTGCAGGACAGATGTGACCTCTGAAGCCTCTGACTGTGATCAGGCTTTTAAAGAGGGAAATATAGGAAATGCAGGTGGTGGAGAGAGAAGAGCGATAGAAAGGATCACAAAGGGCAGGCATGATTGGGAAAGTAATGAAAAAGATGAGTGGAGAGTGAGCCATAGGCCTCTCAGTGCCTCATATACTCTCTTCTTACTTTTTCTCCAAGGTCAGTCATGAAGAATGCCCTTTAAAAAAAGCCTACAAATTATTTGCTAATGAAACTGAAACCAGATATGCATCAGCAGGTCTTCTCTCTATCTTATCTCTCTTTCATTTTCTCCATACTATGTCTTGTGATAATACTTTATACCTCTATTGACTACTACTAATGGATTCACTAAGAAAATAACCCTTATGAGACAGTCCTTCAGACAGTGTATTCTCAGTGCTATTCAAAACCTGATTGTAGCAAGAAAGCAACAACAAAAAAAACTCAAATTTTATCATAAAATATTTTTCTATGTTAAGAATTTTCTTTATATGCCACATCTTTGACACACAAGTATAAAATATGTAGTTAGAGCATAGAGTTACAGAATCATATGGATGAAATTCAGAGTTCTTGGTAGTTAATACACAAGGAGGCTGTTGGTAAAACAACAGAAACTGTTAGGTACCTGTCATGCTGCAGAAGGAGACTCAGACAGAGGTAACTTGAACGGAGTTTATTAGAACAGCTAACAGAATAGCAAACCGATGAAGAGGTGAGAGAACAATATAGGATGATGATGAGGCAAGTAGAAATAACTCTAGCCAAACGGGAAGTGTAGTCGGTGAGTAGTGAAGGATCCAGTACATCGTCGCGGGCGACCCAGGAACGTTCTTCTGGGCCAAACCCCTCCCAGTCTACCAGGTATTCCAGGATGCCGCCCCGTCGCCGAGAGTCCAAGATGGTATTGACCCTGTAGATGTTGTGTTCATTCGGATCCACTGGAGGAGGAGGAGGTACGTCACCAGCATCAGACCCTGAAGGAGAAGGGAGTAGAGGGTTAACATAAGGCTTCAACAAAGATACATGAAATGAAGGTGAGATTCGGTAGTCCTGGGGTAAATTGAGTCTGTAAGTGACCTCATTGATCTGTTTGTGTATGGTGAAAGGGCCAATGTACCGAGGACTCAGCTTACGGCAGGGCAGCCGGAGACGGATGTCCCTAGTGGAGAGCCATACCTTTTGCCCTGGAAGGTATAGAGGAGTACTTGCACGATGGATGTCAGCTTGTCTCTTCTGTCTCCGGACTGCCCTTTGAAGGTGAGTGTGAGCCGAGTCCCAGACTTTCTCGCTCTCTAGAAACCAGTAGTGAACCGCTGGGACTTCGGAAGGTTCCCCGGACCAGGGAAAGAGAGGAGGCTGATATCCGAGGATGCATTGGAAGGGTGTGAGACCGGTGGAGTCTTGGCGAAGGGAGTTTTGGGCATATTCGGCCCAGGGGAGGAAACGACTCCAACTATCCTGCTGGTTGTGGCAATACGACCGCAGGTATCTCCCAAGCTCCTGAATTTTTCTTTCTGTCTGTCCATTGGATTGAGGGTGGTACCCCGAGGTAAGACTGACTGTCACCCCCAGGAGGCGGAAGAAGGCTTGCCAGACGCGGGAGATGAATTGAGGGCCCCGATCGGAGACGATGTCTTCTGGTATGCCGAAGTGCCTAAAGATGTTGTTAAATAGGGCTTCAGCTGTCTGCAGAGCAGTGGGTAAACCCTTGAGTGGGACAAGCTTGCAGGCTTTGGAGAACCGGTCAACTGTGACAAGGATACATGTGAGACCATCTGAAGGTGGTAAGTCTGTAAGAAAGTCAACACCAATATGGGACCAAGGACGCCGAGGAATGGGTAATGGAACCAGTTTGCCCTCTGGTAGATGACGAGGTATTTTGGATATGGCACAGATGGAGCAGCCTTTAACGAATCGTGAGACATCTTGGGACATACGAGGCCACCAATACCTGTTCCTGAGTAGCAAGAGGGTTTGATGACTGCCTGGATGACCTGAGCCCAGAGAAGAGTGAGTGGAGTCCATTAATGGTATGCGACAACTGACCGGCACATAGGTTCGCCCCTCAGGACCTCCTGGCGGAGCAGGTTCAGATCGGGTGGCTTCCGCTATTTTCTCATCAAGTGACCATTGTATAGGACTGATGACGAGAGCTGAAGGAAGAATGGGTTCCAGAGGAGACGCCTTGGCAGAGGGATTGTGCAATCGGGAAAGGGCGTCTGCTTTCAGGTTCTTTTCTCCTGGACGATAAGTCACAGTGAAGTTAAAACGTGTAAAGAACAAAGCCCATCGTGCTTGGCGGGTGTTCAGGCGTTTAGCATCACGAAGATATTCCAGATTACGGTGGTCTGTAATCACAGTGAAAGGGTGTTTGGCTCCCTCCAACCAATGGCGCCATTCCTCCAGGGCCAGCTTAATGGCCAACAGCTCTCGGTTCCCGATGTCATAATTCACCTCTGCTGGGGTCAGCTTCTTAGAATAGAAGGCACAAGGACGGAGTCGAGGGGGTTCACCCTGCCGCTGTGAGAGAACAGCTCCAACCCCTGTGAGGGATGCGTCTACCTCGACTATGAATGGGAGGTCAGGATTGGGATGAGTGAGGATGGGGGCTGTGCAGAAAGCGTCCTTGAGACGTTGGAACGAGGTGCTGGCTTCAGTGGTCCAGGTCAGAGATTTGGGTCCGAGACGGAGTAAAGATGTGAGGGGGGTGCTGATTTTACTGAAGTTGCGTATGAAACGACGGTAGAAGTTTGAAAAACCCAGGAATCGTTGGAGTTCCTTCACTGTAGAGGGTTGGGGCCAGTTCTTCACAGCCAGTACCTTTTTCTGGTCCATTTGGATGCCTTGCTGGTTAATGATATAACCGAGGAAATGGACTGATTCTCAGTGAAATTCGCATTTTTCAAGTTTGAGGTAGAGGTGGTGTTTGCGAAGCTTGTGGAGAACCTGTGTCACATGGTGGCGATGGTCGGCCAGGTTCCGGGAGTAGATGAGGATGTCATCAATATAAACGATCACGAATTGGTTGAGGAACTCCCGGAACACCTCATTCATAAATCCTTGGAAGACGGAGGGAGCGTTGGATAATCCATAAGGCATAACTAGATACTCATAATGACCGGATGGGGTTATGAAGGCAGTCTTCCATTCGTCACCCTCACGGATCCGAATGAGATTATATGCGCTCCGCAGGTCGAGTTTGGAGAAGACGCAGGCTCCCCGTAACTGTTCCAGAGCAGCCGGCACTAGAGGAAGGGGGTATTTGAACTTGACGGTTTGAGAGTTAAGAGTCCGGTAATCTATGCAGGGCCTCAAGCCTCCGTCTTTTTTATTAACAAAGAAGAAACTGGAAGCGGCTGGAGATGTAGACGGGCGGATGAAACCTTGCTCTAATGCTTCGGCGATGTACTCGTCCATTGCCTTCTGCTCGGGGATGGAGAGAGGATAGATCTTGCCCCGTGGTAGGGTTGCCCCAGGCAGCAGGTCGATGGCACAGTCCCAGGGCCGGTGTGGTGGTAACTTAGTGGCCCTCAGCTTACAGAAGACATCCTGAAATGCCCTGTACTCAGTTGGAATTTTCTGGGGACTACCAGTCTCTGGACTCTCGACTGTGGTGGAACCGAGGGTTACAGATGAAGACTTCATATTATGGTTATGAGATGGGCGGAGAAGTTTCTTGACAGGTTGCAGACAGTTTTGAAGACAGTATGTACTCCAGCGAAGAACTTCACCAGAGCGCCAGCACACTGAGGGAGCATGTTGTAGCATCCAAGGACGTCCCAGGATGATGTCTGTGGTGGATCCATCCAACACCATGAAGGACATGTACTCTTGATGTAAGCATCCCAGACGCAATGTGACCACAGGTGTAACGTGTCGTATGTAACCACAGCCCAGCGGTGTTCCTAATATGGTGTTAGCACGGAGGGTTTGATTGGTGAGCCGTCTTTTGAGATGAAGTTTGCGCAGTAGATTAAGTGACATGAAGTTGCCGGCCGAACCAGTGTCTATGAGGGCTTTTGCTGAGATGGAGAATTGAGATGTGATTACCATAACATTAGTCAGGGTTAAAGACAGGACTGAAGAGGGAGTCTGGGTAGACAGGACAGTTGGGTAGAAGATGACCTTCAGCACCACAATACAGGCAGAGATGCAAACGGATTCGGCGTTGACGTTCAGTAGAAGAGAGCCGCATGGAGTCAATTTGCATTGGTTCAGGTGGGTTAGCATATGTTGAAGGTGGAGGAGGCAGTGAGTGTTGTTCACCTTGACAAGCAGTAAGACGTTGAGAGATCCGTATGGACCGTTGAATAAAACTCTCGAATCCAATGTTGTCATCATAGACTGCCATCTGCTGACGCATGTTGGAATTTAAACCTTGACGGTAAGCAGTCAATAATGCAACCTCGTTTCATCCGCTAGAGGACGCCAGCGTGCGGAACTGGAGAGAATATTCGAAGACTGTGGACTTCCCCTGGCGAAGGCGATATAATTGATCGTGCGTGGAAAGAAGGTTAGCGGTTTGGCCAAATACCTCTTTGAAATGGCTCACAAATGATGTCAAAGACTGTACAACCGGACCGCCGGCCTCCCAGATGGATCTAGCCCATTGAAGCGCAGGGCCAGACAGTAACGAGATCATAAACGCGATCTTGGCGCGATCGTTAGCGAACTGGTGCGGTTGCATTTCCCAATAGAGGGAACATTGTAGCAGGAACCCACTGCAATCTTCCGCCTCACCAGAGTGTGTCGCAGGTCGGGCCATGGGATTGGCAGCAGCGGATGACGATGAAGCCACGGCTTGGGTGTGGAGGACTTGCTGCAGCGTTTCAGCGGTGCCGGTGCGGGGATCCGGAGATGAGATCGCGCTAGCGGCTGCTTCCAGATGTATTTCGGTCTGGTCTTCTGTCATGCTGCAGAAGGAGACTCAGACAGAGGTAACTTGAACGGAGTTTATTAGAACAGCTAACAGAATAGCAAACCGATGAAGAGGTGAGAGAACAATATAGGATGATGATGAGGCAAGTAGAAATAACTCTAGCCAAACGGGAAGTGTACAGCTTAGAGGGAGTCGGGCGAAGGTTCAGTATAGAACTTGTAGACCAGACAATGAGAATTGGGGAGAAGGCAGTTTATGAAGGGTGAGGAGAGTGGTTGCAGGTGATTGTGATTAGAATTCCGGAGAGCTTGATCGGGTAGGTGGAGCGTAGCGGTCTGATGCTGTGGGTGTGGTAGAGTCCATGACAGTACCTGCTTTGCCTTCTGTCCTACATCCATCAGAGTGGTGCTGGTTCTAACACTTGTTGCCTCTTAGACAGGGAATCTGCAGACCCCTTCAAGAACCAGATTATAATATTTTAAAATAAAATCTAACCAGACTAAGTTGTTGCTGTTTTGAAAACATTATATGGTGAGGACATTATATTGACCACTGACGTTAATGGTTCCTGACTTGTTCCTGTGTTTGCAGAGATGATGTTTCCCTTCTTAAAGCGAGTTTTTTGGTGAAAACCCATTGAAGAATGCCAAATTGGACAATTGGAAAAGATTTATTTGCTATGGTGGTTTTTGTCTCTTCAGGTTTCTCAACTTAGGCCTTATTCTGTCTTCATATTCTATCACAAATTTCCTACTTACCACTTCTGAAGCCGTGATTACGAGCTTGTCTCATTCAAATTCTTTGTGTTGGAATGAATGGGAATCATGGAGGACACCAGGTTTATTCTTCAATATTAATTGGGAAATTCAGGACCCCATTCAAACATTCATTGTGCTATTCCAGAATTCTGGTTACAGGCTGTTTTCGTGGTTTATAAAAGATACAATTTGTTTATTCATAAGGATTATTCACAAATGTAAATATGCACTACTTTAGCAACAAGACAAGATGATGTAGCTGTTGTGGAAAAAAAACTAATAAAGCATATCAAGGCCAGCAGCAATTGCTCTTGTCTCCACCATGTTTAAAGTTTGTGGCATGCCTGACTCGAGAACTTGCATAACAAAATGGTCTCCGAGCTTCCCAGTGGTAAATACGATTTGAGAGGACATTTATGTCCAAGTTTTAACTAGGAAATACATATTTACAATAATTGAAGACAGCATATATGCATATGACAGCAAAAAGTGACTCGTGTCACTCTTGGTTGCCAATTTCAGTCTGTTACTTATGGACAAGAGCTCATGTCAAACTAATTTTTATCAATAATAATTTCCATCTGTGTGAAAATCCATAAGCAATTACTTTTGGACATACAAAATACATGTTCCTTTAAAAAAAAATCTTTTCATTTTCATTTTATCCTAAATAAACACCTTGATTAGATTTTGATCTTTAATTTTTATTTTTGATTTTGATTTTTATTGAATATAATACAAATCTGCATAAATTAAAGGCAAATACTACTGTGATGTTGATGATGCTGTACATAATGTTTGATTTTTATAGTGGTTTATTATATATATTTTTTTTTCACTATGGCAATGAGAATGAGATTATTATAATGAAAATACAGTAATACCTCGGTTTTTACGAGTTTACTTTGTTTCAAGAGCGAGCTTGTAACCCAAAATGCTCGTACACCAAAACAATTTCCCCCATAAGAATACACTAAAAATCAATTGATTCGTTCCACACGACCATAAATGCCCATTTTAAATATTTTTTTTGGTTTTACCCTATTAATTACAGTTAAAATTATAACCATTAAGATCTCATATAAATACTAATTAATAATTGACCATTAAACTCTAAAAATACTTGACAATTTACTGTAACACACTTCAGCTTTGAGCAGCGTTGCTGCTGGCGTGAAGGAGACGAGAGGAGGGAGGAGGGGAAAGCAAGGGAAAACACAAAACCCGGATTCAAGTAAAAATGAGTGAATTTATTATAATAGTGCAGAAAACAAACAAAGTGATTATCCAGAGTGAAGGTCGTGGAACATGGAACACGGGAGACGCGAGCACGGGAGACACGCGCGAACACGGGAGATGGGAGACACGAGCTGTGGGAGATGTGCGTGGACATGGGAGACGCGAACACGGGAGACGCGTGCGAACATTGGAGCTCCAAAGACAGCGCGGACATAACAGAGACAAAGACTCGACAACATAGGAGTGGAGAGAAGTGAACTAAATAGGCAGATGAGATGAGAATCAGGTGTGTCAGTGATCAGTGACCACGCCCCCACTCACACACACACACACACAGACACGCACGCACACACACATACACAGGTGAGAGAATGAACGAGTTAAGGGGTGATAAAGGGGTTGGAACAGCGTGACTGTTTTATGAGAGGCTGTCCTTAGGATATTTCCAGTAAAAATGCGCGTGACGATGCTGAGCGTTAGGACTTTTCCACACAAAAATGCACGTGGGTGAGGGGAAAAAATGTCTCGCACTCCGATACAATGCTCGTACACCGATTTGACTCTCCATGCTTGTACACTGATTTGCTTGTATACAAAGTCACTCGTAAAGTGAGGTATTACTGTAATGGTAATCTTAAAGTGGAAATTAAGCAGTCAAGTTTACAGTCATTATTTAGTAAACCGATTTCCACTTGAACAATAAAAATACATAAACACGTATAATAAAACTATATATAAAACCATTTTAAAGAAAAAAATATGTTTTGTTATAGCTTTTGAAGTAAGGGGCCGTCATCTTGCAATACCATAGTGTTACGTCACATTATTTTATTTATTCAATTGGATGTCAGTTTACAAAAAATTGTAAACTTGACTGACTAATTCAGTACCACTTTAATAATAGATTTTCTATGACTTTTTATGAGATTTACCCATAGATCAAAACAGAACTAATAAACTTAAAGAGATAGTTCACCCCAAACTTCTATAATCATCTACTCACACTCATGTCATTCTAGATGTG
This sequence comes from Rhodeus uyekii, assembly GCA_037043235.1. Lineage (NCBI taxonomy): Eukaryota > Metazoa > Chordata > Actinopteri > Cypriniformes > Acheilognathidae > Rhodeus > Rhodeus uyekii. The sequence goes on from JAWRVZ010000007.1 coordinate 2,967,118, forward strand.
TAAAAATGTACTTTATTTTTTATAAAACTAAATGGTAGTTTTCTCAAACTGAGTCCTTCAGGTCAGAGAGAGTGAGGACTCTAATTCTGCAAGCCGTGGGACTGTTCCTAATCCCTCAGTCAGGTCATGTAGTAGTGGCCCTACCCACAGAGCCTGTAGGGGATTTCAGCTAGTGCACCTCAAGCAAAACTCTTTGAAGGACAAAATGCTCCAGGGACCCTTGCAGGGTTTTTGTGTAATAGGGAAAGAAATGTTTTTTTTTCCACACTTGAAATTGCAAAACCAAGTGTCATTCTGCCTTGGTTAACGTAATTGATCCTTGGTTGTCAGATATTGAAGTACAATGCATTTGTAAGCCCTGGGTTAACTTTTTATTTTTATTTTTTACATATTTAAGAAGTAAACATTTGTAGCAGTGCTTAATAACCCAAGGTTAGAAGCAAAACATACACTTGTGATCCTTTGATTAAAGAGATAGTTCACCCAAACATTTTTGTTGTTTCTTTCTTCTGTTGAACACTAAATAAAATATTTTAAAGAACTATCCCTTTAAGCATACGTTAATTCAAATGATTCATTTGATTCATTTCATCAGAATTCATTCATCCAAATGTTGCCAAAGTCCATCACCAAATCATAGGGCCCTTATGAATCTATGTTGTTCCTTTCATTAAACAAATAATTAAACGACTCATTCAAAAACATATTCACTTGTCACCTGTCACTTGTCACCTATCGCTAAATAATCACCGTACATCAATTGACAGTCTGTCTGAAATGTGCAAAATGTAATGTGCAATGCGTAAACTTGTAGGATATAAAATTGAATATTCTTGGTGAGCTTTTAGAGTTCTACTTTTTACTTTTTCTACTTTTTAGTTTTACTGGTGTATCAGTAAAATAAAAAGTGTTTGGCACTGTTTATTTTACTAACACTTTAACCTCGGTACTGTGTAAACGTCAAATGAAACATTTAACATAATCACTTGGCTAAGTGCACTGTGAAAAACCCTTTCAGTAGGATGCAACTGTAGCGAATCAGCTCAAGATAATTGTTTAAACGACGCTCGCTGATTCTCCACCATTATATGTAGCAAAACCAGCTCAAAGGCAGTCGGGGTAGCGGGATCTATGTACACAGTTTGATCATGTGTGATGACCAAATATGCACATAGATCCAGCTTAAAGGGAATTGTGTATATTGATAATTAATCATAACGGATTACAATTAATTATGAATACAAATAGCTTGATTTGGCTTATAGAATTGATTAATTCTAGCAATGAGTTCAAAGCAGCGGCCATATGTGCGCTCATACGAGCCGCGCGATCTTTATGAACTTTAACAAAGATCTTCTTCATCGTCATGAAGAATCTTTCATTATCGTACCAAAGTACTTAGCATTGTAGCAAGATGCAAACGTAGAAGTGACTTACTCAAGAATAGTACAGAATCAATCATGTGTGATTATATATACAGTGTTTTATTAAACAAACTACGAAAACAAACGTTAGACATAACATAGACAGACTTAACGGAGAGTGAGAGAAAGAGATGCTTGAGAGAGAGAGAGAGAGAGATAGAGAGAGAGAAACGACATTCCTGTAGACAATTAAACCTTTGAGAAAACCAGCATGGAAATTCACCTTTAAAAAGGGGCATATAGCTTTAAACGCATTTAGATTTCGTAAACGATGCTTGCATTGGGTTCTCGTGTGTGTGGATGTTACCCAGTCTTGCGTTGAGAGAGTTGCTTTGGTTGGATGCTGGTTTGTTCCTTGAGTCCTTTTTGTTTGAGACGCGGGAGATTCAAAATGGCTTTGTCTTGAAGGTGCGGTCGCTGGAGGGGGAAGGGCTTCCATGCAAGGCCGAAGGCCCTGCTCCCAGGGGAGCAAGATATGCAGGAAGTTCAGGAGAGAATCAAGAGAGATCAAGAGAGTGAGAGAGATGAAGAGAGAGATGTTTGAATCTCAGGGGTCTTATAGAAACATTAGGACACTCCCACACCTTGGCTGTGGAGCCAGTCGCTGGCTTGGAGGTGGATGCTGGGAAGTTTCCTTTTGTCTCTGTTCAACCTAATCTGCATAGTTTATGATCCTGTGTGGAACTTACTCCGATTCGATCAAACAAGGGTAGAAAATATGTAATGCATTTCAGCATTAAACAAAATACAGATTGAGAAAGAGCAGGCTGAACGAATTCAAATGATACCAAGGAAGGTAGTAAGACATAGAGGGGTTTCGTTTAAACGATTATACACATTTAAACATCTAAATGAACTACCTAAAATAACTAAAAAGACTGCACATGGAGGGCATGCATACATACATACGAATACATCAGTGTTATACAAGTTTACATAGTGTATGTAGGCATTTTTGTATATTCCATGTGTGTGTGTGTGTGTGTGTGTGTGTGTGTGTGTGTGTGTGTGTTCAGATGTGTCATCCTGTGCAATGTATGTAGGTATGTGGGGGGTGAAGGGAGGCCTGGAGGAGGACAAAGAGTTTTATTGCCCCAGGGCTGTAAAACGACTGTCCATGCAGACAGAGCTGCATTCTGAGTTTCCAAGGCCCCGTCCACACGGAGACGCGGATCACTGCATCCGCATACATTTCTTATCGGATTGGCGTTCCGTCCACACGCATCCGGCGATTTGGGAGACTGAATCCGCTCTCTTTTGATACCGGGTCCTAAAGTGGATAGATCTTAATCCGACACCCTTGCGGACTCGTGTGGACGGCCAATCCGTATATTTTTTTGTTTACCAATGATGTCATCTCATCACGTGTCGGCTGCGTCACAGTAACAGCAACAGTGTTGCCAGACTGGACCAAAGATTCCAGCGCAGCTACAGATTAAAACCCTCCCATTTAAAAAAATACCAGCCCAAAGTGCGTACTCTTATAAATAATGAAAAATGTTGAGCGATTTTATACATCAAAAACAATCCCAAATTTTATCAACCAGCCCAATGCATTTTTTCCCGGTCGGACGTGACAAAAAGGTAAATAGCAATCTGGCAACACTGAACAGCAACAACAATGCGCATGCTCAAAGTCTTCTTCTCTGTGTATAGTGTATTATCTGTGGCAGAATTACAGCGCCCCATACTGGTCTGGCATATAAACTACACCGGATTCAGTCGGTTTCAGTGGTATCGTGTGGACGCTGATTTTTTTTTTTGAACGAGGAAAAAAAAGATCGGATAAGGAACGCGCCGGCATCGTGTGGACGTGGCCCAAGTCTCATTCTGTTAAATCAAAAGGTCACAATCAGATGTTTGTTTTTTGATCGATCAATTTGAGACACCGTCCAGACACTACACAACTTTCAGTATACACCATCCAAAGAAATCTCCATTATTTTCATATCCTCATTACATGTTTTTTGCTTTTCAGTTTATACACTTTCAAAATATACTACATTTATCAGTGAACTAAAATGATGTCTCAAAGCAAAGTACATATTTTTATAAACTTGGTTTCTAGTTTAAGCACTATAAAAATCCACCAAATGAGCATGTTTCACATTGGAAGCCATGGAAATGCATATAGTAGGCTATAATCTTTTTGGACAACCCTATACTGTAACCCACACTCCACCCTTCTGTCCTCATCATCACCATTCAGTATGTGCCTCCCCACTTTGGGTTAAACCTCAGCCTCTCCATTGGGCTGGTGGATCTCTGAATGGGGAACTCTGAACTCAGCTACACTGAGTTTTAAATATGGCCTTTGTAGAATGTAGAACACCCATGGAGAGGACTGGGAGATCAAACTTGCGTATCCAAGCCTGAATCTAACTGAGCTAGCATTGAAAACACCTGGTGCTATATTTGGCCTCTTCAACTTTGCACAGCAGGTTTTAATATAGGTTAAGAGCAAATAGATAGAGGATAGAGCAAATAGGATAGAGCAAAATATGATTGCATTTTCATAGTCTGCCAGTGTCTGTCTGCATATTTTAGTAGATTGAAAAGATTTTTGGAGGGAATCAACAGTGTATCTCAAAACAGACAGAGTGCCTGGCCTCTAGCACCCATGTGTATGTATGTGTGTGTGTGTGCATGTGTGTTTGTTTGTGTGTGTGTGTCAAGGGCAGAAGGACATCTGGTGGGATGGTAATGAGGCATACACTGAGAAGATGCTTACCCTTCCATATAGTGAGGGTTTAGTAACACACAAACACACAAACACAACTACAGGAACATGAAACGCACCAATGGACTTGCATACACAAAGAATTAGAGGTCATAAGTGAGCCAATTGAATCAGTCAACTTTATAAATTTTGCTGCACCTACCAGTTATGATGCTACTACATTTTTTGCATTTTACATATTACATTTTTATTGTACCTCTAATTCCCACTGTGGCTCAACGTATTATTTTACTTGTTAAAAACAGATATTTTATCTCAGCGCTGTGACAGACACAAATATAGAATGAATATGAGTGAGAATAGGAACTCTAACCCTAAATACTGACATTTGTTTTTTATACAGCAAATTATTAATCTATGGGGGTTTTCATACCCAACCCCACAACTGATTTTACTGGTCAATTCAATCACATAGTTGCCTATTCAGAGATGGTCAGAGTAAATAAAAAATAAAAAGTAGAAAAAATAATTGCCGTTAAATGGCTGTTTATCAGGGTACCAATGCCATAGGGTAAGTTTAGGGTTAGCGGTTAATTTGTTCCTAAATATACTCCACACAGACCCCCCCTGGTGATTTATGTAAGAGACCACTGCTATGCTGTTGGTGTGCTGTTGGTGTGACCATAATGTCTCCTGAGGTCTGGGAGAAACACTTGAAGCGCTAGATGGACTGCCAGCATCTCTAGCAGGTTTATATGCCAGGAGAGGTGGTGTCTGCTCCAAAGACCTTGGGCAGAGCAATCAGTCAGCTCACACGTTACACAGTGCTTACTGAAGACACTCAAATCGAGCACATTAACATTCAATTCACAATTCACACTCGATCGACTAAATAGTGCTGCACGAGACGATATGCTAAAGCATTCCCCTAGCGTTTCGACCTTGAAAGGGAACATTATATTCTATTCTCTAACCCTAAACCTACCAATTACAGAAAACTTTCTGCATTTTTACTTTTTCAAACAACATAATTTAGTATGGGTTATATGCTGTTTTTCCACATATTGTCCCCATTTTGTAAGGCATGCCTGAACCCCACCTTCCCCCCACACGCACGTTTACTTCGCAGTCTACTTTAAATGGGGATATTGCATTGTTTATATATATATATATATTTTTATATATATATATATATATATATATATATATATATATATATATATATATATATATATATATATATATATATATATATATATATATATATATATATATAAAAATAATGGTAAAACAACCTTTATGTAATTTATTTTTATACAATTTTTTTTTTCATTTATTTATCAGATGAGCTAACTTCTGGGTTCAAATATGTCCCCAAAATATGGTTAAGTGGGTCATTATGCACACACACACACACACTCACATACACACATGTACTAAATATGTTCCCATTTATGTATATTTAGACTTCTATTGTTATCCCAAACTAATTCATCCATTATTTCAACCCATAAAAATAAGCTCTTTTGCATTGTTTTTTAAACTATTAACTTTTAATATTCATGGTTATTTATGAAGTTAGTTTTACTTTTGAAGATGTTCCTGTATGTCCCTAAAGGGACATTTATCATTTATGAGTTTTACACACTTTTGTGGACAGTTTATTTTACAAGCCAACTACCAACCCTTTTGAAAATTCCAGCATAAACCAGCATGAATTCCATACAGTTTCAATTCCATACTGGTCCAGGCTAGTTTATGTTGGTTAGTGCCGGTCTAGCTGGTGGTCAAGTCAAGTCAAGTCACGTTCGTTTCTATAGTGCTTTTTACAATACAGATTATTTCAAAGCAGGTTTACAGTGATAATAGGAAAATAATGCAGTGAAGGCTGTACAACAGCTCTATAAGAAAGTCATTGTCCAGCTTAAGTAAGTTTCAATTGATTAATTTTTGTTGTAGAATCGTTAGTTATTAACTTAGGGGTCGCATACACGACACTGACTTCCGGACACTCACCACACAACAACGGTACCCTGGCAGTCTGAGTATTAAAACCTTGAAATAGATTTCAGTGTGCAAGCCCCCCAAAAACTCCAACGCTACCATCCCTGTGCTGAACCTGTGCGAATCATGTCCCCAATCTATAATCATGTGCGTTTGAATGCATAAGTGCATATGATGCTGTTCTCAAGCAAAATATAGCTGGAGACGTTTTTTTAAGACTTTAATGATTAATCAGGACCTTGCGTGTGAAGATCCAGCTGTCAGTCACTGATTAAAAAAATATAAATAGTGTACATAGTAAAAGGTGAGCATGAAATGTTGTAGTAATAGCAAGAGCATGAAATTAACAGAATTAATGAGTCAGTTGTTGTAGTTGTGCTGTTTGCTTGTCTCTTCTCTTTTTCTGTGTTCTTGTTATTCCTCTTATCTTCGGTGACTGTTTGTTAATTGCAGATGTCAACACTAATGGTCAATATTCACTTGTAAAGTGAATGTACTTTATTTCACTGTAACGGCAACATTGCTTGAATTATTGAACTACAGTGGTACCTCGAGATACGAAAGGCTCAACTTACGAAAAATCCAAGTTACGAAAGTAAAGACGATGAATTTTACTGCTCTACATACGAAAAGTTTTCAAGATACGACAGGTTTCTGAAAGTTTTTCGCCCCATTCGCCCCATAACAATTTTGAAACTCACGCCGCATGCCGCCATCTTAGTTATAGTAGACTCGCCACCATCCTCCTGCTCTCCCATTGGTTCCTGATGCTTGCCAAGCCATGAGATCCTTCTCTCTAATTGGACAGCATCCCTCCCATCATGCATCTTCTATACGTACGTGCTGGCGTGCTTTAGCTCAGCCACTCCGCACCCGAAACTTTACATTTTTTATGTGTTAAGTGTACGTATGTACCAGTGGCGTCAGTCGTGGCTGAGAGGTTAAGGCGATGAACTACAGATCCATTGGTGTTTCCCTGTGCAGGTTTGAATCCTGCTGAGATTCAAATCCCTTATGAAATTTAACGGGATGTTTTTGGAGGACTTGGAACGGATTAGCCATTTTACATGTAAAATGTGTTCCAAGATACGAAAAACTCATTATACGAAGGCCGCCTCGGAACGGATTAATTTCGTATCTCGAGGTACCACTGTATATATATCGGGGCCGTTTTTCTTTATGAAATTATTTAAAAACAATATTTGGATAATTGTCTTGGTCTTTATTTAACTATGAACACACCAAGAAACATGATATGTAACTTATAAGTGAGTTTTGTTGTCTTGTTGGGGTCATACTGGCACCCAAAAGACAATATACCTTGGTTCAACAACACACTATTATCCCAAGCTGGTCCCAGCACACAAAACATACCTTATGCTGGTCCACTAGCACACACGCTTCCCATGTTGGGAACCAGCAAACCAGAAAACAGTCTCACATGCTGGGAACCAGCATGCAAAACATACGCTGGTGATCGGCAATGCTGGATTTTTTTTTTTACAGTGTAGTTCCAAAAGCACACATTTCACATTTAATTATTTGAATGTACAACCTAATACACACTGTGTATGTGAATGCAAAACTTGATTTAATGTCCAAATTGATTTGTTAGATGTGTATCTTTTTCATTTCCACACATCTTAAACCATTCTCAGTGGTCATTCATGTAGCCTACATTAACTTAGCACACATTCATTATGTATGCTCTCATACAGGCACACACACTTTTGAATGTAAATGTAATGCCCTCTTTTCTGATTAAAATCATAAATGTACAAAAAAATATTCAGGATTCGGCAGCAAGGGTCCTTACACATTTTACTTAATCACAAAAAACAGCCATATTTCTCCTAAGAATTCATTGATGACACGTCCAATGTCTGTTAATGTATTCAATATAATCTCAGTTCAAACTGACATTTTTGGTTTGCAGAGCATTTGTGTGTACTGATGAATGAAACTCATTATTACCTGACAAGAGACTGAAAATAGAGAATATAAATCAAACCCTGTGAGGCATCTGCTGTACCAGATAACACTCCAACAGGGTGTTTTGGACCCTGTCAAAACAGAATCTAACAGTAGCTGGATTTCCTGAAGCACTAAGTAGAAGGTTGGCTGCATAAATAATAATTTTTCACAATCTCGTGCAGTCAAGAATACTCTGTTGGACAGTGTTAATGAACAACTGGTGAGTGTGAGAAGATATTTTAAGAGAGTTTATTTTCTTAAGGTCCACTGGGCCAGAAACACCACCTCACTGGTGACCCAACCAACTAATCTTCTTTAAGGCTCTATTTATTTTCCATTGAAGTACACGTACACAGCCTGCAAGACCTTTTTAATTTATCTTATGTGTCAGTGTGTGCGTGTTGTGTATGTGTCCTGAGTCAGCACTGTACTCTCAGTATTAGAAAGCTCAAGAACAGCAATCTCTCACAAACACACAGACACGTACACACATTACATATCAGAGAGGGCCTTACTGACTGCAGTATACATGCATAAACATGTTGAGATATCTCCCTCTGCACACACACTTATAAGCTGTCCATTAGGTTATTAACACAGTCATAATTTACTGATGACATCACAGCACATTTTGCTGTGTGTGTGTGTGTGTATGGTTTATTTTTGTAGGTCTCAGAATAGTTTTATTGATTCAGCTGTTGGCTAAAGGTTTCAACGGTACATTGAACTTTGGGTGTGTTGGCATTGTCAAACTTATGATGTTCATCCCCAGAAAGTGGTGGATTTAGGAGAGAGGTTCAAGATTAAAGACATCATTGGATGATAAAAAAGATTGAGAAGATGGGATAAAGCAAACTCTGCAAATGGGAGGGATAGAAAGAAGAAGCTGATCAAATGTGTATGGAGGAAGAAAATAGAGGGATGTATTGTATGAAAGTATTTGTGTGTTGAGATAAAGTATCCATGGCCAATTTTTGAGTGTTGAATTTTGGGAGTTTTCTGTGCAGTACAGTGCAACATATTTTAATGTCCTTTTCTATCAACTTCTTATTTTCTTTTCCAATAACTATATAACATATAAATAAAACACAAGTCAAAGTCTAAAATTCACTCACCCTGTGTCTCTCTATTTCTTTTTAGGTGGTGTGAAGAATTGTTGCAGAAACAGAATTGCCCTACCTCACTATGCCTTTGTCCTTCAGTTCATCCCACCTGTCCCCCTTGTCCTTCATTCCCTTGATCCTTCCCGTCCTTCTCCTGTCGTTCTCCATCCCTTCTCAAGCTGACTCCCAAGATTTAGCCGAATCTACCTCCAATTGTTCCCAGAATGAAGTGTGTGCAGACGGGGTCCTTTTACCAGTGTGGAATCCTCTAAATCCCTCAGTTGGTGACAAAGTGGCTCGTGCCATTGTCTACCTAGTAGCACTAGTCTACATGTTCTTAGGTATGTCGATAATTGCTGACCGCTTCATGAGTGCCATTGAAGTAATAACTTCACAAGAAAAGGAAATCACTACAAAGAGACCCAATGGTGAAACAGTCACCACGACCGTTCGCATATGGAACGAGACTGTCTCTAATCTGACCCTAATGGCTCTGGGTTCTTCAGCCCCTGAGATTTTGCTTTCAGTCATTGAAGTCTGTGGGCATAATTTTGAGGCCGGTTCTCTTGGTCCCAGCACCATCGTGGGAAGCGCTGCCTTCAACATGTTGGTGATCATAGGCATCTGTGTCTACGTGGTACCTGATGGTGAAAGGCGGAAGGTCAAACATCTACGTGTGTTTTTCGTCACAGCGGCATGGAGCATGTTTGCCTACATCTGGCTCTATCTTATAATCTCTGTGGTCTCGCCTGGTGAGGTGGAAGTGTGGGAAGCGGTGCTGACGTTCCTCTTCTTCCCACTCTGTGTGGTCCAGGCCTGGATCGCTGATCGGCGACTGCTCTTTTACAAGTATGCTCGCAAACGCTACCGAACCGACAAGGGCCGTGGAATTATTGTGTCTGAGGGTGGGGACGAGGTTGGCAAGGAGGCAGGATTCACGAAGATGGACATGCTTGAAATTGATGGAATCACAACACATCTGGACGGAGTGCTGGGAGGGGAAAGTGGTCATGGAGAACGTGATCAAGAGGACGAGGCCAGGAGAGACATGGCCAGAACTCTAAAGGAACTGAAGCAAAGACATCCTGACAAGGACATGGAGCAGCTCATTGAGATGGCCAACTATCAGGTAAAAAAAAAGATTAAATTAATCATTATTTAGTCATTTATGATATTTACATCAATTTTATTATTATTGTGTATTTTTTTTGTAATTTAGAAAAATAAATATTGTTGTTTTTTAAATTTCTCTTGAATATTACTGTAATTAGAATAGTAGTTTAAATCAGTTGCAACCTACTAGTTGAGTAGGTTGCAACTTTCTTGCAACACTATATACAAACGCACTTTAAGATTTTACAAAACAACATGAAATTATGATCAAATTATTGTGTGGATATTCCAGACTTTTCACAGGATATGAAATTTTGAATTAATTTATATTCAACTTCTATTCTTTGCAGTCCAGTTCATTTTAAACTGCTGTGTGTAATTTAATTCTTTATATTTACTTTTTACAATATTAAAGTACTCTCCCAGTTTAGTATTTATAGACAATTGTAAGTAAGCCATTCGTAGATTTCTCAAAAATTCTCATGCTATTCTGTTTAGTTATATATGTACAAACACTAGCTGTCAACTGGACTATAACAATACTTTTTTAAATGTAATGGAAATGTGATGGAAATGTTTTCAATGTTCAATTGAAATCGCTCTTTTTTCATATCAGATCTGGATAATATGGATGTAGCATGGCATGCACATTAGTAGGCTACTCATTGGCTTATCCCAATGCTCCCAAAAGGCTTAACAATGGTGTGAGTTTTGGGGTGACACCAATTGTTTGTCCAAACAATGCAAGACTAGAGGATTTAGTCCTCATTGTGGTGGAGAATTTACATTCGGCAAATTTAAACAGTTTATAACGGTTTTACAGCTTGAGAGAGCAGCCTCCAACTAAACTATAGCTAAACTATAGGTTAAAACTAACTTTCTCGAACTTACCATTGCAGGTCCTGATACAGCAGCAGAAGAGTAGAGCTTTCTATCGCATTCAGGCGACAAGGATGATGATTGGTGCTGGTAACATTTTGAAGAAACACGCAGCAGATCAGGCCCGTAAAGTGGTCAGCAGTGGGGAACCTCAAGAGCAGGAGGATGACCCTCATGTTACAAGAATAGACTTTGAACCTGCCCTCTACCAATGCTTTGAAAACTGTGGGTCCTTAAAACTTACTGTGCAAAGGCGTGGAGGCGATGCTGGGTGTACTGTTAAGGTGAGTTTAAAGTAAAATAATCTTTAGTTTATTCATTTTACTAGGTAATAGGATACTTTTAAATGTATGCTCTGATCTTAAATATTAAATTATACAAATTATGGAATAGAAGATCTTCGATCTTTTAACATGTTTATTCATGCTAAACTCCAGGTGGATTATCGCACAGAAGATGGCACAGCCAATGCCGGTTCTGACTATGAATTTGCTGAGGGCACACTTGTCTTCAAACCTGGCGAGAACCTGAAAGAGCTCACTGTTGGCATTATTGATGATGACATCTTTGAGGAAGATGAATACTTCCATGTCCGTCTGAGCAATCCCCGTATAGTTGGATGGGCTGATGGACATCCTATTGCTTTGGAGACTGGAGCACCTGCCCCTAGCGCAGCCCTTGGTGATGCCCACACGGCAACCGTGACAATCTATGATGACGACCATGCAGGAATTTTTACATTTGAGACCGAATCGATGCGAGTCAATGAAAGCATTGGAATCATGCAGGTGAAGGTCCAGAGGACGTCAGGAGCACGTGGTCTGGTGGCGGTACCGTACCATACAGTGGATGGGACAGCTTGCGCAGGGGAGGACTATGAGGGAGTGTCTGGAAAACTGGAGTTCCAGAACGACGAGACAATGTAAGAGGTTTCTTTCAACTAATATTGTGTTTCAAATCAAGTCACCTTCTTTTATATAGCGCTTTTTACAATACAGATTGTTTCAAAGCAGCTTTTCAGTGATAATAAGAAAATTATGCAATGAATATAGTTTTTGGCTGTACAGCAGCTCTATAAGAAAGTCATTGTCCAGCTTAAGTAAGTTTCAGTTTATTAATTTTGTTGTAGAATCATTAGTTATTAACTTAGTTGTTGCGTACACGAAACCGTTCTCAACTGAAAATAGGAAACTCCCAATGCGTTCCCGGACACAAACCCACGCAACAATGGTGCCTCAGCAGCCTGAAAATGCATACCTCAAAAGAGAATTCAAACTGTAAGCTCTTGATATCGTCACCACTACCATCTCCATGCCAAACCTCAAGCAGCAAATTATGTTCCTGTTTATAAGCATGTGCGTTTGAATGTGTATGTTGTGTGGATGAGGGGATAATCTAGTTGACACGATCTCTGCTAGCACTTCAGAACTCTGTTGCGGTTGTGTCTAGGCGCAGGTCCTTCATCTGACCTGGGTATAGCCAGTTAGAGTATCGTAGCTTCACTTGGGACCACAGGAGGGTTTTGTACACCAGTTAGATGTGGACACGAGCACAAACCTCCCTGGTGATATATAAGCGACCACCGATGTGTTGTCATACTGGACAAGTATATGGCAGGACCTGAGCTGAGTGTCCTGCTAGGACTGCTCGCCAACTCGTGAAGGATGCAGCTGTCATTAACATGGCATATTGTATCTGCTGTATTACATGACGTCCTGAGTCACCCCTGAAAGGGTCTCATGCATAGCAGGCCAAAAGGAGGACCGTTGGACACTGCTGTCACCATCTCAACAGTCTCTAGAACTGCTTCACAGTGAGTGATTGGCTTAACTACATCTGTTACGGTATATAGGACTGATTCGATGCGTGTATCGGAACTGAATCCTAATCACACCTGGAAAAGTGGTTCTCATAACTGGAGAAAGCACACCTTTCTGTGTTCAGCCTAACCTTTAACATTTCCATGTAAGCAAGAACAACATCTCGATATCGAACTGCTAAATTAATCTACTGAGCTAAGATCATCAATGTAGTTTGGTATGTAATGTCTTGGAGGTGCAATGGTGCTAGTGCTGCATCTGACATTTGAAAGATGTGTCACGCCCCCAAGCGCTGACCGTGCAAGCTCTGCTCCGAAACAGAAAACATGCAAGACCTGTGCATCCCTACTTGTAATATTTAATAGGTTAGGGATGAACACAAGCACACCTGAAATGTTCTTGTTTCTTTTTTACACTTTTGTTCTTAGAATCGTTGGTAGGCAAACAACAATAAGACAAACTATCACACAAAGCGCTACTGAAAACACAGAAGCTGCCAACTGTTTCCCATGGCATGCCTTTAAAGATTTCTGGTTCATGACAACACCCGCCTGATGTCCTTTCACATGATTGGTTCGATTACATATGCGTTTCATGATGCAGTCACCCAGATGCGTTCCCATAGCACTTGATGTAGCTGCATATAAAAATTGATAATGTGTTATGTGTTTGCCAGGTTGAAGAGATGTGTTTTTAGTATAGATTTAAACTGACAGAGTGTGTCTGCTTCCCGAACAATGTTAGGAAGACTGTAACAGAGTTTAGGTGCTAAATAGGAAAAGGATCAAAAAATAGACGTGAAGGGCTGTAATGTGTTCAGAGCTCCATTACTGGGAACTAAACAATTTAGTGATTTGTAGGTAATTAGTAGGATTTTAAAATGTATACAGTGTTTAATAAGGAGCCAATGCAGTGTTGACAGAACTGGGCTAATATGCTCATACTTCCTGGTGCTAGTAAGATCTCGAGCTGCTGCATTTTTACCAGCTGGAGTTTCTTTATTAAGTGTGTAGGGCAATCACCCAATAGAGTATTTCAATAATCTAGCCTTGAGGTCATGTTGGAGAATATGTGTGTTATTGCCTTTATTTGTATTGTGTGAGTGACCCTTCAAAATGAAAATGGTTTTAGACACACAGTGGTTAAAAAATGTGTTGCAACCTGCAGCATCAGGAGTATCCCTGCAGCATCAGGAGAGCATATTTTAATTATACTTTCTTGTCTTCATTGTTCTCGTTTTGTTTTGAAGTCTATCTGTAGACACAATTTAAAGACTTCACAAAACAACAATATAATCCTAATCCATCCTGATATTTGTATAATATTAAAGTACTCTCCCAGTTTGGTATGCAGAGACAATTGTAAATAAGTCCTAGGTTTCCCAAATGATATAAGCACTGTATCTGTGCTGCTTTAAATGTTGTTCTGTTAATTGGAGTATATTTTATATATTTTTTTAAATGTCATGTAAATGCTTGATTTGAACTGAAATTTCCACCAGTCAATTTTATGTGAAGTTGCACTAACAGATCTATTGCAACGCTTGAGTGAATTTTCACTGTGAAAATGGAGCAGAGTAAATGTATTATACTGTGAGAGTTTTTTTGGTAATGTCTGACAGCTTATTTTAAGCTAAAGAAAAGTGCTACAAGAATTCAGATTGAAAGAACATAATGTCACAAAAATAAAGTTTTACTTCTGATGAAACATGACACTAACACTGTTTTTCATATTTAATACAGTAAAGCTGCTTGTTTTGAAGCAATTCAAAAATGAAGCCAAATTGCAGAGTACTGTACTTTGCTATTCCAAAACCATTGCATATCCACGTTGCTATGATCAGATGCTTTTTTAATATTAGTTTTTCTTAGTTGTTTTAGTACATTTCTCAGATCACAAATGAAATTCTCAAAACTACTTGTTCAACCTCCACAATATCTAGTCACTTGTGAACATCATAATTTATTACTCAATTACTAATTCTTTTGAACAAATTTCTAATGCTTTGGTACATGATAATTTGATTAATATCTGATTTTTATTGTGATGCTCCTCCAACAGACAATCTACTGACTATAAGAAACTTTGCATCTACATGTCAACTTACAGTCTACTTACGGTCTACTAATACTCTAATGAGAGTTAGTAAACATGTAGTTGCAACGTTAGTTATAGTCAACAGAATATGTTAAAGGGTAATACAAATAAAGTGAAAACAAATTTTATGGGAACAAATGTAATTATTTTAGAATCAATCTTTAAAGAGCCTTATTGTGAAGAGCTATGGTGGTTAGCCCTGGTCTGAATTCAAAAAGATCAGACAGAGGACAAAGCGAATGACTTGTATCAATTTTGTTACAGTTGGTCTCTGCTGATTTATTATCCAATAAGCCTTCACAACAGGGGCACACAGCAAGCAGACCTACAGCAAAATGAAACAGAAAACACTGCCACAAGATGAAACACAAACACACACACACACATGGGTTGGAGACGATCAAAAATATTATGTATTTCAGTGTTGATACACTCTCCTCTCACATCTCTGCTTCCCTGCCACCTGTCTAACTCTCTCTCCCTCCTCTCAATCCACAATTTTCCCTCCTTCTTCTCCTTTTCTATTCAAGTCACTCTTACTCTCATTCTCGCTGGAAAAACCAGGTCATACCAGCTTAACCCTCATGTTCTGTTGAGATTGATTCACGCAAAATAACATTAGTATTTTCTAAAATAACATTATTTTCCCTTTATATTTCAACAAGTTCATCTGACCTATCAAAACCTAATAGACAGACATTACTGAAGCTGTATGTCTCTTTTTAACAATCGAATAGGTGTTTTTTGTTGTTGTTGTTGAGGAATGTTACTTGTTGTCAAGGGAGCAAAATTTGACCCAAGCAAAAGCATGTAAAAATGTAATAAATTTAAATAGCCAGTTGTAGTGTTTAATACTAATAATGTAACAGTCTTAAGGAAAACAGTTATAAATGTTATAATCAAGTGTCATTAGATTAAGAAAGATCATGAGCATGAAACCTAAAACTTCAATATTGAAATAATAATTCACCTATAATAATTATTCACCTAATTCACCTATACTGAAAATTCTGGAATCAGTTATTCAACCTTATGTCATTCCAAACCCATTCATTTTGATGAAGATATTTGAATGAGACCTGTGAAATCCATCCATCCATTGAAAGGTTCATACATTTAGGTCTTGTGGGTTTCATTTTTGGGAGAACTAACACTTTAAGAATGTTTTACAAGATAGAAAACAGAGAATGTTAAGAATGTTTTACAAGATAGAAAACAGAACATGAGTGGTTCCCCCTTATCCTTTCCCAGTTCTGTCCCCCGCAGACATCATCACACATATACACACACGTTTATTACTTTTGTGTGTATTGAAACAAACAAAAAAAGGAGGAAGAAGATTTTACATAATTTCACACAAAACTCAAAAAATTAGCAGAACAAAAGTTTTTGCACCCTTTTAAAATTGTGTATGAATAAAATGGTTTCAAGCATGTGATGCTCCTTAAAACTCACCTGGGGCAAGTAACAGGTGTAGGCAATATAAAAATCACACCTGAAAGCAGATAAAAAGTTGAATTTGTCTTTTTATTGTGTGTCTGTGTGTGCAACATGGACAATAGAAAGAGGAGAAGGCCTGTCTGAGGACTTGAGAACCAAAATTGTCGAAAAATATCAACAATCTCAAGGTTACAAGTCCATCTCCAGAGATCTAGATCTTCCTTTGTCCGCAGTGCGAAACATTATCAAGAAGTTTGCAACCCATGGCACTGTAGCTAATCTCCCTGGATGTGGATGAAAGAGAAAAATGTATGAAAGGTTGCAGGTCCAAACAAGTTCCAAATAAATGTAAGGGGCTCAAGGTGCAACAGTTTCAGCGCAAACTATCTGTCGACATTTTAATGAAATGAAATGAAATGCTATGGCAGGAAATCCAGGAGCACTGCTGACCCAGAGACATAAAAAAGCAAGACTACAGTTTGGTTGTTTTGCTGCATCTGACACTGAGTGCCTTGACTATGTGGATTGCCAAAGGATTTTGGGTCGCAATAGAAAGCTGGGTTTGCTTCCAAGACTAAGACCAAGACCATTGGTCTTCCAATGGAATGGCCAATGGACAATGACCCCAAACAAACTTCAAAAATCACCCAGAAATGGATTACAACAAAGCAATGGAGAGTTCTGGAGTGGCCAGCAATGAGTACAGATCTAAATCCCATTGAACGCCTGTGGAGAGATCTTAAAATTGTTGTTGGGAAAAGGCACCATTCCAATATGAAAGACTTGGAGCAGTTTGCAAAGGAAGAGTGGTCCAAAATTCTGGGTGAGAGGTGTAAGAAGGTTATTGATTATTTTTTCCAAATTACCATTTTTTGGAGTTTTGTGTGAAATTATGTGAAATTTTATTTTTTCCCCTCCTTTCTTTGTTTTGTTACAAAGGGAATACACAAAGGGAATAAACATATGCATAGCAAAACGTATTAATGCAATCCTTTTATTTTCTGGAAAAATTTCAGGGGTGCCAACAATTTTGGCCATGACTATATATTTTGTGTGTGTGCGTGTGTGCAGGACTTTGTGAGAGAGAGGTGGGTAGGTTAAATTCCGTTTGGCCCCAGTGGAACTGTGCAATGCCCTGAGCTTGACATAGACATAGAGACCAGTGGACAGGTGAAGAGGTGGCAACATACCATAAATGAAATACAGAGAAGACACAGATGAGATAAAGACAGGCAAGGAGGTCTGGAGGATTAGTTTGTATCTATCTGAATGTGTCTTTGCCTGTTACCTTCATGCTACGTTATATCAAGGGCTGTGTCTTGATGTCATTCCATTGCTCTCATTCTGATTTATTGCTCATACTTCATAAAGGATTTATGAGGTGCTGAGAAGCTCTCACATATTCTTGCTCATATATGAACTGTCAAGCCATCTTGTCTCTTTGTATTCCTATCATTTTTATGCTCAATCTGTCTTTTAATAAGATTTTTCTTTGCTGTATTTTGACAGAATTTAAATATAGATTGACAAAATGTAATTTGTCCTTTCAATTCTCAATTTCAAACATTTTGTTGACATTTTGTTATTGAACCCCTCTGTGTTTCTTGTCGTACCAAATGTTCTTTTGCTGCTCTCTCGTGACATGGGGTTCTGCATTAGGCCTTTCCCTAGGGTGACCCAGAATACCGTGAACACTAGAGATGTGTTCCAAGTGGAGCACAGCATGAAATCACTCATCTAAAGGGCCAGTCACACAGCCGATCGCGCATGAATTACTCACAAATCACGCATAGATTGGGTTTGTCCGTGCTTGTGCGTCGAGAAATTGACCAAAGTATTCCACGAACACCCGACGCATGAATCACTGCCGGAGCGCGTCCAAACACGCACGCTTCGCGAACGTTCCACGAACAAGCACTTTCAGAATCCACATTGTCAGTGGAATGAACGTGATACGCGCGCCGCGGTGCGTGGTTCATGAGTGATATGAAGGTGGGGCGTCAGTGGACGTGCACGCTTTCGAACCAGTTACGACGCATAAGCACTGACAGCCGACGCGTGTCCTGCGCATGTCACGCATACTCAACGCATAAACTACGCACGCCGACTCATAAATAACGCACACCGACGCACATCTGTGCGTCAGAAAATTTTTGAACCGTTCAAAACTCAAAATCACGCACAAACCACCTTCGACGCACATCCACTTACAATCACTGACGGTCCTCGTTCGTTCCACCGTCGAATTACGCATATGACGCACACGCCGCGCAGAAACGAAAATCTGTGCGTAATTCGTGCGTTCTTCATGCGTTTTCGCTGTGTGACTGGGCCTTTAGAGTTTGTGTGCAAAGTCAAAGTAGATCCTTTTTCAGATTCATGAACCACTTCTGTATGTGTTTAACAGTCAGAATCACCATTTACACTTTCTTCTACACTTTTTGTCAATACATTAAAATACAGAAACTCAGACAAAATAATTAAATGTAATTTAAAACGATAATTAGGTAATATGTATCTACAATGATGTCATGCCCTGTTGCTGTGGTGACCAAGGGCTTTCAAACATCAAAAAAATGGGGGGAGGGGGAATATGAAGCCAAGTTCATAAACTTGTGCACTATATTCCATGCAGTTTAAAGTCATATGGTAATGCATATGTACATTTCAGATGACAGCAATAGTTATGAAGACAACAGATGGCGACACTGTTGGATTGATTATTGTGTGCAAGCAATCGTTGTGTTTGCTTAACTGAATACATGATTTTTACAAACTTATAGCTGTATATTACTACTATATTACTACTATACACATTACTTTGATCCACTCATCTCTTGACTGACATAACAGAACATGTTATGTTAACATGTTAACCACGGGAACAAGGGCAGTTGGTATCCCAAGACACATTGTAACAATGTCATGCCAGGGGAAAAGTGAGTAAGTGAGTTTTGGGCATACTCAGCCCATGGGAGGAATTCTGTCCAGCGATGTTGCTCACGACTGCAGTAGCTTCTCAAGTACCTGCTGATTTCCTGATTTAGCCACTTGCCCATTAGACTGTGGGTGATACCCTGAGTAAGTAAGACTGACCTTGACATCCAGGTGTCTGCAAAAAGCTCTTCAAACCTGGGATGTGAAGTGAGTTCCTCTGTCGGTGACAATGTCCTTGGGGATACCATAGTTGGAAGAGGGCTTGTGCGGTCTCCATGGCTGTAGGAAGGGCTTTTCACGGAACTAGGCGACAGGATTTCAAGAATCAATAGATAATGACTAGGATAGCCGTGAAACCATTTTAGGGGGGCAGATCTGTGACAAAGTCTATGTTCAAGTGTGACCAAGGACAGTGAGTGATAGGAAGGGGCTGAAGAATGGTAACTCCTTGGGGGCTTGAACTGAGCACAAATCTGACTTGACATATATTGCAACCTCCTTAGTCATGGATGGCCACCAAAAGGAGATTTATAGGAGACAGAGGGTGCGAGAAATTCCAGGATGACCTGAGCCTAGAGACGTGTGGTCCCATTGCATGACCCTTTGGCGAAGAGTTTGTGGTACATAATGTTTGTTTGGAGGACAGTTAGCTGGTGGTGGTTCTTGTTGGTGGGCCTGTTGAATCTTCTCCATTAGGTCCCAAGAGACTGGAGCTAAAATGACTCTTGGAGGGAGAATAGGTTTAGGTGACATATTCTCTGCTGGATTGGGCATCAGCTTTACCATTCTTTCTGCCTGGTCTGTAGGTGACTGTAAACTGAAAGCAAGTGAAGAATAGGGACCAGCGAGCTTGATGGGAATTCTGGCATTTGGCACTCTTAATATATTCAACATTTTTGTCATCTGTGATCACCTGAAAAGGATGAGTGGACCCCTCTAACCAATGTCTCCACTCTTCAATAGCTGCCTACATCATAGTTGCGTTCGGCCGAATTCAGTTTCCTTGAAAAATATGCAGAGGGGTAAAGTTTGCTTGGCTGGCCATGACGCTGTGAGAGAACTGCTCCTATTCCACAGTCTGATGCATCCACTTCTACCACAAAGGGAAGATTGGGATCCGGATACTTAAGAATGGGGGCATTGGTAAATTTGTTATTGAGTTTACTGAAAGCCTGGTTGGCTTCATCAGACCATTTGAGCTTAGCAGGTTTACCGCTCGGTAAGGCAGAGTAACTGGTAATACTTCACAAAGTCAGTTTACTCACCCCCCGCTTAATATGGCTGCTAGACAGGAAGTAGATGCAGAGTTACAACTATGCATAGTTTGAAACAGCAATTAGTTAGGAGACACATTCTGCATTACTTCAGAAGGCTACAAAAAATCACTTTTGTACTTTCATGATGCTTTTTGTCATTTTTTCATACAGGCTTGGAATGATTATGGCGAGTAAATGGTGACATCATTTCCTTTTTGGGTGATCTATCCTTTTAAATATCAGATTTTTTACAGTACAGAGTGACTCAATCTGCAGTTTCCAACATCTACTCTCAGATCTCTCTGTAGTTTATTTTATTATGTGATCTATTCCTCCTGTGATGTTTCAGAATGCTCTGGTTTTACATGAATGCAGCCTTGGGCTTGCCAGGACAGCTTCTGATCATGACTTTTGGTTAATATAACAAAGAAAGACAGAAGAGAAAAAAAGTCTCAACTCACTCTCAATGTCTGTCTCTCAGTGTCAGGTCAGGTATCTCTGTGTCTCTGGAGCTCTGAGCCTGTGTGTGTGTGTGTGTGTGTGTGTGTGTGTGTGTGTGTGTGTGTGTGTGTGTGTGTGTGTGTGTGTGTGTGTGTGTGTGTGTGTGTGTGTGTGTGTGTGTGTGTGTGTGTGTGTGTGTGTGTGTGTGTGTGTGTGTGTGTGTGTGTGTGTGTGTGTGTGTGTGTGTGTGTGTGTGTGTGTGTGTGTGAAAGAGAGAGTAGCATCAAATGTAACATTTAACTGCTTAATGAAGGTCATCATAGAAATTAATATAATAATAAACACTAATTGTTATAAACAAAAGCATAAGTAGACTGACATGCAGGCTAGGTCCACAATTGTTGCAAAATAATGTAAATATACTATAATGTAAATTATAGCAATATAATTGTCAACACGGGAATTCTGCTTCTTAGTATGTGAGTGCTCATCCAACTTTTACGCTGCGACAGAGCCGTATCATCAGTGTGACTACTATGCAGTTCATTTTACCATGGGTGTACCCTGACCTCATTCTACCACCAGCTATCTACATGTAAAACCACATTACTGAAAAATACAGAGGTCTGCTGCGTTTCCTCTAGTTGTGCTGTGAAGATAGTTGAGATTTAGATGCAGAAGGTGTAATTGACTTTACCTGAAAGAAAATTGTGCTCCTAGTTTGTAATTTAGGAACCTTGCAAGAGAACTGCATGGCATAATAATATGTGAGCATGACTGTGTGTATGATTGATATAGCCTGAGAAACAGTAAAACGGATTGACTTATGATAAATATGTCAAAAGCATTTAGAATTTTGCAGAGCAATTCCTCTTCACTTCAAGGTGCTGTGTACTGCAGATAAACACACATTGCCCTCTACTTTTAAGGCTATGCATCTGTAATCTTAAAAGGGATAGTTCACTCAAAGAAAAAGTTAACCTAAAAGTTAGTCTAATTCTAAAGGCCTTTTAATATATTCAGGTTGTAATCCATGTTTTTTTGCTGTAAAATCTTTTCTTATTTTTAATGTTTGAAGAGCATTTGTTTATTGTATTTATGCAAGTACTCTGCTATAGAGTTATAAAGATATCACTGATTTACATTACAAGCTATCAGAATTTCTTAACTTTTTGGCAGTTTAATATCATTTGTAAGTGTGAACCTGTGAAAACTACTGCCTCAGGTAATCTGACATTATTTTCTTATTTATTAAATAAATGATGCATTAAAGATTTATTTTTGGCCTTTGTTCCTTTTTATGATAGTACAGTGAGTAGACAGGAACCAAAGTGGAAGAGAGAATGGAGGGGGGTTGGGGGGATCGGCAAAGGTCCATGAGCAAATTAACATCTATAAATCAAAATATTTATTGCATTTTTGAAGAAAAAGCTCAACGTCCAATGCTCTATTGCTTACTGCCCAAAATGTCTTTGGGGTGGATTACTGAGGCAGATTGCTGGCAACACCCATTAGGATTGTTTGTCACCTTTATTCTAACTCTAACTTTCACAGATATAGGAACTGGTTTTAGAGCTAAAATGATTTTCTAAATACTTAGAGCAAAACTTTAGGAGTCCTAAAATTATTTTAAGCGTTTCTCCTAAATTGGCAAGTTAGGAGCTACTTTTACCCTTAAGATGCTTTGTGAATACGGCCCCAGATCTTTAATGAGTGTGCTCATATTTTCATGCAGCTACTATACATCTCTATATCATCAGCATTCTTTTTGAGAAAGCACTATTAACCTTATCTATGACTGGCACTGTTTCTGCCATGTGAAAGTGCTTTAAACATTAAACAGTAAGCAAACAAGTCTAAAACAGCCACAAATTAAACTTTTTCTATGAGCATTTTAGAGCAAGTTGTTGATAATATGCATAGTTATGTACAGCTATAGTGTACATCAAAGCAATGAAAAGGAAATTGTATCAGCTACATTTAGCTTTAAGCATCTGCGTGTCAGATATTGTTATCCACTCATTTGTTCTGGGCCATTTCGCAGGACTCCCCCCAGCATGCCAGAGCCCTGGGCGACTAGCTGGATCACCTTTAGCTGTCCGATCCTGCATGTATCCACATACACTCATCTGCACACTTATACACACTATGGAGCTCTTTAATTAGAGGGCAGATGTCCAGGCAGAGGGAGACTGCAGGCCTGCTGTCCAAGCCATGATTAGAGCCTTCACAGCTGCCTCTCTCGGGCCCCCGGAGCCTCTGTGGAGGGCCAAGGCCTTCTCTCCAACTCAGCATCTCTTATTATGCATGACACCAGCACACATGCCAGTAAATTCCTCTGCTGCATTAAGTTTATGAGTAGAAATGGCATACAATACATTAAAACTTTGATTGGGCTGTTTGGAAATGCATCTAATTAAAGTGCATAGTGATTTGATTCATTGTGTACTTTTAAGTGATGGAACCAAGACAACCACGGCCCGTTGCCATAGCGGTGAGTCCTTTGCCAATTTGTTAGTAAATGTAAAAACTAATCTTGTTTATGTTGAGACAGAAAAACCAAATATACATTAAGTTATATAGGCCAATAATGGTGAGTGTACTTTCAATATGAATAGAAACACAGCCAGTTGAGTCATTCTTCAGATCACAACGCTTTTCAAAAACTCTGATGACATGTTTCGAACGTTATTCAGTTAACATCATAAATAGCAATTTTGTTTAAAATATGATTAGAAAACATTTATAACTCTATACTTTGTGGTATTATATCTTTCCATTAAATAGCAGAAAACCAGCTAGTGTTAAGTTCACACCACACCAACAATAACAAGATTGCAGTACATCACTTCTCATGTTCAATCTGCATTTCCGTCGGCAAAATGGAAGGCCAAGCAACGGCAACAGATGCTGACAGTGTGTTTGTTGCTGTCTGTCAGCCAGTGCAATGTGATCTTTAATAAAACAAGATTGATGGCAAATTTTACTTCTTCTCTTCATATCTCTTGATATTTTTTTCCCTCTTTTGTTAAGTCATAGAAATCCTATTATGGATTTTTTTCTTTTTATATTGGACCAAATGAGATGCAAAAATTATATTTCTTATTGTTTAACCACTATATAAGTATACTGTCATGATTATGTTATGTATTTATTTCCCTTAAGTCCCGTGCCTACTTTTGTGTTTAGTTTCTGTTCCCGTTAACTATTAGTTGCTATGGTTACTCATTTCACTTATTTCACTTTTACTTATTTCACCTATTTCTCATCTAGTTTCCTTCTCCTCTAGCCTGAATATATACATTACGTATACTGCTGCCGTTTCAGTTGCTCACTGTGTGTGTGTAATATCACACCTCATCAGCACGTATATCAGCATGGCTCATTGATTCTGATCAATCTTATATTCATAATCACAAAATAAGTTTGAATGTCCATTGAGGAAATCAATATGTTTTTCTTTGTCGTTTTAACAGTCAAGAAATTTTTTCATGACAGCACTAGTCAGTGCATTTGTAAATTGCATCTTGTTGTGTATAACCTTGTTTCATCCTTTCAAAATAAAAGTCTTTTCTATTGACTCACTCATAAAGGAAGTATTTGCTTCCTTCAAATAGTGTAATAATGTAACTTTCAGTCGAAATCACTAACAAACCCTTTC
Organism: Rhodeus uyekii; assembly: GCA_037043235.1. Taxonomy (NCBI): domain Eukaryota; kingdom Metazoa; phylum Chordata; class Actinopteri; order Cypriniformes; family Acheilognathidae; genus Rhodeus; species Rhodeus uyekii. Next base: position 2,991,947 of record JAWRVZ010000007.1, read on the forward strand.
TCAAAACTGCAGGTTACTTATGTAAAGTATTTCTTATTGATCAATAATTTTTAAATAAACAATATTAGACATTATAAAAGGTTTTTGTACAAATGGAAGTATATAGTTCAGTCAAAAGTAAAAAAGCGGTGCTAGTTATTATAGCCTACAGCCTACATTGCTCGTCTGGCAAACAGTTCCAGTGCTGATACTGGGGGAATATTGCACAGCTGGAAAATTGTGCTGTAAATTGTTACTATAAATGTCCATTTTTTTATGTAAACTATCAATTCTAATTAACTAATGGCACACTAAAACACTTTATTATACGTTCTCATTTGCTTACATTGGGCTGTTTGAACATATTTGTTGTAAGATAGATTTTACCTACTTAAAATATATTACACTCCTATGTTATTAAACATGGCCAGGTCTCTCTTGTAAAAGAGATTCTGAATCTCAATGGGACCTCCTGGTTAATTAAAGGTAAATAAAAAAATAATAAATGAAACACCAACTTATCTTTTGCTTCCTAGTCTGTTTTTTAAGTATAAATGGGATGAGACCTATGGTGGTCGACTTAAATGGTGGTCTGACTCTGTCAGTGGTCAATTTTCTCTCTTATCTTTAATTCTGTAAGCTTTCTTTTTCTGCTCATTCCCCGTCTCCATATTCACACACTGAAAATCAACATTTTTGTACATCGAGTTAAAACAGTAAATGTTCAGTTATCAAGGTAATATTTCATTCCTTGATTAAAAACAAAGCTTTTAGCTCTGTGCGTATATCACACTCACTTAAGATGCAGCCAGTAAGGCTAAGGCATTATAGTGGCTTCCCGGAATGCCAAGCATTAATGTTTCTTCAACACCCCTGCTCTCATCTAACACCTCATTTAGTTTGGGTATGTAATGACCTCTTGTGTATTCTGGATTTTTGAAGTCTTATTATTGTTATCATTATTATTTCTAATCTGGACATTTGTTAGCTGGATTCTTGTTTGCATTATATTTTGATTTCGGATTAGTCTCATTACTCTGTTTGCTTTGTTTTTCATTTTGAGTGGGTTTGTGATTATACAAATCTTGAAACCTACGCTCTGTTTAACCTGTGTTCTGTTTGAGTTTAGATGATGCCCTACCGTTAGTTAGTTTTCCTCCTTTACTGTTTGTCATCTAAATCCTACACTCCTAAATTGGAAGTGGCTTAATTAGCACTGCAGAGACAAGTCGTTGAGGCGTTCCCTGTGATTAACTTGAAGTGACAGTGTGTGCTTGTGTGTGTTGTTCTATGTTTAAGGGAGATGTCAGACCAATGTAGACATGGGAAGAGGTGCAACACTGAAAGAGAACATAGAGTGATATAACACAAAGTGAAAGAAAAGAAAACACTTTGTGCTGAATTGAAGAGTTATTAATCAGTATGCTAAAGTACCCCTCAAACCGATTAAGGAAGATATGCTGAAAGAAAGTTTTGAGGTGATTTGGTCTATGAAAGAATAGACTGAAAAAAAGTTGAGTAGATTATGTATTTCAGAGTAAAAATTACAGTTTAAGTTGTAAACCCATATTACTCTCTTTATTACAGTGGAACACAGAATGATACATTTTGAATGTTCACAGTGTTCCCACTCAACAAAGGTATGAGGAAAAAAGCAAATTATGTGCATAGCTAAATGATAAATTTGTTAGGAACAGACAGAAATATGTTATTCAATGAAAATCCTTCTAATATAACCCAAAATATTAATAGAAATGAAATTTAACAAATGCCACAGTAAAAACTAAGATGCTGAACATACATTTGAGTGTGTGTGTGTGTGTGTGTGTGTGTGTGTGTGTGTGTGTGCTACAACCAAGTATTCCTCGACAATGTCAATTCCTCCAAAGTCAATATTGTTTTTGTGTTATTCTTTGCAAGCATATCATTATTATGAAATTATATTATATTATTATATAATAAAAATGTTTTTTAATCTCTTTTTCTTGTCAATAGTGTTGCTTGATTTATATTTTCATTTAAATAAACAGTAGCAGATTTATCAGGCTACATTTACAATCCAAGGCACAGATTTTTAAATTGTGACCCACGACTTACTTACGACAAACCAACAGTCCAACAGTAACTGAGTACTAAAAATTGGCCAGAGTCCATTGGTTTTCATGTCTTTGACTTAAGATAAAACAGAAAGAAAAGACAGATAGAGAATGCAGGAAAACAGCTGCTAGTGCCAAACATTAGCTCCATGAGCTGGCATGTTTCTAGAAGATGCAGCAGCTGACATGTCATGCCATCAATCTCTTCCAATCACACAGTCACCTTCAACTTCTGAAAAGTGCCAATGGTCTTCTATGGCACATGATGAGTAATGCAAAGTAAAGTAAGCTAAATAGGCAATGGTGACAGGAAAGAAGAGGAGAAAGACTGATGTGAGGATGTTAAAACATACATGAGAGGAGAAAAAGGATCCGGGATATGATAGATGTCAAAGGAGCGGTTGGAAAACTAATTTTTCCACATAAAAGATGGAAAGTTTAATGAAAAAGGAGGAATACTATATGGCTGATATCAATACCAATTAATTTCTTTATCTTTGTTTCTCTTGCTGTGGGTTTTGAATAAGCACATTTTTATTAATTTTCACATAAACTGAGATACTGAAAGTCACATTGTCTGTCACTATGTTTATGTGTGTGAGAAAGAAACAGTTGTGATTATGTGGTTATCAAACCTGCTCACAGCTTTCACAGGTTTGATTTGATAGAAAGATTTGAGAGAATAACAAGAGAGAAGGGGAAAATGAGAGAAAATGTCTGTTGTTATATAGGGAAGGATAATTCAGTTCTAAATATCACTATAGCAATTTTAGACAGGATTAGTTTTCAAAATCACCTTTGAGTTTACCTTTGAATCTATTTCAGCAAATCACTAGGATTTCAGGTAATAACTCAGATTGGATTGAAATGTTTGTATCTTTGTTACTGAAGGGTAACTCTAGATGTTTGCCTCATGAAACTCACTGTAAAATATTATGTAATTGATATGATTATCACATTGTGTAAATAATTAAAGCAAGGCCTATTTTTATTCAAAATTTTAACATTTTAATAAATTTTTTGTCACATGGAATGCCAGTAGTACACTATTTAATTATTAAATATAAACCTATATATATATATATATAAAGACACACACACACACACACACACAAACAAAAACACCTTCAGGTTAACATACACAACACTAAAATAAATAACATAAAATATAACACTAGACACCCTAATGTTACTGATAGCAAAAATAAGAAAGAAAATTATGCATATAAACTACAACCTTTAAGGGATTTTTCTTTTTACCGTTTTTCACTGGAAATTCAGTTCAATATAATACAGTAATTCATAGTTTTTAGTTGCAAAAAACAAAACAACATTTTACAATCAAATTATTCATAATATGACATTAAAGCATTTACAGTTCTGCACTGTATATGGTTGTAAGGCTCTGTTGTTCCTTTTAGCTCTACCACTGCGTGATGCGTGATGCAGAGGAAACTCGGAGTTGAAACCAAAAACACTTTAATCAAAAATGCAAACACAAATAGCACATGAGGGTGCAAAACACGGGACAGCCATCCACGCACTCAGAACTTAGATCATTACATATGAAGACTGACAATGACATGGGCTAACACGAGGGTTTAAATACACGAGGAGATTACAGACAGGTGGCGAACTAAATGGGTAATCAACAATTAGACAGGCATGGGAAGGAATGGGGAGACACGGGGAAACCCGGAAGTGAACAGACGTGACGCAACTGTGACAATGGTAAGGTAACTTACTGTTGAGCAATTAACATTTTTTACTGTAGACAACTTACTGATTTACAAACTTACAGAAGAGGCAGCCTAAGAGGGATAAAACAATACAATAAATGTTCAGTTATCAAGGTATTCTAGCAATCAGTTTTGACACTGAAAGAGTGTGAGGTAAGAAGCAAGCTGCCTAAAAATTATTTGAATGTCAGTAATATCCAGTAATGGATACTCAACGTCATATTTCCCTCTTTTGAATTGAAAATATAGGCTATAATTTATATGATTCATGATATTAATAACAGAATGTGACAGGACAAGAAACATGAGATCCAACGAGCTGGTTTTGACATATTGGGCATTTGATTACAGGTAGCAATGAATGTGTGAATACTTTTTTATTATTAAAACGGATTATTTGCAAATGCAGGTAATTCAAATGACTTTGCTTACTTTATTACTTTCAAGTTAATTAAATTCTGGCTATTTTATTGTTTCTTAACATTTTATTTCTTTGCTACCTAAAATTTCCACATGTAGACTCTATTGTTTAATCATTGTCACAGAAGAATTGTAGCGCACATTGTCAAATCTTGTTACCAACGGAAAAACTGCCATAAATAAAACACTGAGGTGAAGAGTGTGTGTGTATATATATACACACGCACACACACACACGCACGCACGCACGCACACACACACACACACACACATATATATATATATATATATATATATATATATATATATATATATATATATATATATATATATATGCACATGTCTATGTGTGTGTGTGTGTGTGTGTGTGTGTGTGTGACTGTTTCTCAAAGGCCTGTCTCAGAGATAGTAACATTTAAAATAAATTCAACTGTTTGTTGTGAAGCATTGTGTGAACAGGGTGGTAATGTAAAAACTCTAGAAAAGCACAGGTCAGCTTCATGAATAGTAGATACAGGATCATTTTAAAGAAAGGAGTGTTCTATATAATTTCCAAATAATGTGATAAAACTGTGAAGAGAGATTTGACAAAACATACTGATGCAAGAGAATTGCAAGTCGCCTGCATGGCTCCTGCTATACTCTGAAATGATAAAAAATCATTCTGATTAAATTCATCCCACAGAAAGGAAGTTGTCAGGAGGATGTGTCAATAATTAGTCCAATGTCACACTGAACGGAACAATTTATATCTGCCATTTTATCACTTTGTGTGATGTGAGCAGAACAAGAATCTTTCAGCATTTTTTGAAGCGCTGTTTGACAAAAAAATATCCACATTAATATCACCTCAAGGAGGGAGGGAAACATTCATAATTTCATTTATTCAGTAAAATTTTAAGACAAAGGGAGATTTTTATTTACATAAATTAGGCTCATTGATGTTTCTTATTTCGGTATCTTCTTTGCTGTATCTTATTTTCTCTGTATCTTCTCTGCATCTTAGCCTGTTATGTCACTCCTCTCATCCCAGATCTTAAATATGCAGGGTTCCTTCACCATCTTCTTTCTTTCCTTATTGAAGGAGCAAACTATATAAATGTCATCCCACTCATCGCAGCATTAAAAGGTGACAATGGCATGCTGGTGGCCATTAGAGGTGACAAAGAAAACAATTGGATTCCATCTTGCCGTTCATCCAGCCATTCATCAATGCACATGGGGTCAGATGACGGATGAGCCTGTGGTGTTTCTTTACTGCCTACTTTCTTTGACCTGCTTTCCAGCTTGTCATCAAAGAATAGTATTTGTGTCATTCCCACTCTTCCTAGTGTTCACAGCAGGCTTCGCTATTACTAAAGGGCTTTTGCAGTGTAAACATCACATCTGACTGGCTCTTCAGCTTTCAAGCACTGCCTGTCGTCTCTTTACAGCAATCATTCTATGCACTCCAGTCAACAACCTCATCCCAAAAAATGTATAGATTGAGCAGAGGATTCATTAGATCTTGAGTCGCTGCTGGCAAAGAGACATTTTTGCAAACCATTTTTGCAATAGTTAGTACCCACAGCGTGCCTGGCAGATTGGTGGATCAGCCTTCTTAAGCTCCTCAGCTCCTCTAGTTGGCTTCTCCTCCTATCACAGCGAACACAGAAAAATGTGGAACTTCTTCTTGTGAGATTGCAATTCCAGTCTCCAGCATTCACATGCACATGACTGGAAGAGAATGGAATGAAAAGTGTCACACACCCAAAGCACAGACACAGAAAGCCACCCTTCGTTTTGCTGGTTATTGTCCTTGAACAAGGAATTTTTAAATAGCTGATTTATAACTCCAGAAAACAAAAAGGCAACCAGACATGTTACTATGGGAAGTTTTCCCTCACCTGACTTAATAAAGTACATGCAGTATTTGTTTGACCTCTGATGGTCATGTTGACTGACAGCCAGCAGTGCTGTCAGATACAGCCATGTTTTAGAACATCTATCCCCACATAGAAAAGATATTAAAATATGCTCTTCCATGTTGGGCATAGAAACAATTTATAGACAGGACTGTTGACAAGGAACAGTGGTAGTGTTATGACAGGCCAAAGAGTGGGGCAGGGCACACAATAAGAGAACTGGTTGGTCAGGATGGAGACTAAATATGCTGGCCAAAAGTGGAGACAAGGCAGCAACTCAGGGATTCAGAGGCTTGACAGTTGGTGATGAGATTCAGCGTAGCACCAGACTAGGGCAGTCAACAACCAGTGTGGAACAGGACACAGGGCAGGAACGAACACAAGACAAGAGAAACAAAAACAAGAACAAATAACTGGCAAACATATGGCTAGGGAAAATCCCAACCATTTATATTGAAAAGTAAACAAAATAATTGAGAAATATTGATTCTAAACTAAACCTTAACTTGCAAACAAGAGAAAAGCTAAATCAATTCTGCAAATAAATGAATTAACCTTAAAGTAGAGAAAAATTAAAGCAAACAACAATAACAAAAAATCTAGAAAGAAAACTGGCTCAAAAAACTAGAACTTTTCCAACGACGACAACGACTTTTCCAACGACGACGACAACAACAACAACAACAACAACAACAACAACAACAACAAAGGAACAGGAGAAACCAGAATTAATAAAAATAAAAATAAATTGTGTGCAAAAACATGAGGGAAAGGAGCACAGAATAAAGAGAGCAGTGAACATGAGGAACAGGTGAACACACTCAGCAAATGAGGACTAGACAAGGACTAAACAAGGGGGTGTGGTAACTGGAAATAAGGAGGCAGGGCAAGAGGAGCATATAGCCAACAAAAACAGAGACATGTGCTCAGACACAAGACAAATAAATACACATTGAACAAAGACAAGACTATCTGAGCAGGATCCTGACAGATATGATTGTCAGGGATAATCAATATTGTAATGATAAAGTGTCTGTCAAATGTACAGTAAAATGTACAGTCGCTGTAGAGAAATCTGAACAATTTCTTGTGCTGTGCTTCTTTGGATATATCTGAGCATCCATCATGTGCATTTGTTCTACAATTTTCTAAAGCATAACAGGTTTCTGTTACCATCCTAAGCCACATATAGCAGGTCTGAATTCTGTTTTAAAATACAGAGAAGCACAAAAGGCATGAATAAATGTAGAATTGAGGATCATAATAGTGTAATACTTTTACAGTATAATAAAAAATATAAAAAATGAGCTGAATGTGCTATTTCAACCTCTTGTCGAATTTTGCCAAGGATTACAGAGTAGTCTGATGAGTGAGTTGACGATACTATCCTTGCCTGAGGCACGCACTGGAAATATTCGTATTATGACTACTCTTATTAAGAGTAGTCCCTTGAAAACAAGGGATTAATGAATGAAACTGACCACAAACACCTTGAACTTAAGTAAATGAATGGCAATAATCAGGAATATGCATTCACACAAATAACTTTTGAATGTTTAGAAATGCGTTGACAAAAATTATATTGAACATTTTATTGATACAATATGACAATGAGTTGTTAGAAAAACAATGCATAGTGACATCAGTGTGTGATGATGCAAGTAACCAATGAAAAGTTTTTTTTAAATTTTCATTAAAGCTTATAAAGTTTATAAAGTTTAAAATTTAAGTTCATTAAAACAAACTGGTTCACAGAAATGAATCAGACTTTACTTCACTAGTACATACACATTATTTTATTTCATTTTGGTAATGTGTAGCTTGTAGCAGACGTACTTACAGGGTAAGTCGAGAATCACACTTCTGTCTCGTAAGCTCAACATTAATGCAATGTTAAGAGACACGACTCATGCCAACCATAAGCTGCTTGTCATTGTTCTTTAATTAGAAAGCTGTTATCCAGGGAGCGCCAGATAGAAAAACATATGCATGACAGCAGAAAACAGATTTTAATACAATTTAAAGTATGACTGAATGCTACAGCCTAATACTACACTGCTGACACCTTTTGATCAATAACTCCACCCAGGATGTGTCACCGTTCATCAAGAGGGCGGAGAGCGCATGTCTATGGAATGCCCCAAGCAGCTCTGCCCTGGTTTCAGTGTCTGCTGTGTGTGTGTGTGTGTGTTTACAGCGGGGAGCAGGTGGTGAAATTTGAAAAACATGACCGACTCATAAATGATGAATATCTCAGTCCCATTGCCCTGCCTGGATGCATCACATCTATGATATATAAAGCTGCTCAACCTCATGCCTCTCTCTCAAGCACATGCTGTGATTTTCTGAACAGATGCTTAAGACAGTGTAGGGTCTTCTAGGGCAATGACCTAAAACCATCTCTGCTTAAAGGGGTTCTTTAAGGGGTACATCACTTGCAAGATGGACTTTTAATAAAACATGACTAGTAGAAAGTAAAATAAATGTTTTAAAGTAAAAAAAAAAATCTGTGCTACCTCACTAGAGAAAACTTCAACACCCATAATCCAATGGGCATGTTGCCAACCAAAGTCATTCCACTAATCTGCTCTGACTACACTTACAAATCACTTACACTGACAGTCAGAGAGCACTGGCTTTAGTAGGAAATACTTCTAAGCAAACTTTTGGTTATTATGGTGTCGACTTTAAGAACTCAAAGAGTAAACGTTTAGTGGGAACGTTATTTTCTGTTTCCGGTGAAGGATGACGATGAACAGTGTTTTCGAAATGCAAGGAACTAAATAAGGTAATTAACAAGACACAGCTGAGACACATGAGAAGAGCATGAGCAAAACATTTCAACTGAAGCAAAACACAAACACAGATCAAATTTGACAATATTAGATGACATAATAAACATAATATAACTAAGAATTTCAATTTAACTTGTCATTATTTATAAATCTTAAAAATTGCATCTGAGCTGAATGCAAATTAGGACATTCTATTAAACAATATCTCAGATAAACCTTTTTTTTTCCGACTGACAGCCCTAAGTGGAAGTAATTACGAGAGGATGTGATCAAATCACTCGTCTCTAAATAAATAATCATCGCAAAGCACACTCACCCCTATGGTGGAAATCTAGATTGCATTACCATGTAATATTCATTGCATTTTGATTTGATGTTTATTTTGATTTGAGGCTTGATGCCATGACCTCCAAATTTGCGTATCTGAAGGTTGAGTATGTTGGAAAACATATCACTTTAATTTAAAGTGATGTTGCATTAACTCATACTGTGCGTTTGGCTGAAGGAGAAATATGCACATGGTACTGGTATGCTTACATGTGTGTACTGCTGCACTTCAGTATGAACAGGAGATTAGCTTATTTCAGAAATAGTATTGTATAGCTGCCTGTGAAAGTGTGTGTATGGTATATGTTCTTGTTTGTGTGTCTTACAATATGGCCTTTGTCCAAAGAGTAGTTAAAGCATGAAAACAGACCATATTATTTTGTGGCACTTTTTAAAATTGTTTTGGAAGAGGCTTTCTTTGTCTTAATATGACCTTAACATTTCCACTTTACATAGTATTATAGAACAATGTAGGGATCATATGAAACTTAATATATGGCATATTCTCACAATATGGTGACAATCATGTCACTTTATTCAAGAAAAACTAAATTACATAACTATAACATTTTATTTAAAGAAACAGGATGAGTGAGGAAACACAACATGACTGTGACAGGCTGTTTCTGCAAGAACCGCATTGACATTCTATTAGGTTGAACCACACTGAACCACTTAGGTTGAGCTGGAGGAGGAAATAAAATAATACAGATTTGGTATGACAAAATTACAGAATGTATTTTTTTAGGTGATCTCTTTAATAATGTCGAATAAAGTTTACAGTTAGCATATGTGCTCAGACATTCATAAAGCTATTACATTATTCAATATCATTACTGTATGGCTTGAATTCAGAATGTATGAATTCAGAGATTGGTCAGCACACACAGAAACATTCAGGAGCACAGAAACCTCTTGTCAATGCTGCCCATAACTTTAATTACTTAAATAACTGCTGAAACGCTACATTATATTTCTCTATACATACTATATTTCTTTTCTTTTCTTTTTTTTAAATAATTCAACCCACTGCTTTTCTAGTAAATAGAGATTCACATACTAGTCTTTGCTTTGTGTCTGGTGGTTCTTTACCTTCACATTGTGCATTCAAATTGTTTAATTGTTTATTAGCTCCTTTCTGGTTGTAAAAAGTTTTGAGGTAGAGATATATACCACTCAAGGTTGCTTGCTATGCCACTGATGGCTAGCAATATTAACAGCTAATATTTTAAAATTGCAAAAGATTTCATAGTAGTAGACCCACAAACCATAATTAGAATGTTTTTCTATTATTCATAAACAATGGTACTGTATTTCAATTATTTTCCAAGGAATACTAAGGAATTAAGATGGTACCATGGCCACAAAATCTCTTTGCAAATGGCATTCTTCTTCAGACTGTATTCTGGTGAGCGAGTCTTTTCAGTTCATTCAAAAGCTGCACCACATTTATCCTTCTTTTATTCAGAGTCTTTGACTGCTTCTGTCAAGCCAATAATTCTCAAGAGTGACTGCCATTGAAATTCTCTTTATTTCACATCTTCTGGGAAGAACTACCTTTGTCTTCCATTCTTTCTTTATCTGTGGAATTTGTTGACTGTAACATAATGACTGAAAACGTCCATGGTGGAACGGGTGAAGCGTGTCTCTTTTTTGATGTAAAAATACTTTTTCATATCCCAGCCTAATGTGCTGAGACAACTAGCTAATAAGCTATTCATAAGTTGATTTCCTGAATAATGGAAACAGTGGTTTGATTGCTCTAGAACAGTGGTTCTTAACCTTTTTGGAAGTACTGAACCCCACCAGTTTCATATGCGCATTCACCGAACCCCGGGGCCCATTGCGCCCGAACCCCCGGTACTGGTCATTATAGTGACTCTTTATGATGAACCTGCACATCAAAGAGCATCCGCGAAATTCGCAATAATATTATTACACTTAAACTTAACAAATAAATATAACGTTAATCATGCAAGTTTTGCATTTTTAATGCAACAAGAACAGCAGTCTTAGTTAAAGTCTGTGTAATATATATAAGATGCAATCTATAGTAACATCAATCATAAATTATCAGTCTATTTTGCACACTTTTCCATGCGCATAGGAAGGTGTGGAAATGCAACAGAAGCAGGGTGGTTACCATATTTCGCAGATGCTCTTTGATGTGCAGGTTCATCATAAAGAGTCACTATAATACAATATTATACAACACTATAATACATCAGTCTGTAATTCCTCTGTTTAAAATCCATGGATCACTGTGCTGCTGCTAAATACTATATACTAATAATAAAATACTATATACTATGGAATCCCCTCTCATATACTGATGATTTATCATTCATGTTCTTTAATTATATCATTGATTAACACACTGACTTTAACAGCTGTTTTACACAAAGTGTCATGTTTGCTGTGATCTTGCATTTACACGCTTTGACCATGCGGAGAAGCACGAGAAGTTAAGTCATTATTTCGAGAAAGTTTCTCGTCGAGATACTAAGTCCATATTTCGACTTAATGTTTTTTTTCTCAACTGTGGCAGAAACGGGCTTCCATATATATTTTTCCCTCAGCTCAAGATTGACAATCACAGGCGTCCAATCACAACTGACCTCTGTAGAAAAGGGAACTAACCAATGACATTTTATATTACTATTACAAGAGGAAGCCCCGCCCCACGACTGACAAAAATAAAAATGCTTGCGCGAGCAAAAACAGCAGTCTTGAGCGGTCGAATGTTCGCGCGTGGGCCCAGAGTAGATGTCACGCGCGCACGAGTGATTAAAATGAGCTCGTATTTACGCGTGTAGCTCTGTTTTCCGCTCGCGGATGTAATTTACATGCGCGCAAACATCAGTTTTGCGCTCGTATATTAATGGCACGGTTTTGCCGTCTTTTTTGGGGACCACTGCTCCACCGAACCCTTAAGACTGACTCACCGAACCCCTGGGGTTCGATCGAACCCAGGTTAAGAACCACTGCTCTAGAAGGAAGTCCGGCCAGAAGAGCATTGCAATAACCAAGCCTGGAATTGACCATGGCCTGTACCAGAATGTTTCTTGCTCGGTTAGGAACAGCATGATCCTTCTGATGTTGTGAAGTGCAAACCTGCATGATCAAGCCATCTTTGCAATGTGATATTTGAAAGTCAGCTGGTCCTCAAAGATTACTCCAAAATTTCTGGCAGATATTGATGGGGTAATCGTTGAGGAGCTGATCTGGATGGTGAAGTCGTGCTGTAGAGTCGGACTGGCAGGAAAGACAAGAAGCTCCATCTTTGCCAAGTTGAACAGGTTGAGATGATGCTCTTTCATCCATGCCGAAATATCTGCTAGACAGCTTGTAATTCACGCAAATACTGTGGGATCATCTGGTTGAAATGATCGGTAGAGCTGTGTGTCATCGGCGTAGCAGTGATAGGGTAAACTGTGTGCTTGTATGATGGAACCAGTGATGTACTGTACATTGAGAAGAGAAGGGGTCCAAGAACTGAGCCCTGAGGAACACTGTTGTTCAGTTGACATTCTTTGGAGACCTCCCCGCATCACGCAACCCAGAAGGACCTATCTGTGAGATAGGATTCAAACCAGTGAAGTGGAGTAACTGTGATGCCTATTGACAAGAGGGTGGACAGAAGGATATGATGATTAACAGTGTCAAAGGCAGCAGATAGATATAAAAGAATGAGAACTGATGACTTGGAAGAGCTTCAGTGACTTAAAGTAATGCAGTCTCGTTTGAATGGCCCTTCTTGAAGCCAGACTGGTTGATGTCCAACTGGTTATTCTGTGAGAGAAAAGATGATACCTGCTTAAAAATAACTCGATCAAGATTTTTTTTAATGAACAGTAGGAAAGAGACAGGTCTGTAATTATCAACAAACGATGTGTTTAATGTCGAGTGGGGTCGAGTAGTTTTTGCAGGAGTGGGGCTACCCGAGCCTGCTTGAATAGGGCCTGCTAGGGACGGTTCCTGTGTGAAGAGATGTGTTGATGATGTGAGTGAGTGCTGGTAAAAGTGTAGGAGAGATGGCTTGTAGAAGGTGTGAGGGGATGGGGTCTAAAGGGCAGGTTGTTGGATGGCTAGAAAAGAGCAGTTTATATACATATACCTCGGTGAGTGGAGAGAAGGTTTCTGGTTGCATCAGTGGTCGATCTAAGTTCGTGAGTGTGTAGAGTTGAGAACTGGCTGCTGATAGTTGTTGTTTTGTTAATAAAGAAATTGGCAAACTCATTGGCAGTTAAATAAATAGGAGGGGGGGCAGAGGAGAGAATTTAATGTTTTGAAAATACAGTAATCATATAATTTTTTTTTATTATGAAACAAGTGTTAACATGAGAAAATTGTCTTTCCATCATTCTTGCTGTAGCTATATGTGTTTGGGCTTTTGCATGAAGGAACTGTACTGCTGTACACTGCACAAATGAGTTCTTAAAAAATGAAATACTAATGATAATAATGAAATTCAATCAATCCTTTCCTCTGATCATGTAATTATTGCTTGGTGTGTAGCATTTATCGTTATTAATCAGCTTCCGTTATTGTGTGAGTTGCATTAATTAAATCTACATAGTTCAACGTACAGAACACGTCAATCCTTGTTTCTTATTAATTATCAGCATCCACAACTTGCTAATCATCATGATAAGCCAGAACTACTGGAAGTTAAGCGTGGAATTTTCATTAGGCAGAAGAAGCAGTGATTATTGGAGTGAGTGTGTGTGTGTGTGTGTGTGTGTATGTGTGCGCGTGTATGTGTGTGTCTATGTGAGTGTTTGTGTGTGTGCGTGTGCGTGTGTGTGGGGTTCATGTGAACCCTATATTATGGGGACTAAATGTCCCCACAAAGATGGCAGTACCCCATGAAGAATCAGCTTATAAATCATACTAAGTGATTTTTATTTATTTATTTATTAACAGAAATGCTTAGTGGTAGGGTTAAGGTTTATAGGATTGAATATAAAGTTTGTATAGTAAACTCAGTATGGAAACCAAACGTGTGTGTGTGTGTATAAATAATGGCTAGGTGTCTTTATCTGAAGGTGCCTTCAGTGTGGAGTTGCCAATATTGGTGCTGTTTGATTCTGGCTATAACTCTATCGTTTAAGTTATAATTTAATGCACCAAGTCTTTCTTTAGAAATGAAAACACTCAGGAAAATGAAAGTGGAGAGTTTTAGGACCTGCACCAGCTTATTAATGCTTCAAAATGCATTTGAAGTGGAGAAAACACTCAACACACTGTACCTTTTTATAGCCAACTCCCTTGGCAAAACAAAAGTCTCTGGGGCAATTTCACTTTTGCATATGTAATTTTAGTGCCAAAAATTGTAAATTTTTTGACAATTTTATTGTTTGTTTTAAGACTCTTTGATTGATAATTGCAATAAAGTTTCTAAGACAAGTCAATTAAAGAACAAATAAGAGAAAGGCAATGAAAGATACAGAGTGAGAGAGAGAGATGCTCTGTTGCAAATATTAATAATAGCATGCCTGTACAACATGAATACAACATAAATAGTTTCATAGTTTCAGTTTCATAAGTCAATGAAGGTTTCAAATGACTGTGGTAGACCATGTAGACCATGGTCTACTGTTTGAGCTACAGAAATGTAATACAAAAGATAATTGATGATGTGGTGTTGTTAGCTTTTACACAAGATCATACCAGACTCATATTATTGAGTGTCGGGGACACTTGATATTTATCAATATTACTGATTGGCCTGCAATTCTAGAGCTGCTGTACGGCCAAAAAAAACATTGTTGCATTATTTTCCTGTTATCTCCGTAAAGCTGCTTTGAAAAAATCTCTATTGTAAAAAGCGCTATATAAATAAAGGTGATTTGACTTGACTCATATTATACAATATGTGATTCTTTTATCATTTGAATTCATCAAGAATTTTAATTTCTGAGTGAACTACACCCCTTTCAAGTCAAGTCACGTTTTTAGCCCTTTATACAATACAGATGGTTTTAAAGTGGCCTCACTGTGTTAAACAGGACAATAACAGTGAGAATGTTGTAAAACTAATTATTTATGAAAAATTCTATTTATGCTATAAAGCAGCCCTTCATAGAAGATATCATTATTCAACTCAAGTCAGTTCAGTGGTTCAGCTCAATAAATGTGTAAATGTTGCAAAGTTCATCAATTATGAAACAACTTCAAAGTCAGGTTATCAAAAAACAATAATGTCATTATCCAGCTCAATTCACTTCAAAATCTATTCTTATCAAATTGCACACAATTTGATAATAATGAACCATCCACAATCCAGCTTAAGCAGGCTCTAAATGTACTAGTATAGCCAATGTCACACCTTGAATATTTATATTAAGTAATTGTCATTCTATTCAGCACAAACACACCTCATTTCTCTGCAAATTAGGCTTATATGTATACATGGATTGCCTGGTCAAAACACTGTACATTGATTTTGATAAAAGCTTCTGCCAATTGTAAATGTAGTCAAGCACCTTCTACATGATAAAGAGACATTTCAGGTGTGTGTGGTGATTGAGGCTGTTCAGTCTCAGTAAAGTACACCAGATCTAGGTAAACTGCTGCATCCTACACAATCTAGCACTCAGAACCACCTGAAAGATGGCGTGCAAATTGTTTTTAGCTCAGATGTTTTGGTCATGCTTGCACTGTTTCCTGATGTTACCTGATCATAAATCATTTAGTGAATTGGGTGTTAAAACAACACAGACAGCATGGGTAAATAAACAGCACTATCAGTGATGCGATTCAATCTTAGAATCCACAACTCTCTCTAACTTTGTGTCCTTCTTTTGTTTCTTTACCTCTTCTCCATCTTTAGCTCACGTTACAATATTAAAGAGTATTGTGTGTGTGAGGGAGAAGCAGGCAAACGCAATAAAGCATAGCTGACAAGATCTTAATTGAGCTTCTGGATTCAGCTCAAGAACACACACAAAAAAATCTAATAAGAGCACAGCGAAGTGAGGGAAGGAGGAGGGTAATGGGGTAAATGTACTAGCAGGATAAGATGTAGATGGTGAATGAAAGATGGTGAGTGGGAACTTAAGAGTGCATTGACACAAAGGTTAAGAGGAGAGCATGAGGTTGAAACCAGGAGGCCGGAGAAAGGTGAAGAGAGGACTTTAAGAATTTTCTCATTCCTCTGAAAAGAAGCTTGAAGCTTCTCATCTCATGAATAGTCTAAGCTAAAGGTTGATCAGTCAAGCTAACATTGAATTAATAGATTGAGTGAAATATAAGGAGAGTAAAAGTGTTGAAATTAATGCACTGGGAAGGAAGATTAAGTAGAAGAGGCACTTATAATTATTAATACTTTCAGATTCTTAACACTTTCTTCCAAGTGTGTGCAGTGTGCTTATATTCTTTAGGAATGTACGTCTCCTTGTAGAGCAGAAAATCCCAACGTCAGTCGAAGAATTTTTCATCCTCTTTAAAAAATGTATTCACTCTCTCTCTCTGCCTTTGTCTTTCTCTCACTCTGTTCCTCACACAGAAGAAGATGAGGGCTATTGATTAAGCCTGCTTTAATTTAATGTATCTGTCAGTTTTAATTGAACAAAGATGAATGAATGTATAATGAAGCCAGTGGATGGCAAAAATGGAGAAACTGAGGTATTGCAGCTACAATAATAGTCTGTTCTTCTTAAGGTTGGCACAAGGGCTTGTGACCCCTTGGTTATCCATATATATATATATATATATATATATATATATATATATACACAAATAAGTAGTTTGTATGTGTACTGTTGAGATGTTGAGACTGCTAAATATATATATAGTATTCACCTTCGTTTGTATAGCGTTTTTACAATTCAGATAATAGGGTAGCGGTAATAGGTAATAGTGGTAATAGGATATTAATGCTACAAAGATCGTTTTAGCTCAAGAACAAAGTCATTGTCCAGCTTAAGTAGGTTTTTGACTGATACATTTCTATCATCAACTTAAGGGCCACGTACACTACACCATTTTCGACTGAAAACAGAAAACTTTGAATGCCTTCTGGCCGCTCACCCACATGACAACTGTGCTCTAGCTAAATTGATATGTTTTTAGTATAAATTTAAACGGACAGAGTGTGTCTGCTTCCTAAACAATGCTAGAAAGTCTGTTCCAGAGTTTAGGTGATAAATAGGATCTACCGCCAGCAGTTGATTTTGATATTCTAGATATTGTCAACTGTCCAGAATTTTGAGATCGCAATAGACACAAAGGACTATAGTGCGTTGAGTCTGTGGTGTGATAATTTTTCTGTAACGTGTGATAATTTTGCCATGGACCGCTGCGCGAGATGGGCCAGAGCATATTACAGTGCCTGACATCATATTTGCGAATTTACACACCTCTTTAATTTGTGATCTCCTACTGGTGAAGTCGGACATCATTAGTGCCAATGTGAATAATGATCTTAGAGAATTTATGATTAGCACTAACCAGCACTTTTACATTTGCTTTGATGTCAGGCACTTTAGTGCCCGGCAAACATGTCACTATGATGGCTGGTGTCTTTATTTTCATATTCCATGTAATAGAATCACCAGTAATTAGGGCACTATCAACAGGATTCTCAGTGGGTGCATCACTGTGGGGAGAATACGTTTGATATTCTAATCGAAACGAAACAGCTGTGTTTTGTGCCATCTCACCCAGTTGCCCTGTTGCAGGGGCTCTACAATGGGAACAACCAATGTGTGTTAAGATAGTTGCATCCAAAGCAGTATCTAAAGCTCTTGCATTCTTATTATACTCAATTCAAGTTTGAATACATGCCTCTGAATGACAAAGAAGGCTACGCTAAACATGTGGCAGGCAGTGCAAGTGACAATAGCAGGAGAAGATGATATGACTCACCATGTTTATTGACTGATCCAACACACCACGGTAGTTTGATTTACTCTTTAAAGGCTTGCGCATACAATAGAAAAGAAAACAGCAAGCACAAATTGCAGATTAACAGATTAGCATAGTGTTAGCATGTTGTGCTAGCGATAATATATAATAGCATTATATTGGGACGATTAAGTTATGATTAATAATAAACAGTTGTTTATTATTAAACAACTGTTTGTTTGGACAAAATTAATTACATGGCATCCAAGTATATCATAGATTTCTGTGAGGAATATTGGCTGCCCAGTTTCAGTGTACTTGTTAAGCTATTGTGTAGTTCTTATTATAGCTCAAGGTTGTTGCTGACATAATATCTCTCTATGGGAGTATGATATTCGCAATTTGTTTATTAATTATGAATCAATTATTCTCAATCCTGTACTTAAAGTTTCCACCCCAGTGGCATTTATATTGGCACAACAAAATGTCATTATTACTGCATGAAATTATGTATTTTGGGTGTGTGGTTGTTTACTGTATGTCAGGGTTATGCAAATCCTGGCGTGAATTACAGATGAATACATATTCATTAAGAGTTCATTAAACTGAAATTATTTTTCTTTGGAGTCATAGTTTCATAGCCTGAGTATGTTATTTGGAGTAATTAAAATAGAAATTATGAAACTGTTTTAAAAAAATGACAATGATTTTGAACTTGTCTCCTGTGTCTATTTGTTTCCTCTCTACAGGAAAATAATTGAAGTGAAGATCATAGATGACGAAGAGTATGAAAAGAACAAGACTTTCAGCATTGAGTTAGGAGAGCCAGTGCTACTCGAGATTGGACAAAAACATGGTAAATTGTATAAATATGTCTGTACACATATGTTCTGATACATCTGGCATTTCTGGCATGTCTGGTTACAAAGCTGAAAGGCCTTTAAAATTTCAATTCAATTTCTGAACTTGAATTGAAAGTTATAGTAAGTGATTTCTGAGAAACGCTACTGATATTTGATATAACCAAAACATACACATCCCTACCCTTTATTTTAGTTTCACCCTTATGACTGTAAATGCCCCTTACTACAAGTGTGTTTTGGTTAATTCATTTTCAAACAGCGTTTCTCAGAATCTCTGCAAGCTTGACACAGAATTACAATTGGATTAGAAATTTAATTGGATTAAAATGGAATAAAGAAATTCAAAGAAATTCATGCAATTCACTAGTGTATTTTTTAGCTAGAAAACAAGAGTTTGAGTGTTAACTTGCAATATTATTAATATTAATAATTTTCTGCACTCTCATATATGTTATATCATATATAAATATAGAATTATTTAAATATCTTATTCTTGCCCCACCCCAATGCAAAATCAGCAAAATATGTGAAAAAAATAAAATTATTATTTTATAATAAAATTAAAATAAAAGATTATTTCATGCTAAATTGGCCGAATTAGTCTTCAGTAAAGGATACTGTTTTTGTTGTTGAAGGTTTTGTGTGAGGACAACATTTGTGTGTGTGAATCTTCAATTTACCATTCATTATTCTCATGATTTCACACTATGCTAATCGGATGGATAGTAAGAGACTGCTTGCTAATTAGCCATTGCAACAGAAGGAAACAGCCAAATGTTTCCTGCTTTATTTACACCAGCAGCCGTGCTTTTGAGCCATTTTCTGTTACACATTCTTAGACAATATTTTTATTTATTTATATATATATATATATATATATATATATATATTGCAAATGAGCAGTCCTGTCGAAGTTGTGAATAAAATTATTATGGAGGTCATTTCATGAGAAGAGCATGAACAAAGTGATGAAAGGTTACAGATAAAAGTGAGGGAAAATGCTAAGTTAAAAAGCAGTGGATGAATCGAGCCTTCAGGATCAGCAGTGATTACATAATGCTCTTTTAAGCTTAAAGACATGTTTTTAATGGAGTGAAAATAATTTCTCTGTCTCTCTCTCGCTCTCGCTCTCTCTCTCTCTGTCTTAGCAGGCATAATTTCATATCCTTTGGCTTGGTAAACAATGTACTGTAGGAAATATGTTTACGGTAAAGTACCTGCAGACTGCGAAGTTTGTTACCTCAGAAAAAAAATTGGCTGTCACTATATCTCCTCGTGTTAGCACTGTGACTGGAGGCTATCACTATTCTCTACATTATTTATACAGCCTTCTCCGGCAATGACCCTTCCATCTTAAACACCCTATTTTACAATTCAATTAGCACAATGACACTCATTAGATTTATAACATTTCCTGCTTGTCAGTTTTAGAAATTGAGAAGTGTATCTTTCCATCCAGCCATGAGTCAGTGTTGTGCTTGCTCATTTTTGTCCTTCCTGATTATCTTCTGTATTCTACAAGCTTGAGAAATAGAGGGAATATATTTCTAATATACTGTTTTTCTTTGTCTATTTTGTCATGTTTGTGTATTTGTGTACTGTAGGGGACTCTAATGAAAATAAGCCAGAGATTGGAGCGATGGAAGAGGAAGTAGCTAAAATGGGATGTCCTAGTCTGGGAGAACATACCAGTTTGGAGGTGGTGATTGAAGAGTCCTATGAGTTTAAGGTAGAACTTCCTCCATCATCTTTAAGTTGAGCTCAATGCAAAATTAGTTAAGTAATAGTCAAATAACAAATAATAGTTATTTAGCAAAACGTGGTGATTAATGTGCAATATCTAAGCTGTACTTGCCATGGTAATATTCAGTTTTATTGTGAGTGTGAAATTGCTTTTATGTAAATATTCAATATATAATTATATATTCAACACATAACAATATAAAAAATATAAATATCGTTCTCCACCATCCAATTCCAGGATCAATTAAAGCCAAAGCATTGAACACACAGACTGAGCTCAGAAATGTAAGAGTTCTTAATATGTGGCTGCAACTGTATGTGTGTGTGCTTGTAGAATACTGTGGATAAGCTCATTAAGAAGACTAACCTGGCTCTGGTAGTCGGCAGCAGTAGCTGGAGAGAGCAGTTTGTTAGTGCTGTTACTGTGAGCGCAGGTAAGCTACTTCTTGTTTGTTCATCCTTTTCATTAAGTAATATTAATATTTCCAATATTCTGTTCTGTGGAGAACTGTTTAATAGTTCTCTAAACAAATAATAAACAGCAAAATAAGAAAAAATAAACAATGTTTCTTTAGCTCCAAATCTTCATATTATAATTATTCCCGAAGGATCAGATGACACTGACTGATATACAAAACATGTATGTTAGATTTTAAAATACGGTTCGTTAAAATTGAAAACACCCATTTTTAAATGTAATAATACAGATTTTTAGTATGTTCCTTGATGTTTATTAATAATAATGTTAATGTATTTTGCACACAGAAAAAAGTCATATACAGTAGGTACGGAAAGTATACGACTAAATACTGAGTAAAGGGTCTGAATATTTAAGACCATGAGATATTTAAGTTTTTCTTTTTCAATACATCTGCAAAAATGTCAATAATTCTGTCACAATTTTCTGTCAATATGGGGTGCTGCGTGGAAAAAAAATCAACAAAGGATTTTAGCAAATGGCTGCAATATAACAAAGAGTGAAAAATGTAAGGGGGTCTGATACTTTCCATACCCACTGTACACTGCAAAAGAAAATGACAGCAGGTGCACTGGAGAGGCAAATGCAAAACAACCCCCAAAAAGGGAATGATTTTGTAGGTGGTGGGCATAGACAATTATTCTCGCCTCATTCTTCTTGAATAATTTGTATGCAGTTTTGTGTTGTATTAAGGTCCTTGTCACTGTCTTTAGCATGAGGCAGTACTTGCAACATAATCAGGCCATACAGGCAGTCCTGCTCCTCAAAGATGGTACATCCATACATGCCATCACAAGGAGGTTTGGTGTGTTTCCCAGCACAGTTTCAAGAGCACGGAAGAGATACTGGGAGACAGGCCGTTAGACAAAGAGAGCTGGACAGGGATATAGAAGGGCAATAATGTATAAGTATAACAGGTATCTGTTCCTTTGTGCCAGGAAGAACAGTAGGAGCTCTACCAGTGCAGAAGAAAATTAGCTCCCGCAGGATACTGGTGTGCATGTTTCTGACCAAAATGTCAGAAACAGACTTCATGAGGGTGGCATTAGGTCCTAACGTCCTCTAGTCTAGCTCAGCACCATGCCCGTTTGGCATTTGCCAGAGAACAGAGAGCGGGCTCACACTGAGAACAGTTGACAGACGTGAAAGAGTTGGTGATGCTGTGCGGAATCTGTGTGTGCAAAATCATCCTGCATGATCGGTTTGGCGGTGGATCAGTAATTGTCTGGAGAGGAATATTCTTGAAGGGTTGCACAGCCTTTCATGTCTAGCCAATGGTTCCCTTTCTGCTGTTTGGTGCTGGGATGAAATTAAACCATTGACTATATCACCAGGAGATGCTCAGACGTTGTCATGAGTGCAAACAGGCACATGTGTGTCACACACACTACTGACTTACAGGCCTATCAGCCTGCAACTTCAGTTTTTTTCATTGATTTTTGATATGATTTTGAATCCAGCCCTCAGTGTGTTTATGATTTTGGTTTCCATTAACTTTTGTTCTTAACAAATTATAGTATGTATATAGATAAAGATTTACAATATTTCATTCAATGAGATCCAGTGTGTGATTTAAATGTTCCCTTCATTTTTTTGAGCAGTGTATTTTGAACAGTATAATTATTTTCAACCCTCATTCTAACTCTGTCTGAAATAATACATGTTTAAGTGGCGGCTGTTTTAAGGGTTGTAGTAAATGGACACTTTTATTATTAGCTAACGTCAATGCATTGGCAACAGTATCAACACCCTCTCGCTATTGGACATAAGTGTTTTAAAACATCCATATAAAAGCTTCCTTTAAATACATAGCATTACGAAATTATTTACTTACAAATTATTTATTTACTTATTTTGCAGCGTAGCAGCTGTCAGATCCAATACAGTTGGCTGCTACATCTTTCAACAAAAAGTGACAGGAAGAGATATCATTACGAGATACATTTATGCCCACTAACATATACTACTTATCGTTCTTTGACCTTTCAGGTGATGACAATGAGGAGGAGAGTGGTGAAGAGCGTCTTCCATCCTGCTTTGATTATATCATGCACTTCCTCACAGTCTTCTGGAAGGTTCTGTTTGCCTTCGTCCCACCAACAGAGTACTGGAATGGATGGGCATGCTTCATCGTGTCCATCTTTCTGATTGGTGTGCTGACGGCTGTCACTGGAGATCTCGCTTCCCACTTTGGGTGCACTATTGGTCTGAAGGATTCAGTCACTGCCGTGGTCTTTGTTGCCTTGGGGACATCTGTCCCAGGTAAGTGTCCAAGTTTCCAAGCTTCAAACAAGACAGAGAAATGGCATCTGAGGCGTTCCTCAATTTTCTTTATTTTCTATCTTTACATGTGAGAGAATACATTACCCATGCTATTTCCAGTGTGTACACACTCACCTAAAGGATTATTAGGAACACCTGTTCAATTTCTAATTGATGCAATCTAATCAACCAATCACATGCCAGTTGCTTCAATGCATTTTGTGGACAATGCACAATGTGGTCCTGGTCAAGACAATTTCCTGAACTCCAAACTGAATGTCAGAATGGGAAAGAAAGGTGATTTAAGCAATTTTGATTGTGGTTGTTGGTGCCAGGCAGGCCGGTCTGAGTATTTCACAATCTGCTCAGTTACTGGGATTTTCACGCACAACCATTTCTAGGGTTTACAAAGAATGGTGTGAAAAGGAAAAAACATCCAGTTTGCGGCAGCCTTGTGGGTGAAAATGCCTCGTTGATGCTAGAGGTCAGAGGAGAATGGGCCGACTGATTCAAGCTGATAGAAGAGCAATTTTGACTGAAATAACCACTCGTTACAACCGAGGTATGCAGCAAAGCATTTGTGAAGCCACAAGGCGGGTGGGCCTCAGCAAACTCCACCGGGTACCACTCATGCAGGCTGGTGGTGGTGGTGTAATGGTGTGGGGGATGTTTTCTTGGCACACTTTAGGCCCCTTAGTGCCAATTGGGAATCGTTTAAATGCCATGGCCTACCTGAGCATTGTAGGAGCATTGTTTCTGACCATATCCATCCCTTTATGACCTCCATGTACCCATCGTCTGATGGCTACTTCCTGCAGGATAATGCACCATATCACAAAGCTCGAATCATTTCAAATTGGTTTCTTGAACATGAGAATGAGTTCACTGTACTAAAATGGCCCCACAGTCACCAGATCTCGACCCAATAGAGCATCAATAGAGCATCAACTGCAAGATGCTATCTTGTCAATATGGGCCAAATTTTCTAAAGAATGCTTTCAGCAGCTTGTTGAATCAATGCCACATAGAATTAAGGCAGTTGTGAAGGCGAAAGGGGGTCAAACACAGTATTAGTATGGTGTTCCTAATAATCCTTTAGGTGAGTGTATATGTATGTAGAAAGGTTTATATTACATTGAGGGGACCGGTAAAACCGGAGATCGCTTACATGGTGAGGATAAGCCAGCAGTCCTTTAGAGGGATTAGATTAAGAAACATGCTAATGATGTTTTTTTGAAAAAATGTAAAAATGTAGAAGTTTTTTGTTGTTGTGATGGTTAGGTTTAGAGGTAGGGTTAGTGTAGGGGGATTATATTTTATTTTACTCGCTCACTCTAAGCCACACGCTTTCCTGTCTGTGACGTGTCTTGTGTGGTGTTCCACTTCGGTCTTGTTTGGTTTCGGTTTTGTGTCGGGATTCAGACATTCTTACTCCGTGTGTTTGTCTTGTGTTAGACATATTCCATGGGACACCTGACAACATGTCATAACACACTAGTGTGCCACGGCACAGTGGTTGGGAAACACTGACCTGGCAGACACTTTTCGTCATCATTGTCCAGGTTTATGAGTTTGGTCATGTATGTGGCTGGTTATGTTTTCAGCTGGTGTATAAATGTACAGTTTGTTTGTTTTCTCTCTGATTCTTGCACTTACTGGAACCCTGCCTATTTTTTCTCTCTTCCTCCTTTTTCTTTCTCTTCCTTTTTTCTCAGCTCCTCTTTTGCTTACTTCTTTCCCTTTCCTTGACCTCTCTTTCTGACACTTCCCACATCTAGTTTAAGTCAAATCCTGTTCTTTTTTTCATTCAGAAGATCATGCTGTTCAATAAAGTTCTGATCATAATTTAATTCTATCTATTCTTTTCACAGACACTTTTGCCAGTAAGGTTGCTGCCATCCAAGACCAGTATGCTGACGCCTCCATTGGTAATGTGACGGGCAGCAACGCTGTCAATGTTTTCCTTGGCATCGGTGTGGCATGGACCATAGCTGCTGTGTACTGGCGTACCAAAGGCAAAACTTTCCACGTTGAACCGGGCTCTTTGGCCTTCTCCGTCACACTATTCTCTGCTATGGCTGTTGTGGCTGTCAGTGTGCTGTTGTATCGTCGGCGCCCCTCAGTGGCTGGAGGAGAGCTTGGCGGTCCACGGACTTGCAAGATTTTGACGTCCTTACTTTTTATTTCCCTCTGGTTGGTCTACATCCTGTTGGCCTCACTGGAAGCCTACTGCCACATCCCTGGATTCTGAAGCAGCAAGGCCTCATATTATTTAAGCTTTGAGAAGAATATGAAAATGGCCACTGAAGGAGCATTTTTTTTTTATTTATTAGCTATTTATCTTATCAGTTTTTATAATTGTACATTTTCTTCCTTAAAGGAATAGTTCACCCAAAAGTAAAAATAAAAATGTCATCATATATAGCTTCACATAGCAAACAAGCATAGATTTATTTGAGTTTCTTTTCTTTTTTTCTTTAAAGAAATGTACTTTTTGGGAACAATATGAAACCAAGTAAATGATGATCTGGTTTTTTGTGCTGTTTTTTGGATAAACGTTCCCTTTCTATTAGTTTTAATGCAGTATATTATAAATCATTCCTTATTCCCTTGCCTTACACTTGTGTCTCTCAGTGCTGTCTTAAATTTTTCCAAACCTGTAACCAATGAACATTTTTTTTGTACTCCTGTTTGAGCCAATCCGAGCCTACTGAATGAAGTGGTTTACTTTTTTGGACTCTTTTTTATGTTATGTATCAGTATTACTCTCATGTAATGATAATATTTTAAAAGACATTTAAACAGAATGATTTGAACGTTTGAACAGAATGATCAAACATGAACTTTGCGTTATTAAGAGCAGACTGAACACACAAGATGGACTTATATTGCTTGTGTGAGAAGAAAAGCATGTTTCAGGACTAAATAAGAATTGGTCTGAAAAGCATGTCGAGTTCATAACTAATCATATATCATGAATGAAGGGTAACATATTTGGGGATTCAAATAGAAAAATGGATTGAAACAAAAAAATGGACTAGAATAATCCCAAAGAGGACGGAAGAGCAATTCTAAAATATGACAGTGACGGTGCTGAACATCATTCAAAATATAAATATGTATATATTCTGTCTGTGTGTGTGTGTGTGTGTGTGTGTGTGTGTGAGAGAGAGAGAGAGAGAGAGAGAGAGAGAGAGAGAGAGAGAGAGAGAGAGAGAACCCAACCAAGAATAAACAGCTCAGCTGATGTTCTCTTGAAATAACAAAGCACGTAATTGATGTAATTAGCTGTCTGTATCTATCTGTATTTGTCTTGTCCCATGATGCTCACACTCCTTGACATAAAATCTTCCATAGGAAATGCTAGCCAGTTAATATGATGTGACATTTGACATGGTGACGAATTGGCTTTTACTGACTCTGTACCAGTCTGTATCCCTGTATCCCCAAAATTACAATTCTGTGAATTTACTCACCCTCATGTCATTCCAAACCCATATGAACTGTGGAATATACAAAGAGATGTTTAGCAGAATGTTAACAAAAGTAAACATACAAATAAAAAAGTAAACATAAAAACAAATATTTCATATGTAGATGTGGTAAGTAAACTAATACCAATACCAGTACTTAGTAATATACTATACTAAAATACTATTTCACTAAATGTGCCCACTTTTTACTTTATAAAGTATATTGTTAAGTGTAGTAAACTAGTTCACATCTAGATTTTTTCTTCATTTTTTTTTAAATCACAACTATACTACAAGTAATGCAGTTAATTTACTAGCTATAAACTTCTAGGCTGTTTCAGTTTGTGAAAGTGCACTTTAAAGTATTTTCTGAGTAAATTACTAATTTTAATTATTATATTTATAAGTGCTATTCTTGTTTTCTTCAAGCAAACCTAAATGTTTTCGATACGTATGCAGTACACATAAGAATAATTGTCTGATAAGTGCATAAAAAGTACGTGACTGAAAGAAGTATACTTTTAGTTAAAAAGATTATACTTATAGCACACTTGAAACTTTTGTTTATAAGGGAGATAAAGCCACCATAAAAGCACTACAAAAGTAGTACATATTAGTTGTGTGAGAATACATTCAAATGAAACCATACGGTGGAAAGGAATAGTTTTAATCTTTAACAAAGCTTAGCCTTAGTGTGTCTTCAGAATATAGCACACATCACAATGTCCACTTTTATAGTGCTTTTTCTGGACTAAAAATATGGGTTTAGAATGAAATGAGGGTGCATGAAAAATGAATACATTCAATTGCAACAAACGCAAACACTTTTATTTAATCATTAAAGTTCGTTTTATTATGCCCGTCACAGTGAATTTTCTGTTTCAGTGTTCACTGTTTGTTTCTGACTGCTGTGTAATTATTCTGTGTGACATTTAAGGAGATGGTGGGAGGCTATAGCATGCTGAATGATGGAGAGCACAAAAAAAGAATGAATGAGACAGATTTAGCTGTAGCGTAGTCATTTAGCTCTCACAAGTAGCTTCTGTCCTCAGTCTAGTACAGTATTCGGAGTGAGAGAATGTGCACCCAGAGTATTTTTAGTATTATCTTGTTGCTAGGCGACCCGCCCAGATAGTCATTGTCTTGTCTGGGCCCAGTGATGAGTCCATCCTTGTGTGTGTGTGTGTGTGTGTGTGTGTGTGTGGGTGTTGCTGTAAATGTGTAACACCCACTCATTTAAGTCTATTTAAGGCTTAAATCACTGAATAAAGCAACTTAACTTCTTATGCTAACCTAAGTTCAGTGGGGGCTTCAGCTAAACTAAAAATATTTAGTTTTTGAAAATGTGGTTACCAAAAAGATATGGTTGTGATCGTGTAATTGATTTGATTGAATTGATGATCATTAACGTAAAGGATCAACTATCATCAGTAATGAATCTCACATCAGACTGACATTGAGCAGAAGACTGTGCACATAATCGCTTTATAGGATCACCGTTTGCTCTATCTCTACCAGGTTTCTCTTGAAGCACAATGAATTGAAGTGCAATCCCAAATGCCACACTGAAAAACAGCCATCATAATTGGATTAAGTAGCCTGGCCAGAGAGAAAGAGAAAGAGAAAGAGAAAGAGAAAGAGAAAGCATTTTCTAGTTTCTAGCATTTTAACACTGCAAGGGAGAGTGTGTATTTGCCTCTTAATTAGTTTTGTGATGCAGTTGTTACAGTGCATGTTTAAATGTCTAACACGTGCAAAACAAGCTGCTGATAAACTATGATATTAATATTATGACCCTTAAAAACATAGGAATGTCATTACATTAAGTACAATATCGACCAGTGACAAGTGCAAGCAAAAGATGCTTCACTTTACTAACAGTCGATCTATATTTTATTAAGTAAAACCAACTCTTTTTGTTTTAGCTGAAAAGTGCTATCATTTTTTAAGTAGGCATGAAATTAAAATTCTAAAAATATTTTAAAGGGATGTTATTGATCCAATTGTGAATAATTCATACATGCTTGTTTCTTTTTTATGTTGACCTCATTCAGCTTGCATTCAGATCTGCCTTCATCTAATCTACAGCTAATGAATAGAACCAAATTCTCTTTTCTTTTTCGATAAACCATTTAATTTAACTGTACGTCACAATACAGAAAAAAGACCTGTCTCTATTTCCGTTACATCACCACTTTTGATATTTGTTATCTAATACAATGACATTCATACATTTCCAAGTGTGCCCTGAGAGTTCAAATATTTAGCTGGGAAGCTGTAAAAACACTAATGCCGCAATCATCAAGATACGCAGCCCAGCGTATGGTTCCTGTTGCTAACCTATCATGCTTACTGCCCTTGTGTTACAGAAAATGAAATTATACATAGTTTGTATTTATATTTCTTAAATTTGTGTGTGTGTGATTGGACTTCTGTGCATAGTGCAGCTTTGACTTTTGTGTGTACAGAAGCTACACTAACAGAAGAGGTTAATATGATAAGCTAAGAGTTCATATGAAGTGCCCCGAAGAAGCAGTCACCATGTCATCCTATTTCATTGTGTGTGTTGCCCTTGGCTGGATTTTATGTAGTCTGGTCCTTGTGTGAAGCATCTCTCTGATCTTCATTAATGGTTTGATTTGTTGTTAATTTCTTTGTTTCTCATAATGAGTGAATCACCAAGTGCTTTTCTTTTCCTTTTATATGGCAGATTTTTGTTGGATTCTTCCCATTTTAATTTCCATGTCTCTCGAATTGGTGCATGAAACATTCTCTTGCCCTTGTTAAATGTTTTAGAAATTGTTGTCCTGAAATCGTTTTTTAAAATGTCTTTTATTAAAAAATCTGAATTAAACACTACATATCAAATCATATATGTCTTGATTCAATTGATGATTTTACTTGTGCATAAAACTTCAGATTCAAAACTTTGGCACTAAACAACAATCTCATCGACCACTATGAAAGTGTCGTTAAATCTCAAACACAGAGATGTTAGTCTGAATCGGGACATTAAATCACAGACATCAAGTGATAAGAATTGTAAAGCAATGTCATTTAGAAAACAGGTCCCGCACGAATAGGGTTTGAGTAATAGAAATAATTGATCTGATACTGTATATAAATGCTATATCACACAATGAGCTATTCATTTATACCATATCTTGTCAGTCTTCTACAGTTTCTGAGCTTATGGTATCCTTGAATTACTGTCTGGCCAGTTAAGCTTTCAGTATAGAGATGATTGGATGATCATGATTTTTCAGTAGTATCACAGCACACCGTTAGAGTTAGCATATTAGCATTAGCATATTAGCATATGTTTGTTATTTGCTTGTCAATTTCTGATTAAGTGTTTGGACCCGGTAACGAGGACACATGACGTCAGACTTAACAAGCAGAATATTAGCTGAATAACAAACCTGGTCATTTCCGGGACAGCAGCACGATTGTTATCATGATATTGCTTAGATGAACTTGTTCAGTTGAGCTACAGAAAAGCAGACTGAGTGCATGAGGCGCTACAAGTGAGCAAGAAGAGTGTGATGCACATATTCTACTGTAAACTGAGTTGATGGATGTCAGGCATGACATTCGGGCGCCGGCTCTACACTCTGACTCGCTCTCATGGACCTGTCCACTGGAAAGAAAGAAATGACAGAACGAGAGCAGAAAGAATGAGGCGGAAGCAGATGCTCACTGGGGAATAAAAAAGAAAAAGGGAGAGAGGAAAGAAGCTTTGTGCTCGAAATACAAAGGCAGGAGATAAGAAAGAGAAAGAACGTGAAGAGTTCAGAAAAGAAAAATTAATGAATGGGAAATTACTTGGAAATCTAATTAAAGACTGACTGGCTGCTGAGGCCATTGAGAGGCTGGTAGAGAACTTGAATGCGCAGGTTATGTGCCTCAGATTTAGAGTGAATTGGATCATTCAGTGCAGTCACATACAGTGGGGATCACAAGGAGACCACAAATAGGGCTTAAAATCTAATTTAAACTTAATTTAAAAGATTCAGGATTTTTGAAATGTTATGACGGAAAAAGGCATTAGAATTAAACTAATTTCTGATTTTTTTTCTACTGAGCAAATAAGCATATCTGTTAACTCCTTTGCACATGTGGTCCATTGTTGTTTGTATCATTCTCAAATTATGCATGATCCTCAGGTTTGACAGCAAACTTGTGGAGCTCATGCATTTTGAGCGTTGTTGAGAGTAAAGCCAAAAAGAGATTCAGCAGAAGACAATATGCAATGTTACATTTTTAGTTCACTCACATAGTTGAGCTGATAACACAATTTTTAATGAATATTGGTGTATTTAATAAGAAAAAGCTAAATAAAAGCATTTGCTCTGGTGGTCTCCCACTGTGTCAACTAATGGAAATTAAAGATAGACATCCTTTCATGTATTTGATTTATTCTAATGTCAGATTTTTGGCCTTTTAATTTTTATCCTAATAACCTTCATAGCATCAACTAACACGTATCCAAAAAAACTAAAAATAAATTAATATCCAAGTATTTAATGAGATTGCAGAGGATTGTGTTTTTCAGTCACTTGAATGTTTGAAGCTAAGCTGCAATCAGAAATGGAGTTCCAACCAGCATTTTTGCAAACTCACTGTCCCATCAAAAAACAAGCCTTGCAAAGCAATCCCAGCTGTAAATCAAAGGAAACAGGCCCTTTTTTTCTTTTCTGTCGCCATCTTCAAAATAAAGATGACAGGAGAAGCTTTTGTACTTAGAAGCTGTTGAAGGGTCTTAAGAATTCAGCATTCAGCTCTGAGGCGCTTTCATAAGCCTCAGTTATTGTATGTTTTTTTTTAAAACAGTTTCTTTAAAAAGGAGACAAATCCCCTCTTCCATCTCAAACTCTGTGGTAAAATTGTAACTACTAGCAAAAAGTGGGACAAAAATTATTCTAAAAATCATGTTTCACAGATGTCTTTCAAAAGAAATCATCAGAAGACAACTGAAAAAGTATTAACTCTTCAAAGCAATGCAGTATAACAATATACTAGTATCTATATTTATAAGCAAACTGTACAGAAATGCTGAATCATATTAAACATCAGGATGCTTTATGCCTTTATGCTTTATGCCTTGGTGTGCAGGGATTTAAAAATGAAATCACAGTTCGCTTCACATATTTGTGCCATGTCTGAAGTCCAGATATTGATTGACATCACTCATAACCCCACACACATTGGGTTTTCATGTTTTAAGGGAATTTGTATCCCCTAAACATACCCATAAACTCTTAACTCTTGATTTGAAAGCGATTTTCTTCATGGGCACCAAGAAATGTCCCCATAAGGACAAGGATTTCAGATATTGCCATCTTTGCGGGGACATTTGGGGACACACAGACAATATATGTACAGTTTTACCATTAACTTAAACTAATTTAGTGAAAAAAAAAAAAAAAAAAATATATATATATATATATTTAAACAAAAAAGAAAAACTGCCTTGACTACTTACTCAACTAGTAGTAATTCAAATAGTAAAATGACTAAAAATTGTATAAAAAATAAAATCTAAACAGAAAAAATCACACACAAAATAGGTATGCCAATTAAGAATATTAATAAATACTATCATAGTTCATAAATATGACTAAACACTGAAAATGTCTTTCTTCTCCACACTCACTTTTAGCAAAATACAAACTTTGCGTATTTGAGGATGTCTGGCATACCTTCATCTTGTCACGTAATCAATCTTTCACAAAAGACTCAAACCATTTCACAATCTGAAAACTCGTTCTCATCTTATAAAAGTAGAACTGAAAAAGGGAAGCACAAGCAAGACATGTTTGACAACGTTCTGCATTTATTGAATGTACAGTTATATTATTTACCGAGGCAATAAAAATTACATCCAGAGTAATATTTTTCCCTTTAAACAAGACAAGGCAGACCAGTACATTATCTACATACAGTGTTAACAAAAGAGTGTTTCAGTAGAAGCTGAGAAAGGGACAGACATGAGAGAGACTATGAGAGATATGTACTTGGTTAAAGCTTTAACTGAGGCCGAGCAGAAGTTAGCCCTTGGTTAAGCAGGTTTTGTCCCTTAAATTCTGACTGCAGTCCTCACAGATTTCAGTACAGAAAGTATCACTCAGTTTGGGCCAACAAGTTTGATGGACCAGCCTGGCTCATCCCCTGAGGACATCTGATTATAGACGGAAATGAGCATGCTAATGTCTGCTTTGAAAAAAACAAACCGTATACCAACAATTAACTCAATTTACAGGACATGATTTACAAAGCGTTTTCAAAATAAAAGGTGCTCAAATTAAAATAAAATAAAGAAAAACCTGAATTATGTCCCATGATTTAAAAAAAGAAGGAATTGTTGGGTTTTTAAAAGATAAAATAGTGGCATTCAACTTTACTAAAACCATGACACAATATTACACAGGCACAATACAGAGTTACCCCACTTTAAGGAATATGACAATCAAAGTGTCTACAACTTAAAAATGATAAAATTACAGGCCATAAAGTATTTATGTGCTTCTCAATAAAACACTTGTACCACATTTAAAAAATAAAATAAAATTATAGACAGGCAGTAAAAGACAGCTGAAGGGTGCTTATGGTGACTGTAGAATGTGTGCGTTTGGCTGGGACACTAGATCAGCCTAAAAACAAACAAAAAAGCAGACGCCACTCACGACTTCTCTAGTCAGTAGTAAAATTCATTTACCTCTAAAATGGAATGAATTACACATAGGTTGATATCTCATGTGGTTTTGACTGAATATTAATATTTCCTGGTAATATGTACAACATTAATATCCCTCTCCAAAGATAATGAGACATGGAGAGAGGAAATGTTTACATGCAAGTACCATTTATCCCTGCTTATACAGGCATATAGAGCTATCGACTTATCATGCGAACACATTAAATGCGCTGAGTCATATAAACAAACTCTCGATGTTCGCTTCTTATAGTGAAAGATCGTATTGTCCATTTCTCTTCCATTTCATTTCCTACTGTGCAGTGTCCATTCGCGCAGTCAGGACTTACCTCACACACACATTTACTTTGTAAATTACTCTAGTAAAAATGTTCCATCAATGCATGGAGAAACGTACCGTGCATGTTGCATATTATGGTACTCTGCAAATGTAATTGGTTGATAGTTGTAACTGCTGTAATAATTGTCTTTCTCAAAGTGCTTCAATCAAGATCTTAAAGCACACTGTCATGCTCTGGTATTATAGTGTAATTGATGCACAATAGCACTGAATGCATGTACGTCAACTCCAAATGTCTTAATCTTAAGCCTTGGAGCCCTGAGAGACACAAAGAAAATGAAAGGAAGGTGGGGAAGAGACGCAATTGGACATCAGAAAACTGACCCAAATTATACTAGTAAACAGGAAGAGGAGGGTGACGGTAGACCAGATTACAATACGAGAAAGCAAAATCCAACCATCATGCATTCTAATGGATTAAAAAAAAAAGCCCTGGATTGTGGAGCTAAGCTTTAAAAGTCTTACTTCAATCTCACATAAAAAACTCTTATGCTGTTTTTCCTCCATATTATGCAATATGTTATATATTTGAGTAGACCTTGATAAAGCCAGATGCGGATTTACACGCAGCGTCCCTGAGATGGGATCCAAAGTAGAACCGCACCAAAATCATGAGCGGATTCATCTGCGGTTGGACAAAGACTCAAGGTATGGCCAATGAAGTTTCCTGGAGATCACTGGATTTCAATGAGAGATGTGGGAACACTGCCAATTACACAGAGTCGGGATTAGAGTAAACCAACCGACAGAGAGATGGATACGGGGGCGGTAAAGAAGATAGAGTGAGTGGGATTACACAATTTTAGAACAAATTATCTGGGTGAAAGAGTGAAGTACTGTATATGTAGACGTGAGGCACGTAAACATTTAACTGAAACAAAAAATATATATGTTTTTTTTTTTGCACAATTTTGATTTAAGAGGTACAACAGTTTGCCACTAGGGTGGTAAATGGACAAATTTGTACATTATTTAACCCTACCAGATTCATGGTAATACTTAAATATCACTAAGGTAGTAATATACACATTTTAGGGATAGAGAAGGTACAAAGTTGCCCCTTTGTGACAAGCTGTTGTTTCGTTTATTAGTATAACGTTTGCTGATTATTTCTGACAGTGAATTTAGGACCCGATAAACATTTACATGACAGGATGTTTCGGGTGCAGTAGTGAAATGAATAAATGAAATGAAATCTGTTTCTAGGGGGTTGGGTAAGCAATAGTCCATCTGTGCATTATTATGTAAACACGTACCACAAGATTAAGTATTAGCCTAGCATTAGCATCACAGCTTCAGAATTCTTTACTGCCAAATTTACACTGCCACCTTCAGGACGACTTGTGGAACTACATGTAAAGCTGCAAAGTGCACAATTTCCAAAAGAAATAAATAGAGAACCCCATCCCTCTGTTTTCCACAGGTGTCTTACGTACAGGCATTAGTATGTACGAAAGCCCATGCAATTAAAGCTTTGGTTTAAAAAAAAAAAATGATGTCAGATTTGATTCAGACAGACACAGTGGCAAAGTAATGCAGGTTTAAAAAATAATATTTGCATACAATATTTAGTAATACTATGTCTATTCTATAAATCCACTGTGGACAGAAATTAATTGGAGAGTGTGATAGGAAAACCCCCAAAAAACAAAACTGTTGTTTTACTAGTACACTCCTGTCGTATCCGGCTCTGACTTGACGGGAGTGTTTGAGGTTGAGGAGGATTCCAGCAGTGAGGACGAGATATTGCCCATGTTGCTCCAGCTGTGGTTGGGGGAGGAATAAGGGGGTGTGCTGCAGTTGGAGGAGGGGCCAGAGCTGGGGCTGTCATTGGGCTGACCTATCAGGGTGTCTTTACGAGAGCCTTTGCTCTCAAGCTCCTGCAGGAAGTGAAAGACCTCCTCTGGCAAATGCTTCAGCTCCACCTCGCACTCTTGTTTCAGACGGGCCTGATTCTGCAGAGACATGAGGGTTTAGAATGGCATTTTATGGAAATAAATGTATCCAAGCATTATTATGAGATAATAAAAGGTTGATAATATGACCGTTTTTAAATCACAAAAGGCTATTGGGCATATCACATTGTAGTGTTTTGTTGTTGTTTATTACTGGGGGAAAAAGATAGTTACCATATCAACATTTGATAACACTTACATTACACAGTTTGTACGTACAACATGCATACACACATACATATACATACATACACGCGTGCGCGCGCACGTGCGCTTCAACTAATTAGTTAGTTGTTTAAACAGAAGCTTTATAACAGACTAGTCTAAAAGTAAGAAAACCTCAAAAGACATTTACAAAAAAATACATTTAAAGACATTAATGATATACAGTGGTACCTCGGTTTACGAGCGACTTGGTATACGAGAAAATCGGTGTACGAGCATGGAGGGTTGAATCGGTGTACGAGCTTTGTATCGGAGTGCGAACAAATTTTTCCCTCACCCATGCGCATTTTTGTCTTAACGCTCTGCATCTTCACGGGCATTTTTTCTGGAAATATCCTAATGACAGCCTCTCATAACACAGTCACGCAGTTCAAAACCATTTATCACCCCTTAAAGCATTCATTCTCTCAGCCTCGCTCTGTCAGCAGTTTAACTTCTCTCAGCCTCTATTGTTCACGTAGTGAAATATATATGGGGTTCATGAATTAATTGTCTCCTCACTTCTCTCCACTCTGGAGCTCGCGTTGGTGTCGCGCGAGTCTCCCGGCGCTGGCGTCGGTGGTGTCGCGCGAGTCTCCCGGCGCTGGCGTCGGTGTCGCACGAGTCTCCCGGCGCTGGCGTCGGTGTCGCACGAGTCTCCCGGCGCTGGCGTCGGTGTCGCGCGAGTCTCCCGGCGCTCGCGCGCGCGTCTCCCGTTCCACGACTTTCACTCTGGATTATCACTTTGTTTGTTTTCTGCACTATTATAATAAATTCACTCATTTGCACTTGAATCCAGGTTTTGTGTTTTCCCCCTCCCTCGTCTGTCTCTCATCTCCTTCATGCCAGCAGACGCTGCTCAAAGTGAGTTACAGTATATTGTCAAGTATTTTTAGAGTTTAATTGTCTAAAGTTTAATTGTCTGTTTAAAGAGTATTTATATGAGATCTTAATGGTTATCATTTTAACTGTAATTAATAGGGTAAAATAAAAACTAAATATTTAAAATGGGCATTTATGGTCGTGTGGAACGAATTAATTGATTTTTAATGCATTCCTATGGGGGAAATTGTTTTGGTGTACGAGCATTTTGGGATACGAGCTCGCTCTTGGAACGAATTAAACTCGTAAACCGAGGTATTACTGTATTTAAAATATTTAATCTATAAATCAAGTTCAAATCCCATAATGCTGCTAGAAATAAGGTCACTATTAGGAGGCGCGCTTTCCTTTTGGAGTCTCAAACGTGCAGCTTTATATATCGAGGTGTATGTGTTGGTTTCCATGGTTCTTGCCAAGACAATGAGTTTACTAAACAGGTAAATATACACACACAATAATATTGATAAATATTAAGTGTCCACAGGCAGTAATTATTTTCATGGATGAGGTGAGAGCATGGGACATTTTAAGTTGCTGTTTTGTCATGCTTCTATGCCGCAGTCGGTCACTGGTGCTCCTTTTGCTTTGTTTGTTTAACTTTTGTTTAAGTTATCATTTATTCTGTCACCTAATAGAGTTTTGGCCAAAACAGAATTTGATTGCTTAAATTCACATTATTTTATTCTAATGAAATGCCTATGACTATTACTACTCATACATGTCACTGTCTGACAAATTTAAATTGTGCAGTGCAGTGAAGTGCAGTGCGGTTTTACTTGGTCAAAACAATAATATTATCATACGTTAATAATATTAACGTTACTCTGTGTGTTCGCTTGGTGGCTTCTATGAGTTGCTTTCACTCTGCAGTAAGCTAGATCGATATTAGAATAACATAAATAAAAGCTGGATGACTTTTGTTGCTAAACAGCATGCAGTTAATTTTTTAATATATTCTATGGTGAAGAAAATGTGTATTACTGTTACTGGTGTATTAAAGCAGTTTGGTTATGCTGTTAGCCACTTGACAA
This sequence comes from Rhodeus uyekii, assembly GCA_037043235.1. NCBI lineage: Eukaryota > Metazoa > Chordata > Actinopteri > Cypriniformes > Acheilognathidae > Rhodeus > Rhodeus uyekii. The sequence continues at coordinate 3,030,003 of JAWRVZ010000007.1, forward strand.
AATAGCATTGTCTCTAAGGTATGGTACAAACATGTTACTAACAGTAAATCAAGAGATTCAAACAATAAGACTAACCTAATAAAGTAATTGAAACAGTTTGAACAATTTCAATGTGTGCGCGATGAGACAAGCATCTGTCAAACTGTGCAAATACTGAATCAAGTTCTCTTTCTCGTCTTACTGTGCTTGAACGGTTTAAAATAAAGGCATGTAAAATTATACCCGTTGTAAAATTTCTATGGTTTATCGTGTTTGGTATATCTCCCAACCTTACTTCAAACAGTGCAAGCGGCTTTCAAAACCTGAAAAGCCCTTTTTTTTTTCTTTCTTGATGAAAGTGTCTGACCCCTCTCCTGTAACTATGGTACTTTGGCAAAAGCTATAGTTACTTTGAAACATTTCTGAAAGGGATACTTCCTAAATTTAGCCTTAAATAGGAGGAATCGATCAGTAACAGATGAACAGAGACTACTTGTCAAGACTGAAGGCTGAATAGATCTGTGAAAGAACTTACCAGAGGAACCTCCTCCTCTATTTTCTGAAGGATGTCCTTGTGAAGGGCTTTTAACTTCTCTTGACGCTTCCCCTGAGACACTTCCAGCTACACAAAGAAAGAGAAGCACTTTATGAGGAAGACTGACCTTGACTGTTTATACTCAAGTATTTTTTTTATAAGACCCTGTAACACTTTGTCCTAATAAGGTGTGGAGCAAAAACAGCATCAAGCTAGCTTCTGTTCAAAGGTGATACTATGGTAAAGTCATGAGACATTCTGCTGAATGCTTGTTTAATAGACAGCTTTCTTAAGTAGGACCAGTCAGGAGCCCCCAGCAATGAAACACAAACATCTAATATCTTCTGACTGGCTACGATTTGATTGTTTTGTGCTGTATTAAGGCTGACAATCTGCCAAGATTTTGCTCTGTGTTCCATGGTATCGGCACTAGTCTGACCAGTACTACAGTCTGACCACTAGTGAGCAGATTTGTGCAATTGTGCATGTTGACTTGGTAATGGAGCACAGTGGTGAGACAGATCACTCTGACTGGCTGTTCAGCTTAGTGAGTCAGTGCACAAGAATGATAATTAAAGTGATGAAGGCAAGCAACCTCTACTGTGTTTTATGGTTTATAAAATCATATACACACTCATAGCCATAAACAGCTGGAATGGAGAGTTTTTCAATCATGATGTGGTATCAGGCTGCTGACTGTAGTCTTTGCAGTGTATTGCTTTTTTTTGGCCCCAAAGCAGACGATATGAGGTGACGCTAAAGCTGGCTTTTGTTGACACTAGTTATTTGATGCCAGTTTGGTGTGTATGGGCCATTATGCTCTCACAAAACCCCAACCTGCCAATGGAAACTTGAGTGGCACCTAATTAGGACAAAGTGTAAAGGCTTTCTTAAATATCAATTCATATAAAAAGGGCCATTTACACAAAAATCCATATAATACTAAATCCAGACACTTCTGAAACTCACCTGACGAAGTAAGTTGACTGTTTCATTGATGTGTTTCCTATTGATCTCAGTCAGCTCCCTGCTAAGTGAGAAAATGACAAAAGGTTACTTTCTTTGTACATTACCAAGGGGTGAGTAAAGCTGTTGAGAGCAATGCTGAACTCTCCAGATATTAATGGCTTCATCAACTTCAGCAGCGCATTCAAAAAATGCTCTCATTTATCTTTGTGTCAATCTTTCACTTGACACAGTTTCAATAACAGTAAAGAGAAATATTGCTGCTTTTAAAGACATAATGAATGAATATTGACAATTTTATTTTTTTGGTGAATTAACCATTTAAACTGCAACAGGTACTGTCCTTGAGATGAGAAAAACTATTACTAACATCTCAGTCTTTTCCTTTTCTGCTTTCTTGGCCTCGACGATGCTGTTTATCCTCTTCCTATCCATAATCTTCTGTAGCTCTTTCTTCTCTCTGTAAATAGAAATATGGCATTTCAACATTTGTTCACACACATAAAGGCACCTAAAAAACACAACCAAACATTTCTTACTTGTCACACACGTCCTTGAGTTTTTTGATCTGGGCTGCTTGGCATTCTAGGGCGATTTCCCTCAATTTCTGATTGGCCTGAGATAGAAGCACAGAGTCACAAAGAATCAGCATTTTTAGCAGTGGGTGTGTAATGCCTCTTAGAGCTGCTGTGATCTGATGTCTTTGCCTGTTATGCGTGTCCTACCTCACTGAGGTGGCATTTTTTTGCCTCTTTCTCTGTCTGATGTTGTGCCTTTCTGAGCTTGAGAAGCTCCTGCATCTGCTCCTCTCTGAACTGCTCTGTCTGTCTCTGTAGCTCCAGATCCAGCTCGTTCAATTCCCTCTGCGAGGGATCCTCTGTCCCACTGCGCACATACAAACAGCAAAACAACATTTATAATAATAATAGTAAAGTAAATAGCAAAATTATTTAAATTAACAATGTTGTTAACAAAGGATCTCCAAAAAAAAAATTTAAGTTCAAAATCAAAAGTAGGATTGTGATCTATTTATAAAGAAATATTTCTTGGTCACTAATCAAATAAGCAAACTTGTAAAACTGAGCATGTGAAAACAAAACATCAGAGTTTTTGGCTACTTAATAACTAAATCAGGTAGTCTGCGTTTACCTACAGGTGTTGTTCCCTGCTTTAAATAATTTAAACCCATTAGAAGCCCTAAGCCCATTCCTTTCCTTAATTCTCTGCTTAACAATGTTCCTCATGAAAAATGCACATTTAGACTGATTTACCACTCTGAATTTCCGACCTCTTGATCGCTATATGATTATAATATTTCACACAAGCACTACAACAACCATTAGGGTTAAAAGATCAATGTCGACTTTAATTGCACTCACTTTTTCTTTAGACTGGAGCGCAGACGCTTCTCCATCTGACTCCGTTTCCTCTGGAGGTCAGAGTTCAGCTGATTACAGCGAGTCTTTTGTTCCTTACCAAGAGCCCACATCTGAAAAACACGAAGACACATATACAGATTCTTTTTTTTAAGTTACTCATGTGACTGTCCAGCTAGGTCATTACTTAAATAAAACATCAATAGCTCTTGGCTCGCTACTGAAAAATTAAGTTAATTTTGCAAGACTCAAGTCCCGCTCTCTGTCTACAACATTGTTACACTGTAATTGCTTAGAAACAGCCCCAGTTCTAAAGTGAGGCTTTCAAATTAATAACAGAGGCTTGGGCTGTTTCGATGCAAGACACTTAATTACAGCAAAAGAGAGCAGATTAACAGTGTCTTGAAATAAACACACATTTTAGCACATTACCGACACGTTACCAATGTGCTAAAACAAGCTAGCAACTTGCTAAACACCCTTTCTAACCAGGCTTTCTCAACCCAACATCAAAATTGATATTGAACTTTAGTTAAAAATTATGACACACCCATGGTTGAACATGACCACGATTGTACATTCCAATAGAACCCAATTTATGTGCTTTTAACCTTTTTCAGATGTTTCTTGCTCAGCTCCTTGAGTTCCTTAGAATGCTTCTTCAACAGCTTCTCATAGGAGCTGTGCTGTTTGAGCTCATCAATAGACTGAGGTTCAATCACTGCAAAACACAAATAGGACACAGAGTGACCATGACATACAACATCTTTCTCAGTGCTGTGCAGGAGGCAAGTGACTGATGAAGATGAACACATGATGATTAAATGATGGTGAGTGGATCTTACCTTTAAGAATATTGTTGACTAGATCTTCTTTTGGGCCTAAAATATATTATACACCAACATACAGGTCAATAATGGGCATTGCATGCATATTCATGATAAGACATCAATACAAAACTGACATGACAAACATTATGGCCAAAATGTAGACAGGTAGAGTGAGACAGATAATGATTGAGAGGATGACAGCAGGAAAAATAGAGATTGTTCAGAGGGTAGACCGAACCTGATGAAGGACAGTTCATGACCTCAGTGACTACAGAAGGAATTGTTGGAGATGGCAGAGGACAGATCGGGTCGGTAGAGGGTGTCCAACTAGAGTCAATCTTGTCTCCTTCTTCTGGTTTCACAGGTCCACTCTGCACACACACACAAACAAACTGGGTTTCCATATTTTATGCGCACTTTCCATAGTCATAATGACTTTTATACTGTATAAATTGTATATTCTATCCCCTAACCCTAAACCTGCCAATCACAGAAACTTTCTGCATTTTAATATTTTCAACAAACAATAACTTCATTTAGTGTGAAAATGTAAATCTGTAATTTACCCTCACCTTCATTTTGTTCCAAACCAATTAGATTTTATTTCTTCAATGAAAGACAACAGGAGAAACTCTGAATATAATCACTCTTTTTCATGTACAGTAGTTATAATAAATTACTTGCAAATCCAGGAGTTTTTAACAGTGGGAGGCACTTTTTAACACTTAAAAAGTGGGAGGCACATATAAAAACTGTTGTAATTCCAACACCGTTCACCTTATTTTGGATGTAAATAACCTTACATTAAAGCAAAAAGTCTGCAATTAAAGTACATCTTGTTCATTTCATTTCAAATTCATTGTGGTGGTGTTTAGAGCCAAAAAGATTTGTCAATGTCCCTATTTAAATGTGAAAAAATTCTCATTTTTATGGACCTGACTGTATTTATATGCATGTACTATATATGCACACACACACACACACACACACACACACACACACACACACACACACACACACATATATATACACAAAAATACATATATGTATATGTATGAGACCACGAAGGATGACTACCTCAAAATATATGTCCGTATGGAAGTTCGAGGGACTTTATTTAAATTAAATACATATACCTCATATATATATATATATACCTCATATATACCTCACATATACCATATACATACAGTAGTTTGCAGACCTCTGTTCTATATAGTTAGTAGATCTATATTCTAGTAGATATAATCATAAAAGTTTGGAACGACACAAAGGTAAGCTAATTAAACCTTTTTTTATTTTGGGGGTGAGCTGCAAGTCCAGAAGAGAGATCAGAAGAACTTGTTTACAGAAATTCTAATTTGACTACAGGCACTACTAGTACCTCTACAATTAATTCATACGGTGTCAGTCACATGAGATTTGTTAAATGGTACCTAATTAAAAAAGTCGATGCTGCCTCAGACACAAAAACAAGAGTGACTGACCTCAATGGTTTCCTCCATAAGTGCTAATAGCTGCCTTTCTCTCTGAGCCAGCACAGAGAGATGTTTGATTGGGTTTGTTAGAGCCTCTGCATACACTTCATAAACAAAAAAAGAGGAAAACAGAGGAAAAACATCAGAATCCGACTCTGTTACAAAGGTAGATGCATATCAGAGCTTGTAACCAAAAGACAGTAAATTAGAATTGCTTAGACATTTAACTGTAGTAGTTTCAACTAGTGTAAATGACTACTTGCATAAAAAAAAAAACAGATTTCTGTAAACTAAATACACTAGTCATTTTTTATGCACATATTTGAACTGAACTACAAGCTTGGAACAACTTAATTAAGTAAATGTGACACTTTTTTTGTCACTGGAAATGTTTAATGCTGTTTAATTAACAAAACACTGCACCTCTGACTATCTGTTTTAGGCAGATAGATTTAATATATACACACGCATACTTCAACGGTTGCAAATATTAATTCTGTGTAGCAACATATTTCTTTCTGCCATTCACAGTCCCATAGATCTCTCTCCTACATTGGTGCTCGTTGGGGATGTAATCCTGTGCTTCAGTGTACACGAGTAGGGATGACAGCATAAGTGGTTGGTTCAGCTCATTCTTCAGACTGATGTAGTGATATCCTAAAAGATGCACACACACAAACATGGCAGATATGATAAAGTAAATCTTTAGTGCAGTATAAGAACAACAAGTTTGTGAAAACATTGTGTATTTTGCACTAACCTGGGCGCAAAGCTGATACTGGTAAGATACGATGACCAATGAACTTCCCATTTTCCTCATACACTGCTACTCGAAGAGACGCCAGGGTAGGCAATACCACCTAGAGATAGATTAACAGGATACTTCATTTCATTGAATAAACATGTGTAGATTATTACCTTCCAAGCACAGTATTAGACGGTTTATATTAGACAGAATTGACATGACTGGATGAACTATTCCTTTCATTTGTTACCTTGTTAAACACAAAGATTTCATCATCCCAAACTGGGTCCAGAGAGTTGTTGTTCGAAGTTTTTGTTCGATATTTTCTTTTAGTGTCTGCAGGAAGTCCAAACATGTCTACCTCCACGTAAACACCGACCTTCTTTTCATTCAGAAACTGACCTGAGATGATCTGTGAATGCCAGTGAAAGGTGAGAAGTGATCTGATTGTAGATATTACAACGCTACGCTACGATAACCTCAAACAAAATGATACATGTGAACACAATACCTTGATTTGAACTGTGTTGGCTACAATGCCATCCACAATGTCGATAGTAAAAGGGTCAAAGTGTTTGTCCGTGCGTCTCATGAACTCCGGCTTCAGCAGATAACCACAGTGGCCATTATATTCAAACACCCCCATGTTCAGCTGCATTGGCAAGTCTGAGAAACAGAGATATAAGCTTATTTTAAGACGTATTATATAATGTAGAACAGTTAGATCAGATAAGAAAGAAGGAAGAAGGCAATAACAGAGCGTTATCTGCATGTCTGACCGAGAGTTTGGAAATTCAGTGCCACCATCTGGCAGCCCACGTTCCAGAAGAGCTGTGGCATATAGTTACTGGAATCCACACGTGTCCCTTTGGGATAGATACGACTTAGCTGCTTTTTGTTGTATCTGTATAAAAACATTTTGCTCAGGAAGAACAACATTGCTTAAATATGGACAGCGCAAACATGACACATCAGGCATACGCAACTGAAACCATCGCCGAGTCCTGATTCACATAGTAACGGAACTTGAATTAGGTAAAAGGTAAAAAGGAAAAAGGTACTCGGACGGCCTACTATTTCTGGCGGAAATTTGTGCACACTATGTAATGGCTAGTACTGCCCTCAACACATTACACTTTGAAGGAGTATATTTAAACACAAAAAAGAGAGCAAGTAAGTTTAGAAACGATGATTGAGAAAATTAACAATCAGTATCTAATCAATATCCAAGGCTGGTGAAGGATACTCAACAAACTCGCTGGGAGAATTCTTCAATGTGTCCATGCCTTTGGTCTCCACAAAAGATGACATCTCAAAATACTTATTCTTCTCTGAAAAAAAGAGAGAAGAGGGATCATAAAAAAAGAAAGAAAAAAAGAATGATTTTGTCCTGGCTTCTGATTGGTCAACACAGTTTTGTTGTTCCAGCCATGCTAGAATATACAGCTATGATACGAAAGGTATCATTACTCACTGGATGCCGCCTCAAAGGATTTGAATTTGACTGGTTCTATGTAGTTGACCAACGTGGACATCTCCTCAGTAGCCTTCGCCTCACTGTACGCAGTACCCTGAAACAGAGAGAAGCGTCAAATATGTGCATAGAAAGAAACAGGGAGCAAAAACATGAGCAGGACAGTGAACAATTTACCTCATCAGTGTTGTTATGTTTCTTTGGATCTGGAATAGGTTCTTCTTCCTCCTCTTCCTCACTCTCTCCATCGCCCCGGTCTATAAGGTGATGTTAAAAAAAGAATAATACACACACACCAAGAAAATGTTATATACACTATAAATGCATTGACCATGAACTTTCATAGTGTTGCCTAAGTGACTTTGGTCTTCATCCTGATTGGTTGAAACCTCAGGTCAACTAGGCACAAACCCACCAATAGACTTGCGGATATCAGTGTCTTTGGTCATCCTCTCTGCAAGCTTCTCGCCCCCATTGGACATGTTCTGGCCATCAGACAATGGACAATCTAAACACAAATCTCATGATGAATGGGTATGAATGTGAAATGAAATCGGTAAATGAAAAATGGATCATGTGTATTTTGAGTCGCATGAATGAGCCATGATGGTTTTGAAACTGCAAAGAGATCAAATTTAAAACAGCCCCTTCATACATTTACACCGAACTTGAGTCGCAAAATGCAGCTAATGAAAGAGTCCAAATGTTTGCAAACGTCATCATTTAGAGGTACAAAAAGTCATACAAGTTTGGAATGACATGAGGGTGAGTAAATGATGATTGATAACTAACTTTCTAATCAAGCAGATATGAGAAAGATGTGCCATAAAATGAACTAAAAAGGATCTCAGATTGAATTAATGTTATACTTAGAGAATAACAGATGTTGTTGAAGATTGTGTAATACTAGTGTGTATTTAGGATTTGAAAATTCACTCAAAGGACTTCACATTAAAGCTTCCTATTGTTTATTTTGTTTGCTGTTCATTGAGGGAGCTTGCTTTCAGGATGATGATTTGAAACTGATTTATTAAAAGAATTGGCTCATAAGTGTCATTCATTACTACACATCAGAGGTTGCACAGTGCTTGCTGGGGCAACAAGCAGGACAACACAACACTGCTGATGCAGGAAACACTGACATGCACTCCAAATGGGCCATTCACACTGAATGTTTTTGCATTTCACTGCTGTTTAAAAAAAAAAAAACATTCTTATGCAAACATGCACTGGACCAGTGTGGTAGCAAGTCAGCCCTGGGCCCATATACAACTATTTTTTAATACGCTCAAACAACAAATGCAACAAAGAGGTTAGGCAGCTTATCAGGATAATACCATATCAAACACAATGCTTCACAAAGGACATTTCTGTCTAGTAGCTTAATACATAATCCTTTTAAAATAGCTGGCCATCCAAATCCAACACAGGAGTAAGAGTAATAGTAAAAAAAAAAAAAAAAATCAATGAGTGCTGGATAAAAAGCACAATTGAGTGGTTTACCTCTAACCAAACACTTTTCACAACCAGAACGCAACTAATATAAGAAAGGATAATTACTTTTCAATTATTTTAATGTAGGATGGTCAGGCAAACCACACAACATTGTGATCTGAAGGCAACTTTATCCACTGTAAATCAGGGCTTCAGATTGTGACTAAATGGTATAATTTTAAATTTTACATTTATTGTGCTGGTGCCACTACAAATTTACCCAACCCACTTTAATGATGCATATTTGCGTTGCTTATGAAAAACATCTAATGGCAAACCTTCTAAAAGTGCAGCAAACCTCATTTGAAATGCGAACCATTTATCAGCTCTGCCCGATAAACAGCGAGCAAGCCCAGAACAGTGCTGGCCGATCTTGATCGTGTGACCATCATTAAACATGTTACTGTCACTGGCAAACCACTGAGAAGCGTTTGAATTCAGGACAGAATTTTCTATCTCTACTATATCTCTACACATATGACACTATGATTTAAAGAAAAGTTTAAAGGCAAATTAAACAACACTGATATTCTCAACATACTGATGCAATAAAAAAGAAAACCATAGTTCCAAGAACAAACCAAGAAGACATTTCTATCCACAACTCATGAATTTTCCTGTAGTAAAATTAACGGTTAGGGCAGAAATGTTGTATTCCTATTGAATGCTGTTATATTAATACGGTAGTCATGACTAAATGTATTAATTGTGTTAGGAGATTAGGGGAATGAAATATAATTACAGTATGTTTTTGTTTAGATGCTACGGCAGTGTATTAAATGTTTCTATTAAACGTTTCAGCTACTGTTTTTCATAACAAATACCATTAGTTTATAGAGAACATGCAGTTATTTTCTACTGTGGTAGTGAAGAGCCATGCATGGTTTTACCATGATTTAGAAACATATGATACTACGGAAGAAGAAATGGTAAATTTTAATGAAACTGGCTGTCCAGGCTCAACTTAGTTTCACAAATTAAGTTAAAAATCAAGCAATTATTGTTGCCACAGTGGCAAATGCCTCTTAAAATTGTGTAGCAGAAAAAGTGTAATATTTTCAGAGAGAAAGTTATAAATTTATATATTTTAATTATTATATTTTCATAATTTTTCAGAAATGGTACTTTAAAATGCTTGTAAGACTGGACCGGATATCAAGATATTTTATTATTTCGCCTATGATGGTGATTAAAAGTAAAGTCACTTGCCGTACAGTAATGGAGACACTTGCCGTACAGTAATGAAGCAAAATACATCATAGCTTTATGGATGCAGGCCCATATGCACATGCATACCCATATGCTGCACCACTGCTGTGGACAAACGTGTTTGACAGCTGTGCTTTCGTCTCCTGTCTTTATCGGTCTTGTAAAATACAACCCTCAATTTCGAAAAGTCCAACTTGTAAGAATAATTTTTTTTAGTTTTTTTTTAGCTTTTCTTTGTGAATGGCCCCAAAGTGTAAGGAAACCTTGATGCAAGTTGTTTTGATGCATTTGCAATCATTTTACGTCAAAAACACTTTTGTGCTAGAGCAGATTAGAGTATGTTTTGGTGTGCGTTTACACACCGTTCAACGGCGAGGACTGTTCATCTGTACCATCCTTGCGTCTGATGCTGCCACCGTTAGATGCCCTATGGTGATGTTTCTTCTTGTTCTTGATCAAGATCTTCCCCCTTAGCTCCTGGGGGCTTGGCAGTTGTTGACCAGGAATCAGCTGTAAAAACAACATGATTGTAAAATCTATGAATCAACCCTCAAACTAAAAATAGTATTGTTATTACATGGCCAATCACTGCATTCTGTAGTCAAATCTTTCTGTAATAACCAAAAGTGTTTAAATTAAATACTGTTGCAAGTCGATTTCCTACACAGCTGTCCATGCTCTCTTTCTTCTCACAATAATTCAATATAATAATACAATAATATTATTTTATCCAGTAAGTAGCCATGTAATAAGTGGGAAATAAACACTTTCAGGATGATAAAAGTCCCTTTCACTTTGCATTGAGGTCCTGATAACCCTGTAAAGCTTTATTCTGTGATAATCACCCAATGACTGCACACCATCCCTAATTACATGAGCAAAGTTTAGCATAGCTAACACAGAAAGCCTGGCCTGAATTTTTTTTATGATTTTAAAATCTTGAATTATGAAAGATGGATGGATGGATGGACCGAAATGTGTCTGAAATGGTCAAATATAGTATTCGACAATTGGCTTTGAAAAACTGCACTTTTCATGGTGTTGAAGAACTCACCGGGTATTTATCTAGTGGGTCAATGAGCAGCGCATCCCCGAACATCGAACGACAGTACTCTGCCATTTTAGCCTGCTGCTTTGCTCTAAAATACCAGATCATAATCAGGATAAAAACCAAACAGGAAAAAAATACAAGCAATCAACACATACATGCCTAATACTTACGAGTCCACGTGATTCTCAAAGGACAAGATGAGAGGATAGGGAGACGTCTTAAATGCACTTTCAGCGATAGCTTCAATCACCTCCTAAAAACATAAAGTTTGAAAAATTACAAACACTGTCTCTCTTTGCAGTTGGGTATGTGCGCAGCATTTATGGGCAGCTTGCATTAGTGAAATTTTGTAGATAAAAAAAGGGGAAATTTCAACAATTTTAACAATACCAAGATTTATAAACAACAGACCGTTTAAATATGTGCAATATACACTCTGGACCGAATGGACTCTTTTACTGTATGATTAAAAAGATGAAGAAAACAGTTATTTTCCATTGCACCCCATATGAAAGATACAATGAATCTGGTTTCCATGTAGACCCCCAATGTAAATTCCTAAACCTAAAGGACTTGAAAACTGCCCAATCAATGGTATATGTGACTGCAACACAAGTACAATGGACACCGAGATGGAAAAATGGGAGAAGGGGCCAGAAAACCCCACCTTGAATGAAATCTCAGTTGTCATGGTAAAACCATGTGTGATGATTGGCTCTTCTTCAGGTGGGCGGCCCTTCCAGCAGTCCAGCTCTATACAGCGGCATCCTGTCAGCAACACTTGCCGGTACATCTCTACTGACGACAGGCCCGTCAACTGCCCCACTAAAGAGGAAAAGCACAGACGGGTGTTAGTTTAGTCTTTTAGAGAGAGAGAGAGAGTGTGTGTGTGTGTGTGTGCGTGCATGTGTGTGTGTGTGTGTGTTTGTATACCTGTGAGGTATGTGTTGTGTGAAGAATTGATGAAATAGTGGGACAGGGGTTGAGTCATATCATCGATGATGTCCAACCTCTCAGGAGGAACCACAGAGTTCTCCTCCCCACCAAGATACTTTGTAAAGCCCATTAGGGAGATCTGGTCTGCTCACACATGACACATAAAACAAAGGACCATCAGTCTCATCATCACTATGTCTAAACATGTGTGTGAGAGTGTGCCTTATACCTCTTTCCAGTTGGCTGGTGTTGGTTTCATATCTCTCCATGAGCTGGCGTATCTGTTCTCGCTTGAGTGGTGGGTAAAGAACCTCATTTAGTCGAGAATCTCGCTGTCTGCGATTTATAAAGTCCATCAACTGATCCAGTGATAGGAAGGGCTTCCCTTTAGAGCCACTGCACTCACACACACACACACACACAGTAAAGAATTACATACTGTGCAAAGGATCATTACATTGATGTTAAGACAAAGTGCCCCCCAAAAGTATTTGGACACACTTAATGGAGTAGAAGTATCACTGCTTTAGAAACAAACTTAAACTTCTTACATCTCTGGGCCATTTTTTCATGGACAAGCTCTAATGTTGATATTTTAGAAAAATATTTTGAATTACGTGTCTGTCTTATAATTTATAAACCTAACAAACATTTTTGTCATTTTTGCCATCTCTCTCTCATATAAATGCCAGTTGGTTAATAGATTATGTAATGGAATGACATTCATACATTTTTAAAGGTGGCCGAGTAGCAAAATACATTTTTGGGGCCACTGTATCTGTGTCATTGCTCTTCTCACTCACAGTTCCACAAAGATACGCTCCACCTCTGGTCTGGGACTTAGTTTGTTGAGAAAGTTCTGGAACATTTCCCAGGTGAAGTCACCTGGCTTTATAGCATTATCTGCCTAAGAGAAAAATATATAAATGCACAAACAATAATTATGTGTATATATAATTATATATAATTAATGAAAGAAATACAAATAAAGAAATTATTTTTTAAAGGCTCCATAGTTTTCATATTTATTGCCAGAAAAGACAAGGACATTTGTATAATATTCTGGCCTGAGGTGCATTTTAAAGGGGACAAAACCAGGGAAAACAGGATTTATCTTAAAAGATTTGTATGTACTATGTAAGAATACAATGTTCACGATGCAATGTAAAATGCGATGCAATATGGGTTCAACAGCACTGACCCATATCCACATTAACCAGTGACAGCGCAGCACAGATCAAGTCGGCTAGAGCTGTAATCTGATCCATTTCTATCGCTTGTTTGTGCAAGCAAACATTTGTTCTGCACCATGTAGTGAATTGTGCTATATTTTTCAGGTTGTTCATATTGGCACAGTAAATAACTAGAACATCTTTTAAAAAGGCCTTCTGGTGTAGAGTAAGTCATAGTGAAAGTGAACCAGCAGAGGGCAGGGTAAGACAGTGAACAGATTGACGTGTAGACATGTGCTGATCTAAGACCAACTTCTCTGTATCCAAACTGAACCATAAAAGGATTGATCACAGATCACCATGAAGCAGAAAAACAAATGATGTGGAACATCTGACAACAGAGAAACACTACAAGAGATTAGACTAAAGAGATGATCAAATCTTCTAAGTGGGAGTTTTTTTTTAACATTTATGTAGAAAGAACAAAAAATGGAGAGAGTGAGAAATGGATACAAACACTTCTTACATAAGCTCAGCATACAGGACCAAAAGGTTCAATGTGTGATAACTGATGATTGGCGCATGACTGATTACCTTGTTAGTGACCAGACCGCAGTGCTCCAGCGCAGTCTCCACACGTTTCTTATCCGAGAACATTTTCAGGATGCTGAGAGAAGTGAAAGAGAAAGAGAAAGAGAAGAAGTGAAAGGAATGATAAAAGAAGAAGTGGCACATAGGCAACGAAAGCCCTGAAGAACTGGAAACATAACTGTTTGAGTAAGACAGCTTGTGTTTACTCACTTCTTCACCGGGATTTTCCCTTCCTGATTAACCTGCAGCTTCAGTTTTGTGTAACTACGAAAAATGGCAGAAAAAATACAGACCGTGAGACACAGATTAATGCATTTGGCAGGTTTGGTTATTTCTACACTGAGTATTTGCACTTGTTACTTTTTCAGTAACACTCAGCAACTACAGACTCTTACCATAGAAAGAGAAAAAAAAGGAAAGAAAATCTGACACCAGAATTGCCTTACACTGAGACACAAACAACGGTAAAAAGGGCTGTGGTATTTTATTTGAGGTTTCGAAGCTGAACCGTGTGACTGGATTTGGGACTGTCACATAAGATAGTTCACCTAGAATTGAAATTATTATTACCCACCCTGGTGGACTGCAGCTTTAAATTTCATTTTTGGGTGAACTGGCCTTATATTACCATATGTGACCATCAATTACAAAACCAACCCTGAAGCAAACCCAAAGTTATATTTGAAAAACTGGCTTCAACTTTTGACGGGTACAGTCGAGCTTGAGGTTGAGAGGATTAGAGATATATTGTCACAATGTGACTTTATAAGTCACATAATAAGGTGTAAATGTGAGAAGTAAGAAGCCACATAAGTTGCAATTGTGAGAAATAAAGCTGCAACCGTGAGAAAAAGTCATACTATTAGACAAAAGTTTACGGTTTAAAAAAGCCACAATGGAAAGATATAAAGTATCAGAGAAAGGAAAGGAATTTGCCAGATAAAGTCTCATAATCATCAAGCATTTTGAGATATTTAGTAACGTGAGTAACTATCAGGAACAATAATTGCATTGTGAGATGCACTGTCACATTTTCAATTAAAATAAATCAAAATCACAAGCAACTGAAATATAAAGTTCAGTAAAGTCAATAGAGACTTTTTAAGGTCACTTGGCCTCACACGTGTTTCTCACACATACCTGGTTTCCATGTTTTATGGGGACCTTTCATAGACATTATGACTTTTATAATGAAAACCTACCCATCACAGATGATGTTGAACATCTTTATATTTAAAACAACAACGCTTGCGCTGATTTATAAGGTTTTTTCCTCATGGGGAACAAAAAAGATCACATTTTGTCCCCACAATCTAGGGTCACAACCAGGACCACACACAAACACTAACACATTCTTGCATATGTGTTTTACGGGGACTCTCCATAGGCGTAATGTTTTATACTGTAAAAACCATGTATGCTATCCTCTTACACCTAAATCCTAAACCTATCCTAACCCTACCCATTACAGAAATCTTTTGCCATTTTTTGAAAGAAAAGTTTTGTATGGTTTACAAGTACACAGGAAGTGTCCTTATAAACCATGTTTACGTTGTAATACCCATGTCTTAATATACGTGTGTCCTCAAAGCACACACAATACTCACGCTTTGAGTAAAAAGGAGTTGCGGGAAGCATTCTGCGAGAGTACGTTTGTGGCAAGTTTAAACAGTTCTTCAGTCCACACCTGGAAACCCAATCATAACAGAAAACAAATGTGTATAAATGAACTCATGCATTTATTATACAAATATGTTAATTCTATTACTAAATCAAAACATGTCTGCCAAGGTTTTGATGAGAAAGGAAAATAAATGTATAAATCGAGAGTCATCTGATATAATTCATTCCTAGCGCACACTTACAAAGGTAGAAAGTGAAAAAGCAGCTCAGAGGAAGAAGGAGCAATAGCATGGACATGGTATCTAGGTGACAGGGAGCGGTCGTCGTGGTTACCTTGCAATGGCCATCCTGCACAGCTTGGAAGTTAAAGAAGGAGATGTTGACCAGGTCATTGCCGTAGACAATAGTAAGCAGCTTTGACTCCGACATACTGTCTCCTTTGCCCAAACCTAACATTTCACGTACACGTTGGTCCTACAAACACAGGCAAAGTTTACCACCCACACACACACATACTCCTGACACATATGAACCGTCCCAAACATACATTTCTTCATTATGATTTTTTTCCAGCACAGGCACACTTAAAAATTTACCTTTGGCATCTTGGCAAATTTCCCTGTCCTGGTGTCCCTGATGTGACTGATGTCCAAGATTTCCACTTCCTGTAAGATAGTGAAAAACAGATACACAGAGAGATGCATTACAAATATACAACATACAATATTTATTCTTGGTTCTCAACCAGGTGACCAGGACCCACTAGGGGGCCTCAGCAGTCTACCTAAGGGGCTTCAAAATGACGTAAAATGGTTTAAAATAAGACAAAACAAGTATTAAGCAAAGTTCAAGCAACTACAAAATCAAAATAGTTCTTATTTTAATTCACCTTCTAGTAATATATATTTATTTATTTATTTATTTATATATATATATATATATATATATATAAATATATAAATAAATAAATAAATAATATATATATATATATATATATATATATATATATATATATATATATATATATATATATATATATATATATATATATATATATATATATATATATATATATATTTGCATATATATCTGCCAAGCCAGGATCATTTTGTCATGTAGAAATTGTGTAAAAAACAAAAACAAAAAAAACTTAAGCTGAAATTTTACACAGCTGGAAAAATTGTGGGGCCTTTGAATGGGCATTAAAAATTGAGAACCACTGTTGTAAATAAAGAAAACAAACAAGTAAAGAAAAAGGGAGAAATGCTTGCATGTGCAAACTTGCCACCATGTTTCTAAGATGATGTGGCTGGTTGCCAAGTTGATACACTTACAGCAATGCTACAGCAGCTAAAGGCGTTGCTAATAGTTTTATAAGGCTGTATGGTTGCTAGGTGTTTACTTACACCGTGTCTACACTGAATGTGATGTGACATGACAAAAGACATGATAAAACAAAATTCCCAGAGAGTAAACAGAGGCCATGTTCTATTTTTGACATACACTAAGCAGTTACACTTCTGATATGAGGAACAGAAGCTTTGGTTGATAGAATCTCAAGAAGACAAGGAAGACAATCCCTGTTTACACCTGGTGTTTTAATCCTTTTGTCCTGATTTCTTCAAGGGGAGTGTCTATGGGTGGGTAAATGTATGTGCTTTTTCAGATCTTTCAATCTAATGGATGACATCAGCATGTGTAATTTACATATGAAAGGAGATGACGGAAAATGTACAGAGAGAATCAACTTTCGTTTCTTCTCCAGAGCCACAGGACCATGCCGAACGAGGTGAGTGCATGTTAGAAATCAAGACTGATGAGAGAACATTGAGCTTGGTACATTTTTCTAACCAAATTTGGGTCTTCCGCCAACAAATTTTCAATTCCGTCTAGTTAGTGTGCTTCCCATATTTACATATTAGGTCAGTAGGCGGAGAGTAGGCGGTCTTTTGTGGTTTCTACCCCTGGAAGTGGTCGAAACATTTTAGACCCCGTTTATTCCTGTAATTAACTTCCACCGGTAATCCAATCAACCAAAACACATGTTACTACCAGGTGTAAACAGGGCCTGAAACCAGTGATTTCAATGAGAACATTTAACACAATCTCTCTTGGGAAAAACACTGATGACTCATCCCGCTCTGCACTGATTTCGGTCCAATCAGATGATCCCTGGAATAAGAATGCCCCCTCCTATAACACCTGTCACTGACTAGGAAGTAGCAAATCATGGCTCATAGCTATGACATTTTTACAGCATAAAAAAGGAAGAGCAGTTAACGTCAAGTCTGTTTCATAAAAATATGTCAGCACAGTAAAAAGAAAACCATGCTCTTCAAGAGATTTCATGGGATCTTTAAGAGCAATCTGGAAAGAAATGACACTGAACAGAGGTCCAGAGAATCCCTGACTCACCCCATACACATAAGCACTGACAAAATAAAGGATATTGTCACTAAAGCGGAGAAGCAGTCGTAAGTTTAGAGTGAACTTTAAAGTTATGACAGATTCACTCAACACTTCAGATTCACATCTCTCACTTCTTCTGCTTCAAATGTGCGTGGGCTCGTAAAGAGAATAGCTGAGTAAATTAGCTGGGCCAGTGGTTGGAGGACTGTGCTTGTAAACTTCAACAATAAACAAAGCAGTTCTGGACTGTAAATACTTGCTTTATAGCCAAGGGGTCCCTCCCTTTCTCTCTCGTTCTTTATCATCTTTTGCTTTCCTGTACTCTCATCCCCCTCCCGCCAACAGTGCAGATGAAGCTGCTAAGTTGAACGCTCCCCAGAGTGTGTGCGTGGGTCATGGGTTACTGGTCAAAGCCTGCTAAGGACTGGTTCCAGTCCAAACTGGCCCAGCAGGATGGACCCATACGGCACACACAAACAAAAACACAAACACGCGTATCTTTTCCCTGCAACTATTGGTTCATAGTGTAATTTTGACTCTCTGAAGAGATACTGGGTCAATTTATTTATATTTTGATAAAAAAATTCTCAGATACTGGGACTTTGCATTCCTAAAATTTAGAGCACATAGAGTACATGTACAACAGAATGTTTTTTAAATGTTTATTTAGAAATAAAATAAAAACGTAAGACTCAATTAAATACATTTACGATAACACCCAATTCATTTGAGATGTGGACTTGTGAAATTAAAGCTTTTAGCTCTGCTGTGAGTGTGAATATAAATATAATCTGATATTTCTACATTAGTTTATATGCATACCCAAATAAAAAGCTAATGCTCACATTAAATAAGAACAACATAAAACAATGAATACAACATATCCCTAAAGACAAGCACAAAGCTATATTTAACAGTGCCACAATAAAGAAATGCAACCTTGATGGTAACAGGTTGCATTTGATTAACCGCTACAGGCTTAGACTTGTGAAATATTTTCATGAAAATTGAGCAAGCATGTAAGCACGAGGGTGTATGCAAGTGTGTGGCTGTTCCTAACATGTATGCATTCTGCTCATTCCTGGCGAGCAAAGACTGTTGACCTGAAGTTTAATATTTAGCCCATGCTGTCACTGTAGTATTATGATGTCATATATAAAGTTCAGTAAGAGACACACAAAACAGTCAGCAAATACACATTCCTGTACTACAGAGACTTCACTCCTGATCAAACACCCATTCTCGATTGTTTAGATGTTCAAATTGTTGCCAATATCAGATTCTAGTGTGTGCAAACCATCATCTTGAACTGAACCGCATGTGCAAAAGAACGATAAAAAGATGACACACAGCACAGAAGTAAACACAGAGGACATGAAAATAAGCAATTACGAATTTATTTATAGCATGATATTCCGCAGTAGCCAGCAAATATGCAGTATGCACAGGCAATATATAAAAAAAAACTAAGATAAGGATGAAGAAAAAAACTTTTTGCTTAACACTTTTTGCATAAGACTTTTTGCTTGTATATGAAGCCTTCACTGTAAGACTACCCGTCGTACTTTTCAAAGTTATTGATCATTTTGTGTATGTAAGATCTTTGAAGTGACTCCTATGGGCACAGAATTGTGATGAATGCTCTAAAATGATGCAAAAGGTAGCATGAATTCCAATATGATGAATTCCAATATGATTATCGATCTGATAATTGCCGAACTCCAAAACATCTGACATATACAGTAATCCCTCAAAGTAGATATAGAACACTGATATAGGTAGATATAGATATAGGGACACTGAATGTTGGTTGAAAGAGATCCTGCGGATACTGATAAGTGTGCTCTGATTGGCACTGTCTCCTCTACCGGCCAATGGCGTGCCTTGTATGAATTCTGGACAAAAACAGATTTGGGCCACATTTTCCGGCAATTTGAACATGGCCTGTGCAATTCACCTGCTCTGTTCTGGATTACAGCATTTATCTTACAATGCCACACAGATGACTATGGCCTTGATTTGTTAACTACCATCAACATGACAACAGTTGACAGTCAATTTATATAAACCAGAAACACACATGAATGGCCGCCATGTTTACTAGTTAATTGTCTATGTATGTAGGCCTACAGGCTGTTCTCCAAGTTCATTACACAGTGCACTGAAATACTTCAACTGGTAAAAATCACATCCTGTAACTAATCAAAAATATCAAATATTTCTGAATAACAGCTGTTGCCCAGGGTACATCTGATAAATCATTTAGGAAACATGCCTTTCCCAGTTTTTTTCGTAACACTTTAGAATAAGGTCTCATTTGTTAATGCACTAACTAACATGAACTAACACAGAGCAATAAACTTTATTAATGCTAGTTAATCAAATATTTGTGTTCATCTTGGATCGCAGTACATTAATGTTAATATATATTTTAATTTTAATAATGGTTTAGAATATGTTGAGATTGACATTTATTAATAAATCCTGTAAAAGTGTTGTTCATTTATTGTTGGTTCATGTTTTTTAATGCTAAAAAAATGAAACCTTATTGTAAAGAGCTATCATTTGTTTTATTATAATGTAAGCTGGACATGGGAGTCTAAAATAATTTAAGTTAAGGAATCTTACACTGGTTTAAATTACGCAACTATTATGTATGTTTGATTTATGTTGAAGTGTGGGACATGGCTTTTAAAGGTGAGACAAAATGGTTTATTTTTGTAATCAGGCTCAATGTGTTTCAAAATTTAGATTTTAGATCTCACTTGCACTTTGGTTCTTTTTGGCTGGAGCAAAAAAAGAAAATAATACATTCATTCCTGATTTGCTTAGCATCCACACAATTATTTTTGTCTTAAAAATGACAAACATTCATATGTTGCGATGGAACTTACTGAGCATTCAAAACAATGCTGTGTTCTGGACTAAATGCACTTATGTGATATGTGCGTTTATTTGATTGTGTTTTTACCAGCTTTTTATAGCAATTACGGTAAATCATGCATAATCACAAGCAACTAACCCAACCCTAGTTATTTCTCATTACTTATTTTTTGTAATTACGCAGAAATACTGAGACCTTAAATTAAAGTGTAGCTATTTTTCATGACACTTAAGAGATTTCTGTCCCTGCTTTGAACTAAACATTTAGTAATGTTATTTTTTTTTCTTCTCTATAGGAACAAAAATTGTATAGGTGGTGCATTACTTCTTAATAAAATACATTGCCCAGTCATACTTCCCAGTGCTCGAAATGACGTCATGTCATTTAAATAAACACTAATTAGCTAACAAATACCAATGATGCATTTTCTCGCTCTCATTATTCCTTTTTAAATCTCAAGTCATCAGGGATTAGTCCAAATATCAGTAACCTTGAGTGAAACAAACAGGAGAATGGCAGAGGAAAGCAAAAAAACTGAATGGTAAGTTGTGTTTTTCTCATGGGTGTTACATTTCGACAATGACACACACAACCATTGAATTTTACCGTCATTACAGCTATCAGACGCACGCTCTCTCACTCTAAACACCCGTGTGCCCACCCAGAGCCAGATGCAACAGGAAGTGACTGTTACCAGGTTTACACAAGGAAGTTACAGAAAAATATGTTCAAAAGAACACACATGGTAGTTTCCCTTTCATCAGATGTGTGTGTGTGTGTGTGTTGTCTCTTGTGCTCACGAGCTTGTGTTCATTTATCAGCAGGGGAAGCTGTATTTCATTTAGAAGGCTTTCTGTTTTGGAAGATTAATTGTTGCCTGTAATTAAGGCCTGACCCCACAAGAAGCAATAAGAAGGTCAGTCACTCAAGGGTGCAGGGCAGTGAATAACCCCTGAGGATTTCTGGAATATATATTGGGAGAGGTAGTGCAGGTGACGTTACGTTTGTCATACAGATGACCTCTGCACACACTTATCTCCTCATATATATCACCTTTTAACATGGAAAAGACCTTCTTTATCTCACATGCACACATGCAAAGACAGTAATTTGGGGTCAGGGTGTGGTGGCTCGCTATTGTGTTGTACTGTTTTTCATTGGGGGGGGTCAGGGTGTGGTGGCTCGCTATTGTGCTGTACTGTTTTCTACGTTGTAATAATAAGAATGATTACTGTACCCTGGAGATTCTCACTTGTCCTCTTATTCTCACTCTGTTGGTAATGGTAATGTGTAGTCTGACGGTCATTATTACAATAAGCATGATGGTGATCAGGACCCGAATGCAAGATAAATATGGGGGCAGGAAATAAACTGTATAAAAAAAAAATTGACATATATTGTATATAAAAACTGTATTTAATGTATAAAATACCTTTATATGTATTTTAACTACCATGTGTGTAATTTTGAACATATATTTCTGTAACGTCCTTGTGTAAACTTGGCAACAGTCACTTCCTGTTGCGTCTTGCTCTGGGTGGGCACACGGGTGTTAAGAGCGAGAGAGTGTGCATCTGATCCAGTCCAAAATCCAATGGTTTTGAGTGGCATTGTTGAAATATAACACTCGTGAGAAAAACACACCTTACCATTCAGTTTTGTTGCTTTCCTCTGCCATTCTCCTGTTTGTTTCACTCAAGGTTACTGATATTTGGACTAATCCCTGATGACTTGAGATTTAAAAAGGAATAATGAGAGCGAGAAAATGACAGACAGACAGAAACTATCTGAAATCACCCCCATACCTTCATTCACATTTTCCCTACATTAGTCCACTATCATAGTGCATTTGAAAGAGTGAATTAAAAGCTAATGAGTGAATTCAGACATTCTGTGCACTAGAAGTGCTGACACTTTTGTGTAGTATGTGCTTGCCGTTTAATAATCATTAGTTAACTGGCAAGCTTCTGTAATAATCAAATGATTCATCAAAATCTGTGATGGAAACTAGCTTATATTAATCAAACAATTAACAATCAATTAAAATGGAACACCTGGGTGATTCTGATATATATATATACACACACATGACGTCATTTCGAACACAACACAATTTTTGTTCCTTTAGAGAAGACAAAAATATAACATTACTAAATGTTTAGTTCAAAGCATGGACAGAAATCTCTTATCACAAACTTCATGTCCCAAACTTCAACATAAATCAAACATACATAATACAGCTGCGTAGTTTGAACCAGTATAAGATTCATTCAATAAGGTTGCATTTTTTTAGCATTAAAAAACATGAACCAACAATAAATGAACAATACTTTTATAGGATTTATTAATACATTTTAATCTCAACATATTCTAAACCATTATTAAAATTAAAATATCTTTCAACATTAATGTACTGCGATCCAACATGAACACAAATATTTGACTAACTAGCATTAATAAAGGTTATTGCTCTGTGTTAGTTCATGTTAGTTAGTGCATTAACAAATGAGACCTTATTCTAAAGTGTTACTAAAAAAATGTAACAATTCCCTAACAAAAAATAAACAAAGCAAACGTCATTGGACTACATTACTCAGGCTACATATAAACAAAATACATGTGCCATGGATAAATAAAATGAAATCTACGCACGGACAATAAGGAAATGATTTTAATCAAATCATGCTGTTGATGAAAAGTTAACACAGGTAAACTGAATACATGACAATCCCAATAGTTATTACTCTTGTGCATTGCTGTTTGATCTGCGTGTGTTGAAGCTTAAGATGATCATGGGTACAATAAAGCATTTTACTGCATCGTTAATATACTCAACCAAACTGATCTTGTATGTAAAAGTAAACTTAATTTTACAACTTACTAAAGGCACAAACAGCTGTGACCTGCACATGTGAACTTGACTGTGCTGGTCATGGTGTTACTCCGAAACAACATTCTTTTAAAGTCGTGCTCTTGTTATAATTTCCTGCAGATTTTAAGACAGATTTGCGCTGCACGTCACAACTGACTGTATCTTCCTTTTCAAAGTGATTACAAATCAAGCGATTCAAAACCACCATGGTGAACAGCACGCATCTGAATTGTCTGAGCGGAAGAAAATAAAACAATATTTAATCGCTTGATTATATCGGTTTATAATTTTCTTATAGGGCCGATAACGTAACACTGAACATTCCCTATCAAGAAATGTAATAAAAGAAATACAATTTGATAGAATAAAGTAACATAACAGCACATACAGTTTTGAATACGAATTGAATGCATGTTGACTCAGGCAAATTTAAGAGAACCTGAAAGCAAATGTATGGGGAACAAAAGACAGGTAGTACTTATTTCCTGACTGCTTCTTTCTCGCACTAAAATATCAAATATCAAAAAATAAAATGTAATGTTAGACAACAGAAACGTATACATATGTAAATATGTAACATATGTAAATCATCTCATATTTACTTATTTTGTAACCAATCAAATCAAAGAGGAGAAGTCACTTCAAAGTTTCTACAAGCTCAAAATGCCAGAATACAGACAATTCTAAAAGAGCTGGCTGGAGAAATAAACCAGACACAGTTCTTCAGGTTAATATCTGATCATGATTGAAGTGTGAGCTGAAGCATCGCTGCAAACTGAGAGATGCTGCAAGACAATGATTTAAAACCGAAGCAATTGTACTTTGCAATGGGTGACAAGAAACTAAATTAAGGATCTACAGTGGCCTAGTTCAAGTCCTGACCTGAATCCTATGGAGGTGATGTGGCAGGACCGGTTCAAGACCTACAGTACCAATCTGTCAAAGCTTTTCTGCAAGAAAGAGCCAAGATTCCTCAACAGAGATTAGCATGAACAGAGACTCATATTAAATTACACATAGTAACAGTGATTGATGCTGAGACCAGTCTAACCAGATATTAGGCATTTACTTTTTCACAAGGCTGAGGAGGTTCAATCGGATTTACGCAGCTTCTGGAAATCATCAATCCACCTGATAAAATGGATTGGATGATAAAACGAGCGCTTCAAAAGTTTGGCCGAAATCATAGTACGAAACAGCAACTTTTAATAAGTGCTTCTCAGTAGAAAGTTGACTGTCAGTGTCTATTTCGTGCACATAATGTGAATAAACTACAACTGTATACTGTACAGAAACTAAGGATGAGTTGACAATATGGATTTCTCAATTTTAATGCATCTTCTGTCTATGCTAGGGATGCATAGATTTAATATTAAGTATCAGCTCCACTTCCAACCACGACCGATCCAAATCCGATACATGGTTGTTACTGTTAACCACCACAAAAGGCAAAAAGTATTATAAAGCGTCACAAACATTTTTGTTCACTACAATACAAGTCTTCCGAAATCATCTCGATAGCTCAATGTGAAGGGCAGATTAATATTTACAATATTTCATTAAAACCGCTGCAGCTGTCATTCTGTTAAGCATTAATAAAACTGTGCCGTGTTCAGTTTTGACACTCAGCATGGTAAAACTCTCTCTGAGATGACTCAATATTTCTATTATTAAAATTGATCTTCACATAAAGGTCTGTAGATTTGCATTCAATTACTTTATTTTGCTGAGGTTTATTTCTGTTTCTTAATGATGTGGTACTCGCTACTGTGGTACTTGCTTAAATATTTTTTATTAATTAGTTGGTTTCTAGATAATGAAGTAGTGTGTATTTAGTGGATTGCACTTTAACAAGATCATCAGTTCCTCACAGACAAAAGTACAGATATTCTTCAAATGACCAAAAAAAACAACAACAAAAAACAGCACTGGTATCAACGGACACTCAGATTTTTGAATACTGGAATTTGATCCGTTTATGAAAAAAAATGGTATGGGTGCATCCCTAGTCTATGCTGTTTTCATTTGGCGCATGAACGCCTCCCATCCGGTATATCGCAAAAAGCTTTGTTTCAAACACATTCAAAATGTGTTTCATGTAAATGCTCAAAGACGCAGAAAGAGGGCAGTAAAACCGATTGTAAACCGCAATGTAAAATTACTGTAAATTTTATAAAATGTAATGTAAAATACTTTAAAAACTGTAAAATTTACCTCAAGCAATTTCAGTTTATATATATATATATATATATATATATATATAACTGAAATTGGATTTAACTGAAATATATATATATAAAAAATGCATTTTGCTAACTATATAATTTATATTACATAGTCATTATTTTTTACTCAATCCGATAGTGATGACTTCATTTTTTTACGTATGTTTGAATAAATCCGTCATGAAATGTTATTCCAGCAAACGTTTAAATGTTTATATTCCGAAAACAAATTGGAGTTAGCATTAAAAAGCGGATATCAAAATCATGTACAATTTAAATTATTTCAGTGCAATTAAAACAATTATTAAACAAAAGTTATTTGCAACTTTTCAACCAAATGAAATTTTTCAACAAAAAAGGGGGAAAATAAGAAAGAATTGATGCACCACTACAGTAACCATATTATAATGCCAGTACAAAAATCTCTTCCTGTTTAAGTGGGCGGTTCTTGGCCAGAATGAGCTGAAAATTGGACCAGGCATCCTGCCAGTTTTCAAAAGTCAGGCTTCAGGAGACTAGACTAGAGATGGCAGGGAACTGGGCACTTTTGCATTGAAAAACACACAGAAAGGTGAAACTGGCTAATAGAAAATATCAAAAGACAATCTCCATTCCAAAGACACTCGCTCTACCACTCATCCATACACCACATCAACACAGGATGCCTTTGTTATAACCTTGTCGCCTGTGTGTCGCTCCAGCCTTATCCCTCCACCCCCTCTCTCTTTCTCTTGCCTTTCTTTTTCTTTTTCTTCCTCTTTCTCTTTCTTCTATACAGATAATCAAATTTGTCTGGGTCAGGAGTTTGTGATTCCTGTCATTCTTTTGCCACATAAAATGTGAAAACCCTCTTTCAGCTGAACATAACATTAAGAGTATTATATATATAAAATAAACCTGACCGCTGAGTATTAAAGACGGCTTGTACAGGCTTGATTTACGAGTCCAGAGCCATCTATAACATGAAAAATAGATGTCAGGAATTTAATCCTACTTGTAGAGGAAGAAAGGACAAGGATATGAACAAAAGGAAACCATTAAATTATCAACCCAGAAAACACATTTCCTGTCTGTGTAAAAGAGTCATTTCTGAGGGATTCATTTCAATTCTGTTCATCAACAGCCTCAACCAGTATTGCAACAAACTCTCATTGAGTCTTATTTTATATATATTTTGATAAACTGGTAAATAATTTATATGAATTTTCATCTAATATTAATGCTTTCCCGCCCCCACTCCACACTAAATATCCCAAATGTACAAATTAATGGAAAAAAATTCCCAATTTACCTTGATGTCTTCATTTGAAATCGGGTGGGTATTTGAGCACTTAAGCACATAAATGTCTCTGCATTAGATTACGGTGTCATTTGCATCAAAGAAAGTCATTACACTGACTTGTTCATAGTGGATACATTTAGGGAACCTGTGTGAACTTGATAGGAACTGGCTCCATGAACTTAAAACTGCGGTCACACAAGGCTTTTGAGCGTGTGAAATTACTTCAGGCACTGTAATAAATATAGGCCATAAGGTGTAATGTTACACTCAGCACTTCTGTTGTTGGCAAATAAAATATCCTAAATGTTAAAATATGCCATCAGCACCCACAAGACCTGCAGCTTTGAAATTTGCATCCTTTGCATTGAGCCAAAACGTAAATCTGTGATGATTAGAGCCTCTGTTTGTCAAACATCTTTTCACAATGCAAATTCATAGGTCAGAGTTCAACATTAGTAAAAAAATAATAGACAAATAATTGTATGGGGTTAGAGTTGCATTTTCACTGTTATCTCAACAAATGAAAATAATCATCAACTTTGACTTAAAGGGAGTGTTAATGCTAAAAATTAAAATTCAGTCTACATTTTCTCACACTCGTATCATCCCAAACCTGTATGACTTTCTTCTGTGAAGCAGAAAAGAAGCTGTTCAAAAGCCAGATTTCTCAAAATAATAATACAGGACATACAAAGTCATACAGGTTTAGAATGACAACATGAGGGTGCATAAATAATGACATTTAAATTTTTGGGTGAACTATTCTTTTAAGTGTCAAAGTTCCTTTTGTGGCCACTATAAATTAGTAGATGTGGGTTTTTTCCTGTTATACTGTACATGAAATGTCACACACCCCTGTTAATCTTTTCAGACCATGTCACCTTCAACAAATAACAATGATTAACAACAGTGGCCAATAATGTAACGCTTCCTTATGAATGAACTATGAACTACCATGAGTCATAACAGGCTGGGAGCCACTGAACTTACAATTAATACATAACGAAACAAAGATTTGAGTTAGCTTTCCAAATCCATCCGGTTTGATCTTTCTCGGAGTAATATCTTTCCTCCATTATCTCTGCTATGCACTCTTTTTCTGTGGTGTGGTTTCATTAATGGGCTTTGTTTTTCCTGAGGTATTTTGAAAATGTGCTCTTATCTTTACTCAGCCAACAGGGTATGTTTTAATGTGGTGTCTTGGGGCAGTTTGAAACCACAACTTTTTAAAAGGATGGCCTATCAGACTGTTGTTCATTGTCCATGACCTCTTGAATAAAAGCATAGAAACCAGGTAAGGAGGTTGGACTGGAAAACTGGTTAGACCGCTCCTTTTTTCAGATTTTAGAAAGGCTTTGTACACTTTAATGAATGGGAAAATAAATGTTTACAGTGGGATAAAATGCTTTTATTTGCCATTTTTGTAATAAAATACACTAAGTTTGGGATCAGTAATATTTTAAATATTTTTGAAAGACGTCTCTTTTACTCATCAAGACTGCATATATTTGAATAAAAAAAGAAAATAATTATATATAAATACACACACACAGTGGAACCTACTTATCTCGACCTCGGTTATCTCGGCAACCCTGTTATGTCAACGATTTTGAAGTGGAACCGCCAAACACCCTATTTTTCTTTGCATTTTCTTTTCGGTTATGTTGATTCTTTTATGTCGCCGAACCCTGATATCTTGAGCACAAAATATTGACAAAGTTGCCACTTTACATCGGTTATCTCGATCCCCGTGACTAATGATAGTAAAGAGTTCACTGTGCATGCGCTGAGTTCACGTTGCGAGTTCAGTCTATACGGTTGCTCACTCCAATGACGCTTCACTCACTCTTGCGGCCGCGAAACCATAGTAAACGTATGTGCAATATTTCTTAGAACTGTGTCCGAGCGAAATGACTGTTATGAGCGAATGTGTTTATGTGTGTTGTGACTGTGTTTACACTGTAAGCAAAATTGCATTTGAAATGTTGGAGAATATAATTAAAGGTTTGTATCGAGAATCGAAGGTGGTTTTTATCGTATACTATTAAATCTTGCACTAGCTGTCAGAGTGGTTGACGACTGCTCAGATTGTGACCTTTATAGATGGGTTTCAAACTCTTCTCAAACATGTAAAGAGTGTGAGTACAACCAGGAAAAAGAAAACACTCTGACAAACATCAGAAATAAAATAAAGAACATAGAAACAGTAGATTATGCTATATAATAGTCATCAGTAGAGCGGCCATCTCTCTCCTCACTCAAAAACACTGCGTGTGCACACAACAGCATACGCCGATATTACCAACATAAACAAAGTAGCCGTTACAATCTCTGCTGTTAGTTGGTGCACATATGCCTTTTGTTGTTAGCAAACATATTCAGTGCATGTACATTTTTATAGCATTGCAATCGCATCATCAAACAAATCGCCATTTGGCTGTTGCTTATCTCGATCCTCGGTTACCTCAACGCTTTTTGCAACCCCCGAGGCCGTCGACACGGGTTCCACTGTATATCTATTTTATATAAAAAAAATGTAAAAATTGCATTTGAAGTTAAGGAAATTTTCACAGATTAGTGTCTCACATGCGCTTATGACTTAAGAGTAATGCAAAATCTTATATTTAATTTTTCATTATTAATTTCCATCTTTTTAAAATCTATTAAAAATCAGATTTTCGGATTTAAAAAAAAATCCAGATTTTAGATAGCACATTTTTTTATGTGAACCACATAAATCTTTCGTCACTCCAGGCCATTTGTTCACCACTAAAGGCGAAAGTGAGGGAAAAAGAAAGAGGAAGACTGCGTGAATGGGTAAAAGATGGAGGGAGACAGTGAGTGAGTTTTTTTTGTTTGTTTTTTTGGAGGGCATACTGCTGGTGGAGGACACAGGGCAAGTTATGCACCAAAACTGCCCCAACAGTCTGAACGATTTCCTGTATGCTTTCCCACGCATGCAGAAAGTGAGAGGGGGACACAAAGAAACGAAAAGAACGAGAGGAAGGGATATACTACAGAGAGAGAGAGAGATATAGAAAAGGAGAGAGGAAGTGTCATGTCTCCGTTTACAATTAACGGATGCACTGACGCCTTTCTGTTCCTCACTGATGACAACCAGCTGTCCCTGACAGAGAATGACAGCTCTTAAGAAACAGAAAAAGAAATGCAGAGAGCAAGGGGAGAAGAGAATGACATATGAGGAGTGAAAACGGACACATGGGTAGAGCAAGACAAGTCAGAGCAAAGGCTAATGCAACCTCAGTCCCATAATTAGCCATTAGCTTCAGTGCAGATGGGCTCCACATACTGCTAATTGAAGAATAGTGAAGACAAGAGTGCTGATGTACCATCCAATCACATGCCACAATCTGCCATTAAGGATAGCCATATTAATGTACACAATCCCACATCCTTTAGAGAACCACAAATTTACTAAAATTCAACCAGATGCATGTCTGATGGAGCTTTCAGATGCTAACCCTAATCTATTATTGATTCCTCATAATGGTAGTGGTTTACATGTTTGTTTGTTTTTTTTGAATAGCTTCCTTTTGTTGAGAAAGGCCATTAATTCAATTTCATTTCTAAGATAACCACGTTTATTTGATATGAATCACCTTAGTTTGTCACTAATTCACTTAGGTTTGTAAATTGTTTTGTTACAAGCTATGCTTTCAAGAAATATAGCCATAAAATGGATGGTTAAAATTTAAGTTGTCAGAGAGTCAAAAAGGATTTCTTGAAGCATCCAATAAAAACTACACAAGACACTTTGTCAATTCTTTATTGATTTTTTTAATAACTACACTTGGGCTATATATATATAAAAATATATTAGTATATGTATAATAAATATATTAGCATATGTATGCATGTGTGTGTGTGTATATATATATATATATATATATATATATATATATATATATATATATATATATACACACACACACACGCATACATATGAATTATTAAACACATTAAACGCATGAATAAATACATATAGGAAAGAGAGAGAGAGATAGAGAGTTATACACAGTTATTTTCCTCTTTCTCCTTCCTGTGGCATGACTTTCATTATAAGAGAAAATGACTTTATTCATTTGGAATTTCATATTCTTGGTGACTTAACTTGATAGACGGTCTGGATATGCCACATCCCTACAACACACACTGGGTGACTTTTTTTTAACTAATAACTGAGGATTTCAAGCAACCAAAGAAAAGAATTGAGCAGTACAATGGGGGAAAGTCCTGCCTGACAACTGATTCCTGGTATTCATGTCTCTACCTGTAGAGCTGAAGGCTATGTGGGATCTAGTAACCACTAACCAGTCACGAAGAAGATTTGCCTTGAAAATAGGCCACACATGCCATCACACCCACAAACATGGTATACAGAATAACAGAGCATTGTGACAGACACACATGCAAACCAGATCTTGAATATTCAGTGGGCAGCGCAGGGACACTGTGGCTCAGCCACACACAAACAACACACAACCGAAACAAACCCTCAGCAATACAGTATTCTCGGCGCAAGGGTATTTTCCTAAACACAAAACCTGTTCTACCACAACCCTTGTGAATTAACCTGTAAAATTGAGTTTCATTTATTGAAAAAAATGAACACTCAACTGCGCATGTGCTGGTGAGCCTGTGAAAACTTGTGTGAGAGAACAAGAAACAGAGAATGACATAAACTGGATTCATGGAAGTGTGCCTGACTTTAAACAACCTTTCAGTACTTAGAAGGAAAAGAAATGGAGTGTGTTAGATATTGCCATCATTAAATATAATAATAGCGACATTAAATATAAATGTGCCTGAATGAGCGAGTAAGTTACTGAAGAGACGAGATGAGGTGGCCTCTTTACTATTAACTGGAGAGGACGGGCTCCCCAGGGCCAATATTCCCTACACCAAACAAGGTTACTGTCATTCCTCAGGCAAAGATCGGCCTAGTGTCCTAATACCGTTCCACAAGACACTCAATGCAACACAAAAGCAACTTCCTTGTCGGTTCAAACATACAGCCAAAAAAAACTATGCTCAGTTTGTTGCTTCAATGTTTAGGAAGAAAACACATTAACACCTTCTGCACATGAATCGCCAAATAACTTACTCAGCTTGCAAAATAAACAATTTGTCTTGACAACTGGCATTAATTTGGTTCAGAGTTTATGCGAGTTTCACACACTCTGCTCTCTCTTCCTAGACTGTAGAAAGTCCCTTCTCTAAATTTACTGGAACCAGCTCGAGCGGCGTCTCCATACCACACAGATCAGCACGAGAACATGAGAAACAACATATCTAATAACTAAAGAGAGAGTGAGAGAAAGGATGGGAGGATGCCTTGATTGAATTTCACTGGCTAAAATTTAATTTCATTCATGAGCACTCACATGATAAGCCAGTAGTCCACAAGGCAAGAGGAGAGAGATGGACAGAAAGATAGAAGTGACGCAGACAGGGCTGATAATAGATATGGCAGAATTGGGAGGATAAGTCAAATTAAGTTAGGGGTAAAAAAACAAGAACTCAAATCAAATCAATCATGTTTCTTACGAGTATGAGTGAAAGACACACTTTTCTTTTTGTAGTGAATTGCGTATTGTAGTCTTGCGAAGAGAATTGTAGACTTGTAGTCTTGTGAAGAGAAACACAGATTGAAAATAACTTGATTGAATGTCGGTGCTCAAAAACTATTATTCTAATGTGGGCTGGAATGAATTGTGCCATTGCAAAGCATTTTATTTGCCACATTCCAAAATAAAATTGCACAATTAATGACAAAAACTGTGGAGACAACAAATTAGAATTCAGACAAAAGCTAATGAGCATCATCTGAAAAGATCTAATTCTAGTTCTAATTCATCCAGCATTGTAAATTTCATTCACAAAATTCACAGTCTGCTCTGGCCTACAGACACAATAGCATAGAGCGGATCATATGCACGAGTAGGGGGCCTACCAAAACAAGTTATGAACAACTGAATTTTGCACAGAATTCTATTTTAAAGCCATATGGATAAATTTTAAAGGCGGGAATTGATTTTTTGGGCACTGTAACGATAATGATATGTACGATTTCATACTTTTTCTCTATTGATTGATTGTACAGTTTTCTCTTAACACCTCCAGAAATTTTTAGAAGAAAAAAAACAGAATAGCTACAGCGTGTTATCCCTCAACGACAGTGAGTGAACCGTGAGTGGACCGCGATCCACGTGAAAGGCAAACTCAGCGCATACGCAGTAGGGATGAGCGAGTACAGCATTATCTGTATCTGTATCTGTTAACCATTTAAATTATCTGTATCTGTACTCGGACTGGGCGGGGCCTAACGCGGAAGTGGGCGGGATTTAACCCGGAAGTGTGCGGGGATTTAATCAGTATGTTATTTTTAATCATAAAATTGATATGAGTCGATCAGAAATTGTTATATTTATTGCTGATTAGAAAACTGTTTACATGACAGCATCAGCTTTGAGCTTCAGATCAATGGTTTTGATCACGATAACAAACAAACTATATAGAGAACAAGTTTTGCAACAATGAATACAACTCATGCGGTTGCAATTATGAAGAAAAATGTAATGAACAAGAGTTTTCATTTAAACATAACTTTCTTTTTTTAACGTAATTTTTTTATGATCAGTGTGATTTTTTTAAATTTCCACACGAGGTATGCATGTGTGTGAGAGAGAGAGAGGGGGGGGGGGGAAACTGTGTGTTCTATGGATCAAACAGTCTGATGCTGTTTTTAAGATCTGCATTTCTATCAAGCACCACGTCTGAACAAACCCCACGTTTACCAGAACTCTACTGGTTAATAAGTAAGTACTACAAACAAACCAAAATAAAATACAAACCTGAAGCTGAAGAAACCCTAAACGTTAACGGAAGACCCGCGAACCTGAGTGATAGAGAAGGAAAGACACCTGTTCTCTTCTCAGTGTTCTGCGTGTTAATGAGCAGGGCGGAGCCGCGCGAGACGAATCAAATCTACAGTTGTCGCGGAGAGCGGGCTGTGACAGAACGCAGACAGTCAGCTACCCAATGAGGATTTTTATTCAATCCGAGCACAGATAATGACTCGTATTACTCGTATGATACTCGTACTCTGCAAAAGTGCACTAAACGAGTATCCGGCTCAACTCTAATACGCAGTGAACTAGGTACGCTCGAGTCACGAGATAACAATGTGAAGTGGCGATTTTGTCCCTCTTTTGTGCTTGAGATATTAGATTTCGGCGACGTAAAAGAATCGACATAACCCACAAGAAAATACTAAGACAAATAGGGAGTTTGGCGGTTCCACTTCAAAAACGTCGACATAAAAGGATTGGCAAGTTAACTGTGACTCAAGATAAGTGAACTCCACTGTATTAGTATTTTATGAGTAGTAACCATAACAGTATGTAATTAAATATACATGCAAAAACATTCCGTACATTTACAAGATAAAGAAATAACTGTAACAAGTCACTGTTTCTAGAGTGAATGTGTTTATGTAGAACATTCCTCTTATCTCTTAACACAGAGTTTGCGTTTTTCTTTTTCTTTATTATCATCTTAATTTTTATTATTGTAGGGATATAAACTACCGGTATGCTTTTGCATTACAGCTCTTTTGCATATAGCTATATTCACTATATATGATTTCAAAGCATTCAGTCATCATGTCTGTTTGAAGGACAGCATTGGGCAGGATGTGGAATAGTGTGTGTTGTCAATAAAATTAAAAGAGAATAGAAACTTGGGCTTTTTTTTTTCTTAACAGATTAGTCAAAGAAATAATCTGCCAACTAATTGATTATCAAAATAATAATTTTTTGCAGCCTTAGACACACTAATTCTAAATTTAGAATACGGATTACCATGGATGGTACACAAAATGTGATGAAGCAACCGTTCAGTGAGTGTCAATTGCATTTTCTTCAACCTAACCACAGACTTGACACATATCAATCTTGTGCATAAAGTACTTAATTTTAACATTTACCCATAGAGTCTAAAGCAAAGCATGCTAGGAATTAGAAATCTGCTTGAATTCTTTCAATTTAAGATCTGTGTGATACAATCAATATCTTAATTAGGGTCTTCTGAGTAACACAGTCATAGTGTGCAAATAGTACATATTACTAGAGTTTTACAATTAAGAAAAGTCAAATAAACAGTGTGAGTTAGACTATTTGTTAGGTTTCACAATGAAGATTGGATTATAAAGGATAAAGGATTATCTGATAATACTGTAAACAACAACAGGTTCCATGCTCAGACTGGGATTGGTTGGTACAAGCAAAATGGAAAATAACTGACCATGCTGGTCCCTACAGACCAATGGAGGAAGAATCCATGTGCGTCCACACTGAGGGTGACGAGGCTGGGTGAACTGTTGCCCTCCTAAACAAACAAAATTGAAACAAGAAGAAGAAAAAATAATCAGGTGGCATTCAGTACATTCATACAGTTTGACCAACATCAGTACTCCTTGTGCAGAGAACAGAAAAACAACATACACCTAATGATATGAACAACATTAGCAACTGACATGACTACTAATTAAGATCACTGGGAAACAACGACATGGTTTAGAACATTTACAGCAAACAACTAATTGCTAATTAAACTGATACCGTAGAAACCAAGTCACAAGGGAACCCATGCCAATACTACAAGTCAATGATGAACATACTGCCAATGATAAGCAGAATGGCAGAAATAGACATCATGATTTAAAAGTAAGTCAGATAAATGGGAAGTGCTTGGAATGGGTGGAAGGTCCTGAGGGACGGTGCAATTTAGAAATTAATGTAATGACTGAAACCAAAACCTCAAAAGCCATAGAGAGAGACATTAGATCAGTGTAATGCACAAGCCACAAAATCTGATGGCTACATATAACTGGAATTCCATATTACCATAATTTATGCTTGTAGTCATTTTAAAATATGTACACAAAGTATACTACTACCATTGGAAAGTTTAGAGTCAGTAAAATGTTTTTTTTAAAAATACTGTTATTGTCATGGATGTGGTGTGTAGAATGACCACAAAGACGAAGGAGATACAATAGACAGAATAATAAAACTCAGGAAGCAAGAAAACAACAACACTACACGAATGGTGTATTAACAACAAAGGACAAAGACTAAAGGAAAACACAGGGATTTTATATACAGGGGATAATGATGAGGGAACAAAACAAAGCTGACAAGACTAATAAGGTGATAGATGATGAGACAGGTGACTATAATGACAATAGGAGAGCACATGGGGAACCAGGAAATAAACAAAAACTCCACTACTGTTTCCTCTCTGCCTGAGTGGATTGCGTTTGTAGCGTAGTATATACTTGTTTTTGTTTTAGATCTTAAACTCGACGTTCGTTAGCTTTAAGTTGCTAAACGCGTTAGCATTGGGCTATCTTAATCTACTGTCCGTGCATATAGCGTTTTCTCGCTCACGCCTTTTTTCTGAGTTCATCAAACAACTGGTGAGTTAGATCAACACAGCGGTGAGTCATGTCATCAACTTGTGTAATTGTCACTTGCACTGCCTGCTTCATGCATAGTTTATCTGTCTATACCACATTCAAAGCAGTATCTAAGCCCTTGCATTCTTATTATCCTAGATTTAAAGTTTGGATGCGTGTCTCTAATTCAGAAGATTTCAGAATTACAGACATGCATCCAAACTTTAAAGTGAGGATAGTAAGAATGCAAGGGCTTTAGATACTGCTTTGGATGCGACAAGCTTAGCAAACCCTGTACATTGTTCGGTTCCGGCTGTAGATCCCGTGCAACTGGGTGACTGTGAGACGGCATAATCGCGGGTCAAAAAAACACTGTTACATTCCGATTAGAACATCAAACAGGTTTTCCCCGCTCAGTGACGCACCCACTGAGAAACCTGTTGAAAGTGCCCTAGTGATTGCCGATTCTATCACTCGGAATGTGAAAATAGAGACTCCAGCCACCATAGTCACATGTTTGCCGGGAGCCTGACGTCAAAGCAAATTTAAAAGTGCTGGCTAAGGCTAATTGTAAGTATTCTAAGATTGTTATTCGCTTCGCCAGTCAGAGATCACTAAAACTAATATTAAAGAGGTGTGTGAACTCACAACGATGTTAGGCACTGTAATATGCTTTGGCCCTCTTCCTATGCGCAGGAGTGATGTAGATGCTTAGCAGATTATCCTCACTCAATGGCTGGATGTCTAAGTGGTGCCCGCAGCATAACATAGGGTTCATAGACAATTAGAAAAGTTTTTGAGGCAGACCTGACCTGTTGAAAAGAGATGGTATTCATCCCACCTGGGATGGTGCCGCTCTTCTCTCTAGTAATTTGGTCTTAGAGCTGACCCTTGACTAACTGGGGCCCAGGTCAGGAAGCAGACAGACTTGCTAAACCGACCGTCTGCTAGCTGTCTCACGTCACAGAGGTCATATAAATTCCAACACATAGAGACTCTTTCACGTAGATATCCTATAGAGTAGAGATGCCCAAACTAGGGCCCGCGGGCCAACTGATTTGGCCCGCCGTACCGTCCGAGGAGAGAGAGACAGAGAAAGAAGACAGACAGAGAGATACCTTCGACACAGATTGTCATTTCTAATTTAACATAACAATTTTGTTTGTTTTATTGTAGAACCACAACAGAGTAAACTGAAATTAAATGTTTAGATTGAATGTAAATTAATTAAAAAAATTATTGTAAATGCGCAATTCAAGGCGTGGTTTGCAACACATGACGTCAATAAACGTCAACAAATTAAACGCAATAACGTCTGAGTGCTGTGTGCGTGTACAAAGCCTCTGAGATAGTTTCTCTCTTGTCTGGCGTCCTATGAAACCCTTTCTCTCGCATCACGATGAAGCAATGCTACTTTCCGTAATAAGGCTGCCGATATAGCGGTATTTTTGAATTTTTAGTTTTCAATGACTATTTTTGAAAAATCTGCGATGCACTGAGGACCGTGAAGTGGCGAGGGATTACTGTACCTACCTCTGCGAGCAGACTTTCAGTCTGATGAACTTGAACAAGAGTAAACCAAGAAGCCAAATAACTGACTCTCACCTACATAATATCTTGTCTTTGTCTGTAAGTCAGCTACAGTCCAATCTTGAAAAACTTCTGAAAAATAAGGACCAGCTTCATATCTCTGATTAGGTCACTGATATTGCAACCATATGGTTTTATTATTGTGTATTTGGCATTGAACTGTATTGTACATTGATCACTTGGGGATTGTTGCCCATTTAAATTGTTCATTAAAATGCAAAGCTTTACAAATAAAACTGCATTAGTTAATCAGATTAAAGTTGTTTTATATTTATTTTAAACATTATGAAATAAACCCATAGCAACTTTAATGTAATACAGTTTAATTTATGATGCAAAATGTACTTTTGGCCCACGGCCAAAAGTAACTCTCAATCAAGTTAGATTTTTGGCCCTTCATAGGTAAAAGTTTGGGCACCCCTGTAGTGGAATATTGATATTCAAATCTTTATTCAATACTGATATTCAAATCTTGCTATAGAGTGTGTCTGTTTCCCAAATTAGCAAATACAAACAAAATGTTTAAGGGTAAAAATGTAATTGATGTACAAACAACTAAGAATGGATATAACACAAATGAACAAATGATAAAACTTGGGTTACTGAATATACGATCCCTTTCCTCAAAACCACTTATTGTAAATGATATGATTACAGATCATAAACTAGATGTTCTGTGTTTGACAGAAACCTGGCTAAAACCATACGATTACATTACTTTAAATGAGTCCACCCCTCAAGATTACTGTTATAAACATGAGCCTCGTCTGAAAGGTAAAGGAGGAGGTGTTGCTATAATTTATAGTAACACCATCAGTACTGCTCAAAGGTCTAATTTGAAATAGAATTATTTTGAAGTGATAGTCCTTAATGTAAAATTATCTAGTGCAAGTAATAATTCCTATTTAACTTTAGTAGAGTACTGTTCAAATTCTGTAGCAGAGTGATGACATCTCAGATCATTTCTTAGTTGCATGTAGACTACCCTTAGACAAAGTCAAAAAAGAAGAAGAATCGTTACATTTATATAGCGCTTTTCCAGAGCTCAAAGCGCTTTTCATAGTTGGGGGGGGGACGGCAGCCATATTGCGCCAGAATGCTCACCACACACCAGCTTATTGGTGGAGAGGAGACAGAGAAGGTCTTGAAGTCAGCTAGATCTGCTTACTTTTCTACCCTCTTAGAAGAAAATAGAAGAAGGCAATATCTTCACAACTATGTTCCTTTCTATAAAGAAACAGCATGTACAAGGATTTCCAGTCAGGATTTAGACCAGATCATAGTACTCAGACTGCTCTCATTACAGTTACAAATGATTTGCTCTTATCATCCGATCGTGGTTGTATCTCTCTTTAAGTGTTACTGGACCTTAGTGCTGTATTTGATAAAATTAACCACAAAATCCTTCTGAATAGACTCAAAAATTATGTTGGCATTTGTGGAATTGCATTAGCCTGGTTCAAATCACTGATCTGACTGTTGTCAGTTTGTAGCAGTAAATGAGGAGATGTCATATCAATCACGGGTTCAGTATGGAGTTCCTCAAGGTTCAGTACTAGGACCATTGCTTTTCACCCTGTACATGCTTCCTTTGGGTGCAATTATTAGGAAGTATGGCAATAGCTTTCACTGTTATGCTGATGACACTCAGCTCTATATTTCTTCTCAACTGATATAACTGATATAAAAAAATTGGATGACTAATAACTTTATACTGCATATTAGCCCAGTTCTGTCAAACCTGCACTGGCTTCCTATTAAACACTGAATACATTTTAAAATCTTGCTAATTACTTACAAAGTATGAAATGGTTTAGCTCCACAGTACTTGAGCGATCTCTTAACACATTATAGTACTTCACGTCTATTGCGATCCCAAAATACTGACCAGCTTATAATACCTAGAATATCAAAGTCAACTGCTGGCGGTCGATCATTTTCCTATTTAGCTCCTAAACTCTGGAACAGTCTTACTAATACAGTTCGGGAAGCAGACGCACTAGAGTGTGTCAGTTTGACTCTAGACTAAAACACATTTTTTATTCAAATCAAATAATTGTTAGGCTGCATGATTTAGGTCAGCCGGAACCAGGAACATTCCTATAACATCTTATGTACTCGATACATAAGAAAAATAATGGCATCTACACTGATATTAGTCTCTGTTTATTCCAAGGTTACCATGGTCAGCTGGTTCCAGGCCGTATCCAGATCAGATGAAGGACCTGCACCTGGACACGAGCACAGCACTGCCCTTT
The DNA here is from genome assembly GCA_037043235.1 of Rhodeus uyekii. Classification (NCBI taxonomy): domain Eukaryota; kingdom Metazoa; phylum Chordata; class Actinopteri; order Cypriniformes; family Acheilognathidae; genus Rhodeus; species Rhodeus uyekii. The sequence goes on from JAWRVZ010000007.1 coordinate 3,070,463, forward strand.
AGTGTCTGCAGAGACCGTGACTCTACTAAACCCTCCCCTGTGAAGATTATGAATCCATCTCCAACCGGACCAAATTTGACTTAATATTGGACTTGAAATGTTGTCAATATAATAATCATGCACTGTTTGGCAGTTGGCCAGAGGAGAACTGGTCCCCCGACTGAGTCTGGTTTCTCCCAAGGTTTTTTCTCCATTCCATTCTTCATACATTCATTCCGTCACCTGCTGGAGTTGTGGTTCCTTGCCACTGTCGCCTATGGCTTGCTCAGTTTGGGAAGGCTGCTGTTCAGCCAAAACAAACTTTGTTTCTATTGTTTTCCTGTGACCACTATAAAGCTGCTTTGAAACAATCTGTTTTGTAAAAAGCGCTATATAAATAAAGGTGACTTGACAAAAGACAGAACAGACCAAAATGGAGAGAATAAAGATATTTATGATACAGTTCTTTTGAAAATTTTATTAATCAAAAATGGATTATGGATTTAAAAATATATATTATCCAGCAGGGCACATAATCTGACGTGTTTAGACAATTAGTTAGGAGACAATCTCATCTGTATGTGTTGGAGTGGAGTGACATGCGGCTGCTGACCTATAGATGCAGTCTTGTGGAATGTTTGCATATGATTAAATTAATCTGGGAGCACAGATTTCCTTTACAACTTGGAAAAAACTACACCCAGTGCAGAGAGATATAAACACACATAGACACACACACACACATCAGCAGCCTCTAAGCACAATCAAACACATTTGCATGCTGACTGCTTTTAATGTTTGCATAAACAAATATTAGTGTTGCAATACTACTGCTGAATAAGCTTTATTTAAAGCACTGTTTTATAAAAGCCAGAAAGAAAGAAATGGACAAACAGCATATGAGCGAAAGAGAGAAGTAGCAAACCTTGGTCTGGGTAAACAGCATATTTTATTTGTCCCTAATTGAAGCAAGGTTATGAAGGAAAAATGTTCAGTGGGTTCAACAAATCATATGGTCTTAAAATGAATATTCTGGATACTATATAATAGTATATTTAAAGAATAATTTAAAGAATGTAAAGGACAAGAAGTGTCATTTTCAATACAATGGAAGTCAATGGTCACCAATTTTCAAAAAAATGTCTTCTTTTGTATTAGCCAGAAGAAAGAAAACAATGGCACTGTGGAATGACTTGAGGGTGAGTAATTGATTTTCATTTTGGGCCAAGCTTTTTTTTCCTAAGCTACTACTCTTCACAAAGTTTTTGGTGGCATTTTTAGTGCACTGGGAATATTTTTAAACTTTCCAACTTTTACGTGTAGAAGGGAGGGCAGTGACCTTCATTAGTATGTGTGTACAAGCTTATAAAAACCAGTCAAACTTCTCTGACTCCCAATGTCAAGCCCTAATGATCTTAGACATAGACACACACACACACACCTCATATTTTTTTTCTTTTCACTTTTGTTGATGAAAACTAATGGAGGTTTTGTAATACTTAATGCCAATTATCCGAGGAGAATTTTAAATTACAGCTTTGTCTTTGTGCGCATGGGTGACAAGCAGGCGCGCACAGTCAATGCACCAACAATGTCAGTTATTTCAGTGGGTGAGTGTCCCGATCTCTTGGCTCTTGTATTTGGCTTCCAATATTTACATGCTTTTATAGCCCTTACATAAAGCAGATACCCACACAAAATACGACATTGCTGACTTTAACACCTCAAAGTCTGGGAATGAAGAACAAGTGGAAAGATGTCACAGTAAAAATCTATTAAGCTATCAAACTACATCAGGGTTTAGTTTGCCAGGACATTTGTTATGCATGACGCCTTGTCAACATGCAGCTTTTTATGTTTAGACTTTACCTTTGGACTCACCAGATTAGCAGGGCAAGGACACATACAGGTAAGTAAGGGATAATGAAATGCCAGTTGTTGATTATTGCTAAATAGGCCGTGATGTGAAGCAGAGGGGTCACAGACCACCCTGAAGAGGTTTATTTTATTTTACCATCTAACTGTACATTATTCCACCTTATAACACAGTTACTTTCCCTTAGAAATAAGTGGAGATGAAATACTGATTTGTGTAGAAAATCTGAATCTTATTTGTAGACTACGGTAGCTTAAAACTTTTGCAAATGGATATTTAAATATTAGACAAGATACACAAGAATATTGACCAATATTAAAACGTTACACATATTGCAATATAATGCGCTATGCCTACGCACAACAAAAGTGTTTGGCATAAAAATTTGGTCTGCTTTGCAAGAAATTTGTCTATTCAGAAAATGAGTGAAGGATAGGGGGAAGGAGAAGTTGCAAATTTAACTTGTGTGTAATACTGGAATATCGCATAAAACAAATAGATGCAAATAAAGCACAGCGTTCATACAGTTAGTTAACTTCCTGATAAACTGGCGATAAATAATATCATTAAGAAAAATGGAAGTTGACACGATAGGAAAAGCCACTATATAGTTCAGTTCGTATAGCCTATATATATATATATATATATATATATATATATATATATATATATATATATATTTCTCAGAGCGTACAGATTAACTGATGTTAACTTGCTTTCTAAAAGCACTTGCTGAAAACAAGAAACAACAAAGAGTGGGAAGAAAATGCCAAAGACGTCCCAGGTTAAAGTAAAGAAGAAACGAGGAAGGAAGAGAGACATTTTCTGATGCACTTAAAGGCTGATTTACAGCAACCTTTCATAAGAGCGAATGACTTGGTCTAAATAAAAAAAAGGCAAAACCGAAGGAGAGGAAAGGCTAGAGGGGCCCAGCAAAGGTCAAACACACCCATATGTGAACTGTGGGTCATCAACTCTGACACATGTTCTGTTGGAGTATGCAATACACCCTTGTTCTTCATGTTCTTCTCAGACTCGGTCTTCAACTTGCTGAAAGTTTGTAGAGGCTTGTTTTGCAGTGAGGTGAGACTGCATTAGCAGTGTGGCAAGAGTCAACAAACGCAAATTCAACTGCAGTGTGAGCCAGCTGGATAAGTGTTACCCTCTCAGCCCTTTCCAGGAACCTGTTGATAGACAGCTCTTATCCTAAATAATCAGTACACTCAACTGAAAAGCTCCTAGATGCAAAGCTCCCGGATGATGCTAATTCTTTTCTGTATCATTTCAAAACACTGAATTACTTTCTGGTAGAGACACACATGAGGTCAGTTGAGTTTTGCATGTTGCAAACCACATCAACCCCTTGCATTGTGCATCTGTGTGCACCAAGGGCGTTTCACCCTGGAAAAGGCAGGAAGCAGTGCAATGAGTTCATACATTTCTGATATGAGAAATAATCAACACCACAAACAAACATTACGATGAAAACGTGTTGTTCAAAAGCACTTTCCTAATACTTTCCTAAAGTAACGCTCAAGTTTCAGACAGAAACAGTGCATTTTTTTTCTCCCTTGAGCTCATTGCATTCTCAATGATATCCAAAAGTACAACATGAATATGAGGTGGGCCTACATAAATCTGTGATTGGCTTACTACCTATTACGTTTGCAACAGGTTTACAAATCACCTATAACCAGCAGAAATGGATGGATTAATAATTACAACTTTAGACCATTATGAGATCATCAAAACAAACTTGATCTATAAATGATGGCACTTTTAATGAGCATTCAGATAATGCGACCGTCATTACATTTGCAACATTTGGCTTTCAGTCACATATATAGATCAATGCACAACATAAAATATCATAAACCGAAGCTTAACCGTACTTGCTGGACACGAAATTACAAAACTTTTTGATACTCAAAAATCAAAAGTTTGTGTTTCCGTTGACTGTATGCAATTAAAATAATGCATTAGTCAATGTTTATATGAGATTAAATTTATTCAAAGTGATTGTGTCTCTTCAATTTTAGTTTTGGTGGAATGAACTTTCAATGGAAAGACATTGATGGATCCTTTTCACAGACTGTGATAATGCATTTTAACAGTCATCAGCATTAAAAAAACCTTTGTATATTTTCAATTTTAAAATAAATTTATTTACATCTATAATCTTATACTTTGTTTTATATTACTCTTGTATCAAATCTTTAAAAAAAAGAGATTAATAACGCTGTGAGGGGGTTTCTCTGTAAAGTTTACATCTTTCTCTCTTCTGATGTAATTATTAGCCTCTCTCTCTGTTTTCCTTTTGAAAGTTGTAATTTGAAATGAGTTTTTCTTTTGTCAAGAACATTTTTTTATGTAGTCGCTCTCATTCACCGCTATAAAAGTTTGCCCAACTATGATGACTCCCACTTCTGGAAAAAAAAAAAACGCTTTTTTTAAGAAAAGAGTCAAATGCTCAGGTTTCATAAAACATATCTTAATTTGTGTTTCAAAGATGAACAAAAGTCTTTTGGGCTTGGAATGACCTGAATGCATAGAATTGATGACAGCATTTCCATTCTTGGTTGATCTCTTTTAAATATAAATAAACAATGTGACTTTTTAATAAATTATGCACGGGATAATCCACCAGTAGCTGATTAAATGTAATTACTGTATGCTTATAATGTTATTATGCAATGCAATAAAATGGAAAATGGACGTTTATTTGGACTAAAAAGCCAAACAAGGAGAGAAACCTTTGCCTCCACATTTCTGGAGTAAACAGACTGTGCGGGCTTTCATGTGACAAACACTAGATAGACGTGTGAGGAATGAATCAAGAAAGGGAGAAAAATGCGAGAGGACAAGCAAAAGTGAGGAGGAAATGTGAAGAGTGGCGCTTACAATTATAAAAGCACAGTCTGTATAGTCTAGTGGTAGCTAGTAAGTGTTACAGTGCACTTGTAAATAACTAAACATTACTAGTAGGTGCTTATAAGTGTAGAAATAGAATGATGCTAGGATGTTGTAAGTAGTTTCCAGGGCGTTGCTAATAGCTATGCGGTTTATAAAGCGTTTTGTGTGCTTCAGCATGTTGCTAGGTGGTTGCTATGGTGTTCCGGTTGATTGCTTACTGGTTCAAAACGAGCTGAAAAATGGAAAAAACAAATCAGATTCTTTCTAAGCTTGACCATGACTCTCTATACACAAACACACACTGCCTCAATTAGGATATTTAGGAACCAACAAAACCTAAACAACATCAATATTATAATATGTGGAGCAATTCCCTTCACAGGAAGTGCCAAGCTCTTGTGTACACATGCGCACCAGACATGACTAAACATGCACAGCTCCCTTCTTCCTCAAAGTCAAACAGAATCTCTTAAGCACACACAAACACACAGATTGTCACACTCAATATAGTGAAAAACAATATTTACCCAGAGACACATCACTTAAGGCCTTAAAAGTTTGACATTCCCAGATTTACAAACATACACACACACGTTGTGTGACTAATAAATAGAGCACGTAGCATTAGCACATGAGCAGGAATGAAAAAGGGGAAGCAAAAAAAAAGAAAGAGAAAAGAGAGTGGCAAGACTACAGCAATTGGGCCATCGGGAACAGAAGTAGAATGAAGGTTTGATTAGTCTTTTTTGGTTTCTTGTGATTTTCTCCTCTTTGCCTACATGGCCTCTCATTTCTCTGCGCCTCAGAGTTCCAGCCGTCACTTCTCAACATTTTCCTCCATGTTATCTCCTTGTTTGGCCTCCATGTGTAAAACCTCTCTCTGCTCTCGCCCTCCCTCCTTCCCTGTCAGAATTATCCTCCTACACCAGCCAAACTTTTTACTCAGACACCATGTGTGTCCAAATCACTGCTGTTTTCTGTTCCATTGAGAGAAATACAAGCATAGTTTCTTGCAGTTCACACAGTTAATCACAAACCCTAAATACTTCCTTTGGAATTCCCTCAGAGAGAAAAAGATAAATAATATAGTTCCTGTGAATCCTCTGCCAGATTGTGCGTTCATTACAAGCCGTATTTACTCGGTTTGGACAACATTTATATTCCTGCTTAAAAAGCAGTTATGCAAGACAGATACATATGTACTGTATTTGTCACACACACACACAGATTTGTCATCCATAAGATTCCCATAACTACGACCCTCAGTGCTCAACTTGCAACGTTCGGTTAGATGCCTTACTCAAGAGCACCTCAGTCATTTCCTGCCAGTACTGAGATACGAAACTGTGACCTTCATTACAAGTCCAACTCTCTAGCCCTTTATATAATATCTCTAAAATGAATATGAGCACCGTATTTTCCCACATATAACCCGCGGGTTATACCAGATTTTACAAACCCCGCGGGGGGGTTATATAAGGGTGCGGGCTATATCACAAATTTTTTACGCATAACAATATTTCAATATATTTGTTACGTCTCTTAGGACGTAAGGTTTTTTGGCGGTATTTTCCATCTTGCAAGGTTTGTTGTCTCTGGCCCTATTTCAATCTGACAGCTGGAGCTGATAGGCTACCTGGCCTGTCAATCATGCAATCATGCAATCCTGCTGTTCAGCCAAACAAACTTTGTTTATATTGTTTTTTCTGTGACCACTGTAAAGCTGCTTTGAAACAATCTACATTGTAAAAAGCGCTATATAAATAAAGGTGACTTGACTTTCGCGCACAAGCACTGTGTACCGAGCCTGAAGAGTTATGGATAATTGATGTCATCCGAGCAACATTCGAAATTCGAAATGTGAACATACACAAAAAATTCATCAATCTATGGGTGCGGGTTATATAAAGGTAAAAAAACCCGCAGGCTTTATGAGGGAGCGGATTATCTGCGTCTGCAGGTTATTTGCGGGAAAATACAGTGGTATGAAATGAAATTCAGAACAACGCATTTAAAAAGAGACAGTTTAAAAGAATGATGGTTTCATTCTACTGTTCAAATGTTCTGGGTCAGCCAGACTCATATGCTCAACAAGGCTGCATTTATTTGATTAGAAAAAAAGTAAGAAAAAATATTATGAAATATTATTACAATTTAAAAGAACCGTTTTCTATTATTTATTATTTATTCCTGCGATGGCAAAGCAATTAAGTCTTCAGTGTCAATGGTTCTTCAGAAACCATTAAAATATTTGTAATGCGCTGATTTACTGCTCAAGAAACATTTATTTTTAATGCTGAAAACGGTTTAAAATTGTTCTGGAAAACTTTTTTTTTTCCAGAATTCGACGAATAGGAAGTTAAAAAGAACAGCTTTTATTTAAAATCATTTGTAACAAATGTCTTTATCACTTTTAAACAAATTGAATTTGTCCTTGCTTAATAATAGTATTAATTATTATTATTTTTTTTTACAGAATCCAAACTTCTTAACAGTAGTGTATCTGAATGTGAAAAATAGGAACACTAAATATGGCTGTAGTTAAATGGCTCAGATGCATGGCATCGCTTACTGCCAATCACCAGTTTGTTTACACCAGGGGTGTCAAACTCAATTCCTGGAGGGCCACAGTGCAGTTCCAACCCTGATCCAACACACAAGCCTGAGCGGTGTCTGAAATCCAGAGGGTCTGAGTAGCTACTACATTTGTCATTCACTTCACGACCGTAAAAAAAAAAATGTAATTCTATAACATAAACAGGAGTAGAATGAATGAAGTTTGGACATATTACATCCACTATATTTTTACAATCACATGACCAATCAGCGCCAGTCACCTCACTCCCATTTATAAATCTTCTCCTGTGGCCTCATGGGATAGTAAAGTGTCCATCGAATGCACACTTCAGAAACTGTGGAAATAGTAGATCCAGACATTTGTTGTTTTCGCTCTTTTAGCATACCGTTTTTCACACACCACATAGTAAGGACACATTCAATTCGGAAGCAGCGCAGTAGTTTTCAAATATGCCTGAAGGAACTTATTAGCTGGATCATGTGTGTAAAGTTAAGGTTGACGCTAAAGGTCACGCCCTGTTGAAGTTACCATAATTACGAGATTTCAACGTGTAAACAGCTTTCACGTCATTCACGTCATCGCCTACTTAGCTCTAAAGGCCCAGTCACACAGCCGATCGCGCACGAATCACTCACAAATCACGCATAGATTGGGTTCGTGCGTGCTTGTGCGTCGAGAAATTGACCAAAGTATTCCACGAACATTCGGCGCACACCCGATGCATGAATCACTGACGGAGCGCGTTCAAACATGCACGCTTCGCGAACGTTCCACGAACAAGCACTTTCAGAGTCCACATTGTCAGTGGAATGAACGTGATACGCGCGCCGCGGTGCGCGGTTCATGAGTGATATGAAGGTGGGGCGTCAGTGGACGTGCGCGCTTTCGAACCAGATCCAACGCATAAGCACTGACGGCTGACGCGTGTCCTGCGCATGTCACGCATACTCAACGCATAAACTACGCACGCCGACTCATGAATAACGCACACCGACGCACATCTGTGCGTTGGAAAATTTTTGAACCGTTCAAAACTCAAAATCACGCACAAACCACCTTCGACGCACATCCACTTACAATCACTGACGGTCCTCGTTCGTTCCACCGACGAATTACGCATATGACGCACACGCCGCGCAGAAACGAAAATCTGTGCGTAATTCGTGCGTTCTTCATGCGTTTTTGCTGTGTGACTGGGCCTTAAAACCTGAGCGCTACAGATTGATTTAGGTGTTGATAGCGATGCCATAGAAATGCATACTTCCTGTTTAAGGACATGAACAGCTCAGAATATTTCCCATGTCATTTTAAGACTACGGGAATTATGACATGGCATGAACGCACCATAAACTCTGCAGGGCTGTGGCCCTCCAGGAACGGAGTACGACACCTATGGTTTATGTTATAACGTACATGTGCATGTGCATTAGAATAACCTGAAAAACCATTACACTTGAATGACTTTAAAAAGAGCACCATTGTTGTCTGATTTCAACAAACAGTTACATAGCTTTCGTTTGTTCCCCAATTCAAATAGATTGGAGCTGCACTTGCAGAAATAGAAAAATCTAACAGGTCATTACAAATATGGTTGTTCAGTGAGTGAAATTACATAATTTACAGGGACAGGGATTTAAAGTTGATGTTTTAGACAACATTCTAAGCATTTAATGTTTCTAATTAAAGTCTAGTTGCTCAGTTGAGTGCTGCACGCAGTTTGCAAATGTAAGGAAAATTCAGTTTTCACTAGTTAACAGTCTTTGGAAGAAAATTTGCATGTAGAATGTGACAATGTGAATGCGTCACAAATAACCAAACTCCGTAAACAAAGTGACACTGATCTCATAGAAAATAAGTTAAAACTCTATTTAGCTGCAGTATGTATGTATGTATCCAGAGAAGCAGCAGACTTGATGGAGGGGATTACGTTCAGCTGCAGTCCATTCCATGATTAATTGGGATCCTATCCAAGCCAGTTTTCCGAGGGTTGGGAAAGGGTCCATTGAATGTTTAAAGGTGCACTAGAGCATTACACCTTACAGCCTGACTCAAACCAGTTCATTCTGAGAATTAGATAATGTGTTATAGATCGTTAGATCACATCAGTAGCCACAATGTTTGACTACAGTTGCTTTCAGAGAGAAGAAGAGATTAACAGCACACAAATGGGTGGAAAAGAGGCTGAGATGAAGAGAAAGGCACTGTTGTATCGTCGTCTTTCTTGTTGATGTCTGACATTAAGCACCATGTGAACGTCCTCATCATCAGTGACACAACCCCGCGGTCACAGCATTAGAAGCATGCAAGGCACAAAAGAGACTAAAAAAACCCATCAGACAGGTTACCTCATAAAACAAAACAGCCATTCCATCACCAAGAGTTCAAGCCCTTTCGCACATTGTGAGTTTGCTTGTGCAGCTTAAAAGCTTTTACACACGTCTGTGAGTGTTATTTAAAGATCATTTGAAAACGCATTATGACATTAGAAACACTGTGTGGCTTTCATCTTAGAGATATAGAACTAAAATAAATAACGGTTTTCTCCCATACGTAACTTAGCATTCACCTGAGATCTTTGAAAACCATTAAAAATTCATGTTCTTGATTACAGTACAATGGGTTAAAAGACTTTTAAAGAAAATGTGTTAAATTGTATTATGATAAAATAAAAATCATTACATTAAATATTTCATATATACACAATATACATTATTGTGCAAACAACAAATAACTTTGAGAAACAACTACCTGGTTAGTTAAAAATCACTTTTGGATTACAGTGATCCCTCGTTTATCACGGTTAATGTGGACCGGAACCCCCCGCAATAGGTGAAAATCTGCGAAGTAGGATTTGCACCCCTAGGAATTTCCGTATATGTGTGTGTAGGTCCCAGAATGTTTAAAATATGTATATTTATACTTAAATATATTTTAATTAAATCTATTTAATTATAAAACCTTAATATTATACATTTACTCTCTCATACGATACATATTATGGTTCTCTACACTCATCAATGACACTAGTATCTTGAGACTTGACTCCAGTAATGACGCTGATGACAGACCTCGATGCACATGAATGATGAAGATGATGATGTACTGGTATAATGAGGCATTTAAATCAGTTCGGGAAGCGCCTCATCATCAACATTTGCTTCTGAGAGAGGTAAAGAGGCTCCCACTCCACTTGTGCTCTCGATCTCGCGCTGGGAACCAATCACGTGTCTTGACTGGCGGTTTTGAGGGTATTTTTGAATTTTTCGATGAATATTTTTTTAAAACCACGAAAACTTGAACCTCGAAGTGGCGAGGGATTACTGTATTCTGCTATTACTTAATTAACAATATACATCTCATCGCTATTAAAACACATACAAATCGGCATTGTGACTGGATCCGTCAACATAGGCCCACTTGCCACACCCATCTCAACAAATCCATTTGCAGTTTGCATAAATATTTATGCTACATTTATTTATGTTTAGGTATTTAATGGTGCAATGTAACATAGAAGAAAATTACATTTTACGATTGACAGGCCATTTTAGAATTACATTTTCTTCTATAGCTTTTATCCTAACTAAAACCTCAGAGAAAAGTATTTGTGAAGGGATAATTCTTTAAATAAAGTCAAATATTTCTAGGTCAGAGAGTTAAATAGTTGTTTAGAAAATAGACAATAGAAAAAAAAAGAGAAAATTGCCTTTTGTTTAGACATTCTTGCCAAAGTTTCAAAGTCTGTTTCCAACAGCAAAAACTCCACCAAAAATGGGTCAGAAATTGTCTGAAGACAATAGAAGGTTAAACTGGCTTTATGGCAGATAGGCAATTATGTCCTTAACTATAGCTATGACCTCAGTTAAAGATATAATAAGACCCCATTATAGTTAAATACAGCTAATTATTTATTGATGAATACACTTATCTGCCAATGGATGCAGACACACGCACACTCGAAATGAAATGCCGCTTTCTACATACAACAATAAGAACGCTTCTATAAAACTGAAGGCTTATGACAGCCTTTCTCTCAAGCACACACACACCTGGTATGTCTAAGTAGAGTGAACTCAACACAAACCACTCAGCATTTATTGGCTGCTTAAGTTAATTATTAATGACTTTTAAGACATGGAGTGCATCATGTTGTACAGACCTACTTTCTCCTTACTCAACGCTGCTCTTAACTAAAGGTGTTGGCTATTTAAGCTCCGGTTAAGAGTAGTTGGGATCAGCTAAAGCGGTGTTCAGTGATTTGATCAAATAATGGAAAAGAGACGAAGATTTTCTCCTCCTAATCCTTCACCATAATTACTACTGTAATGGCTATCCAATGCGGGATTTGAAACATGATCCGTACACACACGCAGGCCCTTGTTGCCAGGAGAGCAACTACGCGGAAGAATTTAGTGGAGATGGTGATTTCTTGTAAACATATGGGTTTATGTCGGCATTAACCCTTTAAGAGAAATAGTGAAACAAATACCAAAACATGAAGGATTCTGACCTTTTATGAAAGCACTACTGTCCCTCAATGGACATAATCAACAAATAGTTTGTTAGTTGTTTTTTTCTCATTCCAATTTAATATTTTATTACAATTATCCACATTGCCCCCATATGAGCAGGTTTGTGTTCCTTAAATTGTCCAGGACAGGGACAACTTATATTGACGTCTATCATTGGGAGGTGGTGGTCCATCTACATACATTTTAGAAGTTTACCTTTAATATTAAACTCATGATATCATTTAATAAAGGATCCAAAAGTTCACACATATAATTATTTTTATATAGCAACTATAAATTAACTTTATCTATGTGCGGTTTATCTGCATTAACTTGAAATGACAGACTGAAAGTACCTAATGGTTCGGGTTTTTAAAAATGTGGTAAAAAATGTGTTTGACATCATGCGTTTATCTGAAATCTGATAGGACTATCAAGTAAATCTCCTCCTGATGTCCTTTACCCCAATCCAAACAATTTCCTAACTTAAGCATAATATTATGATGATGCATTTGAGCTTCACTTCCTCCTTCAGCATGATATGGTTAAACCAGGTTTCCCATCTAAAGTCTCTGAGGATGGGGTTTGATAATCATGGATCAGAAAATAGGCCTGATCCACAGTGTTTCTGGTTTGACACTAAACTGGTCTATGAACATGCCTAGAAGTAGTTAAAGGGTTAAAATCAACTCCATATGCGACAAAATATCATGCTCTTAAATATTTACCACAATCTTATTTCTCGGTAGAAAATAATATCTAGTTTGCGAGTTGAACAACTCAGTATGAGGAAACATAAAACAAGTTGAGCGAGTGTTATGAACATGAGACCCAGAGCACTCGATCTCCTGGAAGAGCGTTGAACTCCAGATCTGTCAGATGTTCTCCTGTAAATGACTTCAACATGTAGTAACACATGCCGGGAATCACGCCAAATAAAATCACAGAGATGCGCACGGACGGGTTCTTCTTACCTCGTCCCATTTGATAAACTTGCTCCCGTCAATGAGCAGCTTATGGACAGACACCGGTTTGAGCTGCAGCGCATGTACTCCTGGTTTCGCCCCGGCCATGACTGCTGAATCGACGGGTGGCGACGCTTCTGCTTCTCGGTTGTTGAAGTCTCTGACCTCACAGTGTACAGAACCAGAGCCCGACCCAAAAGCCTCGAGTCCGGCTGGCTCAACGCACGCGGACGCGACTGTCACACATTCACGAGCGAGCGGAGTTTATGACTTTAGCGGTTGTTTATTCATCTAAGAGCTTATCACGGCAAGGACTTGAATTGATATTTTCCTTCCTGTCCGTCCATCCGCTTGGTAATAATGAGATCCCCGCTCAGGAGAAACTTTCACTTGACTTTGGTCCCCGCTGGAATTTGCTCCTCTTTTCCTTCATGTTTTCTCCGAACTAAATGGGAACGCGAGAAGGACAGGGAAGGAGAGCGAGAGTGAGTGAGAGAGAGAGACGGGGGAGTAAGGAAGTGAAGGAAGAAAAGACGAACAGACGAGGGAGTGTTTTTCTTTTCTTTTCTTCTGTCTTTCCGTTGTCATTCCAGTCTTTATAGAAGCGGGTGCTGCTGGTACAATGCATTTACATTAAGATCCATTGCTTTCGCTTTCCTTTTTTACAGTGTTTCCCCTCTATTTTTCGTCATTCCAAGAAAGAATGTTAAACACGAATCTCGCTGTGAGCCAAAGCACTTGAGTTCATATGAAAAAATAAAAACTCATAAACAAAACCATTAACATGCATATTTAAGATTACTAGTCATACTAATACGTGGTTCATTTATCTTTCTCTTTTCTAAATTAATTATATTGACCAACCTTTCTTTTTTCAAAGCTTACCAAGTAGGATACTGTAATCCTAACTTATACAGTTATAAATTAGGATATATTTTCCTAACTCGATTTATCATCATGCTAATGTTTCGCCTAATAGGAACAGGACATTTCAGATATGGCCTTGGCTTCTTTAAGGGAAAACTTTCATTAGTGAACAAAAAATACATTATTTTAACTGGCCAAGGTTGAATTATGTTGATTACTTGATACAGTAAATGTATAAGCGAACTTACCCAAATAGTGGGTTAAGATGGCCTCTTCGAATAATTTTACATTTTGTGCTATAACATCTAAATTGGCAAATGTTTTTATTTATTTCCTATAATAACACATTGGTTTATGCTCTAAATTACGGTAGTTACACAAATTACCTAAACAAACTATCACAGTAGATTTAAAAATTGTTGATAATACAGCTTGGATCTAGTCTTAAGGTAGGCTTTCCCTGTTGCTTTTTGCTGTATAGAGTACTGGAAGGTTCTAGCTTGTCATCACCGACTAATACTGCCCCCCTTTCTCCTCCTCATTCATGAACAGGTGTCCTCTTCCCAGATGAAAAAAATACAGTAATTCCTGGGAGAGTCAGAGAGCAGAAAAAGTCAAACAGGGAACGTTGAAATGTGCACCTTGCATTCTCAACTTTTATTACTTTTTGGGACACTCACTACACACACACACACACACACACACACACACATACACATTTTCAATGTCAAGCCCAGCTGGGCCTCTCATTCTGTGCTCTGAATGTGTCCCCAGCTGTGAAGAATGAGATTTGTGGACTCAAGAGGGCATGTAGCTTTGGTAAAGCTGGAACAGAAAGTTTGATAAAGAATATTAACCACTGCAGAGAGAGAGAGAGAGAGATGAGAATATAAGGTCATAAGAGGAGAGATAACTGTAACTTTGATAACTGTAACTTTGATAACTGAGTGGTCCAGTCACTCTAACCGCAAACTATTTCTGACCAAAAGCCAAGAACTCACAAAGGCACATTTTATTTTAGCAAAAGACACAAGTTAACATACACACACAGCCTTATCCAGAACATATCTGATTAAAGAAATATGCCATTTAAAGATGTCATCTGAACTTTCTGCAAAGTTCCTCCTCAATTATCCACTCTGTATCTTTCCCACTGTTTTACCTAATGAGAAATCCCTGACAGAGTCTACAGTAGCAGCAGAGGCTGATCACATTACTTTTTAGATTGCAGAAATGTGTGCCAAATGCTCTGAAACCTCATCAAAAGCTTCTTTGTTAAACCTCAGGCAGGACTGACTCAAGGTCTTCTACAGTCAAACAGTTCGCTGTTGTCCTCTAGTGGTAGTCTATGTCATAACGATGAAACGATGCTGCCAACCAGGGGAACGAAAGCTATTTTCAAACACCGCCTAAATATTATTATAAAAATAAGTACAATTTAAAATTTATATTAGTGTTAAAAATAAATACAATTCAATTTCAGAAAACAGTTTTCAATTGCCTTTTCGAGAGTATTGGTTCTCAGCCAGGATGCCGTGGTCCACTAGGGGGCCTCAGCAAATTTACTCAAGATTATTTAAAATTATTTAAAATAAGCCTAAACAAGCATTAAAATCAGCCAAAACAACAAACAATTCATATATTTCTTATTTTAATTCACACTCTAAACTATTTTTTTTCTATTGGGTTATAGAATTTAAAATTAAATATCAAAATAATCAGGGTAGGATTTTTTGTTAGTATTATTATTAGGACAGGTTAGGATTATTATTTTTTATTTTTTTTATTTTATTATTTCTTTTTATTATTATTATTATGCAGTAAACCATACAAATGGAAATGTCTTAAAATACTGTTGTGGGCAATGGGGGCCTTGGAGACAAAACGGTTCGAAAACCACCGTGTTAGAGCTTGAATTTTACTCAAATGCGTAACACAGCTGTGTTATTATCATTCCTCATCATTTCCTTATCATTCCTCCAGTTTCTCTCAATGGCCACAGCTGTGGACTAATCAAACTAATCCCTCATCAAAATGCCGCTTTTGTTTCCTCTCGCCACCCACTGCAGGCATTCTCATCCATATATTCCTTCCCAGATTCCTATTTCACTGGCTCTCTGTTGTTATACCCCCAATATAGGCCATTTTCAGTTTGCCAAACACTGCTGCCAATTCACTTTTTTCTATCTGTTGTTTGTTGTGATGCCATCTTTCGCCTCAGCCAGGTGGCAGCAGTACCACAACTGAGATTAAATGTTGTCGTTTCATCCTGGCTCAATCATGTGTGTTTTCAGACAAATGCTATAAAGGAGGGGGTTGACAAAGACAGATGTACCAAACTTCATTGTTTATTTTCAAGAATATTATTTTGAGAAAATGTTCTGTAAATCTGCACGTCTTTGTTAGATTAATTCAGACTCCTGACGTAAGCACAAATATTTCACGCATTCATTTTAGCCTTGCACTGCTGTGTAATGTGTGCTGCTGTAATGTGTTTGAACTCTCACATTTGAGTTTTGCCTAGGTGACTGGTTTGTAGAAAATGGGGAAGACAAAAGAAAAGGCTTATTTTGAGTAATTTCACCTTCCCTTTCATCTAAAATTATATAATAATTTTGCCTTTTATAATAAAACATCATACACAACATATTAAAAAACATAGGTGAAATGACAAGTGCTTTATTTCATTAAATAAATCTGACATGATTTTTTTGTTTTTGTTAGTTGTTTGAGTATATCTGGTAGTATTAACCATTCTTAAGAGATTATTACAAGTTCACACAAGAGTTAAGTAAAATGCAGCACACACAGATTTACCCACTTAACATTTGTACACCCATTATAAAATGCCACTTAGAGACCATAGCAGATAAATCTACTTTAGATTTATTAGTACATGATAGTGTGCAATTCAACAGAAAATCAATAATCAACAATAATGTCGTACATATTCAAATATTTAAACATATGT
This sequence comes from Rhodeus uyekii, assembly GCA_037043235.1. Lineage (NCBI taxonomy): Eukaryota > Metazoa > Chordata > Actinopteri > Cypriniformes > Acheilognathidae > Rhodeus > Rhodeus uyekii. The sequence goes on from JAWRVZ010000007.1 coordinate 3,087,123, forward strand.
CTGAGTGTACGGACACATATATGTGAAAAACTGTGTCACAGCATGCAGTGGGTTTACTGGACTGTAAAATCCAGACACAGCATTTTGAATAATTCAGTCTCTTCATGCCACTTGTAAAACATCACATGTGCTGTGGCCTCTATAATCATCCTACAGCATTCCAACAACATTCCACTCCTTAGTGTTGTTTATAATAATTTTTAAACAGTTAGTTTCGGCTGAATCTAATATGTCTACTGGCACACTATATTTCTGTCAGATATATATGAAAGGAATAACTTTCAATGGGCCATTGAATTATTAGAAAATAACGGACACCTTGGGTTCAGATGTTGTATTTCAAGACTTTTGTATTTTTTGTTCTTAAAATTCTCTTGTGCGTAGGACTAATTTCTTATGCATCTCATCCCATGCCTCTGTTGCTAATTCCAAAACTTAATTTTAGAGCTAGTAACAGAGGTTTGAGCCATTGATAGCACACTAATGCAGTTATTAAAGGTTAAGGAGAGAGAGAGAGAGAGAGAGAGAGAGAGAGAGAGAGAGAGAGAGAGAGCGTATGTGAATTACCCTATTCTGTGATTCTCAACAGTGTTTGTCATCAGCGTCTCCACCAATAGTGAAACTGGAAGTTTATCTTCTTCAAGGGCAGCGTCATTGTTACCTCGCTAGTGAGAAATGTCATGTAGCTTTTAAGTTGCTAAAATATTTTACTGTTAAAATTGTCAGAGCAGTGCTGAAAAAAGCGTTTCTGTGAGTGTGTGTCCGTACATAATAAAATGTCATTTTGTGACAAAAAAACAAACATGGAAACAACATCCTTTTAGTTGTTTTCTTGGTCATTGTCCTTGTGAGTTTTGGTTCTTTTTGCTGTCGTAGGCTATAAGTACCTTTTAAATAAGCAGCACTTTGGTTGGCTTTTGGCCATTTGAACTTGAACTTGTTGAACTCAAGTTGAACACAACTTGAACTTGAAATAACTGGACATGTAATGTGGTAAAGACCTGCCTGGAACTACTTCAGCGTTTCCCTTAAAATAATAAAATAAACAACAGCCCTGTAGAATAGGCTGAATAATAGTAAAGGCCCATTCACACCAAGGATGATAGCTATTGTAAATATAAAGATATAGTTCTAAAAATATTTTAAAATATAATAGCAGAATCCACACCAAAACTGTAATGATAACAGCACAAAGAAACAATATTGCTGCAATCACTTACAGAATGATTATGATTCAGAATTAATCACAGAATGAATGCTGAATGTTGAATGAATATGTTCTGAATGCTGCTTGAGCTCTTTAAAGCCAGGCGGAATCTTATTGGCTGTTAATGTTTTTATCGTTAATCCGTTGGATTAAAAAGAGACTCTGAAAGCGATTTCAACATCTCTTTTGTCAAGGTTCTCAAGAAAAGTGAGGTTTAATTGACACGACTGAAGACAAGGCACTACAGGGGAAGTGAAGTGTGAACGTTCAACAAGCAGGGCAGGGTAAACTACATTGTGACAGGCAGGGGAGGATGAGCACTGAGACGTGACAACAGACTGAAGAGTTAAGGAGAGGTTGCACCAAAGGAGAGTCCAAGCAGAGCATGCAAGATCCAAAACTTCTAGTAGATCTCAGACTAGGCGCCAGTCTTGCTGCCAGGTCGAAGTGGTCAGTGGTCAGGAACTCTCAGGGCTCAGGACAGGAACACACACAAAACTCACAACAGACAAGACAACAAAGCAAGACAAGAAAGAAATATTAAATATTACTGCAGCAACAAAACCAGATGAGAGCACCTAATGACAAAAGACAGAACTTGAGAAATAACCCATGACTTAGCAAACAGAAAACAAATCAAAAGAACAACTTTGCAGGGAGAAAAATATAAGTTGACGTTAGCCTAAAGCTCAAAAGAGAAAAGAACGAAACTGGGATACACAAAACCACTAGAATTTCTGTGATGGTTTCCAACTTTTTAAAGCTGGTCTGATCTTTTGTCCTTGTCTAAAGAAATAATTACACACACACACACACACACACACACACACACACACACACACACACACACACACACACACACACACACACACACACACACACACACACACACACACACACACACACACACACACACACACACACACACACACACACACACACACACACACACACACACACACACACACACACCATGTTTTTATTATCAAGGTGAACCCATGAAATTCATCAGTATCTGTCAAATTCACCTACATAAATGAGTTTCACAGAAATAACACTGTTTCAGCTTTGATCGCCACTGTAAACATGCAATAAACACCAACATATAAGCCTACTTGCATTTTATGGTTGTCAGTGGTTGTTGTATTACTTTTACTTCACCAGGAGATGGTGCTGCAATTTCTATCTGAACGAAGCTTTGAGCAATGAACCATTTTCGACACAATTGTATCAGAAAGCAATAATGCTTTGAAACGCTTCATTTGGCCATCACTAGTTCCTTGAATGCAATGTAAGTTGCTTTGGATAAAAACGTCTGCCAAATGCATAAATGTAAAGGTAAATGTACAGATTCTGGTAAGAAACCAAGACCACACCACAATTAATACAAAACAAACCAGCAAGGAGATGAGGGAATGGAGAACAGTATAAGCTTTAAAGTATATACTATAAACTAAGGGAGCAGAGCACATGAGGGACAGATGAACACACTCAAGCAAAGGAGGACTAGACCGGGAGGCGTGGTAACTGGAAAAGGGAGGGACAAGAGGGCCACATGGCAAACTTGAACAAAGACAGATCCATGTGCTCAAGCACAATACAAACATTAAACACAGACAAGACTGTAATTTTTGTGTAAAATTTTAATTGGCAAATTGTTTAGGTGTAGGCTTCCTTTAAAAGTCTGCATAAATGGAAGTTGCAATAGTCTTTTCTTTTCTATTATGCCATATATCTAAGTGAACGTTTGTAAAGATTAACAAAGTTTTAAAATAATTGGGCTTAACAATAGAATTTGTGGTGAACAGCTACATTACTCATGATGCTGTACAGAAACTTCCACCAATCAGTAAACTGAAATCTATTTAGCTCCGCCCACTCCCATGAAGCACTCTGAATGATATACCGGTAATCGTCTCTCAACACTCTCAAAATATAAGCATATTTTGCAATAAACTTTTAAATAATAATAATATATATAAAAATCAACATTTTTAAATGGATAGTTTTATATTTCTCCTTTTATAATTTTTATATTTATCATGCTGTCTGCAATGCTTCATAGGAATGCAGTTCTTTCCTTCACTAAATACAGTCTTGTACCTTTGTATTTCTATCCAATTTTAAATATGTATATATTTTTGTTTCAAATGAAAGTTCATGTCATGATTCACCTCATAGCTGGTTGGCTGGGTGGTTCATAACGCTTTACCAATGTCCTATGGAAGAATTGTATGGAATAAATACTTCGGGAACCAACTGTTCTTTATCAGTCCTCATTTGCAGACAAATTTAAGTAATGTGTCGCTGGCTAACTTTTCCTAATTAAGGAACTTTTTGTAATTAAGTTATTTTAATGAAAGCACATGGATTTAAAAAAAAATGTTGTGATAAATAATGATATATATAAATAAATAAATAATAAAAATAACATATAGCAACTTACAACTGAGGAATACAGAAAGTGATTGGTCGTGAAGAGGCAGATGTACAGAAGAAATGCTCACAATAATTTCAGACAGTGTTTGAAGTAGTATAAACTAGAAAAGGGAGGGACAAAGGAGCAAAGGTGTAAGCATAGTTTTGTTTTTTGTTTTTTAGGTTAAGTGCTCATGGAAGAGAATATAAACAGGGATTCTGCATTCCGGATGGAGGCTATTGACATTCATTTCCTGAACTATAAAATAACAGCTAGCCTACAGATGAGTAGACACAAACCCAAGATGTAGATGCCACTATGAAATAAACTTTTTGTCTTTTGCTCCTCCCTAATTTAAGCATCAGGATTGTCTGGTTGTATCTGGCCAGAAGAGAGGGTTGGTAAACTTATTAGTCAACGGAGAGAGAGAGAGAGAGAGAGAGAGAGCGCGCTGTGGCTCAGAGGCGGTTACACACACATCACACGGGTGAGAGAAGCAAAGGAGGAAAAGAGAGGAGGGGGAAAGGAAGGACAAAAAAAGAAGGGGGACACTGCACTGTTTGTTTTCGTTTTTATTGCTTTGAATGACAGAAAACGTTGTTGTTTGTCTTTAAATGCGCGGATAAATCATTTCTAACGGCTTCCATTTTTATCTGAAGGCAACCAGTAGGCCACGAGGAAGACGCTGGAGTTTGATTTGAGCTTGGCTTACTTTCTACAGCAAAGGGACGCACGCGGTTTGCAGTCCTGTAAGTGCTGTATAGATTGATTCAAGACCAAGCGAAACAAACTATCAAATATAGTCACTTTATATGACTTGAGAAATATTATCAAGTAGTTGCCAAATGTCATTGAGTTCTGCGAGAAGGAATAAATAGTAGCTCTATTAGTGGCCTTTTAAATCGCACTGCTCAACAAACACGGGGAAGAAACCCAGGTCTACTTTTACCAGTCGGTTATTCATAGCGTATTAGCGGACTATGGCGGCAGTAACAAGTCCTGAATCGAGCCAACCAGCTCGGGTTTACTTCCAGACGCCCTCCGGTTCAACCGAAGAAGCCGAGCCCCCGGTCCGCAAGCAAGGACGGGTCACAGTAAAATACGACCGGAAAGAACTGAGAAAGAGACTTAATTTGGAAGAGTGGATTATTGACCAGCTAACAGATCTCTACGACTGCGAGGTAAGACTCTTTGTGGAAGCGTTACTATATAAAAGTAAGAGATTAATTCATCGTTTTGAACTGTGTAGTGGGTTAGTTTATTTACGGACCAAAAGCCGTGATAAAGTCACCTATAGGTCAAGAACCTATTGTATAGTCAGATAATCGCGCTTTGTTACGGCAGCCGTGATCAATTCACCCTACGCAGCCACCGTAACATCATTACGGGCCAATGGGCAGAATCTGTTTGAGAGTCAATCTGCAGTTGACCCACATCCTACTTCAAGAGACTTTAGTGCTAAAGGGAGAGCGCATTAGTTACTACACGTGTGTATCGACTTTATCTACCTGCGCGTTATTCCGTAACGCTCGATGACGTCACGCGCGTGTCGCGTTCGAAAATCTCGGCGAGGAGGCTAACCTGATGAAACTAGTAATAGTTGGAAATGCGCGCAATTTAAAACTTAAAGCGTGTCAAGACTGGAAAAGGAAAGCGACGATGAGATTAACCACGTACTGTCTGATTCATTATAGGGATTTATTACTCACACCTTTATTCTGGCTCGTTCTGCAAGCTACATCGTTACACCAGTAGGTGTCTAGAACCGTGTCTTCACGTCATGCTATGCATAAATCATTACTTTAGGAAGTGTTCATGAGACAGAGGCTAATCTAGTACATTAACATAGGTTATAATTAGATCAGAATTCCCATACTAGAATTCGATGAATGAATATTCACAAACTATATAATGCCATATGAAATCTTGTGTTCTTTTTTTGACCTGGGACTTTACTACTAACAAAATATAATTTCACAAAAATAATTAACTTGGGTGTTGTTAATCAGGTATGAGTTATCCACGAGGAACAATTCTCTAGGCCAGTGTTTTTCAACCTTTTTTGAGCCAAGGTACATTTTTTCATTAAAAGAAAATCACCAACCGAAAATGTAAAATTATTATAATTTTTTTTAACTCTGTAGCCTATAATAACAATATGCAGGCATTCTTATCAAAGTGTCTTGAATGGGAATCAAATAAACACAAAGAAACAAGCTTTTGATGATTAATTAGTTTTCAAAAAATGTTTTTTAGACCAATTAGGTGAAATTGAATCATTTTCCACCGCACACCTGACGATCTCACGGCACACTAGTGTAAAACGCTGTAAAAAAAACAAAAACACACTGCTCTAGGCATCTGAATCTTGAAAAGAGCTAAAAACAATTCAGCTCCCATGACTCTGAGACAGAAACATTTTTGTCGACCATGTGGTTCTTTATTCAGTCTTTATTCACATTAAGTCAAAAATGAGTGTTGAGACTGATCATAAACCTCCTTTGGGAGTCAACCTCCATCGTTTTAACAAAAGAGATGAACGTGGTTTGGCATATTGCTCATGTCCCTTGTTCCCTCCCCCAATCTATAACCACACAGCCAGAAACAAACATACCCGCTTGCTTCTTCACACTATCCAAACCCGTTTCAGCACATTAAATCCGATGTGCCAACTTTCCAAGCTTTTTAGTAAACAATGATGTGTGACGTGGTGGTCCCTTGAGTCTTAATTCTTTTCATTGAAAACTACTTAAATTGTCAGCAGCCAGATACCAATTTTACAGTGAGTAAAATAGAGAGATGCAATCAAGTCATTATAATCTCACTTTCTGCACAGCAAGTGTTTGGTTTCTCTGGATATGGAGTGTGTATTTTAAGAAGACTAGACAGAAGCGCTTCAGTAACAATGCTTCAGATGTGGCTCGGAAAATTGAAGAAGAAGAAAATGAAAATAGTAAGTGGGAAAGTAAAGCATGAGGGAAGAAAATATTTTTTCAAGCTCAGCAATGTTATTTTTTTTTTAAGGAATGATTGTCTAATAAGTCATTGGGTGAAACCAAGACATCATCACTTGATCTGGAGTTGCTTTGAAATCAAGAACTAATTGCAGTGTTAAAAGAGAGGATGCAAAAATCAAGGGAGAAATAAACAGACAATCATTGATGGAGACTAACAGACGGTCTGTCAAAGAGTTGGAGGGAGGGGAGGTATAGAGAGGGACAGCTGTGGCTTTGGCCAGGAACACAAGGATGGCGTTGAGTGTTTTTCCTCCTTCCTCTCATTAACACTCACACAGTGTTACACTTTGCTACTGCACTGTTTAACACGTGATGTTGCTCATGCAATTGTAAAATAAATGTATTATTTAGACTTTAGGTTTAACCAGTTCGTTCACTTTGGAATGAATCAGCAAATTTCATGTGCATACAAGAAGGGAAAGGCAAATAAGCGAAAGAAAGAGGGGAAGAGGGATATTCTGACAGGCTTAAGAGGGGAGGAAGCATAATTGCAGTTTCTGGGATCAACGGCTTGATGCTGCATAATGGAGACTGCCGAGCCATGAGTCATGACCGAAGGAAATGCCAGTGACAGGCGAAACTGCAGGAAGTGTGTGTGTATGTTGCGACTCTGATGTTTTAAGAAGGCAGTAAAGGTCACAGCAGTCCCGTGACCTCAGCTTTGGAGCAGTCCTTTTGTTTGTGTGCAATGATGAACCTTGTCAGGATTTTTGTTTTGTGTTGAGTTGAGTTCTCTTATCTCTTTCCTTCCTCACTCCAGACCTTATTTGAATACTTCAGTTCCTCACCTGCTAGCTGCTGTCAAACCTCCTCCCCCCTCCCGGTTGCACCTGTGTGAAAGTGTGTGTACGCAGCGTGTTTCTGCATGCATGTGTAGTTTTGTGTGTAGGAGAGAACTGGTTCAGGCATATCTTATATATGTCACAGCCAGAATACAGCTTTGCATGTCTGTTAGGGATTTGCAAATATACACAAAACGCAATGTATGCTTGATCTACACTACTGTTCAAAAGTTTGGGATCAAGAAATTAATGCTTTTATTCAGCAAGTATATATTTAAAATGAAGTAAAGACTTTTACATTGTTTATTTTTTTAAAGTACCGTTCTTTTGAACTTTCTGTTCAAGTAGAAATGTATTACGGTTTTGCAAAAATGTTCAGCTGGAATACTGTATTAAGAGAAATATAATATATGATAAGAACTCTTGAGCACCAAATCAGTTTATTAGAATGATTTCTGAAGCATTGTGACACTGAAAATTGAAGTAATGATGCTGAAAATTCAGCTCTGCCATCGCTGGAATAAGTTATATGGTTTTATATTATAATAAATTGTGAAAATAATTTAGTTAAAATTGTTTATTTTAAATTATTTAAATTTTAAATATTTCACTATTTCAGTTTTTACTGTATAAATGATAAAATAAATGCAGCCTTGGTGAGTATAATTTATATACAATACAGTGGAGTTCACTTTTCTCGACTCACGGGACTTTCTTTTCTTAACTCGCCAATACTATTATGTTGATGTTTTTGAAGTGGAACTGCCAAACTCCCTATTATCTTAGCATTTTCTTGTGGGTTATGTCGATTCTTTTACGTTGCCGAAATCTAATATCTCGAGCACAAAAGAGGGACAAATTCGCCACTTCACATGGTTATCTCGTGACTGAGAGTTCACGTTGCACGTGGCTCGCGGTCAGTGTTGTCAACTTAGCTCCTTTGTTGCTATATTTAGTGAGTTTTCAGACCACTCTAGCACAAATTTTCAAAAAAGCGACTAGTGACAAATATAACGACTTTATCTGGAGTTATTGGAGACTTTTGGAGACTCTCTGAAGTGAAAGCATATATCGTTCTTAGTCTTCTCAAGGAGGAGCGAGTGCTGCTGTGGGTCCGAAGGAGGAAGTCCTCTTTGCAGCAGCAGGCAGAGCAGGAGATGTTCACTACTCCACGTGCAAATGAATCACGCATATGCGGGTATATCGCTTATGCGCGCATATATCCGCCTCTGGCTGATCCCGCCAGGGTAGCACAGGATGTAAAATGTTCTTTTTCTAAAAAATAATTAAATCACTGCACAAAAATAAATCACTACATTTGTTTGACTCATACAGCCTCAGTCACGTACTCTCGGCCACTGTGTGTGTGCGCCTCTCTGTGACACAAGCTAACTAGCTGGCTTGCTTATCATGTCTCAGTAAAAACTGTACACCCAAAAATACAGGAAGGAGTGGGAATCAAACCCTGAATTCCAAGGCTGGTCAAAACCGTTTATTGGTGATAATACGTGGGCATACTTGTTGAGAAAGCACAATGTAAGAAAGTATGCAGTCTAGTACTGCGTGATGACTAGGGACCAACCAAATTCACGGGTAAAAATTCGCAATTTCACGGAAGGTTTTTAAAAAAACACTCGATTACACGGAAAATTCACGGGCACAATTTTTAGGCACCAATCACTGCAATCAGTCCATCTGCTGTCACACCCGCTGTTTTGTATTCTAAAATACCACTTTTCGACTGTTCACCTGTATTAAAAAACAAAAAGGAAACAAAATACGACTACAACGCACGTAGCCACACACTCCGCAATGCCACGTGACATTAATGAAATAGTTTAGTTTTTCGTGGTCAAAACTTGGCCGATCAACGTGGTTGCTGACATATTCTGTCGCTGCGGTGCATTGACGCTTGTGTACTGGCTGACACTTCTCTCCGCGTCAACGCTGTTCGTTGGTACAGAAAGGTAGCGTAATGCTAGCCGGCTCAGCAGAAGAAACCGACTGCTGTGCGAACACCAGAGTGCTGTTATACTCGTATCCGGCGGAACTTCTTTGCTGCTGTTTTGTAGACTGAAAACTCGGCTAAGACGCTACGATCATCTGCTCCTGGTATTATCTTTATCAGTGAAAATATTTATCTTCAATAAAAACTTCACTATTTCACGCTTGTTGGGTGTTTTCACGGAAAGTGGCCGATTTCACGGAAAATGTCACGGCCGTGAAATCATGAATTTGGTTGGTCCCTAGTGATGACCTCACGAATATGCTAATTTACGCATAACGTCACCTAGCGACATTTAGTGACTTTTTGGCCAATGACACGCAGTCTGCTCAGTGCCACTGCGGATTGAACAGCCGAGGTTGTTAAAAGACGGGACGAAGCTGAATTTGTTGAGAAAGCACATTAGACAGGCAGAACGCAAAGTATGCAATCTAGTACAGCGTGATGACCTCACGAATATGTTATGACTGTTTACACTGTGAGCGAAATTGTTTGCAATGTTGGAGAATATAATTAAAGGTTTGTATCGAGAATCGAAGGTGTTTTTATTGTATACTGGTAAATGTCTGCTGTTAGTTGGTGCACGTATGCCTTTTGTTGTTAGCAAACATATACAGTGTATGTATATTTTTATAGCATGCCGATCGCTTCATCAAATAAATCGCCATATTGGCTGTTGGTTATCTTGATCATCGTTTATCTTGACGCTTCTTTTGCAACCCCCGAGGTCGTCGACATTCCACTGTATATAAATAAATCTTCTGACTTTTGAACCGTAATGTGTGAGTAACAATACAGGGAGTCTGTTATTTGTCTCAAAAGATTCTCAGTTGTTGATAGTTTTGAGGTCAGTTCTCAGAATTCATCTACAGTGTGTGGAAGTGGAAATGAGAATGAATCATTTGGCCGAATAATAATGCCACGTATTCCCAGTAGAAGTAAGGTATGGGGCCAAACCTAATGTTTTGAAATGTATCAATTATATCTCATGATTTGTCATGTTTTGACATGAATTTACGCTTCATTTGTTGACTTGGAAATTTCAACTTTTCATTTTGATTCATCTGTTTATACAGACAAAAGATACCATAAAACATCAAAGGCACTCCCTGCAATAATCATATCATGCCCTGTGTCCCAATTCATGTACTGTTCATACTAAAGGGTAGACACAGTTTACTTTTTCAGTCAAGAACCAAAGTTTTTACAAGTTAAAGTCTGATTTTGTAATGAATGTACCTAGATGCTAAAATTATGCATATCACTTGTTTAAAGATGCTATTTTAGAAAATCCAGTAAAGTATATAATTTTTGTTCTTCGTATAAGTGTGACTTTGGATGTCTTATTTTGTCTTAATTTGCTCAATTCTTTACCATACATAACTGTATTTACACACCCGCTAATCACAGAACCTAATTATAGAGAGGGAAAGGCAAGTATACACACTAATGCTGATTGAGTAGTTGTTTTCCTCGCTGTAAGAATTAGCAGCCTGCTGACCTGTTTTTGTAGTCCATCATTTTATCCCTGAAAACTCATCTTTGATCACCAAAATTACACATTTAAACGGGGTTTCCTGTGAAAAAAATGTCCATGCCTTAAAATAGCTTGAATGTAACTCTACACCCTGGCTTAATTTAGTGTATGCAAAACCATGAATATGCAAATTCATGCATCCACTGCCTCCAATCACAGCCTCGTATACAAGCCAATGTATCAGAATGGTGATCCAACGTTTTTTTCTTCTTCTCCTTCCTAGTTTTTTTTCACCTTTCTATCATCTGCTGGAGTTTGGGTTCCTTGCCTCTGTCACCTCTGGCTTGCTTAGTCGGGGACACTAAATGTTCATCAATATTATTGATTGGCCTTTGTTGGGTTATTTTCCTTTAATCTCTGTAAAGCTGCTCTTAAACGATCTCTATTGTAAAAAGCGCTATATAAATAAAGGTGACTTGATGTGTTTTTTTTGTATTGTTCTTTACATGTCAGACACATAGCACTAATTAATATGATTAGATTTTTGCTTGACTACGTTAACAAACCAATAATAATATGTTGATAATGTTACGCAAACCATGCTCTGTTTGCCATCTCAGGGCCCGTCCACACGGAGACGCGGATCACTGCATCCGCATACATTTGTTATCAGATTGGCGTTCCGTTTGGGAGACTGAATCCGCTCTCTTTTGATACCGGGTCCTAAAGTGGATAGATCTGAATCCGACAACCTTGCGGACTCGTGTGGACGGCCAATCCGTATATTTTGTCAAAAGGATGATGTCATCACATCACGTGTCGGCTGCGTCACACGTAAAAGTAACTGTGTTGCCAGATTGGACTGAAGATGAACTACAGCTTAAAACCCGCCCATTTAAAAAAAATAGCTGCCCAAAGTGCGTACTCTTAGAAATAATGAAAAATGTTGCGTGATTGTATGCATCAAAAACAAGCCCAAATTTTATCAACCAGGCCAATGAATTTTTTCCCGGTCGGACGTGACCAAAAGGAGCGCAAATGGGCGATAACCCGCCCAATCTGGCAACACTGAACAGCAACAACGCGCATGCTCAAAGTCTTCTTCTCTGTGTATAGTATATCTGTGGCAGAATTACAGTGCCCCATACTGGTCTGGCATATATGCTACACCATTTTCAAGCGGTTTTAGTGGTCTCGTGTGGACGCTGATATTTCTTGCGCCGACGCCGTGTTTATGATCGGATGGGGAATGCACCGGCATCGTGTGGACGTGGCATCAGAGTCAGACAGCTGCCTTCTAACAATCAGTATCCTTAGAAACATTTATAACAACTCAGAACGACAGTGGAGAAAGGGATATGTATATTTTATATATATATATTGCATTACATTACATCATAACATTGCGATATACATAATTCACCCACTATATTGCTAAATGTAAAATCCGTGACAGGATTGTGCCATAAGAGGTAGTCTCTTGACATAAGAAACACCAGAGATTTCAAAACTTGTCTTTGGTTTGCTGCAGTTTTAAGGAAAAAATACTCAACAATATTGTTGACTACTGAATTTGCACATGATTTGTATTAAAGCATATTAAAAAAAACACTAAGTGTACATACAAACACATAAAAAGCTTGATTTTCACCACAGGGATCTTTGTCAAAGTCATCTTATAAAGTAAATGATCTATATTTATGATGCTTTTCTGTTCTTGAAAGTTAACCACAAACCGTTTAACCATTTAAAATGGTCCTCAGTTATTGTAAGAGAGACTTATTGATCTCAACATGCATCTTTAGTTCTTGCCTTTTCTGTTGGTCACTCAGCGATCCTTATGTAAAAGGGCTCTGATCTGTCTGGAAATAGCTTTTTGTACACAGCCTAATTCAAGAGCAGAGGATAGCAAAGTGAACTAAGTTAACTTCTCCAAACAGGCAGACTGTCTGGCTCTTTAGCTTCTTCATAATCCAGTTAAGTAATTCTGTTTTACTTTGGAAAGTTACTGTAGATTGAAGCCGAGTGAGGCTAAGATAACACTATTGGAGTGCACTATTAATTTGATATTCGCTATGGGTCACAATGGTTGACAAACAACAGACTAGTCGATTTGTGCAGCTGAATATTTGATGTTCTCCTCCCACTTTTTTATTATCTTTTACATGCCTTGCTGATGGTATAGCCATACAAAGATCGATACAGCAGATCCTTTCCTGTGTTTTTTAGCGTCTGCCATAAGCTTTGCATTTAAGATGGATTATCAAGTTAAATCAGTTTTCATCCTGTCTTAACTGACCAATCTCCACATTGAAAACGCATTTGCAGGTCCTGAACTCCACCTGTGACATCATCACCAGCCATATATTAGGTCAAAGGGTGTAGTTACAGCAATATATACCCTTCGGTCCTGTAATGATGCAGAAACACTTTCATTAGTATAAAGGGCTTTCTGGTAATTACAGATAGAAACCTGTAATTAAAGAAACTAGAGCAGCGGAGCACTGTAACGTTTTCCCATTTTCCTCTTTGATTTCCAGTTTGATGTGAAGGTTATTTCTTGTCAGTGTTTTTTTTTTTTTTTTTTTTTTAGCCATGGTTGCTGTTATTAAAAACTTGGTACTTGGAGGATTAGTGGAATTGTGGGTAACTTGGACTCAATCAAGTATGAATAGAAATACACATGCACAGACATGCACGCACACACTTGAAGGTGGCCAGACTAAATATCCTAAAGTGCTCTAATCTAGGGAATACGATGAACGCTTGCCTACTTTATTCTGCTCCAGAAACGACAGACGAGAGGGGCTTGTATGTTTTGCCCTGTTGGTGTTTCTCTTTATCACCTCTGCTTTTTCTCTCTTTCCCCCTCCAACTTGTTCTATCTTTAGAAGGAATGACCACAGAGCCGATTTATAAAGACTGAAGCACACCCTGTACACTATTTATTGATTCAAGATCTCATGATGTTTTGCAATGGCTTTCTCATATCAATTCATGTAACTCTGGATTCCCAAACTTGTCAGCCAAGTCGCTTTGAAATAAAATATTTACTTAATTTACTAATAATTTAACAACACAGCATGTTCATGGTTGTTTAACGGCCGCATGACATGCAGGAAAACAAATAAGATGTCTATATTCTTTTCTTTGAATTTTTTTATTTTTAAATTAGTTCATAGTTCACGTCTTTTAAATGTGCTATGTGAACAGGAAATCAACTAATAAAGATGTTCAGAGACAAAGTGTTAATAAAAAGCATAATATTAAAGCATATAGAAATTCTGTTTTAAAGACCCTGTGAAAAATGTTTTCTGTTCTTTGTTGACTCATTTCCTATTGAACAGGAAGTTGGTACATATGTTTTGTTATGCCTGGATTTGATAAAATGTAGACAGACATTATGTACATTAACAACTTAAATAATTGTTATATAAACAGAATATGTTGAAATATATAATGTCTTATATGTGGCAGGCTGATAAATTGACAAAGTATTTGTTGTAAATGCACAAATTTTGTGTAGATCTTTATTAATTACTTTACTCACAGTCCGCAGAAGATCTTGCGGAAGTGGCGGAAAAATCAAACCTTGCAGATGCTATGGCAGGAGTTAGCATCACTGTCCAGGAATTCCCAGATTACATTGACATCGACAAAGACGTTGTTACTGATAGAGGCTTTTCAAGCAGACCATTAAAGGCAAAAAAGCAACAAAACATTTTAGAGTTAGTAAAGAAACCATAGTAACCGCGTGTGCAATACTTTCAGAACTGTGTCTGAGCGAAATGACTGTGTTTTGAGCGAATGTGTTTATGTGTGTTGTGAAACGCTGTGAGCGAAATTGTGTTTTGCAATGTTGGAGAATATGATTAAAGCTTTGTATCGAGAATCGAAGGTGTTTTTTATTGTATACTGGTAAATGTCTGCTGTTAGTTGGTGCACATATGCCTTTTGTTGTTAGCAAACATATACAGTGTATGTACATTTTATAGCATGCTGATCGATTCATCAAACAAATCGCCATATTGGCTGATGGTTATCTCGATCCTCTGATGCTTTTTTGCAACCCCGAGGCCGTTGAGATAACCGGATTCCACTGTATATATATAAGAAAAAGAAAAGAATATACAAGCGGTAATGGATTTCTGAATCGTCCCCCACAGAACTTAGCGCCTAGAGCTCTTTTTAGCGCCTTACTGGGCTTGAACAGTCAAATACACACTCTATAAGTCAAAATGCTTTCTTTGCAAGTATTCTCATAAACACAGTTGTTTAAGTCTTATGTGAATGGTTGAGAGAAATCATGTGTATATTAGATCAGTGAATTTGCTCTTAAGTGACTGCAGCCTAATAAACCTGCTTTGTTCTATTATATATATATATATATATATATATATATATATATATATATATATATATATATATATATATATATATATATATATATATATATATATATATATATATATATATATATTATATATATATATATTGTTTTTTTATTTATAGCTCTTAAAGCTTCTGTTTAAGAAAATTATTCTATTTTCTGTTTAATTTTTGTCTTTGTTCTATTGACTATTTACTGTTTCCTTGTCTTCAGTGAGTTTTTTTTATTTATTTGTTATGCTAGTATTGCTTTAAAATTGGTGTTGACATTTATATTCAATAAAAAATTTAAAGGAAACTATATAAGTAAACTCATTATCATGAAACACAGTTTTTAATATAGTGATAAGATGTACATGTTTATGCTCAAAAACAATACAAAATGAACTGTGCATAATGAAATTGAACAGATGCCATGAAGTCTAAAGGATTTTCCCTTTAAGGAGAAGGAGTTCAGACTGAGCCTAAATATATTGATCTCTTTCAGTTAGTCTTCACTGACTATAAAAATTCTGTGGGTTTGCCAGTTTTTTCAGTTGATTAAGCTTATGGACTGATTGCAATTCCTTTCATTGTGTGAGGTCATTATTGTTTCTCTTAATTAGGCCTCTTTGCTTGTCACAGACTCCACAATCCATGCAGTCACTAAAGTTCTTACATTTTTCTTTCTGTCACAACAGACATCTGGATTTTCTCTAATATTCTAATGGCTGTTTGTGGCTCTTGTTTTCTTACATCCTTATTGATTAGTTTTTACATTCTTTGTCAAGAAGGAAGTGGGAGGTCAAATGTGTAGTGACCTGTTGATTTGGTGTTTTGTGTCTTGGTGTGTGTTATGTTCAGAAACAGTATTTCTATGGAAACAGCTCCCATATGATCTGGTCTCTTTTATAAAGCTTGCACTCCCTCCCTGGGGTCATATGCTGCATAATATGAAAATAAACAGCTCATCTGACTCTTTGTGACTCGTTTAGAGTAATTCATTATTTTCTTTCTTTCTCACTTAACACTTTATATTTTCAGCTTGTGTAAAATTTAATAATACTTAATTTAAACAATAAAAGACCAACAAAAACTAATACTTTTACATTGTTTCTTTTGTTTTAAAGAGAAGTTAAATCCCTTTTTTTAATGTAGGGAAAAAGTGTTGTTCTCACTTTGTGTCTGTTGCTTGTTATTCATCAGTGTGCTACTGCTGCTAAGCCCCCAGTGTGTCGAGCGAGTGTGTGTGTGTGTGTGTGTGTGTGTGTGTGTGTGTGTGTGTGTGTGTGTGTGGAGATGCACCCCCACCCCTCACTGGCCCACTCCAGCCCAACCAGAGGACTTTCTCCTGGGGCGGCATGTGTCCCTTGTCCTCTTCTCCCAACTCTCTGTCAGCACCACTGCTGTCTGTCATAATGTCAGACTGCAGCCGACTGAGAATAAATCAATATTACAGAACTGTCTGAGATAAATGAGAGGTTAGTAAAGTGAGCTGTGTGAGGTGGAGAGCAAGTGATTCAGGATAAACTTCTGTAGGTTTTAGGCTTTATGCTATCCAATGGATTTCACGTTCACTTTTGTCATTCCTCACTTCAGTTTATCTGGATGTTATTATAGACTACTATAACGGTATCGTAACGGTATCATCACAAAAGGCTGCTTGAAATAGTTTGTTGGGTGCAGTTTTCTGTCTTTTCTGAAACATTTTCTATGTAATCAGGAAGCTCAGGCAAAGCATATCAAAGGGCATCTGTTTTATCTGAATCATTACAGTCTATATCAGCTTATTTTTAATGTCAGACTGGGCACATCCATTTTTTACTTTATTTTAGCTGTACAAAAACAGCCTTTCATGGTGCTTGATATTGCTAACTGTAAGGGAAGGTTGGGATAAGATGCCCCCTGGGGCAAGATCATCCAGTGGACCCATACATCAACCAAAACACTAATTTTAAGGTTAATTGAGCTAATTTAATGTCTCTGGAAAATAATGATCTATGGCTGTATTATGTTGAATATCAAAATCTTTTGTGACTATTTGTTAATGAGGGACTTTTGGATACACAGTGTTTTTGTATTTGTGGAGTTATATTTTTTATTTTCAAGTAAAAGATAAAAATTTGACCCTTGGGGTAAGAAGACCCGGCCCTTAGAATGGGCACATAATTATTATATAATAATTATTGTAATTAACGTGGTTATTCAATATTTCCATGAATCATATGTATATTTCAGACATTTTTGCTTTCTTTTAATCCTATAGTTTAATTGAATTAAATCACTCTTTGCATTCGTCTCATGTCTTATAGATATGGGCAATTAAATGAGTAAATATTAATATGCCCGTATATGTATAATATACAAATAACTTGCCCTTTCAGATGAACCTCTTTTACTGGTATTCTGCTTTGTCATCGGTTATTCAGTTATTAACTAAATTGGCAAAACAAAATTCTAAATACATTAGCTTTAGTATTTTACATTTAATTTTAAATGTCTAATGTATTAAATGCAGCGCCTCCGTTAACGGGCGTCCGGGCGTAATTTACGTCCGAAAATCGCCAGCGTACGCCGAAATTTTAAGTTCAGGAAGTCCGCGGGACGTCCTGTTTAATGGTTTTACGCCAGATCACAGAGCGCTCGACGTACATGTGCATTGCAAAGTGACCAAATGCATTGTAAATCACCACATGCGCCGTAGGCGTGTATGCTAAGCGACTCCATTGATAAGGACACAGCAGGTCACTTAATCTCTTTCGCCATACAACTCCTGTCAAGATGTACACTAGTGATGTAACTATGGTAATTCCTGCGAACTACTGAAACTCCGCCTACTGCGGGGATCGCGAAAGCCAACAGCGAGAGCTATGGCCATAAACTAATTGATAACTATGCACAAACGTGCGGGGATCGCAAAACTGTGAGAGATGTGTTATATTGACGGGTAAACTTTCCCGAAACTCCCCAAAATAGCCTGGTTATCTGTGCATGATACGGAATGCTCCGCCTCCGTGAAATTTGTGGATATGTTAATAATTATCTACCACTATGGATCCTTCATCTACTACCGTATATTCATCTACTACATGTATGTGTTGTTCCTGTTAAATAAATATTTCTGCACAAAACTCATAAGTATTTGTTACTTTAACCCTCTAGTATCTTTTCTAGTATATTTTATATGTAACAGGCATAAAATTATTGTGCTTTACGACGTAGTAGTACTGTAACAGGGACTTCCAAAAATAATACCTGGGACTTCCAAAGATAATACATGGGACTTCCAAAAACTAACATCTGAAAGTCTGGACTTCCAAAAAAAAAATCGTAGTGGAAGCGCTGTTAAATGTATATTAATGCATAAATATAAATACCGGCTTTTATATAAAAAAACGTTTTTTCATGAGTTCTTACCTTCGAGACAGGCGATACAGTAGCGGCTTGTGTGGAGGAGGAAGCAATTACGTAGATAATGCTAACACAATACGGAAGTGTAGTGTTTCTTCCTGTGTAGTGTATTGGATAGACTACACGCATAATAATGTATGCCTCAGAACCTCATATATTCGTTATTATTGAACACCCATAACTTGTGCTACTCCCAGCTTAATACTTGTGAATCACTTGTCGCCCCCGGTAACCCCCACTGTAAATCCAAGGTGCCCTTATAGTGGATGTCACATGCAATTACCCCATATTCTATATAACATACACCACAGGAAGACTGGCAAGAGATTGTATGGAAGTCAACGGGCTGCTCCGAGTGCTCGACCACCTAGTGTTGATGTCTGTAAGCGTGCTTGTATCTCAAATCTTTACTCTCATTTCAAAGCAAAAATTTGCTCTGGCTTGCTCGTATCTCGGAATACTCGTATGTCGGGACGCTCGTATCTCAAGGCATTACTGTATTAAGCAAACAGGCATCATCTAAACCATTGAGAAAAATCGGTTTCTCTTTCCAGCTCAACCTGTGAAGGATATGTATGCATATGTTACATGGGAAAAGACATTTCGCTCCGGGTACAGGAGTGCAAACCAAATTTCAGACCTTCAGAGATCAAACATGAACACGTCAAATTGAACGGGGCATTGTGAGGCAACACGGTTGATGCTACAGTAGAAAGACAAAGGTTCCTGTTAATATTGTTTACTCCAGTGTTGACAGTCAATCAGTTGTGGAGTGTCATGTCTAAAATGTGCCTGTTGCAAAGGTTTGTTATAAGAGATGCTCATATTTGCTCTAGCCTAGACAGAGTGTTAGTCTACTCCGTTCCTTACTCATGATGACACATAGCAAAACAGCTAAAACTATTCCTAACCTGTTGGGCCTTTTATTGAAAGTTGCCTACTTTAGCTATTGTGACATACCTTTACAAGCAATCGTCATAACTGTGATTTGTAATTCTTGAGTTGAGGGATATGTCTACATTGACTGAATGCATGATGCATATGGCACACAAAATGGGGAAACACTTGGTGGTTTTAAAGTTTTCATATTATTGGTTGAATTCTACAGGATTTCTGGGAGATGTGTGTGTTTTCTGGATCAATTAAGTGCTGGATTTGAAGTTTGTGGTTCCATTGTTGCAGTAAAATTGTACATAAATTAATTATAAAAAAAAAAAAACACAGGTCAGTCTGTTGCCATAAGGGCATTGCTTTTACATTCTTATACCCTTAAATGTGATGTGGAACAAAAATGTGCTTTACATGTCAGTCAGATGTCCTTGGTTAGGGAAAGCTACGAAGGTGTGAAGGTGTGGCTACGCGAGACGCAAAATGGTGTTTGCAAAATATGCTTTATTTCTGTAATTCTGCTAGTTGCCACTAATAACAACATACTTAACCTACTATCTGTCCTTTCTTCAACTGAATCTTTTCCATGCATGCCTTTATGCAAAACCTGCTTTGTGTTAAACTTCCCACAGCTGTCAAATGAAACTCTTGCTAGCTTCAGATTAGCCAGCTAGCACTATGCATCCCTGGTCTTAAAATGACACCGGCGATGTCTAAGCTGACCGAATCAAAAAGGAACAAGACACAGTAATGTTCATCAGTTATGAGTTTTTTTTACTCATGCATGCATGTACTCGCATAGACCAACTCTTAATCGGTAAGTCATCAAACATTTGAGAGCTGGTGTATTTATTTAAAAACAAAAACAAAACTTTTTCTTCAGTAGGAAGTGGGTTTTTACCAACAGCCAAAATATCTAAATGAAATGCTTAAATTGCTCTAGTTATGTTGGATGTTGTTTTGCAGTGACGAGGCTGTTGAATGTGCACACCTGGACTTAAATATAATTTGTCTCATGGGTAATATTAAGGGACTGTTTGCATATGCTCACAGTACAAGCGTGAGAAAAGAGCGATTATGTGGATGTAAAGGTTCTTAGATTTATTGATAAATTCAAACCAATGGAAGTTATTTGTGACACCATTGTCTATTCATTTCCTCCTTTCGCTCTCTCACTCCTATCTTATCTTGGCATCATAGATTAACCAACTCCTGCAGTCATTAGTCACAGGTAGAAGTGCTGGTACTTTATGAATGTTATCAGATATTGGGTATAAATTACTCTGTCAGCACTGAGAAATTACATGCATGCCTCGAGCATAAAGAGCGTAGAACAGCATGCGCTCAGATAGCACACTTAATGGGAACGTCAGCTTAACAAAAGACACTGAATGCAGAAATATTAACAACTTTGTTAAAGTTTTAATAGTTAGTATGGTAAGATGTCATTGGGTGTGCTGTGTCAGTCACCTCCTTAATGTAGCAAATTATTCTTACATTTTTGTTATTTATACACTATATTATATTTGAGACAACATGTACAACTGCCTCCCATTGACAGCCAGAATTCAATCAACTTTTAAGAGATCAAGAATTAAAGTGGGAGATGACAGAACTGCAGTTATTTTAATAAACCAAGCATTAAATGCCATGCGCACTGTTATAGTTATTCTTGTTTGTGTAAATGGACCTTAATATGATATGAAAGAATTGTTTACTGACCTTGTTTGTATCCAATATTTTAACTACAAAATAACTATATATAACTAACAATACTAAAAACTAACTATAAATAAAAAAAATTGTGCTTTGGATACAAGTTCTTTTTTTTAATCAAGGTTGCATAGGAACTGAAAGCCTTTTCAAGTCATGTCTGGCACCTCAAGGGCTCCACCAGTGAGTCCATATTGACACCATCCTCATTCTTGGTGATGAAGCTGTGTAATGTAGGTCAGGTCAGCGCTCTGTCTGAGACCCTCCTGCTCTCATAATGTCACATCAGATTCGGCATAACTGCAAGAGTGGTGCTGTAGATGTTCATACACACATATGGCGAATTATAAAGGTTACACTCACACAGAAACACATTTCCAGACATGAATGCAGTCATGCATTCTCCCTGACTAGACACACCTGCACATTGACCAGCAGGTTGACTCACATAGACACAAAGCACCTGGTCTCGCACGCTGTCCATTCACTGACTGATGAATAGTACAAGAGCTTGCCTGAAATCACCAGTTCCAGCATGATTGGCTGGAAACAAGGATACTGCTGCAGGTTTTCTCCACACATCACAGTTTCTTTCTAAGTTTGTTCAAATTTTAACGAATTCAAGTACAATGCACATCTGATAAATGGCATATGTGTACATCGTATTTCCGACATGCACACAACCATTCCAAAAATTTGGAGTCAGTAAGATTTTTGTTTGTTTGTTTTTGAACGAATGTTCTTGTGCTCAGCAAGAGCATAAGAACAGAAATACATTTGGAACAGCATTTATTTGAACAGAAATACAGTAGAGAAAATAATATTCTGAAATGTTATTGTCACTTTAAGTAGCTGTTTTAATATGCTTTAAATCTTAATGTGTATTCCTGTGATTTTCAGTGTCGTTACTCCAGTCTTCAGTGTCACAGGATTTTTCTTGAAATCATTCTAATATTCTGATTTGCTGCTCAAGACACCTTTCTTGTATTATCAGTTGACAACAGTTGTGCTGCTTGATGTTATGTGAAAACCGTGATGCATCTTTTTCATTATTCTTTGATGAATAGAAGTAGATTTTATTAATGATTTTTTTTTTATAATTGTTTTGCTGTCAATTTAATGCATCCTTGCTGAAATGACTTAGTACAGTGGAGTTCACTTATCTCGAGTCACGGTTAACTCGCCAATCATATTATGTCAACGTTTTTGAAGTGTAACCGCCAAACTCCCTATTTGTCTTAGTATTTTTGATTCTTTAATGTCGCCGAAATCTCATATCTCGAGCACGAAACGGGGACAAAGTCGCCACTTCACATGGTTATTTTGTGACTAATTTTCATACCTAGTTCATTGCGCATGCGCTGAGTTTGCCTTGCACGTGGATCGCGGTCCGCTCACGGTTCACTCCCTGTCGTTGATCTGGTCTGAGGGATAACACGCTTTAGCATCCCACACGTCTTTGTGATTTTGTGAGCAATCTTTGTGTTTGCAATGTTGGAGAATATAATTACAGGTTTGTTTCAAGAGTCGAGGTGTTTTTTTTTATTGTGGTGGTTTTGCATATGCCTTTTGTTGTTTGCAAATACAGTACAGTGTATTTTCATTGTTTTTTAGATGAATGCCGATAGTTTCATCAAACAAATCGTGGCAAAACTGTTGTGTAAAAAGACACCAAAAACTCAAGCATGTACATTCTCATTTAATAACTCACATCATGTACATCAATACATTTTAATTTTTCTTTCTTGCGAGGGTTGTTGCCTTTGGCGCTTTGACAGCTGGTTGCGCTTAGGCTGTCTGACCTGTCAATCATGCAAGAAGACGTGATTGGCTGTGCTGCCATGAGGGCGGGCTCTCATCTGAGAGAGAATGCCTTGTCTTTTTCTTCTGATTCTGACTTGTGTTTGTTTTTTTTATTGTGTGAATTTCGCGCACAAGCACTGTGTACCGAGCCTGAACAGTTATGGATAATTGAAGTCATGCGAGCAACATTTGAAATTGTTTTTTTTATTGTGTGAATTTCGCGCACAAGCATTGTGTACCGAGCCTGAACAGTTATGGATAATTGAAGTCATGCGAGCAACATTTGAAATAGTTTTTTTTATTGTGTGAATTTCGCGCACAAGCATTGTGTACCGAGCCTGAACAGTTATGGATAATTGAAGTCATGCGAGCAACATTTGAAATTCGAAATGTGATCTTACACAAAAAAGTTTATGAAGTCTATAGGTGTGGGTTATGCCAACGATTTTTTTTTGACAAAACCCAAAACCAACTGGCTATATGAGCGTGCGGATTATCTGCGTCTGCGGGTTATGTGTGGGAAAATATATGTAATATATTAGATATTGTTTATCTCGCTAAACGGTTATCTCAATGCTTTTTTGCAACCCCCGAGTCCGTCAACATAACCGAACTCCAATGTGATTAAAATCAAAAGTCTTGCTACCCCAATTTTTTTTTACTGTATATATATGTTTGGTCTCATGCTTCATTAAGTAGGTAGACTAATGTTGTATTCCCTCTTGTGTTTTCTTGATGACAGCACTGTTTGATTTAGGATTTAAAGTACAACTGGGGAGCTTCTACACAACAATTATAATATTACACTTTTAAAATGCATAAATGTGTGTGTTGGTGTGTAGATATTTAGGTTCTGGACTGGCTGAAGTTATTGTCACACAGTCAGAATTATTGTTTGAATTGTTGAATATTTTTAGCTTTGAATAAGAAATGCATAGCTTAAAAAGTACACATGAATTTAAAATTGAAAAGGAAAAATTATTATATAAATAATTACACACAAATATAAATAATTACACTAAAATTATTATTATAATAATTTACACATTCCCAAAATAGCAGATGTCTCTTTCATAGACTTAATTTGCATCACAACACGCAGTCGCTTCCTATAAATCATAAAAATCTCATTTTCTCTGTTCTGACCTTTTAATTTCTCGCTGTAGTTTTTGTATTAGTCTAACTTACTGTTGTACGCTGACTGTCGTAGGCACTTATTGCTTGTGCTATTCTTCATTTGTTGCTGTTTGATACAAGTATCTTCTAAAATACTAAATGTTAACAGACTACTAAAAAAACAATCCGCATTGGACATAAAAGTTTATCTAACAAAAGGGTACTTAACCCTTTTACTCAGGGGTCTGTCTGGATAAAAGCACAAACTAAATGGCTGTTAATTGGTTATCTAAACTTGGTGTGAATGATGAGCTCTGTGAATTTAATGAAAATTTAGTTTTCATGGCTTTTTGGTTTTCCTCTATTTCCTGTATTTTGCTCAGCTGGCATCGTTGCACTTTTTTGTCTTTTTCCTTGTCTCTGTGAGTGACTAGCAGCACATGGTGCCCACATGTTGTGCCTTGCATTCTTTGCCTTGTGTACACACTCACACTCACACTCACATTCCAGTCCTTAGCAGCCAACTCAAGTGGTTTTTACAGCTCATTCTCTTGTGTGTACTCATGCACACTTTTGTTATATGTGCACTACTAGGTCATAGACACAAATTGAAGGTTTGTTAATTCAACAGACTAATTAAAGCTTCCATTCACGTGTGACGGTGCCATGGCAATATCAGTGTGCCTGAATGAACTGTAGTGTGTATGCTTGTGTTGGTGAGAGAGCGCGAGAGAGAGATTTGGGCAAGGGGTAGTCAGGCAGGTGCAATGACAGCTGGTCTGGGCTGCTCGAACTGAGGGGGAGGAAGAGAGTGGTGAAAGGATGAAGTTCTGATAGTAGCACTGAGAACAAGAGAGGGTGTTTAAACGGGGGAGGGGGGGGGGGCATCAGCTTTAGAAATGGACTTGTTTCTGCATGTGCCTTTTTGATTTTCCGTTGTGAAGCAATGGGGAGTTTTTAAATGTTCCTCGCTTCAGTGCTTGTTTCTCTAGACAGACGATATTTTAATATGGCATATGAGTCACTGCACCAGAACCACAATGAACTTATGTGTGTTCTTAAGAAGCGTGTGTGTGTGTGTGTGCAAGAGGAAGATAAAGTGTGTTTTGGAAAGGCTCTGAGGGAGCAAATGTTCACAGTATATGGAGAGAGAAATGGCGGTTTGCGAGTCTTGTGAAGACCATTTATAGCTTTGTGGAGAGAGAGACATATTAACTAGTCTTTATTGGAAGAGACAACTTTATGGAAAGAACTAAATTGGCAGACTAAAGGGACGTGACTAGAAAAATACAGCAGCGTATAATTGAGGTTTGGAGTCTCCACTGGCACAGTTGGATTTTTACTCTGAAAAACATAGCTTAAATATAGGGATATAAAGAGCATTTCAATTTGAATCATGGTTTTGAGTTGAATTAGAGTTATTAGGGACGTAATTGTGATCAGAGAGAAAGACAAAAGCATCTGATGGCAGACTAACAGTAGGGAAAGAAAAGCAGACAGATCTGTTTCATGGTCAGCGCCTTGCCAGCAGCCCAAGGCCAAATATGTGAACTGGACTGATAAAAATAGCCAAACACAGCAGTATTTCTCAAAACAACACGCTTCTCTGAATCTGTGAAAGAAAAAAAGTTTTTTGTAATATTGCTACCAAATCCCCAAAACAACACATGTACGCCACATTAAAAATTGGGTCAGTCAAAAGAAATTAAAACTTACCGGTACATCATATTGAAAAAAATTGACAGTAAACAAATTCACAATGTTACCAAATACTTTTATTTAAAATAATTGCTGTTGCTTTTTTTTTTACTTATTTATTTCCCATAATGTCAACTATCACAGCCATTTTCAATATTTCAAATTTATACAGATATAAAAAAAAAAAAAATATATATATATATATAATGATGTGTACTGTCTGCCCTTGTGTAGTCTGTTTGTATGATTTTATGAGTAGTGAGTTTTTATGAGTTTAAAATATCTTCTAGTGAGAAACTCAACCATCATTGCTCTAAATAGAATAAAATTCACTATAGTGGTTAAGAGTAAGTTGAAGCAAATAGAAACATACCTGAATCAGAAAACACCTTAAAAGTTTGTGATGATCTGCTAACTAACTGGATAACTTAAGTTTATATTGAATTGTGTAGGGTTTGGCCCAGAGACTGACTTTTAACAGTTTGTGTGACACAAGAGATACCTCTAGTGGTGAAGAGGCAGTATTACACTGACCTTCATCAACCCTGGTGAGGACTTAACAAAAACTGCCACTAACTGACCTAAAAGAAACTCCCCAGTCTGAAACTCACTTACATTCACAAACGTTCCAGAGTCATCAGTGTGCTGCCAGCATCACTGTTTCCATCGTCTCTTCCTAGCTACTCTGTGATTCTTTGCCCTCTGGGAAAACTGCATAATTTCCAGGAACTGCAGGGAATTAACGAGTACAGTTGTGTAATTTCCGATTAACTGTTACTTCTTGGGGGCATTTAAAAATAGATGTCCAAACAGATCAGTTTCTTCTGCTTCATGATGCTTATGTGTCATAGGAAGAGGCGATCCCAGAGCTGGAGATTGATGTGGATGAGCTGTTGGACATGGAGGATGACGTAGACCGTGCCGCACGAGTCAAGGTATCCCTCTGAAAAGTGTCAGATTTAATATTTTAACTTCATCTTAAGTTTTTAACAGATTTTGCCTTTTTTTTTTTTTTTTTACATTCTTTCTCTTATTATCCTACAGGACTTGCTGGTTGACTGTTATAAACCTACTGAAGTAAGTAAAAAGGCAACATTTCTCATTTTCTGTTAGTTTATAAAAATATTAAAAAAATGGCATAAAAATTACAAAAATGGTGACTAAAATAAAAAGGGAAACAGAAAAAATAAAATAAGTATATATAAAAAATATAACCGGATCCGAATGATACTGAAATAACTTTTATATCCTAATTCTGTGACCAGATCAGTGGAATTATGGGAAAGTATTTAAATATGGCAATATGTAAAGAGCTGAGAGCACTATACACATCTGCAGCTGAAAGCAGAATTAATTTAGACAAATATTTATTCTTTATAATGATGATAAACTAATAGGACTCCTGACTTCAAATTAGGCATAAATCTGCAGAATTATAACTGTTAGCTACCCAACTCTCTGCTAAATGTGTATTTTTTTTCTTTCTTTTTTGCTCTTTCTTCTTTCGTAGGAGTTTGTAGCTCAATTGCTGGACAGGATCCGTGGCATGCAGAAGCTCAGTACTCCTCAGAAGAAGTGAAGCTCCTCCCACCTCCACCGCTCTTCAACCAATCCCAATACTCCTTTTCCAATATTAGGGGCGTGACTCTGCACCCCTGAGCAGGTGCTCATCCAGTCCGGTTGCTTCTTTGCATCCGTTGGGGAGGAGGTGGAGGCAAAATTATGGGAGAATCAATCAGATCATTATAAGCAGGGCTTATTTTTCTCATTTTGTTGATTTTTTTTATTTGTATTTTACGGTTTCATTTTTTTGTAAAGGGGGAAGATTTAATTGTTTTTAAATGTTTTTAAACATTTTCATGATTTTTTTTTCATTAGTCTTTATGCATAGATTGATTTTATTTTATAAACTTGAATTTTTGTCAGAATGTTGTTTCAAGTTGGTTTCAAAGCTCCCTGCTCTCTCCATGAACATATGGACTGAACCCCTACGTGAAACTGTGATGATCCTTGGTTTAAAATGATGCCAGAGGAGATCAAACAGAAGCGGCCTTGTGGATTTAATTTCTCTCTCTTTATTTTTCATCCTCCTCTTTCTTGAATAATTTCTTGAAACATTTTTAAGTTAAAGAAAAAAACTAATAAAGAGTGATTGAAGCGGTTATAAAATGAGGGAGTTACTTTGGATTTGTGGTATTAACAAGGGAGGGAGCTGTGTGTAGTCAAAAATGGGGCTTTGATTCTTTTCCCCTGTCTTACACATGACACACACACACACACTCTGAAGTTCATGGGCATCACCACCCTCAGGGATCAGGAAAAATTACCACACACACAACCACAGCTGTGGCTCTTGGGCCTTACATCCACAGATGTGCACACTGACTCTTCCAGATTCTGATGGGGAGGGACTGGATGAGAACGACTAGACAAATTGCAGTGCGTCATGGTCATTAATTCTAAACGCCAAGTGTACGTTTAGAACTAATCCTCTCACGTGACTCTCCTAAATCATCTCCCCCAAGAAGCCATCTGCTCTTTTTGTCTCAGCCAATCAAATACTATAATAAGAGGACTAATAGTCTCACTCAGTGCTCTTGAAATTCCCCAGTACAACATTTCCATCAGGGGTTTTTGGAGAGCGTTTCCCATCACATACTAACACGCATTAACACACTGAAGCTCATCCACATCCCGTCAGAGTTCACTTGTCTATTGCATAAAGTAAGGTACAGTGACATCTGTTCAGGACTCTTGACCATTTTCTTTTTTTCACTGCCCACTTATTGTTTTTCTTTGATGCCCCCATTTTCATTTTCTCAGCATTTCATTTTACACTAGTCATTCTTCCTGCTTTCAGATGTTGCCTTAGGTTAAATTTATGACAACCAAATGAATTTAATCTTGTTTGAGGAATATACAATAAAAATAGTAAATCTTTTTGAAGTTTTAGGATACAAAGGTTCTTGTGCTTTCAGTAATTCTGTTTTTTTTTTTATTACTAAGAAAGGAAGTTGATTACGGTATCCAGGGCATTTTTTTTCAGACGCAATAACATCTATTAACATTAAATGGAATCATCCGTTATTGTCATTATGTAGACCTTCTGTGTCCAATTGGTCAGTGAAAGAATCAACTAGACTAAATTACATGAAGTAGGAACAATGTAAGCAATTGTGTTCAAGGTCATACTTTTTGGAGAAAAAAAGTATTTTGTAGCAATACTAAACTGTCTTGTTTTTGCCCAATTTTGTTACACTTTTATGCAACTTTAATAAAAATATGGTAAATAATCTTTTTTTGTAAGGCTGTTTCTTTTATTCTTTCGTTTGACTGAATAAAAATTCTTAACTGGTACTTTAAGAATTTGTAGTCCTGTAAGAATAAGTTGTTTCAAACCTAAATGAGTTTCTTTCTTCTGCTGAACACAAAAGAAGATATAAATGTTGATAACCAGACATTTTCCTGTCCCTATTGATACTTACATTTTATTTTTCCCCTGCTATTGGGTCCATCCACTGTTTCATCTGCAACATTCTTTATGGCATATTTTGAGTTCAACAGAAGAAAGAAACTTTCTAACAGAATTTTCATTTTTGGCTAAACTATCCCTTTAAGCAGCACGAAAGGCGATTGGTCTGTTTGATCCCCGTGCAGGAATCGACTAGTCCGCGATTCTTCAACTCCAAGCTTCTATTGGTTCTTAGAAGTAGCGAGGTTTGCGTTGATTGGCTAGCGCCTCAAAACGGTAGTGCGTTTCAACAAACGTGTAAACGCTGAGGAAGTAGACTTGTCCGATGTCGACTTGCCATGATATGCAAATTCATTCGACAATATGTAATATTTTTAATGACTTAAGCCATAATCGATACAAAGGTAAGCTGTTTTGCAGTGGTTTATGCACTTATTAGAGTTTGTTTATTTGTTTGTTGTGTATTGTTATCCCGTGTCCTGCGTCGGTTAATTTGCGGAGAACATTCACGGAGCGACCAAGAGATCCAATTCAACGTTACTAAGTAAGATAATCAATTAATACATTCTAGTTGACACATTTTAAAAGTCGT
Source organism: Rhodeus uyekii (assembly GCA_037043235.1). Classification (NCBI taxonomy): domain Eukaryota; kingdom Metazoa; phylum Chordata; class Actinopteri; order Cypriniformes; family Acheilognathidae; genus Rhodeus; species Rhodeus uyekii. The sequence continues at coordinate 3,117,091 of JAWRVZ010000007.1, forward strand.
AAAGGTTTGTTTTTCGTAAAGGTTTGCACTCTTGTACATTAACATCACTGTACCGCGTTAAACCGGACACTTAATGTCTTTGAATGAAGTGCGGAGTTGTTCAGTCGGAAGACTTGTATGAAAATCCAGTTCTACGTGAACAGCACGAGACTGTATCTATTACTGTACCTCATAGAAGATGATGTGCGAGCTATAGATGCGCAGAATGAGTTTTGATGAGCTTGTAATGTAAGTCCGTGCAGTGCGGCCTTTAGACGATGTTCATGATACACGAACGCGCTCCTGATCACACAAGTGCCAGTTCATCACATGAAGAAACTGTCAGAAGAATGCAGATTCCTCTTTCTAATTAAACATAAAGCTGTTAATAGGGTCTTAAAGGTCTCCTGCTGTCCTGGAGAGGTCTTCAGTTTGCCCATTTGTCATTACATGCTCATTTAAGTCCTTTGTGCCATTAATATTAATTTTGTTTCATATATATATACAGTATATATATATATATATATATATATATATATATGAGAGAGAGAGAGAGAGAGAGAGAAGTAAACATTTTTATATATAGCTAAAATATATCTATATTATGAGACTTCTTTCTCAAACATTATAAAATTATGTTTCCAAACTTTTGGAATGTATTTTGTATATATTCTCAAAAATGCTGTTATTGCAAAATAAAATAACTCTCCTCTATTTTAATATATTTTAAATTGTAAAAAACCATTAGATTAAATGGAAAAATAACCTTAAGATTAGTCGAATAATCGAAAAACAAAAGCAGATGAATGAACAAAAACAATATTTGTTAACTGCAGCTCTATTACATTCAGGTGTGGACTCTGTGGAAGCTAGTCCATGACTGTGAGTGTTTTATCAGCAGTGTTTTTTTCTCTCCAAATATGATTTCACTGCATTAGCTTGTGCTTGGAATCGTTATCATGTTGAAAAATAAAACCATTCCCAACCAGGTGCTTTCCAGAAGGAATGCATGATGACTTAAAACTTGTCTGTATATTTCAGTATTCATGATGTATTCAGTATTCATGCTGAACCAGGTCCTTGCTGGACTTCTTTCAGTCTCTCAAAGAAGAAACTGTTAAGCTTCCCATCAGATTTTGAAAGCTTCCTTGGTCTTACAGTCATCTTGACTTCTCCTGAATCTTCAAATGTCTTTATAACAGCTTGAACACCACATCTTGAGTATCCAGTTTGTTTTCTGATTTCCCTTGGAGAATGTGTGTCGAATTCTGTGATCTTTGGCATTTTGAATGGAAGGAAATGATTGGTCTTAAAAGTTGGTCTTATTAGCAAACATCCAATGAGTTAAAGTCACACAACATGTGCATTTAATGCTCAAACAAACCTGGTGCAAACCGACCTTTTTCACAGCAGTCATTTAACATTAAATGGCAGGACAAATACAGGTGTTAGCAATGACATTAATTAGGGCTCCATTTAATTTAGGTTTACAAGGGCCAGGTTCCTGCCATTGCTCAAGTGTATGGGAAGTTCACAATAAATACTTACAACTTTAGCCTGTTTTTTCAGTTTTTTTCCTGTATTTGCTGGTTGTATTCGAATAAAGAGACAGAAATAATTAGATAGGGTCATCATTATACCAGTTCTAAAACAACAAATCGAATTATGGTCTAAGACTTTTGTACAGTCAAAAACAACAACTTTTGCAAGGTTCTTTGAAAGACGTTTCTCATGCTTCCAAAACTGCATTTATTTAATCCAAAATACAGTAAAGACAGTAATATTGTAAATTATTATATTTTATTAAATATATATTAATGCATAATAGTGTGGGTCATTTATTTACTGCATCAGACACCAAGTATTTGAACTCCATGAGATCTTACTACTGTTATTACTCTGTTCAATACAGTGCTATAAGCAGCCATGCCAGCTCATCCCGCTGCTAGAGAACCAGAGGAGATGGACTCTGAGGTTCCTCAAACTAATGGTGAGGTGGAGGAGGAGCAAGAGAGAGAGGGAGGAGAGGCCGAGGAGACAATGGAGGAGAGTGGGGAGGACCGGGACAGCGATCTGGAGGAGAGTGAGGCAGAGGAGGAAGAAGAAGAAGAGGAAGAGAGTTCAGGTTTGTTTAAAACTTGATTAAATGAGACATTTTAAATCATTTTCTCAGTGTATTATTTGCAGCAGCTACTAAAGTGGTTTCTTTGGGAGAGTAATATGTTACCCTAAAATGAAAGGAAATTATATTTTGCATAAAGAAAACTAAGCCTTATTTTTATGGCCATTAACTTTGGGCATACATGTTTTAAATGTTCTTTGAGCATTACAGTTAATTGACAAATCTCATCGCTGAACTGCATGGTGCTTCTGAAAAGCATATAATTTGCCAAAATTTATATAGTAATATCAATATAGTAATATATCATATAATAATATATAGAATGCAGTTTAGTAAAGTCTGACTGGAATCGAAAGGAAAAGAGAATGAACTGGACTGGATGAGTGTGTGTTCTCTCTTTCAGAAATGGATGATGAAGATTGTGAGAGAAGACGATCACAGTGCCTGGATGAAATGTCTGACTTAGAAAAACAATTCCTGGAGTTAAAAGACAAGTAAGAATACTTCTTTCTGCCATTTTTTCTTTGGTCCAAAAGAAACAAGCCCATCATCTGGGATGGATGGGTTTAAGAGAAAGCCTACCAATAAAAACAGATATTCTGTATTGTATTATTTAAAGATTCTACATTGTTGCTTCAACCAAATTCTAGAGCTCTATAGATTTCTTTTTATCGATTTCAGGCTTTTTCAAGAACGTCTGAACCAGGTTAAAATGAAACTGGACGAGGTGTTGACAGGAAAGGCAGGAGAGTACAGAGAACCACTGGCAACACTGCAGCAGAACCTACAGCAGAGGACACAAGTGGCAGGTGACACATGCAAATCTCTCATATCTTAACTGCAGGTCTGGGATCAATTATTTGTTTATTCACTAATGTCTCCCCCCTCTAGGTGTGTACAGAGAACTATGTCTGCAAGTGGTCAAACACAGACATGAATGTGAAGTGCAAGGGGCAAAACAACATTTAGAGGTAACACAGCTCATCAGATCCACAAAAAGTAGTCCCACTTTATTTTAAGTGTCTTTATACCATGGTCTTTCTGAATACTTCTGATTGGCTGAAAGGTGTGCAATAAAGCCGTTAAATGCTGGTAGTTTCAAGTCATTTTTAAGTACAGTATATTAATGCTTTCAATAAAGTGCGCACACACACATACGTCACTTCCACACAGAGATCTGCCTACACACAGAAAGGTTCGGGAGTGCTGCCCATAGCTTCGATAATGAATCGCTACATTATATTTCTCAGCATCGAAGGGGTGGCATCGCTGGTTTTGAAGTAATTATACTCACAGCTTCATTGTTAATAGAGAAAGACGCTGTATAGACGCAAGTAATTCACACACACATCTCTCATCTCTCTCTTGTTCTCTCAATAATTAATTCAAATAAATGTAATATTATGCACTTTATCTCCGTGTATGATTTGAACCGGGCAGAACTATTTTCTGTAATTACACTATTGAACCTTAATTTACATATTATCACACCCTTAAAGTCCGCATTTAGTCATTAATTGTAAGCAATAATGCTTAGAAAAACTAACTCTCTTAAAAATCATATTTAATCACCAAAATTACATATTTAAATATTTTTCCCTGTGGAAAAATTTCTTCATGCCTTAAAATAGGTTGAATGTAACTCTACACCCTTCCTTCATTTAGTATAAACGGATTTATAAATATCCAAATTTGCCCAACCACCACTCACTCACACCAGCTCAGAGATCCACTCAGTCTTGCTCTTTACAACATTAAACACATAACAGTAATTAATATTAGTCTTTTTAGTTGTTAATGACATGCTAAAGCCTGTCCGTTTTGATCTAAGAACTCAAAAACCTAGTTCTGTGGTCCCATGGTACTTAATGAACATGCACATTTTCAAGTATCATGGAATTTGCATGGTTCTGTGGGGTATTTCAGGTATTATAAACATGGTGTTACATCGGCGCTTCAAAAACATAATACCATAATGGTTTTGTATAATTTTACAAACTTGCGTGCCTAGTAGTAATACATTTTAATATACAGATTCATATACAAACAAACATTCTCAAACCACATTTATCATAATCTAGAGGCAGTATCGCACAAAACACACCACAGTGAAAAAAACCCCCACTGCTGTAAATAAATACTTGCATGTCTCTGCCAAAACAGCTGTTTGTTTGTTGACAGTGCGTGAATCGTATCAAGTCAGTGTGAGTATACGTAATGAGATGCTCCTTTCTCTAGAGTGAGAGGACACTCTTGTTTGACGCCATGAAAACAGAACTGCTGGAGAAGATCCGTAGACTGGAGGAGGACAAACAGAGTTCAGGTACACAAACACATATAGTAGCTGTTGTTTCAAATAAAGCTAAATATCATTACTAGGGATGTGCGAGTGTAGTCGACTACACGGAACAGGGTGCCACTAGTCGACACCGAAAACACTAGTTGACTACACAAAAAAAAAAACCCCACAAGATTTTATTGTTCAAACGACATTTTAACATTACATGTAACCCTCTGACGCGCGCGATCGCACGTGGGATTAGAACAATACGTGCGTCTCGTGATCAGTTGCTAAATTCAAACTTGTTTTCGCGCGTTGGCTGGCGCTGCGGTCGCGACACAGTGTTTGTCATATATCACAGCTATTCAGTTTTCAACCAGTATCTTTATTTTAGGTTTCAGACGTTTAAATACTCATAAGTACTGGCAAAAAAATACATTTATAGTTTGAAAAATACACACCGATGTCTAAAAAGCGGAAATAACAATCCATTAAATTATAAACTGACAAGGTGTTTTGTTCATATCAGATACACATTGCATAGGTTACTATAAACTTCATATTCTTCTCCCGCTTCACCGGACACTTACTGTCATGTATTTCGAGAGAAGTGACTGAATTTACGTGTTATAAATCCGATTCTCTGAACTGCGGCGCCCGTCTTGCATTATAGATCTGCTGACATGATCATTATAAAAGGCTTTTAAGACAAAACTTATTCACTTCCGCATATTTGAGAATTGGAATATTTTGAATAAATAAGCAAAACTAAATAAATGCGATACATCTGTCATAGTGCTTTTGCGGCTGCGGTGTGTCAGGTTACTGTTTATTTTTTAATTACTGATATTTATATAGCCAAAAAGTAAGATGAAAATGTGACATCTTATATCTTTTTAACAGTATAGCATTGAATGCAGTATTGCATAAAATGCATATAATTATCATAAGTAAGATGATATTTTAAATGCTTTTTTTATGATGAAAGCTCTAGTTTTTATTGAATGGGACAAAATATATACCGGTAATGCAATACAACACAATGGTGATTGAGAGATGTACAAATCCTCTAAAAAGCTTAATTTTCTGAAAATACACTGTAATGGAACCCTTAATCATCACAATATAACAAGAAGTGATTTAAACTTCAAGGATATCAATCTGTCCATTAGGGAGCATTAGTAATTGTGAATCAGTTTTACCTGCTCTGGTGCAAATTAAAGTGCACTGGAGAGGTAACGGCATTTTTGTAGGTGGTGGACATAGACAGTTGCCCTCTTCTTCCCGACTGATTTGTCTTTAGTTTTGTGTATTGTTAGGGCCCTTGTCACTGTCTGTAGCATGACAGTCACTGTCGGTACCTGCAACCCAATCGAGTTACACAGCCAGTCCTGCTCCTCCAGGATAACACGTCCATACGTGCCATCTCAAGGAAGTTTGGTGTGTCTCTCAGTGCAGTTTCAAGAGCATGGAGGAGATACTGGGAGACAAGCCATTAAACTGAAACTAGACAGGGACATAAAAGGACAGCAACCCAGCAGCAGGACCGGTATCTGCTCATTTGTGTGAGGAGGAACAGGATGAGCACTACCAGAACCATATGAAATGACCTCCAGCAGGCTACTGGTGCATGTTTCTGACCAAACTGTTGGAAACCAACTTCATGAGGGTCCTCTAGTGGGACCTGTGCTCACAGCTCAGCACCATGCAGCTCAATTGACATTTGCTAGAGAACGCCAGAAGTCAAGTCCACCACTGGTGCCTCGTTCTCTTGAGAGACGAGAGTAGGTTCACACTGAGCACATGTGATAGACATGAAATATTCTGGATATGCCTCAGGGAACTTTATGCTCCATGCAACATCATCCAGAACTACTTTTAGATACCTAAATAACCTGAAAAGCAGTGTTTATTTTATTTGTATGTTTGCTCTTTTTTATGTAGTTGTGTTTTTGCTTGTAGTTTGATTATTTGGTCTTATTTTCTTTATATTTATTTGATAGTACTCCTTTTTTTCCTAAACATAGCACACACCAAACTGTACCGAAACTGTGACTAAAAATGTGGGGTAAAAACTAATAATGAGTGATTTGAACCGTTACACCCCGAGTGTTAACAGAGCTTAAACACTCTTTCCTTTCAGAGCTGAAAGACGAAAACGTAAGTGAGTGATCATGTCAGGTCACACAGCCTCTTGAGTTCAGACAAATCTTTAAACAGTGTCCCTAAATTAAAACAATAAAAATGATCCTGTAAATTATATACATTTAGGATATTACTTATTTTATAAAAGCAAAAATATGAATCGCTTTATTTATGAAACACTTTTTAGCATATTCGTCCCCCAGGAATTGCTACTAGTTATTAGAAACACATACAAATGCTTACCATATCCTTAAACACACAAACTTGATCTTTATCAAGCAGAATGGTGGAATGATGAAGACAAGATAAAGAAGTGTAAGAGAAGAAGTCACCTGATTCGTGCAGACAGGAAGAAGAAGGCGGCTCTTGTGTCAGGTAATGAAGTAGTCTCATTATATTAAGATCAATCTCTGTTTCTCTTGTTCAGTCACCACTTGCCTTCCATTTTAAGCCTCGTTCCAGTACCAACAGTTACTATCTAGTAATTTGTCTTACACTTTTATGAAAAATGTCTTACAGTACATTTATACAGTTTACCAAAGGGAACCGATTAAGTTATGTAGGCCAGATCAGAAAATGTGATCATGCAGGAATTGAACATGGCTTATTTGATGTTCTTAAATAATGGTTTTAACATTCGTTGTATTGCCATATGTGGCACGCAGGGCAAGGCCGAGTTTCTCATGGAGGAGTTACAGGAGCATAAAAGGAGGAGCCAGGATTAGAGAGGACCAGGCCTGGACATTTATGTTTTGTTTATGTGTCTTTTACTTTTTCTTGCTGCTTTTACTTTTGTTTTTTGTTTGTTTATTTATTTGTTTATTCGTTGGTTCTTGCCGCCTCCTTTCCTGAACAACAAACACACAACAAAAGTAAGTGGCAGCCCCTCATGGACGATTGCCGCACACATATAAACAAAACAAAGTAAAATCCAGGCCTGGTCTTCTCTCGTTATTCACTGTTCATCCTCCTTTTATGCTCTCATAGCTCCTCCGTGAGATGCTCGTGCCGTTCTCTCACTGCCCGGCCCGGCCCTGCTAGCCACACCACACAAAATGTTGTCTTATTTTTTTAAGAAAATGAGAATAGAACTCACCAAACTTTCCATACTAGTCCAAGCTGATTAATGCTAACTCAACCAGAATGTTCTTTCTAATGAAGCTAATGGAAAATGGGTTGAGTTAGTTAAGAAGTCTGAAAATTTCAACATCCATTTTTCAGCTAAGCAGTAATGATACATTATTATATCACTACATTTGTTGCATTCAGTCCTTAGTTTCTTAGTGTCCTCTCAACATTTTTTGCACCAGTCGGCACTGTTTGTTATGGTTTTTTGTGCGCACACACCCAAAGAAAGCACACTGGACACAGAAAGCCACCTCTTACAGCACAGGAGTACTGAATTAAGCTTTCTTTCTGAATAATATCTCTCCCTTAATAATAGTCAAACAATGCAAAGAAAAGCATTCAATTGTCTTTAATAGCTTTAGTAATGATTCATTTTATTTAATTGCTACAAACATGTCTGCTAGAAAGACTAAAAAGTGATGTATGCAAGTTATAACGAATGTATACATCCTTCATTTAAAAGAAGACCATATGCTCATTTTTATTTCATTTTAAGGATGTCTGTATTGACAGGTTAATAGATGTTTTCTCCAGGAGTATATCATGGGTTTGGACATTTTAGAGAAATTCTAAATTAATGTTTTACAATTTAACTAAACCCATTCGATTTTAAAACTGGACTGAAACTAAAACAATTCAGATAACTAAATGGTATTTTAGTAAAAAAAAAAAAAAACTAAATAAAAATTAGCTGTCACTGATCCAAACTCTTTTTAAAGATGTTGTCTTCCTTCCTCTCCTGCTTGCTCAACGTGTCTCTGTTTTTTAGGGCCATACATAGTGTATATGTTAAGAGACATTGATATACTGGAGGACTGGACAGCCATCAAGAAGGTATTTATGATGAGTGATCAGCCCTTCAATCACAGTGAAACTGTGATGGATCTTGACTTTTATCTTTCTGTCGTTCAGGCAAAAACAGCACTGGTGCCTCTGAAGAAGAAAGCAGACAGTAAGTCAGTTATATAATGAGATTGTGTTCATTTAAGTACTTCGTTAAAGCTTCCCAGTTGGTCTCTGTCTTCCTCAGGCAGCTATACTATACTAGTAGGTCAAGGACCTCATGGTAGTCAAGTGAACTTCATTAAACATTGACAAAACTCATTAATAAAATCATTGTATTGAAGGAAATCACATGCAGGTCCTTGACTTGGGCGAAATGTATGTATCCAATGATTTCTTTCTCATGACTAGTTAGGTATAGATTTTGTTGTGTGAAATTGGAGACTTGGAGATCTTTCTCTCTCTAAAAATGAAACTATAATTCTGCATAATCATTCTCAATTTGTGTTTTTGTTTCTTTTGAAGACCTTAAAAAAAGTGTGTTGATGCGTGTTTTCATAAAATGGGGTATTTATCTGGTAAAAGACTTAATAGTAAACAGGCCTTCGGGGATACACACACACTCATTAAGCATGTTCTCCATTGCCATCCCTGTTGCTTCCATTAGCCCTGACCCTCACTCACAAGTTCTATCTGTCTGGCGTCTGATTAAGTTAGATTCAGACATTTGATTTATAGTGCCATCTCCCTTGTTCTGTCACTTCAGACTGATCGACTTAAAGTACTTTAGCATTAATGTCACATTTAGAGTCTTGTTCTATTTTTGTGAAAGAGAAATGGCTTGAAACTTAACATTTGATTCCACTCCTGTCTTTTTATTTCTCCCCTGATCTCACTCTTTCTCTCAGTCTCATCCCTCCATTCCTTTACTGTCCTTGTTGACTGAAATTACAACCAAATACAGCCCTGCCTGTAAGACCCAAATATAGAAAAAAATGAGCAAACATTTTTTTGACCTCCCAGATATTGTTTTAGGAGGCCTCTGATGTAGAAATGAAAGAGTTTTCTGATTTTTTACGTTTTAGTAAGTTTTTAGGAAAATGTTGGTAATTTGCAACATTGGCCATTGCTGGGAGCAGAATTTCTGTGTTTGTACTCACTTTGTCTGAACAGATATACAGAACATTTAAGCATTCATTTGCAGGGTTGATTGCTTACTTAGCCCCATAACAGTATATATCATGAGTAATAACCACACAACAATCATAGTTTTATGAATAAGCATTTAAATATGTGAATAATACATATGGGTCTTACATTGTAGTAGATAAACTGAAAGAATAGACAGGGTGGTAGACCATGTGGGTAGAAATCTAAGTATTGCCAGTATTATAATTTCAATGAAGTGATAATCAACATTTCACTACATTCAAACAATACTGTCTATTGCAGCCTATTATGCTCTCTACTTATCATACTAAAGGAACACATGCATCCCCCCAGAGCACTTACAGGTGCACATTCAAGACCATTCGCACCTGTCCCTGGACAATGCAACAGGCATCCCAAAAATTTCAGAACATTCAGAATCTGTTTTTCTATCTCCTAATGCTACTAACAGCTGCTTGGGCAACATTGAGAAAAAATGGCTCAGGATCATTTAGAAGTTAAAAAACAAACAAAAAAAAACTACAAAGATACAGGGAGTTTCAAATACTGCTATAGATGCTGAAGTTTCAAATATCCCATAACATTTTTTCATGTGTTTAATAATGGTCTAAGCTAAACTAAGTAAAACAATTAACAGAAAAACACATTTAGAGCTTAGTTACAATTAATCATGTAACACTACATTTCTACTACATTTATTTTTCAATTTGTGATCATTTGAAAAGTGCAGTGTCCTTATGTAATGTGTAAGGTGCACAGGGTATTTTGACTACCACTCTGACCTAATGGTGTACAATTACAGCATAGACATAACAAGCTATAAATCAAATTTGATGAAAGTTTTCCAAAATAACTATATATGTACATGTTCTAGACCAGGGGTCGGGAACCTATGGCTCGCGAGCCATATATGGCTCTTTTGATGGCTGCATATGGCTCTTTTGACGCCGCCGCCCGTCGACAGATACTTCCGCGTTCGGAGGACAGGCAGATCGCGCCGCCGCACCCGCGTTACTTCCGCGTTCGGAGGACAGGCAGATCGCGCCGCCGCACCCGCGTTACTTCCGCGTTCGGAGGACAGGCAGATCGCGCCGCCGCACCCGCGTTACTTCCGCGTTCGGAGGACAGGCAGATCGCGCCGCCGCACCCGCGTTACTTCCGCGTTCGGAGGACAGGCAGATCGCGCCGCCGCACCCGCGTTACTTCCGCGTTCGGAGGACAGAGACATCGCGCCGCACACCCCAACTCCCCCCCCCCCCCCCCCCCCCCCCCCCCCCCCCCCCCCGGTCGACAGATCGATCGCTTCGGACTATGGCTCTTCACAGCTTCATATTTAAAAAAAAAAGGGTATATGGCTCTCTCAGACAAAAAGGTTCCCGACCCCTGTTCTAGACATTGTAATAAACACCCAACAAAATATTTAAGCAATGTTACTTACTTTAATCCTGACAAATCCAGTCATGCAAAAAAAGGAGATGAGCTCAGCGAGAAGTTTGCAGGTAGAGTGAGTTCATAGCCAGATGACCGGACCTATAAACACTTCTTCTATCCAATAGGATTGTGAGGACAAACAATAGGACCCATTAACTATGTAAATGTGGTTTTGAGAGGAAAAAAACATTTGCAGGCATTTTTTTTTTTGTTAAAAGTGATGTTGTAAATTTGAATCCGAGGGTCTTACAGGGTTAATAGTACTGCCCTTGTCAAAAAGTATAAATGTACTATGCATAATATATAATTGTACTTAAGATAATATGAATTATATAAAAGACCAGTTAAGTGTACTTAAAGTGGGAACACTTTCATGACAAAGTAAAGTACATTATTAAAAAGTACACTTTGTAATAGTCAAATTAAAAGTTTTACTTTAAGTCATTGTTTTAATAATCTTCTGCCATGTTTTTGTAAGGCCCACCCAATCGGCCCAATAACGGTTTCCGATAAGCAGGTGAAGGATTACTGTGCGTTCAGTCTTTTCAGTGTGGCAAAGTAGTTTAATTCCAATTAAACTTTTATCTGACTCTATTTTATCATGACCTCTAATTTAGGCTGGTATGGCAATTGGTTATTGGTCAATTACATATGATAATTCATCTAGTAGAAACTTGATTATTCTATTTAACTCTTTACTCTTATTGCACAAGTTCATTCAGTTACCAATGTAGCTCAAGGTCTCGAGCCTGCCGTTCTTTTACACAGATCCCACGGTCACAAACTTGCAAGTACAATCATTAGTCAGAGGTTATGGCTAATGCTAATTAATAGGCTGCCCATGCTTGTCATTATTTCAATGGCAGTTCCATTTAGCCCCCTACATTAATCAGAGGTTATGGCTAGTACCATCAAATTTTTATCCAGTCCCCTATATTTATTAACCATATGACAGCTTGAATAAAGCTGAAACAGAAACCAGAGGTTATGGCCAGTACCGTTAAAAAATGCCGCCCCAATGCATGCTATTATCTCAATAGTGTTTTTGTCCAGCCCCCTATAGTAAATGCGATTATATAACAACTTAACAAAGCAGTTAGTCAGAAATCTAGAATCTCACCTGATATGCCCCATGTAATGTACTTAACACTGGACGCAGATTTGCAGTAACAGTGGATGCAAAGTAGTTAATAATTTCAGATTCAAATCTAAGAATTTATTATTAGTCAGGTAAATGTAACATGACAATTACATTATCAATTCAAGGATAATTGGTACAAAACATTGAGCGCTCAGAAATAGAGTAAAAGATGCATACCTGACCTTAGACACATTCACATTCTCAGGGAAAGCAAGAACTGATTAGAATATCAATGTTTACCTTTAATGCAGTCTAAGTCTGTTTGAATAACAGCATTTGCCAAATGCATAAATGTAAATATATAATGCAGAGTGTCTGACACACACAGCATTACGGGCTGATCTGACTTCAAATCACGCTGAGACTCTTGAAACATTTCTTTTAAATACTAAAGACCAAGACAAAACCTCTTTCAAATGGAAACATGAGCTAAGTAATAGTTTACACCTTACATTTCAGACAAGTCAAGTCACCTTCATTTATACAGCGCTTTTTACAATACAGATTGTTTCAAAGAAGCTTTACAGTGGTCACAGGAAGAGGAGCGATGGGGATGTTATGTTAATTTTGCAAGAAAGGGTTCACATTTTTATTTTTTAGAAACGCCCTTTGTTTACTTAGAGAGTAGCCCTTCCAGTATTTCCAGTCTTATACTTTAAATAAATGTACTTATTTTGATGTTGACTAACCTACTGGTACAAGTGTTTGATACTGATCATTTTAACTGTTGTGTGTTTAAACTATATATACTGTAAATGTAGAGTTGCTTCATCATTACACATTTGTAATTATACATGTTTAAATTCATGACATAAAAGTTTCAGTAGAAATGACGTTTTAGTTTACCATTGTCAGTACATTCGGCAGCATACTTTAACCATATTTCAAAGACTAGAAGGAAAAAGGGAAATTACAAATAAAGATAATAATTGCATTTACAGTTTTTCTCACTTGTTAACACACAATTAATTAATTAATTACACACACTATAACTGATTCAATTGGTAGTAATTTTTCAGTATTTATTAATTACTGTAATTTGTAACTATAATACAGTTTAATTTCATTTAACATGCACTTAACTTTCTGAAAAAAATACATTTAATTTGTACTTACCGGGAAGTGTGTTCGTTTAACATGCATTTCCATAAAATGTACTCTTTAAAAAAATACTCATGTACTTCTTCATAAGGGCATATACATCTAATGACTCGTTAAACTTAAAACAATCTAGACGATCACAAGATGTTTGATATATATAGTTTTCTCCTCTGTGTACAAAAATGGAAACTGATTAACAAAGTCTGTCTCTCATCTCTTGTTGTCACAGCTAGACTCAGATTTAGTTGGAAGAGATGCCTTTTATCGCTTCTCTTGCACGCTTTGGAAGAGATCATGTTACGTCTGTGAAGCAATTTAATGCTAGACATTTCTAGACAGCCATTTATAGTGAAATGTCTAAACTTAAGAGACTTGGAGCATTACGAACTATTAAAGTGTAACATTTTGAAGGTGGTGAGCGTGTCTGTTTGTCTCTCAGACAGGCAGGTGTCCGTGCGATGTGAAGATGGTGCTCTCTTCTATGATGGAGAGAGATTCTCCAAAGGCAGCAGTGTCGTTTTAGAAGTCAATGACAACAGCCCAGCACAGTCAGTAGAGCATAAGACACAAGGCTGCATCTGTCTTAGCTTTGGCTTTGTTTGCAAAAATATTTCAATTGAAATGGTCTCCCTGTTTTCTTGTGTGTTTCTCTTAGGGTCGTAATAACAGGGATCAGCGCAGGAGAGGTCTGGTTCAAGCGCACAGATGGTACCAAAACCAAAATCTATGTCTCCCAACTTCAGAAAGGCAAACATGCCATACGAAAAGCTTAAAGAAGATAAAGGTTACGCTCAGAGAGTGTGTGAATCTTCCCTTTAATAATTACCAAATAACACACAAATTTACCAACACCTTTAGAAATGCTTATGAAATCCAAACTAATGCTGTGCACTGGTGTTGATCAGACCAGAGAATGTTTATTATGTGTCGTGACTTATGATCTCAGATCAGTTTTGGCCTTTCAAATATTTCATAATAAATACAATAATGAAGCGGATCTGCTCCCGGATCAGCACTGGTCACGTCAAGTAGGCCATTTCTGATGCAGCTGATGTTTATTAATTAATACAAACTACAAACCTGTTGACCAAATGCTAATAGACCATATGAAGCCCTACTCTACCATAATTCTTTTGAGTTCCTCACACTGAATACATTCATAATGCCGACCGTATAACCTGATACACGTTCAGATAATTATGGGTTTGTTTGTTCGTCTATCTATGCCATTTAAAATGATTGTAAAATTCCATTTCATGCTCACTAAAATCACCACTGGGGCGAAAAAAAAGACTGCACTCACACATCAAATCTTTTCTATCTAAAACCGCTTCTTTAAACTGATCTTGGATCTTTTTTAATAGCGAATGATTTGCATTTTAGAAGGAAGCAAGATCAGGTCTCGGTGAAGAGCGCTGTCTGTACCCAGAACACAAGAAAACACAATCAAACACTTTCGACTGCACTCAGAAAAACAAGAGATGTAACAGATTTTTTTCCAGTACATTTCGAAAGACTGTTGTTGTAATACATCATATTTATAGACATCTGTAAAAATCTAAAACAGAGGGTGCTTTTTAAGACTTATTTATGAAGTGTTGGAGATAACCATGTATTTATAACAAGAAGCATTATTAAAATCTAAACTTTTATTACATTTGTTGTTTAATGACTCGTTAATTGTAACATTTTACAGAACTGTCAGAGGCTGAATTTGTTTATTTGATTTATTTTGTACCGCGTGTGCCCTCTAGGGGATGCTGTGGTGTCACGGCATTTTCATTAGTGCTAAATGAGCTAAATATTTAGCTTTTAGCCACTAGATGGGACGAACACCTAACGCACTGAAGGGAAAACTAATTATGTATAAGCGGGGATAGAAAACTTGATAAGTTCCAAATGAAATTATACATTTGAAAATTAAAATCTCAAGTCCTGGCATCATCCAAGTAAAGACTCTTCTGCTTTCAATCATTGAGTACCATGGTTGAGGTTTAAAGAATGAATGATTCAAGAGTGTCTGAGTGATTCGTGATTTGTAGAGATTGAAGAGTTGAAGCTCGTTAGGAAGCAACATTAAAAGAGTTGCATGAAAATAGGTTGGTCTGAACCATAAATACACTATAAGTGACCTACAAAACACACACTTTATTTAGGTAATAAATAAAGCCTGATTATATTCCCAATATAGCACAAAGCTTATTAGGAACAGTTTTCCCTTTGTTTGTTTTTTTGTTGATTAAAATATCTTCTAAAAGAAATTAATTAAGAGTCATACTTGCACTTGAAGATATAGCTGTTATGTATATATAAAAGTGGTCTAAGGAGAGATAAAACACAAACCGGCAACAATGGCTATCCCAAGCCAACTGGGTCTACTGTGGCCAGTGTTGCCAGATTGGACTGGTGATTTCCAGCCCAACTACAACATAAAACCCGCCCATTTAAGAAAATACCAGCCCATGACCAAGATTGGGGGGGGGGGGGGGGGGGGGGGGGCAGCTTATTTTAATGGAATTTATATGTATTTATATATGAAATTTGGGCAGGTTTTTCATCAAAAACCAGCCCAATTTTTATCAACCAGCCCAATGTTTTTTTTTCAGGTCGGACGTGACCTGCCCAATCTGGCAACACTGACTGTGGCACAAGTCACACACAATTGTATTGATGGTTATGGGAGGAATTTGTCACAACACACTGTTTCACACTCTTCTGCAAAACTGAACACCAATCAGAGTGCCTATGATGTGTCCACCATCAAAAGCATTGGCAATTGGCAAACAGCAGAACTGGACCTCAGAGTAGCAGGACCTCTGACCCAGGGTTCATATGACCATTAAATAAAACTAGGAAATCATTAGATTTTAAAATAGAAAATTCCAGGCCTGGAAAATTCATGGAAATTAGTTTCAAAATATTATAGCCTAATAGAACACATGTTGTTTCAATGTGATAATATAACAAAAAAATTTAAAATTCATTTTACCCTTCAGATTTAGTTTTGCAGCATCATAACCAATCACAGGCGTTTCTGCTGAGTTTATAAATATAATAGCCAATCAGAGGCGGTCAGAGTTTTGTCCAGTGCAAGCGTTCTCAGACTGAATTCTGACTGAATCTCTGCTGTTACTTTAACAGCAGTGTTTGTGAGAGAGACCCAAGTTTCAAAATGAAGAGAAAGTAACAAAATGAAGCCCCTTGAAATCAATTACAAGGGACCATTAATGGAAAAGTTCATTTCTGACCCTGCATGGGGTCAGACAATTGCAGTTTGTACTATGTTCTGGGTAATGGTAAATAGGAAGCAAAACTGCTTTAAAATCTTCTTAGTTACCAAATTTTGAATTCCAAAAGTTTATCTCTGGCACATTGTAAAGTTCCTGTCAGTGTTACTGGATGCTTTTATTTACTTCACATTGTTGCCTGATGTATGTTAATCTGTTGCTACACAGTGGAGTTCTCTGGTTCAGACAGTATTTCATCTAACCATATTACTGCTGAGTCTGTGTTAAATAAATATTAATTTTGTAATAAACCACATATCTTGTCATTAATTAGTTTAGAAATTAGAAATTTGACCATGGATTTTTATTCTTATTTTCCATGTGTACAATATTTGCCTCAAAAGTCATAGTAAATACATGGAACTACAATCCCTCGCCACTTCACGGTTCAAGTTTCACGGCTTCAGTTCATCACGGATTAAAAAACAAAATTCCTCGGAAAATAAAAATCCAAAAATACCGCCATATCGGCAGCCGTATTGCGGAAAGCAGCGTTGCTTCATTGTGATGCGAGAGAAACGGTTTCCCAGGATGCCAGACAAAGAGAGAAACTCTCTCAGAGGCTTTGTACACACCCACGGGCACTCAGACAAGCACGTGATTGGTTCCCGGCGCGAGATCGATGAATGAGAGCACGAGTGGAGTGGGAGCCTCTTCGCCTCAGAAGCAAATGTTGACGATCCAGCACAAATATCTGACAATGAGGCGCTTCCCGAACTGATTTAAAGGCCTCATTATACCAGTGCAGTAACACCATCATCATCATCGTCATCATCATCACATTCATCGAACCGCACAGGTCTGTCATTGTCGTCATTACTGGAGTCAAGTCTCAAGATACTACTGTCATTGATGAGTGTAGAGCACCATAATACGTATCGTATGAGAGAGAGAGAGTAAATGTATAATATTAAGGTTTTATAATTAAATAGATTTACATATCTGGAGGGGGGGGGGGGGGGGGGGGGTTTCCGGTCACAATTAACTTCGATAAACGAGGGATCACTCGTTATTGGTAGAAATGTGCTGCTGGTTTGATGAGTCCTATTTTCTCTTTTACATCACATGGATTCTCATGCATGTGTGCTCTGTTTATCTGGGGAGGTGACGGCACCAGGATGCACTGTGGGACAACGACAAGCCATGAAGGACCTGAAGCTAACACCATTGTGTTGACACAGTTACACACTTGCTTTCTGGCACATGACCCGTTTCATTCCTGAGCAAGACAAGAAAGGCAAACAATCTTCAATACAATTTGTCTCTTTGTTGATCCTCCAACGTTTTTTGTTTTTGTGTTTTTTAGCCGATTTACATGTTCTGAGCTCCCCATTATTCATATGAGCGCTGGGGTGGAGAGGCAGATCAGAACGTACAGAGACACTCCAGTGAGCGGAGTGGAGGAGAGCAGGCATGACGGAGTGAAAACAAAGCCTGGGTGACGGTACCGGACGTGGGCAGCATCCCGTTAAAAACACTCGAGTCAATCAGAGTCTGTGTTTATTAGCACTCCTTTCTCTTTCGCTCTGTTTGTTTTCTATCCTCCACAGTTTTCATCTCACTCCTTCACTCTTATTTGAACATTTTCTGTTCATCCATTCTGTTCTCACCATGTGTTTTTCTTTCCCAGTTTATTTGGCTGCACTAAATATCCTGCTGTAAAGACTTAAATCGGCAAACTTGGTTTATACTGCTTTGGGGAAAGTATTGTAAGGCCCGCTCAATCGGCCCAACGACAGTTTCCGAGGAGCAGGTGAATGATCACTGCGTGTTTGGTCTTTTCAGTGGGGCAAACTCCCATTTGTTCTCTATCTGACTCCATTTTAATTATGCCCACAAATTTAGCTTAGAATGCCGATTGGTTGTCGTCATTTATATGGTAATTTGGCTGGTAGATATTTGAGTACTTTATCAAACTCTGTGCTCTTATTGCACTCGTTCATTCGGGTCTCAGTGTCGCTTAGAGTCTCACGTCGGCTGTTCTTTTACGTGGATCTCACAGTCACAAATCCGTCACTGGACAAAGGTAATTGACTTATAGTGTTTAGAGGGCCGCTGCCATGCTTGCACTGTCTAAGAGTATTCTATTTAGTCCCTATAGATATTAAATTAATTAATTACAGTGACACTATCTCTAGTCAGAGGTCACGACCAATGCTATAAGCTGACCTATATTACTTTCTCTGATAGTAGCTTTGGTTTAGTCATGCCATGTTTTTCCACGTCCAGTTAGCTAGAATAATATAAACAGGCTCATCGTGTTTAGGTTGATCGATCAACATTTTGTTGCCCTAAACAGAAATTTCTTTTATTAGCCTTTATGCTCCAAGTACACTTGAAGCAGTGCCAAGCGTTAGCCAGAAGTCTAAAATATCCGCTGATGTGTCCAATGCTCCACAAACTGAACTTTAGTCCGTTACTAACTTGACGCGACTTTACGGTAACAAAGGATGCAACACAATCTACTGGAGCTGATAATAGTCAGAATAAAATCAAATGTTACAATTTATTATTAGTCAGGTAAATGTAATAATAAAATTGTAAAGATAATCAATACATAACATCGAATGCTCAGAAATAGAGTAAAAGATGCATACCTGAAAATAGAAAAATACATAATGCAGAGAGTCTAAAAACACTCAACATTACGAGCTGATCTGACTACAAATTTTCCTGGAAAAATACATAATGCAGTCTGTGAGACACTCAACATTACGGGTTGATCTGGCTACCAGTCACCCTGAGACTCTTGAAACATTTCTTTAAATACCCAGACCAGGAGAGAAACCTCTTTCAAATGTTAACATGAGCTAACAATGGACATTTGGTTACTGAACAGAAGGTAATTAGCTTGTAAGACGCTCACAAGAGAGAGGAGAGAGGACACCCCACCCACTACAACAAGCCAAACATCTCTAAACTTTTCAACCTTTAAGATCTTTTTGTTTGCTTCTATGGGAATAAGACCTTTGTACCAGTCACACTCAGACATTTTAAATGATAACAAACATGTATAGTCACTTATGGCACACACAATTAAGGTTGCATGGATTTTGGGTGAGAGGGGGAGAAGAGGTGGAAAAGAGAGAAATGTGAAAGTGAGAGTGAGTTGTTTGCTGACCAGTGGGATGTGTCTCGAGAATAGTGTGGTGTGATGAGTCTCAGGCAATCTTGTCGGTTTCCCAGGGTGCCAGACAAAGAGAGAAACTCTCTCAGAGGCTTTGTACACACCCACGGCACTCAGACAAGACACGTGATTGGTTCCCGGCACGAGCTCGACGAATGAGAGCACGAGTGGAGTGGGAGCCTCTTCGCCTCTCTCAAAAGCAAACGCTGACGATCCAGCACCGATATCTGACGATGAGGCGCTTCCCAAACTGATTTAAAGGCCTCATTATACCAGTGCAGTAACACCATCATCATCATCGTCATCATCATCACATTCATCGAACCGCACAGGTCTGTCATTGTCGTTATTACTGGAGTCAAGTCTCAAGATACTACTGTCATTGATGAGTGTAGAGCACCATAATACGTGTCGTATGAGAGAGAGAGTAAATGTATAATATTAAGATTTTGTAATTAAATATATTTAGTTAAAATATATATAAAGTATAAATATACATATTTTAAACATTCTGGTACCTACACACACATATACAGACATTCCTAGGGGGGCAAATCCTTCTTCACGGAATTTTACCTATCGCGGGGGGTTAATCGGGTCCCTATTAAACGCAATAAATGAGGGATCACTGTATAGAAGGTATTGTCTGTTGCTGTAAGCATTTTATTTTGTGTGCCTTTACTACCTGACAGATATAACTGGTGTCCTAGAAAATCATAACTGTAACAGTTATGGTTCAACCGAAAATGAAAAATCTGTCATAATTTACTCAACCACATGTCATTCCATATGGTTTTACTTTCCATTTATTTTATTGTTTGGACCACAATGAAAGTTGCAATGAAAGTTAATGGGGTTCAATACTGTTTTGCCTTTCATTGTATGAGCAGAAACCGATGAAATATTCTTCAAAATGTCTTTATGATGGAGAGAAGGTGCAGCAGTCTTCCATCACTGTTTTTTATTGTGTTCATAAAGTTTTTATGTTTTTGTATTTAATGTAGTCCATTGTTTATAGAGAGGAGTTGATACTGGTTTTAGTATCTAGCACAGGGGTGTCCAATCCTGATCTTACAAAACTACCAACTATTAAAGGTCTTACTAGGCATACTAAAAACTTCCAGACAGGTGTGTTGAGGTAAGTTAGAGCTAAACTCTGCAGGACAGTGGCCCTCCAGGAGCAAGATTGGACACTGTTCTAGTTTTTAGACAGTTTTCATTAATAGCCTCTGTTTTATTCAGGTTTTCTATTTTCTATTGGCACATTTTGAAAGCCAATTTTAATAGACATCAACTGATATTTGTTAACAGAGTTCAGGATGATCACACCAAATACACATGCTCTTTACTTGATTTTATATAACTTTGAACTCTTGAAATAGACAGACTTCAATTACCTGGTGTGATTCTTCTTGTTACCACTTCTATCACAGTCTTTTGTAGGTTCTGCATGATGGTTTTGTAAATACTGACTCGATTTTCCCTTTACAGTTAAGCTTGTTAGGAAGCCTGGTGAGGACACCAGCCACCAGCATCCAAAAGACAACACATGCTGGTGACCAGATATGCTGGTCTTTTAAACTGAGTTAATGAAATTAGCTGCAGGCCTCCTTTTCTCATTAACATATCCAGTTCTGTGACCTCCTCTTCTCTCTGATAGCTCTGGCTGTGCTAAATATCATGTCACTAGAGATGCTCTTCCTCCCTCTCTCTCGATTTCTCAGCACTTCCTCCCTTTGCACACTCTCCATCTTGCCAAGCTGCAGACGCAGCGCTATTATCCCAGCTTGTGGGTGTGAAGAGTAGGAGACAGACAAAGAGAGAGAGAGGGGGGGGGGGAAGAAAGAGAGAGAAAGAGAGGGAAAGAGCTGTATTTGAGAAAGATGTAAAGAGAGAAACCTAGTGAACTGTACTCAAAAACCTACTGAGCTGCTTACATTAGCAGCAAGCTTCCAAGACAGCAAGTTATATGAACTAGAAGACTGTAATAGCACGCAGGTGTTATCCTAAATTGTTATTTCTGTGATCTGTAGGTCTGTACATGATATTAAATGTGCATACATGCAAAGTGTATGGGAGACTCCGAAAAAAAGTAGGCACAAAGTACCCAGATGACAGTCTCATTGTATATACTGAATAGTCTAAATCCATTTGAGGGTGTTACAGGTAAACTATTTAATTATAATTTATTGAGTGCGACAGAACGCGTCTTGATTGAATGAGAGAGAAAGAGACAAGCATACAGATTGGAGCATTATGATCCAGCTGAGATAGAGATAGGGAGAAGTGTACTCTCTAATCCAGGCAGGTGTTGAAGTAGCGTGTGTTCGTCATAGACAGTATGTCCCAGTTGGCCAAGGCAGCAGAAGTAAATCATGAGTCAAAAACATGCTTGCAAAGGTCAGTTTTTTTCTCCGTTTCTTTTCATTCCAACTCACTCTCATAAACCTCCCCTTGTATAAGAAACTCAAGCATTTCATCAGAGGATCTCAAATGCACCTGTTTAATTGGAATATTTTGTCAAATGTTGCGTTGACAACCGAATCAGGGTCATTCTCAGGAAATGTAAAGTGGGTACGGAAAGTATTCCGATGCCTTAAATTTTTCACTCTTTGTTATATTGCAGCCATTTGCTAAAATCATTTAAGTTCATTTTTCCCTCATTAATGTACACACAGCACCCCATATTGACAGAAAAACACAGAATTTGTTTCAGGTTTTCCTTTTTAATAAATCTGCAAAAATGTCAATAATTCAGTGTTTTTCTGTCAATATAGGGTGGAGTGTGTACTTTAATAAATGAAATTAAATGATTTTAGTAAATTGCTGCAATATAACAAAGACTGAAAAATGTAAGGGGGTCTGAATACTTTCTGTACCCACTGTATTTATTATAAATCAGTATATACATTTATTGTAATCAGTTTAGTTATACCTTAACACAGGAATTCTATTGTTCAATTTTGTAAATTAATTATAATTAGGCATTATTATTTAATATTTGATACGCATGTGCATACGTATTTGTGTGATTGTGTGTGTAAAATCATTAGTATGCACTGTGCAGTGTGAGTGTGCTTGTGTGTGAAATTGTTTGTGTGTAGTACAAAAGCCCTAACAAAGCAGAGATGACAGTAATTAACTAAATGAGATGAAACTTTACCTGAGGGTAGAGAAAGAGAGAGGTTACCTCGTCCGAGCAGCCTGTCAAAGAGTGTGATATACTATACTACAGTATACTTATTAACTCAGGCACACATACATTGCCACACAGATGCACATCTGTTATTATCATCCTCCAGTGACTGTCCTTGAGTAGGAGCAGGAGTTTATCTTTAAATGACAGCTGGGAAAATCTCTTTTTCTCTATACCAGTCTTTCTATTTTACGCTTCCATCTTCATTCAGTATTTATTGTCTTCTAATCTAACCCATATATGTTGTGTGACTCATTCATCAAATATGCAAATTATAGAGCACTGCGTTCACATTTCACGTAGAAATATATCGTCGGATGACACCAGCAAATTGCTCAGAGTTTTCAAACACGCATACACCTGTGAGTCTCGAACACACAAGCTCACAGCTCACAGCTAATCCCCCGTAATAACATAAACTCACACACATTGCCACAAAGCAACACCTGAAATAAGAATCAGAGCCTCAAGCTCTCATTGGCAATCCAAGCATCCATGTTGAGTCTCGGGGGAAGCACACTGCCAAAGAATGAGCAAAAGAGAGGGAGAGAGAGAGAGAGAGAGAGAGAGAGAGAGAGAGAGAGAGAGAGAGAGATTGTGGACACGAGGGCTGTCAGGCTGTCCAAGCCCAGCTAGACAAACCAGACTCCCTTTGGATATGTCAAATTCCACCTCATGTTTTAGGTATATTAATGGATATAGGTGTACAGCTTTTTTGTAGTTCAAACAGTAGACAGGGACACTTGCAACTCCAAGGTCATGGGTTTGACCCCCAGGGCAAGCAAGAACTGATTAGAATGTTAAGGTGTGCCTTGAATGCAATGTAAGTCACTTTGGATAAAAGCGTCAGCCATATGCATAAATGTAAACTATAGATACCATTCCACTTTATTCAGGGAGTGGTACATATTTGCTTCTTGTATTATTAGTTATACAAAATTATATTTCCCCTTATAGATAGATAAACAGTAGCCATACATAGACATAGATAAAGACAGATGGACAGATAGATAGATGATAGACAGATTACCATACATAGACACACAGAAATACAGACAGGAAGACAGACAGACATCAGTCGGTCACGTTCAACATTGCGTCAGAACTGAACTGATGATTTGGGATCTTGCCTGAGAGCCCACTCATCTTCGTGTGTAAACTAAATGATACAATTTATTGTTGGATTCAATAATAATAAGAATAATACATTATCCAAATGATTGGCATGCAAGACTTGCATCGTGAGTTCCAAGTCAAATCAAGTCACCTTTATTTATATAGGTTTTTTTTTTTTACAATAGAGATTGTTTCAGAGCAGCTCTACAGAGATAACAGTAAAACAGTTTGTTTTGGCTGTACAGCAGCTCTAGAAGAGCAGGCCAATCAATAACATGGATGAATATTAAGTGTCGCCGACTGAGCAAGCCAAAGACGACAACTGGGGGACCAGTTCTCCTCTAGCCAACAAACAAACTGCATGATTATGATATAGACAGCTTTTCTGGTCATAAGTTAGATTGAGATCGCAACACTCAAAATATATATTATCTAGTTCCTTCTGGTTGGAGATCGGATTCATGAGGCCTTCACAGGGGAGGGTCTATTAGAGTCATGGTCACTGCTGACACTTCAGGGATGTGCTGAGGTTGTGTCAAGATGCAGGTCCTTCATCTGATCTGGATACAGCCCTAATATAGCGTAGATGCCATTCTTCTTATGATTGTAACAAGTACATCAGGTGTTATGGGAAGTGTTCCTCATTGTGTCTGGCTAAATTAAGCATCCTAATAATCATTTTACATGACTTGAAGTATAAAAAATTCCATTATGAAAGTGTTATGCATGCCAGGTCTTCCAAAAGAAAAGTGTTTCCAGTGAAAATTTAAATGGAAGGACTTGATTGTGATTCAAAATAAATCACCTATTTAAGATTAAATTCTCAGTGCATATTATAAGGCATGAACTTACTACAGTACCTCTCTCACACTGTGACTGACTTGCAATGATGTCATACTAATATGAGGAAATGAAGAATCTAAATATGATAATGACTTCCTAGCTACTGATTAATTAATTAATTAATTACAGAGTAAACAACTCATGAACTCGGACATTATCATTGTCTTGTTCAACTCAAAATGAACTTATAAAGAATCTAAAATGCTTGGAATTAATGATCGCAGTGAGCACTCACTTCAGTTAAAATAATGCTGTAGCTCCTTTAATGACAACAGCTGCTATGTGTTTAAAGAGGATTTAATGACTAATGGAGAAGAAAAGTGACTATTAATAATAATAGCAGACCACCGGGAGTCAAATTATTAAATGAAAATATGGGCAGGAGCTAGTTGTGAAGGCTCAAATCAAGTTCACTTTAAAATACAATTTCAGTCCATATTCCTATTCATTTATTTATAAAAACATGTCAGGTTGACATTGCAAAGAAGAAGAAAAAAATATTCTTTCAAAGTTTTGAATGAAAAAAATCTACAGATTGTCTCTCATGTAAATTACAAGTACACATTTGTACACCCCCACACACAGCACACACACATTCACGCTGTGATATTAAAACACTGCTGAGCTGACCAGACAGTATTTAACCGAATGAATGTTTGTTTAACGGATGGATAAAGTCTGTATGTATGTATGTATGTGTGTATGTGTGTATGTGTGAGTGTGTGTGTGTTTGTGTGTATGAGTCAGAGAGAAGATTCTGTGGTGTTTAGGGAAAGCGAGTACACGTGCTCTTTACAGGGGGCTACAGCATTTCCACACACCAGCATGGAGGCGGTGACAGTAAAATAAGCATCAGTGACTCATAAAAGGCCTCCCTTCTCCGTCGTTTTCCCCTTCTCTCTTTTTCAGTGTTGTTATAAAAAGATCTGTGTGTTTGACATCCAGGGGCTACCAAATGTTGAAGCAGTTCACTCACAAGAAGTTTGGTTTACCTTTCAGTAGGGGACTGGAAATAGTAAAAAAACAAACCAAAAAAAAAAAAAAACCCCCGAGGGAAGCAATTCCCTCATTCCGTTCACCTCACCTCACCTCAACTCACCTTGCCTCTCTCTCTCTCTCTCTCTTTCTGTCCCCTACTCCTCCCCCCTGTCGTGCCAGTGCGAGTGGGGCAGTTGACACAAACACAGAATGACAGAACATTCCTGGAGATGAAAGGGCACCGTGAGAACCTCAGGACCCACCACTGAGATAACACACACACACTCAGATGTGACTGCACGCACATACACCGACAGACACACTTACCTGTCATCTGCACAACGCACTCTCTGACACACACACCCAGACCACCTGTCCTCACGACTACACAGCCTCGGGGATGAATTCACCAAGATAAAAAAGAGAGAGAAAGATGAAAAAAGACAAACGAGAAGGGCGATTAGAAACAAGAGCAGCAGTGTGGACACAGCAAGAGAAAGAAAATGATGAAATACAACAAAATCCCAGTACATGGGTGTTAAGAATAACTGAAAAGATTAAAGGAGTTCACCCAAAACTGATCATTTACTTGCCCTCGTATTGTTTCCAAAACCCGTATGAGAATCCTTCTTTCGTGGAACACAAAAGGAGGATTCTGAAGAATTGTACTAATCATCCCCTGCTGCAGTTACAATGAAATGGGACGGTTTTAAAAAGAAAGAATGCAAAAGCATACAAAAGCTGCAATACTTCGATCTCACATAAATCCAGCTTTTCAACCATTTGTGTCATTTATTAAAGGGAACCTATTATGACCATTTTCACAAGATGTAATATAATAATAACAATATAGTAATTCATTATATAGCACATTTATATAGCGCTTTATCATAGACACTCAAAGCGCTTTACATGGAAGAGGGAATCTCCTCATCTGCCACTAGGGTGCAGCATCCATCTGGATGATGCGACGGCAGCCATATTGCACCATAACGCTCACCACACATCAGCTTATTGGTGGAGAGGAGACAGAGAGTGATGAAGCCAATCAGAGAATGGGGATGATTAGGAAGCCATGATGGACAAATTTGGTCAGGATGTCTGGGTTACACCTCTACTCTTTATGAAGGACATCCTGGGATTTTTAATGACCACAGAGAGTCAGGACCTCGGTTTAACGTCTCACCTGAAGGACGGTGCTTGTTGCAGTACAGTAAGTCTAGGGTGTCCCCAAAATGTCTCTGTGGCTAAGCCATTAGGCATTCTGTTGCCAGTCGATGTGGGAGGGGCCTGTTCCAATATGGTGTCACACTGTAGCACATTTTGAGATACAGTTTTAGATTTATAGGCAAAATAACAAAATGAATGGATGTATTTTGATGACAGAAGGGTGGTTGTGCACCACACTGCAGGCACATAAATATTATTTTTTATAATAGGCCCCCTTAAGTTAATTTACATGCGATTATTCTTCTTCTAAAATGTTCTGCAGACCCCATTTTGTTACATTAAAATATCCCGTCCTTCCATCAATCCATCACTGTATTGACATACAGTCTCTTTACCAGTAAAATCCTTCATAATCCTGCATTTACATTTTTGTCATGCATTCAAATATACATTTTCCTCAGTATTTCACTTGGTCGTTCCTTTTATCAGGTTTATTCAGTGTCTTCTCAATGCTCATACATCAAAGTTTTCCACATTTTTTTGAGCAAACATGTGGTGGTTTATTTTCTTCAGTATTGTTTTCTCATCTCCACGCCAGCCATGTTGCTTTATGTATGTCAATGTTTCTGAAGATCAGTGCTAAGGAATAAAATATATGTTTGCCTGAATGCAAACTTGTGTGTATGCATAAAGATGGAAAAGAGGCTGCAATATGTAATTTTCCTGTATACGATACATACAAATCACACTGCAGGCTGAGAGACAGTATGTCAACGAAACGAAAGCCACTGGAAAAGGAAAGAGAAGAATAATGAGAGGGAGTCTGGGAGAGGACAGGCTGCCTCAGACAATGAGGAAAGGTAAAGAGAACTTAACCTTTTAAGGGAAGGAAAAGAAAAACCGTCCATCTCTTCTTTCTGGATAGATGAAGGGAAGTGTCAGAGCAAGACAGAGCGGGACCTGCGGGCGAGATCTGTTTTCCAGGTCCTTTAATCCAGCTCTCCTCTCACCTCTGCTCTGTTCTCTCTCTGTCTTTGAAAAGCCTGCGGCTCTCCATCATTTTCCCTGCTCTGGATATTGTTGCCAAACAAGATGGAGGAGCACAAGGAAAGAGGAGAACGCAAGAGATGTGGGGGGGGGGGGATGGAGAGTGCTGGAGAGTTTAATGAGAGAGAGAACGGCCCAGGAGGATTTCATCCTTGGTTGACCTCAAAGACATCTATAATAATAACTGGAGAAAGTCATCTTTTTGATTTTTTTTCTTCTTTTGGACCAGATGGTGTAGTTATGACATGTACCAGCAGAGGCTAACAGGGCTATTACTAACCTTTTAAAGGCAAAAGAAAAATACTGCACTGCTACAGTAAAACCTGTTATTTAGTAAGTTCCTTTACTTACCCTAACCTAACCCATACAGTCAAAAACAGTAATAGATCTCACAAGGCATTTTTTTTGTAATTTTAAAGACTTTTAAAGTACAGTTTTTAGACATGAAAAAGCACTCCTAAAAGTCCTTTACAGTGAACAAAAGGTAAACTGACAACTGACAATTGCCTGTGTGATTGGTATTTTAATTAAATAAATATGCTTCTTCTTAGTAGTTTAAAATTAGCTATGTACAGGTACATTATGCTACATAATATGTTTAATTAATGTTATTCGATATTTGACACTGTGCACCTTCAGTGCCACTCCTGGAACTGGAACAGTGGAACTATTAATATTTCAGTCTACTAAAATCTGTAATATTAATAGTATATACCAGAGGTCTGCAACCTTTAAAATCAAAAGAGCCACTTTGGCCTCTTTACAACCGAATAAAATTCACGGGAGCCACAAAACCTATGTGATCCCTAAAATTTAAATAACACTGCATATAAAGGTTTAAATCCAGACTGCAATACATAAAATAACTAAAGTGTATATCCTCTTCATTATTTGTCTTGTTTCCAAAAATCACAGTCCAAGATACACAAGCACATTCATTGCCCTCTGCCCAGTTAAACCCAGACACTTTACACAATTATAATTTTGCCCTGTCTGCCTATGAACAAAACATTTGATTTACATAAATTTGATAGTCCCATACATTTTAAGACAATACATTTATTACAGTTATGTTAATACAATCATTATATAGCCAAGAAAATACACATTTTATATACACACACACACACACACACACACACACACACACACACACACACACACACACACACACACACACACACACACACACACACACACACACACACACACACACACACACACACACACACACACACACACACACACACACACACACACACACACACACACACACACACACACACACACACACACACACACACACACACACACACACACACACACACACACACTCTTTGGTCACTAGATGGTTTCGTGAGAAAATGAGGCTTCGAGAAATGAACCCTTTTGTGAACCATTTGGCTGAAAAGGTTAAATGCTTCATGAGGCTTCATCTCGCCATCACTATCAGAAAGGCAGGCAGACAGATTCAGGTACGGTAATCCAGGCGAGTAGTCAAGACAGGTAGATATCAATCACAAACGTTAATCCAGGCACAGGTCGGGGCAGGCAGAACAGAATCAATAACGGGTCACAGGCAGAAACAGTAACAGGTAATCAGGACAGGAATAAACGCTCAGACTGATAACCAGGGCTAATCAAGACTTCGCAGTGTGTGTGTGTGGGTGGGTGAAGGAGTCTTTTATAGTTCATATGATGGAAAACAGCTGGTGTAACAAACAGTCATAATGGTGTCCAGCTGGTGTGTGTAATCAGTCCAATGTGTGGGTTGCTGGGAAATGTATTGTAATTATTAGATTAGATTCAAGTTTATTGTCATTACACATGTACAAGTACAGTATAACGAAATTACGTTATATATTTTTAATATATATTTATATATATTTAACTGTAAATTTAACTGCAGTGCCGTAACACCTAAAATGCCCCTTTGGGGTTTTAAGGTGTCTTTGTTACAGCGTAACTATACATTTAAACACTTGGTAATATTAATTAATCAATGTACTTACTATATGGTTAGGGACAGGTTTTGGTTTAGTTGTATGTAATTGAGCATCATTTACTGTTATTACTACAGGAAGTACGTCACATGTGTAACAAGGATTAAGGGATACTGCCATTTTTAACATACATTTTCAGTTTTTTTCGTATTATTTTTTCAGTGAAGCGGAAGATTCAAGAGTATATGGAATTTATGCATCAACGTAGTGAAAGACGTCTACTAAAAATGTCTACTACTGTTAAAGTCGGAACATGTGTCACTGAGACAAGCATTTCGCTAGATGTTGTTGTTATACTGTTAAAGCCCTTTCACATGACCAACATCAGGTGCTCAAGTTCAGCTTTGACCTCCACATGAAAAGTTTTGCGTATAGCATAATGGAAGGATTTCATAAACTTGCTATATAGCAAGAGTTCAGTAAACTATAAAGTTTGCAGATGAAAGCAGTAACGTCTTTGCGATAAGTCATTGCAATTGCTTGAATACATGGCAGCAAGGACATCTGTTTTCTCTAAATGTATCTGTACTGTAATGTTGTGTTGTACGACTTTGGAATCAATCTACATTTTCCATTTTGCTTCGATAATCCTGCAAACACCACCCACATTTTGCAAACTGTCCGGAAAATATGCAATGAACTTAGACCTCTGCCAGAAGTGACACTGTATAACATGATGTTTTGCTCCAGTTAACATTGGCGAATGTGGACAAGTCGTGTGAAAGAGCCTTTCACTTTTCAGAGCTTTTTATAGTGACATGTGCAATACTGTTATTAGCAAGTCATGCTGTAACTACTTGATATATACATTAATTTGCTTTATATACTACAGTGGAGTTCAGTTATGTTGACGGCCTCAGGGGTTTCAAAAAAGCATTGAGATAACCGATGGCCGAGATAACCCATATAACATATATTACCTATTTTCCCATATATAACCCGCAGACACAGATAATCCGCACACTCATATAGCCAGCGGGTTTTGGGTTTTGTGTAAAAAATCGTTGGCATAACCCATTGATTATTTTTGTGTAAGATCACATTTCGAATTTCGAATGTTAATCGCATGACGTCAATTATCCATAACTGTTCAGGCTCGGTACACAGTGCTTGTGTGCGAAATTCACACAATAAGAAAACAAACAAGTCAGAATCAGAAGAAAAAGAAAAAGCAGTCTCTCCTTCTCTCCTCTCTGCGCTGTGCACAGCAAGTCCCTTAAAGAAGTGTGTCGGACGAGATGAGAAGAGCCCGCCCTCATTGCAGCACAGCCAATCACGTCTTCTTGCAAGATTGAAAGGTCAGACAGCCTATCAGCACCAGCTGTCAGAGTGATAGTGCAAGCACCAAAGAGAACAACCCTCACAAGAAAGAAAAATGAAAATGTATTGATGTACATGATGCGAGTTATTAAAAGAGAATGTACATACTCATGTTTTTGGTGTCTTTTTACACAACAGTGTTGCAGCGATTTGTTTGATGAAGTGATCGGCATTCATCTAAAAAACAATGAAAATACACTATACTGTGTATATGTTTGCAAACAACAAAAGGCATATGTCTTTCTGGATCAAAGACAGACTTCTCATACATTTGCTTTATCACGTCTGCCTTCTTTTTCCATCCTGAAATGGTGTTTGCTAGAATGCCATGCTGACGACTAAGTTCTGCCGGTTTTGTTCCTTTTTCTAGCTGCAGTACGATTTAATACTTTTTCTCTATTGATTGATTGTCCAGTTCTCTCGTAACACCTCCAGACATTTTTAGAAGAAAAAAACAGAATAGCTACAGCGTGTTATCCCTCAGACGAGATCAACGACAGTGAGTGAACCGTGAGCGGACCATGATCCACGTGAAAGGCAAACTCAGGGCATGCGCAGTGAACTAGGTACGCTCGAGTCACGAGATAACAATGTGAAGTGGCGAATTTGTCCCTCTTTTGTGCTCGAGATATTACGCCGACGTAAACGAATCGACACAACCCACAAGAAAATGCTAAGACTAATAGGTAGTTTGGTGGTTCCACTTCAAAAACGTCAACACAACAGGACTGGCGAGTTAACTGTGACTCGAGATAAGTGAACTCCACTGTATATACAGAATTACGCTAAGAAAAAAAATAAGTAGAAGAACAGAAAAGGGACTAGCATGGTATTATCTATTAAGTTCACTTACATTTCCTTTAACCTATTCTAATTTTTTTTTTCAATGAACAAAAACAACATTTTATTATTGTATTAAATGTTTTAGCAGCTCCTAAAAGCATGAAAATGACTTGTTCCCACCTGGATTTGATGAGTGATCTGTCACATGACAAACAAATATAGCAGCCTCCAGGTCACGTACCCCTTCTGCATCTGACTTTGAGATGAATAAAAATGTTAAGGTTAAAGTAGATAGAAGGCTGAGGTTATAATCATTTATGTATGTAAAGAGAAATGTAATTAATTTTAAGTAACATTTTCAGTACATATTTTATACATATTACAGTTACATATTTATTTGATATTAAATACTATATTTACCCTGCAGATATTTCATAATGAGTACATACTGTATATCATTACCTTAACTTCTACTTTCTATGTAGCCTTACTGGTTTAAAATCTCTTCACATCCTGATAGCAATCAATAATAGAAGTGTTCTAAATATTAAAAAATATAGATTAAGTTCTGTGGAAGTATCAGGATCAAAAAAATGAAATGTTTATCCAATAGGATGGCTTACCTGCCTGTCAACCTGTATTTACACACCGCCACGCAGACCTCAAGTACTCGGGTGACCTACTATTTCCAGTGAGATTCTTAAGTGTGCATACAATAGACAATTTATTATCCTATGAGGCCATGGGAGAGTATTTGTGAAGGGCACTTATGCTGGTAGTGCATTCACATGATATTGACAGCATTGCAAATACACTCCGTCCACATAACATCCATACTACACACATTCATATTACATAGAACATGCTTTCCCCCCTGTGTTCATCCATTTACATCCATTATTATTATAATGTTATTGTTACTATTTTTATGCTATTTTTAGGGCTTTCCTGTAGCTTAATCAGTAGAGCATTGGTGCTTGCAACACCAAGGTCAAGGGTTCAATTCCAGAGAAAGCAAGACTTGATCAATGTGTTTCTTGAATGCAATGTAAGTTGCTTTGGATAGAAGCGCCTGGCAAATGTAACAATGTAATGTAATTTAACAGCGTCTCTCGCAATGTTTTACAGACTCTTTTGGTTTGAAGGAGGCCTGGCTTTGGAGACGCTCTGAAGAGAGGGTGGGATCTCATGCTTTCAAAGCCAGCTCTCTGAAATCACCTAGCCTAACTTTAACATCTGTTGCACATTCAGTGTACCTAGAAATATTGTTTTGTGAAAAAAACCTTTTGACATGGCCTACCGTACAGCAACTACACTGTCATTAAATTCACTAACGCCATCACAAATCATTAGAAGATCAGTTCATTTCACTGTTTGTGAGTAAAGAAATCGCACATGAGAGATTCTCTTTGGTTGTAATTCACTAATTTATTGTTTTATTTTCAATCTTTTTTTAAAACATCTATCTAATATAATTACTACAAAGCAACAGCTGTCTAGGCAATGTTTAAAATGGAGGAAAATAATGAAAAAAAAACAAAATAACAACAACATAAACATTCTTAAAATCTTGTAAATACAACGTACGATTTAAACAGAATGGCATCAACACAGTTAACAGACACACAGACAAAACATTCTCTTTTATAAGAAATTAAATGATTAAACTAATGCGCATTGAGCTTTAATTCTACAGCTTCAATAGATAAATCCTCAACTGAAAGACTTGAATTGCTAATGTCCTTAGTTCTCCACCCACGTACAGAATTTGAGTTTACTATGAATTACACATTTAACGGTAATTATCTGAAAGAATACAAAGAAAAGGGAATAGCTGTAATGATGATAAAAGATAATTACGATGTTCGCTTTGTGTAAGTATTAATTGTTATTCTGTTAGTTCAATAGAAACAGTTCCGCATTAAACCCACAAGCTGCTGATTCTTACAGGTTCTTATTGGTTGAGTATTTTCTTTGTAAACATCAGAACATGGCAGAAATTGCCAAACAGCCGTTTTAAAGAATCCACAAACACAAGCAGTTTTGTGTTTAAAATTGAGGATTTTCAATGAACAATAGTAATTTTTTCTGTGCCATGTATCCCTGGCAACACATGAGTGTCTGTATGCGTCTGGCTTTTATACGCATACACACGAAAACATACGATCATATATGAAGGCTGTTTGCACAGGATCATCACACATCTCCATTCTAGCACACAAAAGCTAATAATTTAAGCTCACCATGTGTGAGAACCATGTGAATGATGGAAGACAGCTCTCTCTCTGGACTTGATAAGCAAGCCATATTCAATCAGAAAAACTGAATGCATCCAAGCGCTCGATAAACAATCACCTTTCCCCTCTGATCTCGTCGGGCTGCATTAACAGTTTGAACATTTATATTGAGACCTTATATTGCTAAAAAGAAAAATCCAGGCTTTCTTTTGTGAATCCCAATCTCATTACATATCCAACTTGAACTGTTACAATGAGCTTTCTATATTAAACTATAATCTAGGCTCATTTCAAGGTCAAGTATTGACCATCTTGTGCAGCACATTATTAATAACAGACTGAAGACTCACCCATAATTACAGTCTAATTTTCTACAGCATTCAAATAGGAGATGTTTAAAAAAAACATTGTTGAATGAGAAAAGTTTGAGCTTTATGTAAACACATGGCACAATTACATTTACATTTTAAAGGAGTATTTTTCAAATTAAGCTTCACAGACATATGTTTTGCATTTGTTTACTTCATTATTACTTGTGTCACGACTTGCTTCACTAACAGTGGAAGTGCAAACCTGAAAGCTCCTGTGGTGCAAAGGTGATAGAGTGATTAAAAGAGGAGGATACAGAAATAAGGAATTTGTACTGCCGTAACTTTCAAAAGCATTATAATTACACATTAAACACAGTACATTAGCTACGCTCACATTCTTTATAATGAGCTAGTCCAAAATAATGGCTGGTTTTGAATATTCAATTATTGTTGATTATTATACACATCTGAATATCTCATGTGTTCATAATTACTCAACATTATTGCTTTTGGCAAGATCTGCAGAATCATGATGACAATGTGTATCTACTAGAATGTATGCTGGTATTAATATTTCAGACACTTTCAGATTGATTTCACGCTCTGCTAACGTGACATTAATATGAAGCTGCTGTTCCACTTCAAATTTCTAAACCTGCATTGTTTCTCTCTCTTGCGCACACACACATACACAAACATACATAGATATATTACCATCTGGATTTATCTGTTAATATCTTATTAATTCACTTTAGAAATAATGATAAAACTGGAATGATCTATTTGTAATGTAGGTGTCATGTGTCCTCCTTTCCTCAAGGCTGTAAGTAGATTCACTGTCCTCAGTGTATATTGACAGAGTGATAACTGAATACCATGAAGTGAATCACAAGGGTTTCTATGGTTTCTGGTTACAGGTTTTAAATGCTTCACCTATATGCTTCTGTTTTGAATCAAATAACAGGGAAAAATAGCTTTACTCCACATTAGAATCCTCAGCAATTACAATACCTTCAGTCCAACAAATTACTTGATCATTCTAAAAATTAATTATAGAAAAGCAACCTTTAATCTCGGTAGCTTTTACATTTTATTCGGTTATTTCCAGGATGAGATCCTCTCCTTCCAGGCTGCTGTTGGCATTGACATGCACCTTGGATATGATGCCTGAGATTGGTGAGTTGACGACGGTCTCCATTTTCATGGCACTGAGGACACAGAGAGGCTGACCTTTCTCCACCTTCTGGCCTGGCTTCACCTTTACTTCCACCACTTTTCCGGGCATGGGTGCTCCAACTTGTCCCCGCACGTCTTTCAAGGCTTTAGGGTGAAAGTGCATCTCCTGGTGGAGCAGAAAACAGAATGCAATTACAGGAGAGATCAGAGGCAGTGAAACATTTTTCACATTTTCCTTCACAACTACTTCAAAACTGCATATCATCTCTCATCTTTCTATGAGAAACATGATTAAATGGACTGTTACATTGTTTACAATGAGAAAGACCCTAATGAATTTATGCACACTTCAACAAATAATGTTTCTGCTTTAGAAATATTTATTTTTAATATACTACTAATTAGTCAATGTTAAAAATATCTGAAATATGATATATGATTTATATTTGTACTGTGTTTTTGATCAAATAAATGCAGCCTTGGTGATCAGGAAACTTTGAAAAACTACTGAATGGTATTGTAAATAATAATACTTTTTAGCATCCAAATTAATAGACAACTAATAACACAATAACTTTCTTGAGCAGTGTGTGTGTGTGTGTGTGTATATATATATATACATATATATCTATATATATATACATATATATATATATATATATATATATATATATATATATATATATATATATATACACACACATATATACACACATACATATATATATATATATATATATATATATATATATATATATATATATATATATATATATATATATATATATACACACATATATACACACACATATATATATATATATATATATATATATACACACACACACACTGCTCAAGAAATTACAAGAACGCTTAAATCAGCACACCGGATCAATTTGAATTTACATAAATTCACAATTTGTCACAAATATAATTGCAGTTCAGCCACTCATAACGTAAGTCGGTAGTGTGTATGTGTCACGTATCTGTTATGTCTCTGTTTACATCCTGGTTCCTCCTGTGCACTCCCATTGTTTCCCCACTCACCAGTCTCATCATCAATCATCTCGTCAGTCTTGTCCGTTGTGTCCATTGTGTCCTCATACACACACGCCTGACAGTATGGTTCCCATGTTTCTGTGTGTACTGGCATGCTCCTGATGAGATGGTGGATGGCGTCCTGGGGATCTTCTCCCAGACATGGATCAGGGCAACAGCTTCTGGACACTCTCTGGTGCTACTTGGTGACTATGGATGGTCTGATACATAATGTCCCAGAGCTTCTTACTTTTGGCACCAATGGCATCAATGCCTTTGTAATCTAAAAACAATAATCTATTAACATGAAGCCGGGCATCATCATGCACCAGGAGGAACCCAGGGCCCACTGCACCAGCATAAGGTATGACAATGACTCTAAGGATTTAATTCCGGTACCTAACAGCAGTAAGGGAACCATTGGCTAGCACGTGTAGGTCTGTGCGATCCTCAAAGAATATTCTCCTCCCCAGACCATTACCGACCCACCACCAAACCGGTCATTCTGCATGATGTTGCATGAAGCATAACGTTCCCCACGGTATCTCCATACTCTTTTACATTTGTCAAAGTACCTAGAGTGACCCTGCTCTCATCTGTGAAGGAAACGGGGCACCAATGGTGAACTTGCCAATTCTCTGTGTTCTCTGCCGAGTCTGTTCTCAGTCTGTTTCTGACACCTTGGTCAGAAGGAGTTCATTCTGCAGTGCTCATCTTGTTCCTTCTCACACAAAGGAGCAGACACCTGTCCTTCTGCTGGGTTTTTGCCCTTCTATGTCCCTATCCATTTCTCTAATTGTATGACCTCCATGCTCTTGAAACTGTGCTGGGAGACACACCAAACTTGCTGGCAGCGGCACGTATGGATGTGCCATCCACGAGGAGCAGGATTGCAACCTGATTGGGTTACAGGTACTGCCTCATGTTATAGATAGTAACAAGGACCCTAACATAACACAAAACTTAAGACAAATCAGTCAAGAACAATAAGGAAAGAACAATCGTCCATGACCACCCCCGAGAAAATCAATCCCTTTTTGTGGGTTGTTTTGCTGTTGCCTCTCCAGTGCACCTGTTGCAAACTGATTCCCAGTTACGTATGCTTCCTAATTGGACAGATTGACTGACTTGGTGTAACAATGAGTGTTCCCTTAATTTTTTGTGAGTGCAGTAAATATATTTGAAACCTTAGAAAATGATTATATGTAAATTTACAGCATATGTAAGTGAATTTTATTTCACAACTAGTGTTACATAACTGTTACAGCTTTGAATAATAAGGCAGAAACCAACCACAATGTTAGTATCTGCCATTCATGTTAACTTTTACCAAACAGCCTAGAAATAAATCAAATTTAAGTTTCATTTCAAAGGTATAAAAACTTTATACAGCAGAAGAAAAATGTTGGAACTGCAAAAATGAGGAGAATTCTTGTGTCATGAGGAGAAACACTCTTGCTAATTGTGTGAGGCAGAAGGAGAGATCTATTGAACATATGCTGAGGAAGTGTCATCAGTATGACTTGTCTGTGACTGAACACATTAAATGTGATTGGACCATTCTCTGCCTGCCATACTAAGCCAAACAAGACAATAATAAACCAAAAGAAAAATAAAGAGAACGGAAACCATCTTTCAGACTAGGATATACTATATGATTGTGTTTACCATCTTATAATGAATTAATCATTTTAAACATAATGTGTTATATGTTGGCAATGTTTGATGTAAGATCTTCAGTTTTGTCAAAACATACTATAATCTGTTAAATTATATTTTTACAAGCAGTGTTTTACAAGTAATAGCTCTATTCACTTGTAATGAAAACATACATGTGGCCTAATAATTTAAAATGTTTTTTTTACACTTTTACACTTTTTTTTACATGGGTGTTAAACACCCATGACAACAAGAGCAAGATCATTTTTAGCTTATGACAGAAATGATTCACACCTCGAGAGAGAAAATGGAACATTCGCAAAACATGTCTGAATGATTGAGTGTATGGTTTACATCAGGATAATTGCTTTTCAGTGATGAAACAAACCAATCTATGGAAGAAAATAAACAGCAAACAGTTACCTTCATTGCTGCTGTATCCTTGACCAAGACTGAACGCAGCTGGCCGTTGAGTTCAAAAAACACTTCTCTCTGACCAGACTTGTTCAAGTCACCCAAGGCCAATGCTTTGATGTGTAACGTTTTCCCTCTCTCTAACTCAACCTGTGAGAGGAAAAAGTCAGAAACATTAAAACACGGTGAATAGCTATGAGAAACGAAAAGCAATGATTAAGCTATAAAAAAAAACAACAAAAACAAGCCAACAACAAAAACAGATTTGGACACAATAGGTTGAAAAAAAAAACTTGGGTAGAATTCAGACAGATTAAGGGATGAGTTATTAGCACAGGCCTCTGGGAGGCATTAGGTCTGTACCATGCACTGTTTGGCTGTGGAGGGGATTCTATTTTGGGGTGTGCTTGCTTTTGCCTCAGTGACAGCTTAATATAGCTCATACTAATCTACGCTAATCAGCCACGACTAACATCCCATTTGGACAGCTCGAATGGGTGGAGAAACACGCCGCCAAATAACTTTAGTCCCTGAGAAATTTACGATTACGCATGTTAACTGAGGAAAATATGACTCAACTTGAAAGGGTGCAGAGAGACCTGGTTTAAAGAATTAGAATCAGGTCAGCAGATGATTAAGATATGTAAGCAAACTTTGCAATCTAACAGATTTGGTGTGCTTTCAAAGTAAAATGACTTTGTAGGTGAGTTTGATTCCTGGCTTTCGCTCTGTCTCGGAGTGTGATCTGCTATGCGAGTCATGCATCTGGTACTCTCAGTTCTCGTGGTGCCTTCAGTAGGACTCTGCCAGGTAACACCCACTTAACTCATAATGGGGTTTCAGGAGCCAAACACACAGCTAAGCTCCAATCAACACATTTAGAAACACCTCAGGGCTCAGCCAGATAGAGATACAGCTGTACCAGTTAGAGATTATTCTGGAGCTAGCATGGATTAAGATAATAAAAGAAAAACTTGCATTCATTGAACTTTACAAAGTCAAACTCTCAGTTAAATTAGAGCGATAAAAAATCATTTATGGTTTATCTAACTTCACAGCAAACTCACAAAGAGAGCCTAGATGTTCAAAGCAATATATTTTGAACACAAAAGTGCTATTCAATCTTACTATGCTAATCAATTTTACAACCACTGTTTCAATAAAGCCAGCTAATAAACTTTGTGAAAGTGGAGGCTAGTTGAGGACACGAGGAAATCTAATTTTGCAAATCTCCCAGTGTGAGAGCAGTCAGGGTAGACTTTAGAAGGTCAAATCCTGTGGTGTTATAAAGTGTGAAATATAGTTGAAAAATTGGTCTAGAGAAAAAATGAGGCCTAGTGGTAAGTAAATTAAGTCAATTGTTGTAATTGCTACATGTCCTCACACATCTCAGTGTAACATGAAACCCACCTGAAACTCCTCTGCGATTTTGGGGCCATCCAGAAACAGGCGAGTGTTAAGGCAGTCCACCGGACCGAAGTTTGATGTGAACTCTTTAAACTCCTGGAAGACTTTGGGGTACATGGCTGCCGACATCACATCTTCAGGGGTGATTTCATCACCATGTGCCAATCGTAGACTAGACTCAAGAGCCTCAAAGTTCATCGGTGGAAGTGTAGCCCCTGGACGACCTTCGATTCTAGGCAAGGTCTTCAGCACCTTTAAGAAACATCAAATGTTTATCTTGTTATGGGCATAAACTGGTGGATCAATCAGAGTACCAGTTGAGCACAACTGAACTAACACTTAAAGTGATAGTTCACCCAAAAATGAAAGTTTTGTCATTAAGTTAAGTCAAGTCATGAAACACTTTAGACAAAACAGATTGTTTCAAAGCAGCTTTACAGTGATAACAGGAAAATAATTATCATCCAATGATGCAGAAGTCAGTTCAGCTGAATCAGTTCAGTGTTGATTCAGTTCTGTTTTAAAAATCAATTATTGAAGCATTATCAGTGAATAATGTCTTGCATTCCTGTCTTTCTCACTAGAATGATGACTAGCAGAGGAGTCATTCAAACTACTTTTATGATTGTTGGTGTGATGCTTTTTTGTCCTGAATCACTTTCGTCATATGGAAAAAAGTAGGCAGAATATTCTACACAAATTCATCTTGACAAGGTAAACAATGACAATTTTATTTCTGAGAGAACATTTAATAAAACCAAAGAATTGCCAAGAAAAATTTGTCTCAAGTGAAATGTCCAAGCAAGCAAAAGAGTGATGTGAGTCAGTCTTCAGGTCACTGAAAAGCATAAATATTTAGCAAATGAATCAACAGTAGTACCATTCAATATCTTACAATGTTTTTGTCCTCTGGCAAACGACTGACTTTGCAAGCTCAAACATACTAAATACATCATTAGTGCTGTCAGAGTGGGCGTTAATGAACAAAAGCACAAACACTTTCAAAAATAGGTCAATTGCAAAGGAGAAGCTACACCATTAAAATGACTAAATTCATTATGTACAAAAATTTGCTGATTTCTTGGTGTTGGCAAGGCAACAGCTAAGTGACACTATTTTCTCCTTTTTGTTTCACAGCAGTGAGAAGGGATTGAAAACAAAATAGCTTTTGGACTTGATTTCTAACCGGAGCAAAGTGCTAGTGTAGGAAAGAGAGGGAAAACAAAATAGATCAGCTCGTATAATGCTCAGCAGCCCATTTTGTTATTCAGATAAAATAGTTGAAAAGGCTGCCTGCAGTCCCAACCCACCTAACTTTTGAATAAATTGCCACTTAATAGCAGTTGAGTCATAATTTCAAGCCATATGGGCTCCCTTTTGTTTGATGCGTCCTATAGGTTTATTTGAGCAGTTTTGTAATGGTTATGCCATCTGAATATTTTTATGTAAGTTTAATTGTCCTGGCTTGCTGTCGGCTATGGAAGCTCACATGTTCTAATCTCTTTTTCCCCTCAACACTCCATCACTTGAGATTCCACAAGGGCATGACTCCTGTGAAGTTGAGGACTCATTTATAACAACTCAATAACTCAGAACTGAGATGTTGTTTGTTTTTAGCAACAGAGTACCATGTCTTCAGATTCCCCTTTGAATGTGTCAGTTGCAGACACAACAAATTCATTCTTAAAGGTAGGGTAGACAGTTTAGAAGTTGCTAGCAATAAGCATGAGATCCCTCCTTTCAGAGCATCTCCAAAGCCAGGCCTCCTTCAAACCACATGAACGCACACAGTAGAGTCTGCAAAACCTCAGGATACATTTTGCCATTGATAACGTTGACAAAGAAACAATTAAATCCAGTCTGAGGACAAGAACCACGGCAAGTAGAACACCACGGGTTGCCATCTTGCAATTATGGTTACAACATAGATTGTTATAGCAGATTGTTATAGATTGCTGCAACATAGCAGCATAAGATTGTTGTTTTGGTTCAGGAAGAACTGTAAAAGGTGACTGTCTACAACTTGTTGATGAAGTGTGATGTCTGTGTGAACAGGGTTTGTGGAGGAATAGAAATACACAGGTAGGACTTCCACAGAAGATATATGTACATGTTTTATTATTTAGACAACTTCTATTATTGTGAAGAGAGTTTCAACCATCATAACAAAAAGTGTTTATAAAAAAACAAATGTCCAACCCTACCTTTAAATGATCCAAAATATTTGCATAAAAGATCATATTTTGTATTATAAAGGGATATGGAGGTATTATGGAATGTCTCTATCTCTTGTTCACATTGCGTATCATGTTCCAAGAAATGTACATAGAGTTAAGAAAAAATTAAATAAAGAAGTTAAAGCTGTGCAAAAGCAGTGAGAAAACTACAAAGCTAGTTTTCCAAGCCTGAGGTAAGGTAAGGAGCTTAAGGAGAAGACTCGAACTGCATTTATTTCATAGAAAGTTAAAGCATAGCATTATGTATTTCTTATCTGCTTTGTCATTACCATAAACTACTGCAAAAGCAATTGTGTTACTACACATACTGTGAAGAAAGACGCTTTCTAACACTGCTGGCAACTGCACTCAAACTCTCAACTACAGGGTTTCTCAACTATGCTATATGGATTACCAGGTTGTTTGCAAAGAAACTGCTTATGAAATCTTGTCAAAGGTTATGCAATTTCATAACTCAGAAAACAGTCAGACATCTAAGGCAGGAGAAGTTGGTAGGAGAGGTTCTGTTTCTCACACACTGCTTTCTGCGCTGGGTGAAAGGGGATATTTGACATTGTTGACACAGATTGGAAGGAGATGAGATTTGCTCTTTTTCCCCCTGAATCATCTGTCCCCATCCAAGTGTGTGCATTTAGGCTGTTTGTCATTCTGTACTGTCACAGCCTAGCTGAAAATATCACTGAGGTGATGTCATGTGCTAAACAATCCTCCTGGAAAGATCAATAAGCCTGTATAAAAAAAGTGCCAGCAGAATATTACCAGTCTCTATGACCATTAATCATCAGATTACAAGTCTGTCAGTACAAAGAGAAGAAGTATGCTTAGTTAAAATGTAAATGCATTAAGCGACTAAAGTTCTTGGTGCTTTACTGAATAGATCAATTAATAAGCAACATTTATACGACTTCTTGATTGCTACTTTTAAGGAATTTTCACACAAAAAATCCTCCTAAATTTCCATTGAAATGGTCAAAACGGGATTGCATTTAATTATATGTCTGAAAATCCACTAGGAATTTTTCTGCTCTCCATCTGTCTGTGAGTGCTCTCATGCACTTTAGCTAACAAAGAGACTCATTTCACTGGCCCAAATCAAATTCGTCAGGCGTGATGGTCCATTGCTTTCCTCACAGGATCCACAGGAGAGAAGACTACATAGCAGTGGGCTGTAATGGGAACTCATGTAGCCATAAAACAGTGTGAAGCTTCTTGCTCTCTGACCTGAACGCATCTTCCTGTGGTCGAGCCTTCCTAGGGAGCTGTGTAATTGTTCCAGCTGTGAGTATGTTTATGTAGTAACTGCCAGATCATATATAGAAACATGACGGAATATCACAGCAGGTTTTAGCTGAGGCAGGTGTGTGTCTGTGAATGTGTGATTAGAGTACCATCAATGCACATGAGTGCATGTGTTCTGCCTTTCTATGCTCTCTGACCAAGAATGAATACCATTTAATATTGTGTAGAAAAGTGAACGGGGAAGATGCTTGAATGCTTGTGTTTGAAAAACTGGACAGAGATTGAGTTCCATCTAATACGGAAAATTAGGTAGAACTTTATTTTACAGTCTTGCTCCC
Organism: Rhodeus uyekii; assembly: GCA_037043235.1. Taxonomy (NCBI): domain Eukaryota; kingdom Metazoa; phylum Chordata; class Actinopteri; order Cypriniformes; family Acheilognathidae; genus Rhodeus; species Rhodeus uyekii. The sequence continues at coordinate 3,161,298 of JAWRVZ010000007.1, forward strand.
ATGTACATACTTTACTACAACTGGGTATTTACTAGGTACTAAATCTGAACTTGCCCAGAAACTTAACCTTAACCAATGTAGTTACCTTGTAATTAAGTAGTACTTTCTTAAGTAGGCGCACTTTAAGTATGTGTCAGTGCACATAATCTAAAAAATACACACTTCAACAAATTAAACACACTTCAACAATTCAGACTAAATACTATTAAATAAAACTATAAAGCTGTTCAAAATGTTTTTGGGTCAGTACAATTCTACAAGAAATGTTTTTTTAAGTGTCCTATCTTCAGCATGACTACAATTATTTTAGCACTAATATAGTAATATTGTGAAATAATTTAACAATGAAAAACAGCTTTACATTTTTAAAATGTAACTTTGTTATGTGTCTGTCCTGTCATCTCCTCCTGGTTCCTCATGTGCTCTCCCTAGTGTTTTTCTATTCATCTGTCTCGTAATCAATCACCTCATTCGTCTTGTTCCCTCAATCATCTCCTCTGCATATCTTCCCTATGTTTCCTTCAGTCTTGGTCCGATCTTGTTTCGTCTTTGTATGTTATTGTCACACAGATGTTTTGCAAGTGAAAAAGTGTTAAAGTGTTTGAGTTTTAGTTATCAAAGACTATTTAAGTTCATTCCTGCCTCCTCGCTTCCCTCCTTCCTCTTATACAACCGTGACAAATTTATTCCTGTTATGTTGAAGCTAAATTATCAGCATCATTGCTCCAGTCTTCAGTGTCATTTGATCCTCCAGAAATCATTATAAAAAGCTGATTTGGTGATTAAGAAACATTCTTAACATAATAATGTTTTTTTCATGATATATTGATGCACATAATTTCAAAAGAACAGGATTTCTTTAAAATATAATACTGTATTTAAAACACAATTAATGCTTTGTATTCCATGATTTAAATTTCAGTACATGGGACCAATACTGATAAATATGATTAACTATAATATGATTAATTGAATGCATGATAGGTGAATAAAAGTATTAACTTAAGAAAAGAGACTACAAAATATACTTGGTTTTAACAGCTGAGCTACTGTGACACTAATGAAAAATGTAGTTAAGTTATGAATGTTGCTACTTTTAGCTTGTTATTCCCAACACTGCTGTAGAGGTGAAATCCTGACAGGTTCCTATAGGGAAAGTTTTCATTCATAGCACCAGGATTGAGCCTATGGGCTGTGACAGTAAGGGTCTGACACAGTCAGCAAGTTGCTCAAATGATCTTGTTGAAAGAGATGCAAAGAAGCATGCTGTCCATCAATCAATTATCTGCCACAGTCTGAAGTGTGCAGATGACTATGATCAGTCTAGTCTGATAAAGAACCCATGTGATAGTAGAGAGTATGCGGTTGTTTATCCTTAAAGTCTGACATACTTAATTTGTGACTCACCTACATTAGTAGTCTTGATCTGAAGACGAGAAACAGGAACTAAATGGACTAAATGGACTTCGAGAAAAATCGTGCAAGGTCTTTATTTTATGACCTACTAAATTGCTGCAGCATTTAACCGATTCAGTCAGACATCATTTTGAGTGTAAAGAAGCAACTCAGGGTGATTTTCTGGAGAATAAATTAAAAAATATCCAATAAGTGTGCCATTTCTCTGGTCTAGTATTGACTGTTAGTTAATTGCTTTATAAAATAAAATAATTTTATTTTTAATCATACTTTAATGTTATATTAGTCAATTTCTCTTTTGGTTAATTTATCGCATAATATTTGTTATATAAAAATATCTGAGTGAACATAAAACTGAATATCAAATTTTAAAATGTCAAATCAATACTAAATGACTACAAGCCCATGCAAGCATGTCTGTACTGGTCATCAATTCATAAATGGTACCAAAGCAAAGGTTTGGTAACATGAATAGAAATTAGTCAAGTTATGTCTATTTATATAATGTTTTTTTTTCAATAATGATTGTTTCAAAGCAGCTTTACAAAGATAACAGGAAAATAATACAACAAATTACTGACTAAATAATATTAATGAGCTCAGCCATAATACTATGTACGTCATAATCCACCTAAACTTTGCATAAAACTTTTTTCCGGCATCAGTGTCTACATCATATAAAGTCCAATCACGCCATCAGCATGTCGTGGTAGTGCTCTCCAAACCTTTCCGTGCATCTTAAACTTGCAGATCTTAAATGTGACATACCCTCCCATGATCGCCCTGCTTCTTCTATTAAGTGGTGAAGTGTCTCTGCTCTAGATGAGCCAGTTATTAGCACATTCAGCCAAGCTAATGCATTTTAAATAATACATAAAACATGCTGATTAGTGTATGGAGGAGCTCCCTGAGGATTGCCGGGAAAGGGTTTAGAGGCTTTTCCCTTGGCGGAGGCATGAGACACAAAAGAGGGCTCACCAATTCTATTAGTCACAGTGGCTGCAGTTCAAAGATGCTCCACGCTTCATTCAGTCACTCTTCATTAATTTGACAGCTTTTGAGGCCATTTATAAGCCAGGAATGTGTGTGTGTGTGTGTGGTAGAAAGGGTTTCTAAAGATAGGGTGGTTAATTGCCCTTAGGATTGAGACTGGAGCGATGTTTAATTGAAGTGTCTGCTAACGTCACTAAAACCGCATCTGTATAGGGAAATAATTTTATCCCCTCAAACTGCTTCTTACTGACTATATAGACATAAACACACACTTTAAATACTTAGAAATATATGATGGATATTTATATAGAAATCTTTGTTTTTACATCTGAAACGATTGCAAAAGCATAGACTGCTTGACATGATGGTGCATGACATGTTTTGATCATATCATTAAGAGTGTGGTTGTAATTCTTCCGTATCAACTTGTCTGTGTGTTCACGTGTACAGCTATGGGAGAAGATTGCCCAGTCTTATCAGTGCTTGTCCAGTGGTGTGTAGCGTACCTGAGTTTATCTGGATCTGCTGATTGGCAGAGATAGAGCCACGGATGTGTGAGTGAGTCACTGCAGGCTCTGCTGCACAAACCTTTCCAGCCAATTATGATGAATGTATCTCAAACACACATGTTGACCATTCCTGGGACTGTGGTGGTGTATGTATACTCAGGTCAGAGGACAATAGTATCATTAGTCGTCTTATAAATGCATTATGGGTGATGCCCCAAGATAGTGTTATGTACTATGTATGCCTGCTTTTAGTTAGTAACTGGAGGTGACAAAACAACAACGGCACCCTGAGGGGTATTTTTCAGCATAATATTTAAAGATTAAGCATGTTGTCTACAGAATAGTCATGTAATAAAACATAAGAATGTTTCCTAAACCATGCTTAATAGACCTTATATCCTATATCGTCAGGTTAGATGCTATACTGAATTGAATGAGGATGAACCCAAGACTGTGACTTATACAATGTGTCTTTACAATGGCACGGAATACTGTTTTATTGAGTTTTTGTTTACTGATTTTTTTTTCTCTAGAAAGATGTTTGTTATCTGAACAATTCACTAAATGAAATAAAAATCTGTCTCTTACTGCCTGATTTTCATTTCTGTCAAAAATTAAATTTGGTACAAACCTGACTAAGGCCTTTTGTCCATTATCATGATATATGAGCCATGCACAATCCCAGCCAACTGTTGTTTGTTTCATATTTGGTGTTTGACATTCTGTGTATGTTATGGAAGCCCGTTTCCACCACAGTTGAGAAAAAAAAAGATTAAGTCGAAATATTGACTTAGTATCTCGAAATAACGAGAAACTTTCTCTAAATAATGACTTAACTTCTCGTGCTTCACCGCATGGTCAAAGCGTGTAAATGCGAGATCACATCAAACATGACACGTTCTGTAAAACAGCTGTTAAAGTCAGTGTGTTAATCAATAATATAATTAAAGAACATGAATGATAAATCATCAGTATATAAGAGGGGATTCCATAGTATATAGTATTTTATTCATTTGTATTTTTGTGTATGAACATGTTACAGTTAAAATAATGAATAAATACAGCGTTAATCCGATAGTTTTGTAAATCGTGCAACAGTTTTTCATGCAACAGTTTTCAACGGCTCTTCGACATCATGGCAACCGCCCTGCTTCTGTTCCACTTCCATACCTTCCTATGCGCATGGAAAAGTCTGGAAAATATACTTATAATTTATAATTGATGTTACTATAGATTGCATTTTATATATTATTACACTGACTTTAACTAAGACAGCTGTTTTTACAGAACGTGTCATGTTTGCTGTGATCTCACATTTACCATTGACCATGCGGAGAAACACTAGAAGTTAAGTCATTATTTCAAGAAAGAATCTCATTACTTCGAGATAGTTTCTCGTTACTTTGAGATACTAAGTAATTATTTTGAGAAAGTTTCTCGCTATTTTGAGATACCAAGTCATTATTTTGAGAAAGTTTCTCATTATTTCGACACACTAAGTCATTATTTCGACTTAAATAATCTTTTTTTTCTTAACTGTGGTGGAAACGGGCTTCCATAGTGTTAACACATAGTGGATTGCGTTTGTTGTTTTGAACAGATGTTGTGTTTTAGATATTCACTCAACGTTTACATTTCTAAATACAACTTAGATGATATTAGATTATTTAAATAAATTGTGATTGTCTCATTAATATGACAACGCTAGCTTCAATCTAAATCACCATCACAATGCGTCAGCATTGTGTTAGCTTGTTTAATCTGCCATCCGTACATACAGCATTTTCTCTCTCTCTTTTGCTTTTTTGCTAAGCTCATCAACAACTTGGTGAGTGATGTCTCTTCTCTTGTTATTGTCACTTGCACTGCCTGCTACATGTATAGATTAGCAAACCCTGTACATTCTTCAGTTCTGGTTGTAGAGCCCTTGCAGAAGGGCAACTGGGTGACTGTGAGACTGTGAGTTGAGGGTCAAAACACAACTGTTCTGTTCTGATTAGAACATCAAACAGGTTCTACCCACTCAGTAACGCACCGACTGAGAAACCTGTTGAAAGTGCCCTAGTCATTGGTGATTCTATTACACGGAACGTGAAAATAGATACTCCAGCCACCATAGTTACATGTTTGCCAGGAGCCAGAGCACCTGACATCAAAGCAAATTTAAAATTGCTGGCTATTTACGCTGGCACTTGAACTTCGCCAGTTGGAGATCCCTAAAATTAACATTAAAGAGGTGTGTGAACTCGCAAGTACAACATCAGGCACTGTAATATGCTCTGGCCCCCTTCCTATTCACTGTTATGAGATGCTCAGCAGATTGTCCTCACTCAATGGCTGAATGTCTAAGTGGTGGCGCAGAATAACATAGGGTTCAATTGGATAAGTTTTTGGGCCAGACCTGACATGTTGTAAAGAGATGGTATTCATCCTATTCATCCATCATCCTATACTTCTATCTAGTACATTTACATTTATGCATTTGTCAGATGATCAGTTCTTGCTTTCCCTGGGATCGAACCCATGCCCTTGGTGTTGTAAGCACCAACGCTTTACTGGTTGAGTTCAGATAGATTCCAACACATAGAGACTCTTTCGCTAAGATATAATACAGAGACTGTGTCTGTTACCCAATTTAGCATGTGTAAAAAAACAAAACAATAAATAAATACTAAATAAACAATCCCTTTCCTCAAAAGCACTTATTGTAAATGATATGATTACAGATCATAAAATAAATGTGCTGTGTTTGACAGACACCTGGCTAAAGTAAACCCCTCTGATTATTGTTATAAACATGAGCCTCATCTGAAAGGTAAAAGAGGAGGTGTTGCTGTAATTTATTGTAATACCTTCAGTACTACTCAAAGGTCTAGTCTGAAATATAATTATTTTGAAGTGATGGTGCTTTATGTAAAACTAATTCCAATTTGACTTTTGTGCTGGCTACTGTATACAGGTCACCAGAGGGCACCAAACAGACTTTATCAAAGAATTTTCTGATCTTTAATCAAAATTAATGCCTGAAGTAATGACTGTTAAAGATAAAGTCATAATTGATGGGAATTTTAATATATACATTTTAATTTTAATATAAAATATTTGTAATAGATGAGTAGTTGCTTGTTTTCGTGCGCTCTATGTTATGTGAGTGGGCGCGGTTTCGAGCTCGGCTGGAAACACACACTCTTGACGGTGAGTCAAGACGGTGAGTCACACTTGACGGTGAGTCATGTCATCTCTGTCAACTGGGTGACTGTGAGACTGCATAATCGCGGGTCAAAAAACCACTGTTCCATTCTGATTAGAACATCAAACAGGTTCTCCCCACTCAGTGACGCACCCACTGAGAAACCTGTTGAAAGTGCCCTAGTGATTGCCGATTCTATTACTCGGAATGTGAAAATAGAGACTCCAGCCACCATAGTCACATGTTTGCCGAGAGCCAGAGTGCCTGACGTCAAAGCAAATTTAATGTCAAAGGCTAAGGCCAAAGGCTAAGGCGCTGGCTAAGGCTAATCGTAAATATTCTAAGATTGTTATTCACGTCGGCGCTAATGATGTCCGACTTCGCCAGTCGGAGATCACTAAAACTAATATTAAAGAGGTGTGTGAACTCGCAAGTACGATGTCAGGCACTGTAATTTGCTCTGGCCCTCTTCCTATGCGCAGGAGTGATGGCTGGATGTCTAAGTGGTGCCCGCAGAATAACATAGGGTTTATAGACAATTGGAAAAAATTTTGGGGCAGACCTGACCTGTTGAAAAGAGATGGTATTCATCCCACCTGGGATGGTGCCGCTCTTCTCTCTAGTAATTTGGCACATAGTCTTAGAGCTGAACCTTGACTAACTGGGGCCCAGGTCAGGAAGCAGACAAACTGGCTAAACCGACCGTCTGCTAGCTGTCTCACGTCACAGAGGTCAGATAAATTCCAACACATAGAGACTCTTTCACCTAGATATCATCCTATAGAGACTGTGTCTTTCCCCGAATTAGCAAATACAAAAAAACTCTCAAAACCGTTTAAGGGTAAAAATTTAATTGATTTATAAACAACTAAGAACGGATATAACACAAATTAACAAATGATAAAGCTTGGGTTACTGAATATACAATCCCTTTCCTCAAAAGCTCTTATTGTAAATGATATGATTACAGATCATAAACCAGATGTGCTGTGTTTGACAGAAACCTGGCTAAAACCAGATGATTACATTACTTTAAATGAGTCCACCCCTCAAGATTACTGTTATAAACATGAGCCTCATCTAAAAGGTAAAGGAGGAGGTGTTGCTATAATTTATAGTAACACCATCAGTACTGCTCAAAGGTCTAATTTGAAATATATTTATTTTGAAGTGATGGTCCTTAATGTAAAATTATCTAGTGCAAGTAATAATTCCTTTTTAACTTTTGTGCTGGCTATTCTATACAGGCCACCAGGGCACCATACAGACTTTCTCAAAGAATTTGCTGATTTTCTCTCATACTTAGTAATGTCTGCAGATAAAGTCATAATTGTCTGTGATTTTAATATCCATGTAGATAATGAAAAAGACGCATTGGGATTGGCATTTAGAGACATTTTAAACTCTATTGGAGTTACACAACATGTATCAGGACCCACTCAATCTCGTAATCATACTTTAGATCTAATATTGTCGCATGGGATCAATGTGGATGCTGTTCAAATTCTGCAGCTGACCGATGACATCTCAGATCATTACTTAGTTGCGTGTAGATTACCATTAGCCAAAGTCGAAAGACTAACTCCCTGTTATAAATATAGTAGAACTATCACTCCTAACACAAAAGATAGCTTTATAAATAATTTTCCTAATCAGTTTCATCTACTTAACATCCCAGATAGCCTAGAAGAACTTGATGTTGCAACAGAAACTATTAACTCTCTCTTGTCCAGCACTTTAGACACTGTTGCTCCATTGCGCTTAAAGAAGATTAAAGAAAATAGTCCAACACCGTGGTACAACGAGCACACCCGGGCCCTCAAGAGAGCAGCCAGAAAAATGGAGCGGAGCTGGAAAAAAACTAAGCTTGAGGTTTTTCGCATTTCATGGAAAGACAGCTCTATTGCATTCAGAATGGCCTTAAAATCAGCTAGATCTGTTTACTTTTCTACCCTCTTAGAAGAAAACAAATACAACCCTAGGTATTTGTTTGATACAGTGACTAAACTAACAAGAAATAAAGCCTCAAACCCAGATGCTTTAAAACAGCACAGCACTAATGCCTTCATGGACTTCTTTACTTGCAAAATTCATAATATTAGAGAGAAAATTATAACCATGCAACCGTCTACTACATTATCACAAAATACAGTAAATTTTTGTGTCCCTGAAGAAAAATTCCACTCCTTCATTGCTATTGGGGAGGAAGAATTGTCTAATCTCGTTAAATCATCAAAATCAACAACATGTATGCTAGACCCAATACCAACTAAGCTACTGAAAGAGATGCTTCCAGAAATCATAGATCCTCTTCTTAATATTGTTAATTCATCTTTGTCACTAGGATACGTACCAAAAACCTTTAAACTAGCCGTAATTAAGCCGCTTATTAAAAATGATTCTTGATCCTACAGAATTAGTTAATTACATACCGATATCAAATGTACCTTTTTTGTCAATAAAAAATATTATTCTGTTTATTCCGAGGTTACCATGGTCAGCCATATCCAGATCAGATGAAGGACCTGCACCTGGACACGAGCACAGCACTGCCCTGAAGTTTCTGCTGAGACCGTGACTCTACTAAATCCTACCCTGTGTAGATCATGAACCCATCTCCAATCGGACCAAATTAGACTTAATATTAGTCTTGAATTATCAATATAATAATCAAACTATCAATTAATCAAATCAATCAATAATCAAAACTTAACACTTAATATTCAGCAATTGTATTAATTCGCCTGCTCTTTTAAGGCTGGCGTTCAGCCAAACAAACTTTATTTATAATGTTTTCATGTGACCACTGTAAAGCTGCTTTGAAACAATATGTATTGTAAAAAGCGTTATATAAGTAAAGGTGACTTGACTCTTGTGTCTTTGTGCATTGCTGGAGCATGTGGTTCGTGTTTACATTGGCTGCGTGCCTTCGTGTTTTATTTTTGTATCACGCGCAGTTTGGTTTTCACCAGTTGTGAACACAAGACGATGCGCGTCCGTATTGGCTGGGTGTTCGTGTCTTGTCACTGTAAACCCCTCCCACCTGTTTAACTTTGATTTGTCTCAGCTGTTTCCTGTTCTATTGTGTCTATTTAACCCCTCAGTGTTTGCTGTCTTGTGCTGTTTCGTTATCGTTGTACTGGCTGTGTCAGAAGGATAACTGTCTATTTTCCAGTCAAGTTTCTAGTCTAGTTGAGTCTTGTTTTTCCCCCCTCTGGGTTTGTTTTTGTTGAGTCTTTTGTTTGCTTTTGTTAATAAAAGTTCCTCATCTCTTGCATTAATGGGTCCTCGGTTCATCCCGTTCCCGAACCCTGACACAGTACCGTAATGACTTAAACTTCTTTACTTGCAAGATTCATAATATTAGATAGAAAACTATAACCATATAACTGTCTACTACAGTATCACAAAATACATAAAATTGTGGTGTCCCTGAAGAAAAATTCCTCTCTTCATTAAATCATGTATCATATAATGTAAATCATGTCAAACGTATGCTAGACCCAATACCAGCTAAGTTACTGAAAGAAATGTTTCCAGAGGTCATAGATCCTCTTCTTAACATCATTAATTCATCTTTGTCATTAGGATATGTAACAAAAACCTTTAAGCTGGCTATAATTAAGCCACTTATTAAAAAAACTACAACTTGATCCTAAATAATTTGTTAATTACAGGCCGATACTTAACCTACCATTTCTGTCAAAGATTCTAGAAAAAGCAATATCTTCACAACTATGTTCCTTTTTAGAAAGAAATGGTCACTACAAGGATTTCCAATCAGGATTTAGACTGTATCGTAGTACTGAGACTGCTCTCATTAGAATTACAAACGATTTGCTCTTATCATCCGATCATGGTTTTATCCATTAGTGCTGCATTTGAAACAATCGACTTGTATCTGACCGTTATCAGTTTGTAGCAGTAAATGAACAGATGTCATATCAATCACAAGTTCAGTACTAGGACCGTTGCTTTTCCCCCTGTACATGCTACCCTTGGGTGCAATTATTAGGAAGCATGGCATTGGCTTTCACTGTTGCGCTGATGATACTCAGCTCTATATTTCTTCTCATCCTGAAATGTACCAATTCACTAAATTAATAGAATGCATAACTGATATAAAAAATTGGATGACTAGTAATTTCCTACTACTTATTTCTGAAAAAACAGATATTCTAATTAGTAGTACCGTATTAGTAGTACACCATACTAATCCCGTATTTGACCTCCTTTCGCCTTCAGAACTGCCTTAATTCTACGTGGCATTGGTTCTACAAGGTGCTGAAAGCATTCTTTAGAAATGTTGGCCCATATTGATATGACAGCATTCTGCAGTTGATGGAGATTTGTGGGATGCACATCCAGGGAACGAAGCTCTCGTTCCACCACATCCCAAAGATGCTCTAGTGGGTTGAGATATGGTGACTGTGGGGGCCATTTTAGTACAGTGAACTCATTGTCATGTTCAAGAAACCAATTTGAAATGATTCAAGCTTTGTGACATGGTGCATTGTCCTGCTGGAAGTAGCTATCAGAGAATGGGTACATGGTGGTCATAAAGGAATGGACATGGTCAGAAACAATGCTCAGGTAGGCCGTGGCATTTAAATGATGCCCAATTGGCACTAAAGGGCCTAAAGTGTGCCAAGAAAGCAACATTACACCACCACCACATTACACCACTACCAGCAGCCTGCACAGTGGTAACAAGGCATGATGGATCCATGTTCTTGCCAGCTAAAACTCTATAGGTCAAAAAAGAAGCCATATCTAAACATGATCCAGAAGCGGAGGTGTTTTCTCTGGGCCAAGGCTCATTTAAAATGGACAGTGGCAAAGTGGAAAACTGTTCTTTGGTCAGACAAATAAATTGTTTTTTCTTTGGAAAACTGGGATGGCATGTAATTCGGACTAAAGAGGATAAGGTCAACGGAAGTTGTTATCAGCGCTTAGTTCAGAAGCCTGCATCTCTGATGGTATGGGGTTGCATAAGTGTGTGTGGCATGGGCAGCTTACACATCTGGAAAGGCGCCATCAATGCTGAAAGGTAGATTGAAGTTCTAGAACAACATATGTTCCCATCCAGGCATCGTGTCTTTTAGGGAAGACCTTGCATTTTCCAGCATGACAATGCCAGACCATATCTTGCATCAATTACAACATCATGTCTGGGTACTGAAGAAGGATTCGGGTACTGAAATGGCCAGCCTGCAGTCTAGATCTTTCATCCATAAAAAACATTTGGTGCATCAAAAAGAGGAAGATGCGACAAAAAAGAACTAAGACAGTTGATCAACTAGAAGCCTGTATTAGATAAGAATGGGACAACATTCCTATTCCTAAACTTGAGCAACTTGCCTCCTCAGTCCCCAGACATTTGCAGACTGTTATAAAAAGAAGACGGGATGCCACACAATGGTAAACATGGGCTTGTCCCAACTAATTTAGATGTGTTGATGCCATGAAATTTAAAATCAGCTTATTTGTCCCTTAAAATTATACATTTTCACATCAATCTTACACATACATCTCAGTTTAAACATTTTATCTGTACAGGACCACTTTTCTAAGTGTGGTTTGTGATTCAGTTATCAGCTGTAAACAAATAAATGTAGACCAGTCACTTACTGTGAAACAGTTCCAGAAACTGTTGGGTCTGATGGCAGCCTTGCAACACCTTGCAAAAAAAAAGCGATCCATCTCTCCTAACACATCAACTGTCTGGAGATGATGGCAATATTCATGGCCCACAGGGCCTTTCTCCTTTGGGGGTTTGCGTTCTTGTCTAATCTGTAGACTGGTGCACCTAAGGGATCCTAAGGGAAGCTGCTTTCACTCAGGGCAACTTACATGTCTGGGGTCTAAAATCAGGGAGCAGAAATTCTGCCAAGGCAGGGACTAAGGCTCAGGAAATGGAGGCTCCACCCCGAGATGGAGGGGCAGATTTGGAAGTTGTTTGGCCAGGCCCAAGTGGATCTGATTGCGTCTCAAGAAACGTATCACTGTCCACTCTTGTTCTCACTCACCCACCCAGTTCCTCTCGGACTGGATGCTATGGTTTTGACGTGGCCGAAGCTATATCTGTATTCTATTCTGGATTGCTCTGCTCCTGGGAGATCTGGAAAATTTTCCCCAGGACAGGGTGCATCTCACCTTTGTGGTGGCCAGAGAGAGAGTGGGTTTCGGACCTTGTGTCTCTCCCAGACGGCTCTCCTAGGGAGAGTCAGATCAGGAGGTACTGGTTTTCCCAGCTAGGGGGCTTGATTCATCTCCCCTGCCCAGGACTGTGGACTTGGCCTCTGAGGGAGTCCAGCTCATAGACTCTGGTTTCTTAAATGAGGTTGTTGATTCCCACTCCAGAGCTCCCTCAACAAGGAAAGTCCTGAAGTGTAAACAATCACTTTGTGGTTCAGTGCCCGCCAGCTGGACCAAGTTAACTACCCTTTTGGTACAGTGCTGGAGTTATTGCAAGGCTAGCCAAGTTCATTTTAAAGGTTTATGTAGTGGCCTTTGTGCTTGACACATTCCTTTGGGTGGAATGTTTTTGGGAGTGACCCGCTGTTCACACGTTTCCTCCGTAGCACGATAAGTCTGTGGCCCGGAGTACACACAAGGAAACCAGCCTGGGACTTGGCTTTAGACCTGGCTGTTTTTGAGCCTATTTAAGAGGTTCTAGTCAGGATCTGACTCTCAAGCATTTCAGAGCCAGAAAAAAAGAAACCTGCTTTATCCAGTGTTACTTTATGTCCACATGTGGTGTAATTTAATTTCTTACCAACTCTTAATCTCTTGTAAGAGTCACCAGCATCTAAGTAGCAACTGGATAGTCAAGGCTATTTCACTCACTTGTAGTCAACCAGGTTGCCTTCCCCTTTGGCAACTCGAGCCCACTCAGCTAGGACTATGGCAGAGCTGTCTTGTCAGGAGTCTACCTTCAAGACATTTGTGGTGCGGTGGGATGGTCCTTACCATACACATTCGTAAGGTTCTACGACATAGACTTTGACTCTTTGGACACAGGTGTTATCACAGTGCGATTCAGGCCAGATATTCACTTGTCACTAAAGTGGCATTGGAAATGGTGTTCCCATAGCGTCAATCAATGTCAATCAACGTCCTAGCCAATGTGAGTTCCTAGTTCCTAGCCAAAATTGCTCATAGAAAAAAGTATTGCATTAACACATTTTATTTTGCTCTGCACATGTTTATTCTCTTTGTTTGTATTGGAACAAAACAAACAAAAAAGGATTAAAATAATTTTACAGAAAACTCCAAAAAATAGGCCCAAAAAAAAAAAAAGATTGACATCCTTAACTTAATATTTGGTTGCACATCCTGTGGAAAAAATAATCAATCGCTTCTTAATAATAATAATAATAATTCATCACATTTATATAGCGCTTTATCAAAGACTCTCAAAGCGCTTACATGGAATGGGGAATCTCCTTAACTGCCACTAGAGTGCAGCATCCACCTGGATGATGCGACGGCAGCCAAATTGCGCCAGCTTATTGGTGGAGAGGAGACAGAGTGATGAAGCCAATCATGAATGAGGAGAATGGGGATGGTTAGGAAGCCATGATGGACAAATTTGGCCAGGATGCCGGGGTTACACCCCTACTCTTGCGAAAGACATCCTGGGATTTTTAATGACCACAGAGAGTCAGGACCTTCTTACACATCTCACCCGGATTCTTGGACCACTCTTCATTTGCAAACTTCTCCAGGTCTCTCATACTGGAAGAGCACCTTTTCCCAACTGCAATTTTAAGATCTCTCCACAGGTGTTCAATGGGATTTAAATCTGGACTCATTGATGGCCACTCCAGAACTCTCCAGCGCTTTGTTGCCATCCATTTCTGGATGCTTTTTGAAGTATGTTTGGGGTCATTGTGCTGTTGGAAGAGCCATGATATCGGACGCAAAACCAGCTTTCTGACACTGGGCCTACATCGCGACCCAAAATCTTTTGGTAATCCTCAGATTTCCTGATGCCTTTCACACAGTCAAGGCACCCAGTGCCAGAAACAGCAAAACAACCCCAAAACATCTTTGAACCTCCACCATATTTGACTGTTGGTACTGTGTTCTTTTCTTTGCAGGTCTCATTCTGTTTTCGGTAAACAGTAGAATGATGTGCTTTACCAAAAAGCTCTATCTCGGTCTCATCTGTCCACAAGATGTTTTCTCAGAAGGATTTTGGCTTACTCAATAATATTTTGGCAAACTGTAGTCTTGCTTTTTTATGTCTCTGTTTAAGCAGTGCTTCTGGGTTTCCTGCCATAGCATTTCATTTCATTCATATGTTGACGGATACTGATGCACCCTGAGTCAGCAGGATAGCTTGAATTTCTTTGGAATTTGTTTGGGGCTGCTTATCCACCATCCAGACTATCCTGCGTTGCAACCTTTCATCAATTTCTTTTGTCCACTTCCAGGGAGATTAGCTACAGTAGCATTGGTTGCAAACTTCTTGATAATGTTGCGCACTGTAGACAAAGGAACATCTAGATCTCTGGAGATGGACTTGTATCCTTGAGTTTGTTGAGACCTTTGATTCTCAAAAACTCACAGTTCTCTTCTCCTCTTTCTGCTGTTCATGTTTATTGTGGCACACACAGACACAACGTAAAGACTGTCAACTTCTCTGCTTTGTATCTGAGTTTATCTGAGTTTAAAGGAGCATCACATGCTTGAATCAATCCTATTTATACACAATTGTAAATGGGTACCAATAATTTTGTCCAGCTTATTTTTGGAGTTCTGTGTGAAATAGCTAAATTTGCTTTTTTCCTCCTTTTTTGTTTTGTTCCAATACACACAAAGGGAATAATCATGTGTATAGGAAAACATGTATTAATGCTTAACTTTTCTGTGAGCAATACTCAGGGGTGCCAAAAATGTTATCCATGACTGTATGTAACCTTGGTTCGCTGAAGAGGGAACGAGATGCAAGGATCTCATGTGTGCCTGTCAGAAACTACTTCAGCCATATATTAGCTGCCGCTACTTTGTTTAATACAGTTTCCTATATAAAATTATAGTATAAAGTTATAACTTATAGTACAAAAATTCTATATTCTTCAAAATGAAAAAAAAGTGAAATGCAAAATCTGAATACTACACGACCCTCCAATAATTAAATGTTAAATAAAACAAATATTTGTATGCACTTAATCTTTGATGATTCAAACCATAAATAAATTACTTTAGACTTTTTGTTTTTGTTGAAGTGTTAAAAAGAAATACAATTAAAAAGAAAATGTCTGTGTAGAGTGGACGATGGGTTCTATTAATATCAGTTACTTACTTTTACTCATGTATTTAAGTACATTTCTATAACAGTATCTGTACTTTTACTGGAGCATGACGATTGGATACTTTATAAACAACACTGATAGCAACAAACTTTCTAGTTACTTAGCAACTTGTGCAAGGCAGGAAGTACATGCAGTGGATTTGTTGTAATTACTGGAACATCTATGTTAGTTATCACACTTTTAGACGCCAATATCAGAAATATCCTTGTTGCCTGGTGGACAAGTCAGTCATATTTTTGTCTTTACTCAAAAATATCAGTGAAAGTAAGTGAACCCATGGTTCTGTGTGAGAAAAGGTTAATTAAATAAGTCTGCAAAAGTCATTCTCTCTTACAAAGTTTAATTGACTTCATTAAGACTTTATTATATTTTTATCTGTCCTACTAAGATACTAAGTCAAGACAGATACATATTGCTATATGAACTATTAAAATCTCTGTCTCTTTCTGTCTGTCTCTTTTTCTCTGTTATAGTGAGCCCACACGTTGAGCACTCTTACATAGAAATACTGCCAGTGCTGATAAACAGCTTTTGATCTTTCATTTTTGGACTTCAGAGTGCTTCAAAAGGGTTTGTCTCTCTCTCTCTCTCTCTCTCTCTCTCTCTCTCTCTCTCTGCGTGTGCCAGAGAAATAGAAAATCAAAGTAAATTTGCCCTCGACTGCAAAAGCAGGATGTCTGTTCTCAGTAACCACTCCATTAAAAAAATTAAGAAAAAGTCTCTCCTGTGACCTTATGACTGTAGATGTGTGTTTGTGCATTAGAGTGGATAATTCTGACTCTGCAAGGTTTCTTTTCTCAGCAGGTCTTTAAGCACAAGGAAGCAGAAATGCCACAGTCAATATAGTGACACGGATCCTGCAAGTGACAAGCTTTACTCAGTCTTAAACCTTTAGTCTCTTATCCTGCCTTTCACACATATACACAAACTTTGTGATGGATTCACACAAAGCTATTCTCGCAATCTCTTGAAATGCCTTTCTCTTTATGGCATCCTCTCACCTTTTCATTTTCTTCTCTCTCACACTCTTCCTCTCTATGTGTGGCTCGAGATGTATAAACAATGCCATTCTACCTCTCAAAAAAAAAAAAAAAAAAAAAAAACAAATTCTCGTTTTACCACATTTCTAGGTGCCAAGGATAAAAATGTCTGCTAAATTACTAAATGTAAAAACAAAACAAAAAACAACAATAAAGTGGCACTTTCTCATTTCTTCTTAAATAATATATTTTTGATCTAAAAAGGTCTAATGTTTAGTTTGCCTCTCTGAAATCCCACTAATTTATTCTAATGGCAAAAAATGACAAGGGTCATGTTTATGTAATACATTCCTCAGTCTTAATATAATACATAAAATATTAAAAGTTTAATATTTTAAAACTAAGTTTTAAGGATGGAAACAAATGTCAATTTTTTATGTTTTTAAATTATTATATTGTTTAATTAAAATTATTAAATTTGATTATCTATTTAATATTTATTAGGAAATACTTTAGTTCTTCATTTCATAATTTCTCAAATCAAAATATTTCCTCCCCAAAAATATTCCTCCCCACTATTTGTTTCATTAAACTGTGATCGCACCTTTGATCTGAAGGGCTCAGAGAATCCTCCGTGTGGTATTCCAATGTGTCCTTGCAGGAACTCCACAACAGACAGAGGGAATGAGAGCTCATCTGCTCTCTTTTCCACCTCAGCTCGAGAGAGAGAGTTCTGCACCATAAACTGAGCCAGATCTCCCACAATCTTAGAAGAGGGGGTCACCTGGAGAAAAACAAAGTGAGACAGAGACACAACATTTTTAGTTGTAGTCATTTTAGTTTAAGTCAGTCATATGAGTTTGAATCAAGATAAGGTTTTCCTTTATATGTGAAAAACACTAAATAATTTAAAAAAAAATCTATTTTAAACATCCTCGTCATTCATAGTCGGACAAAAAAAAAGTGACTATGAAGAGTATGGAATTCAGGAGAAAACTAAATTGCTAAGGAAACCAAAAAACTAAATGAAAGGGTGAGAAAACTGCTTAGAAATGAGAGATCCATGAGCTTTGAGAAGTGAAAAGACACAGAAGATGAAGAAGGGAACAAAATAAGGAGATTAAGGAGAGACATAAAACGTTAAATGTCACATCATTTTTCTTTCACATAAAGAGTTAGTTCAGCACACTTTAGAAAAAAAAGGTACAGCAACTGTTCCAAAACCCTCCCTAATAGGCAAGGTTACATAAGGCTGGTCCACCCAATCAAATAAGACACAAAATGCTTTTTTGGTGAGAAAGGAGGAAAAAATCATGCAAACATGACAACAATAACTAATCATAAAAACTAATAATAAATTAATTTAAAGAAAGTCACTCCCAAAACTTTGCAACATGTACATAGCCGTGAATCTCTTGTATGCATAATGTCAACACTTTGATAAGAGTTATAATTGTTCGCTAGAACTGTAGTGTTTTGAGCGGTGAGTGGATTCTAAATTAATCACCTCTGAGTGGCAGCTTTTTCTTCTTAAAGCAATCTTAAGCAGCAGCAGGCGGTGAGAAAATTCATTTCTAGTCTCAAGTCCATGGCCAGGAGAAAGCAAAGCCTTGCCCAGCTTCACACACAATATTCCTATGGTGATTTATGTTAATTTGTTGTTCTTATCATGTTCATTGTTTATTTTCTTAATTATCAAATTGATTTGATATTTGTCAGCTTTCTGTCACATTTGCTCTATGTGTTTATTGGTTTTGTGGCAATGACATAATGGTTTGTCTTTTATGCGAGCGTGCGGTTTCAAGCTTGTTCAGGCCATGCTCTTTCCTGTTCACGTGATTGTCTTTGTGCTTGTGCTTTGTCGTGTTTTGTTAGGACGTGAAGTTTCGAGTTCGCTCGGGCTGCACGCTCTCTTGTCCATGTCAAATGTTTACATATTTACATCAGCCGCGTGTTTTCATGTCATGTCTTGTGCAGTGTAGTGTGCAGCTTGTGTTTTCACTGGCTGCATGCTTTCCTGTCGTCTTGTTTTGTTTGAACACGCAGCTTTCGAGTGTTCTCATTGGCTGCGTGTATATGTCATGTTTTTTTTTCATGTCATTGTGTAACCCCGCTTGTCTTATTTCCTCAGTATTGGATTGATTACATACTTTGTGTGTTCCCTATTTATTCTCCCTGTGTATGCTGTCCTGTGCGCGATCGTCATCGCTGCTTGTCGTTTTTTGTCCTGTTGACATGTTTCTAGTAGTCTAGTCCAGTCAAGTCTCGTTTTCCCACATCGGCTGTTTTTTGTTTGCGATTTTGTTTTATTTTCATTGTAAATAAAGCCCTTCTCACTGCACTATTGAGTCCTCACACTTCCCTTTACACCAGTGGTTCTCAAATAGTGGGGCAGGGGGGGCGCGCGTGACCCTGGGGTACGTGGTTTTTTTTGGCCAGGGAGTAAATTTCTTGCACTGCATAAGAGCAGCAGATATGAAGTTCAGATAACCATCCCTTCATCCTTTGACGTGTACGATCACGTGTCACGTGATCAACCACTAAACGTGTTTTCACTCAATATCTGGCACTGATCCAAAAAAAGACGCGCTCAGAGCTTGTCATTTATCACAACAATTTAGTGTTTTCAACCACATAATGTTTCTTTTAGGTTTCAACAAGTTGAGCCAACAAATTTGTAACTATTTTGAATTAAAAAGAAATAACTAAATAAATGTTATCTATCTATTAAACAGCGCTTTTTGTGACTGCGGTATGCAGTCTCTCATCCAGGAAAATAACCACGCTCAGCCCTGCTTAGCTTCCGTGGGCAACCAGTCGTAGGCTACAGGGTGACATTGCTGCCGGCGATGTATCTTGTTCAGTTTATCTTTACCCCCTGTGGGCAGTTTATTTTGTAAGTTTGTTTTCTTTTGTTATAATAAATATAATTTTTTCCCGCACTTGAGTCCTCAAGTATTGTATCATGACAAATGTTTTGGCCTCACCACTGTGGTGCTATTAGCGAGGAGACAGCAGAATAAGCTGCAACAGGCTTTATTTGCTAACTGAAATCAAAAATACTTTAAATATAAAAAAAAGTAGCACACTTGTGCAAAACCTGGGAACACGGAACACTCGGAGAACAAACATCCAAACATGCATTTAACATTTCCAGCAACTGATAAAGACAGGGGAATACATGAGAGTTTATATACACAGGATAATGGGGAACAGGTTACGAGACTAATGAGAGAGTGATAAATATTAAATATTTAAAATGTGCCATAGTAATGTATGATTAAATGTATAATTTAACATGACGCTCATTATCACTACCATTTAAGTAATTTTAAATTATACCATGGTATGACCGTGGTATAAAAAACAACAACAACAACAATAACGAAATGGTGGAGAGTATGTCAAAAAGAAAGAAAGAAAGAAATGAAAGAAAGAGTGACATTTAGGATTAAGTTTTATAATAGACTCCTAGACAAAGGTTACACAAGGTTAATATCCTTGTTTAAATACAAAGCCACAGACATGACATGTACAAAGTCCTTTTGAGAGCAAAGGGTTTAGAAGCAACCCTGAATGACTCTAGCACCGCTGGAACTATTGAGGATGACACAGTGGAGACCTCCAAACCCTAATGCGAACAATTATAAAACTTCTTATGCATATAAATGTCAACATTACAGACAGTTACATGAGTACGCTAACTTTGACATTTTTTTTAAATGCTGGCACTCTTGCATAACTGATCTGCTTAAATTTCTGCCAGGGAATACTGTTCATAGAGAAATCACTCTCCATAACAGGAAAACTTAACTGTCTGGATAATCAAATGTGATTTCACTAAATTAAGCGTGAACGTTTTCTTCATCCTGCCACAGTCATTTGAAGTCAAGACGCTTGAGCACATGTTAAATCAAATCCTAAAGACTTACGGTAGCTGGAGTGCTCCTGCTTTGTCTGAGACTGGTTGTGTTAAGAACAGTGTGGATATTTCTGTCATGACAGCTCTCGGAGAGATTGGTATGGCAGTGGATGTTGCTACTGCAACACATGTAACGCACATGAAATAACCCACGTAAAAGATCTATACAGGTGGAGCTGGGGAAGGTGGAGCTTTCTAAAAACGTGGTCCCCAACCTTTGTTGTGGCGCGAACCGGTAAACGCATGATAATTTTGCCGCGGACAGGGGGGTGGGGTGGAGGGGGTGGGGGTGGGAATGGATGGATGATCCGCGCGAGATTAAACACACCTCCTTACCGCTTTTAGCCACTCACGGACCACAGACCGGACCGGGGGTTGGGGACCACTGAGCTGCACTATGTAGATAATGATGTGATCAGGTGACCTATCAGCCTGTGTCATCTGAAGTTTCATGCCAGAACTAGGTATATATGTCAAATGATCCTTCTGAAATTATTTTAATATACTGACTTTGTGCTCAAGTAACATTTTAACATTTCCTTCTGTCAAAGTTGAAAAAAGTTGTGTTGCTTTAAACTTGGTACCCTTTTTTTCAGGATTCTTTGATCATTCATTAAAAATCATTTATTTGCCATAGAAATCTTTCACATTATCTTTACTTTCAAAAGTGTAAATGTAAACGAACGGCCAGAACACATTAAAATTTTTCAGACCCTATTTAATAACTAAGGATTTTAACAAAGAAAATGAATCCATAAAAAACTTCAGCTAGACAATGAGCTTCTTCTAGAGCATTCTTCATGTTGTACTAATTAAGTTGGCTTGAGAAAGCCAACTTAGTGATATTGTATCTAAACTTATTATTATTATTATTATTATTAAGTTGGCTTGAGAAAGCCAACTTAGTGATATTGTATCTAAACTTATTAAGTTGGCTTGAGAAAGCCAACTTAGTGATATTGTATCTAAACTTATTATTATTATTATTATTATTATTATTATTCTTCTTACCTAAAATTCTCAATGCATCTCCTCCTAGAGCTTTAAAGCTACAACCACTAAACTCTGCTCAGACTTCAGACCTGTTCTGACTTGAGTTGCTATCCCTTTTCAGACTGATCAGACTTATGATTTTTGATAAAACTGAAGATTAAAGTCATAAAATCTCCATAGACTTTCACTAATGAAGTGAAAACTGAATTTTAGATAGAGCGTCCACTCCATCTGTTGGTAACATCACAACATTACACCTGATATATAATACATTTCAATACAGTATGTGTGAACATGTCCATTCCAATGGGCATGCATTTTATTTTTTTAAATCCTGAAAAAAAACTTGCAGGTCTACAATCGATTTTTTACTTTAATTAGTAAGTTAAATCTCTCTATTTTACATTCATAATATCACAAAATTACACCCCTGTCAGTGAGAGCACTGAAGTTTGAACGAATCAGAGCGCTGCAATTCAAAGCCTCAAAGCTTTTCAAAGACGCCATTACTGCTGGAGAGAGAGATCATAATCTCCTAAAATAGATTTATGTGAGAGAGTTTATGATCAAACGGAAATTGTTTCCGATTATCAAGTAACCGCTGCAGCGTGTTTCCTTGAAGATTTATGCACTTATATGGCCAAATTCTGACTCTCATTCGTCTTTACTCGGCAACGGAGTACATTACTATGGGGAAGGTAAGTGAAGTTTAAACGCGCGTCCTCCTGGACTCGCGCCAAAGCATAACCGTCTAAGCACCTACGTTTATTTATAGCGCTCATTTATGTACTTTATTGCCGAATTCTGACTCTCGCTCGTGAGTCAATATACATTGGAAAAGGCTTCCCTGAGCAGCGCGCGCGCTGACTCTCTTCAAATGCAGCGTCTAACAGTCAAAGTTATTTATAACTAATTCTTGAGTATATAGTTACATTGTGTTAATTCTTATATCTGCTTTTAACTAAAGTCTGACTCCTGTTCTCGAGTTCAAACGCGCTTCCTGAGCAGATTCGCTGATAGATCGATGTTTTGTGAACACTTAAACAGTAAATGAAATAAGATTTTTAAAGGATGCAAAAAACATGGCAGATCGATTCAAACTGTAAACTCCTTGAGATTAAAAAAAACTGCATTACTCTGCTGCATTACATGAGCAGGAATTATTTAAAAAATACTAATATTTAAGTTATTTTGTTTCCCATGGAGGAAGGCTTTATACAAATATTACATTGCGTTGATTCCTTTATCTGCTATAATTGCCGTGTTGAACTGAAGTCTGACATGGCAGATCGAGTCAATCTGAAAACTGCTTGAGATTAGAAAAAACTGCATTACTCTCCTCATTGTACTTTAGCAGGAATTATTTTAAAAATACTAATATTTAAGTTTGTTTCCCATGAAGGAAGGATTTACATATACATCTAAAAAGTATGTATTAGAGGCTCCATATACGCGCGTCCTCCCGCATTCGCGCGTCCACGCCTAAGCGCCTACGTTTATTTATAGCGCCTAAATCTATTCACACACATACATGCATATCTATCTACATTTATATTGTAAATATAAAGGGCTCCATATACATTCAGTGTAACTGCTGTCTGTTTTGAAAGTGGTAAGACTACATAAATAATGCTTAATTACATCTTTAAAATAGAAATAAAACAAAGTATTATTCACAGTATCACAGTACCATTTTATATATATATATATATATATATATACACACATACACACACATCTATTTCGTATATATAAAAGGCTACATATAGTGTAACTGTGGTGTAACTGCAGTCTCTTTTGAAAGTGATTAGCCTATATTAATAATGCTTAATTACAGCTTTAAAATAGAAATAAAACAAAGTATTATTCACAGTATCATATATATATATATATATATATATATATATACACACACACACACACCTCTATACATATTATATATATATATATATATATATATATATATATACACATACACATCTATTTAGTATATATAAAAGGCTACATATACATGCAGTGTAACTGCAGTCTCTTTTGAAAGTGATTAGCCTATACTAATAATGCTTAATTACAGCTTTAAAATAGAAATTAAACAAAGTAGTTTTTTGCATTAGTGAAAACTGACCGTTAAAAGCCAAGGATGTAATTAAACCGTAAACATTTTTATAAACTAATTACAATTTTCCAACACTTTGAGGATCAAAAAGCATAATTATAACTTATTTTTAAGTTTAAACTCTCAAAACTTTTCAAGCTAATTAACGATAAATCTTGCTAACAATATGCTAATTCAGCAAATTCTTGCCAGCAACATGCTTATTTATGTTAAATGTTGCTAATGACTTCGGAATTCATACTAAATCTTGCTAGCAACAAGATAATTAACATTAAATCTTGCTAGCAAAATTGATCATCAATTGATTAAAGATTAAATTATGATCAAAGAACATAACGACACCTTAGTAACTGCCTAGAAACAACGCAAGGCAATAACTAACAAGAGTATATATGCTCAAGATCTAATTCTTTCCATCTATCCATCTGTAAACTTTCAAAACTTTTTAAGCTTTTACAAATAAATTTAACTTTCAGGCTAGGCTTTCTCAAGCCAACTGAAGTTTATATCATAAACTTCCTCTATCTAGTTATTATTATTATTATTATTATTATTATTCTTACCTAAAATTCTCAATGCATCTCCTCCTAGAGCTTTAAAGCTACAACCACTAAACTCTGCTCAGACTTCAGACCTGTTCTGACTTGAGTTGCTATCCCTTTTCAGACTGATCAGACTTATGATTTTTGATAAAACTGAAGATTAAAGTCATAAAATCTCCATAGACTTTCACTAATGAAGTGAAAACTGAATTTTAGATAGAGCGTCCACTCCATCTGTTGGTAACATCACAACATTACACCTGATATATAATACATTTCAATACAGTATGTGTGAACATGTCCATTCCAATGGGCATGCATTTTATTTTTTTAAATCCTGAAAAAAAACTTGCAGGTCTACAATCGATTTTTTACTTTAATTAGTAAGTTAAATCTCTCTATTTTACATTCATAATATCACAAAATTACACCCCTGTCAGTGAGAGCACTGAAGTTTGAACGAATCAGAGCGCTGCAATTCAAAGCCTCAAAGCTTTTCAAAGACGCCATTACTGCTGGAGAGAGAGATCATAATCTCCTAAAATAGATTTATGTGAGAGAGTTTATGATCAAACGGAAATTGTTTCCGATTATCAAGTAACCGCTGCAGCGTGTTTCCTTGAAGATTTATGCACTTATATGGCCAAATTCTGACTCTCATTCGTCTTTACTCGGCAACGGAGTACATTACTATGGGGAAGGTAAGTGAAGTTTAAACGCGCGTCCTCCTGGACTCGCGCCAAAGCATAACCGTCTAAGCACCTACGTTTATTTATAGCGCTCATTTATGTACTTTATTGCCGAATTCTGACTCTCGCTCGTGAGTCAATATACATTGGAAAAGGCTTCCCTGAGCAGCGCGCGCGCTGACTCTCTTCAAATGCAGCGTCTAACAGTCAAAGTTATTTATAACTAATTCTTGAGTATATAGTTACATTGTGTTAATTCTTATATCTGCTTTTAACTAAAGTCTGACTCCTGTTCTCGAGTTCAAACGCGCTTCCTGAGCAGATTCGCTGATAGATCGATGTTTTGTGAACACTTAAACAGTAAATGAAATAAGATTTTTAAAGGATGCAAAAAACATGGCAGATCGATTCAAACTGTAAACTGCTTGAGATTAAAAAAAACTGCATTACTCTGCTGCATTACATGAGCAGGAATTATTTAAAAAATACTAATATTTAAGTTATTTTGTTTCCCATGGAGGAAGGCTTTATACAAATATTACATTGCGTTGATTCCTTTATCTGCTATAATTGCCGTGTTGAACTGAAGTCTGACATGGCAGATCGAGTCAATCTGAAAACTGCTTGAGATTAGAAAAAACTGCATTACTCTCCTCATTGTACTTTAGCAGGAATTATTTTAAAAATACTAATATTTAAGTTTGTTTCCCATAAAGGATTTACATATACATCTAAAAAGTATGTATTAGAGGCTCCATATACGCGCGTCCTCCCGCATTCGCGCGTCCACGCCTAAGCGCCTACGTTTATTTATAGCGCCTAAATTTATTCACACACATACATGCATATCTATCTACATTTATATTGTAAATATAAAGGGCTCCATATACATTCAGTGTAACTGCTGTCTGTTTTGAAAGTGGTAAGACTACATAAATAATGCTTAATTACATCTTTAAAATAGAAATAAAACAAAGTATTATTCACAGTATCACAGTACCATTTATATATATATATATATATATACACACATACACACACATCTATTTCGTATATATAAAAGGCTACATATAGTGTAACTGTGGTGTAACTGCAGTCTCTTTTGAAAGTGATTAGCCTATATTAATAATGCTTAATTACAGCTTTAAAATAGAAATAAAACAAAGTATTATTCACAGTATCATATATATATATATATACACACACACACACACACCTCTATACATATATATATATATATATATATATATATATATATATATATATATATATATATACACATACACATCTATTTAGTATATATAAAAGGCTACATATACATGCAGTGTAACTGCAGTCTCTTTTGAAAGTGATTAGCCTATACTAATAATGCTTAATTACAGCTTTAAAATAGAAATTAAACAAAGTATTTTTCGCATTAGTGAAAACTGACCGTTAAAAGCCAAGGATGTAATTAAACCGTAAACATTTTTATAAACTAATTACAATTTTCCAACACTTTGAGGATCAAAAAGCATAATTATAACTTATTTTTAAGTTTAAACTCTCAAAACTTTTCAAGCTAATTAACGATAAATCTTGCTAACAATATGCTAATTCAGCAAATTCTTGCCAGCAACATGCTTATTTATGTTAAATGTTGCTAATGACTTCGGAATTCATACTAAATCTTGCTAGCAACAAGATAATTAACATTAAATCTTGCTAGCAATATTGATCATCAATTGATTAAAGATTAAATTATGATCAAAGAACATAACGACACCTTAGTAACTGCCTAGAAACAACGCAAGGCAATAACTAACAAGAGTATATATGCTCAAGATCTAATTCTTTCCATCTATCCATCTGTAAACTTTCAAAACTTTTTAAGCTTTTACAAATAAATTTAACTTTCAGGCTAGGCTTTCTCAAGCCAACTGAAGTTTATATCATAAACTTCCTCTATCTAGTTATTATTATTTTTCTTCTTACCTAAAATTCTAAAAGAATCTCCTCCTACAGCTTTAAAGCTACAACCACTAAACTTTGCTCAGACTTCAGACCTATTCTGACTTGAGTTGCTATATCGTTTCTAAGGGATCGGGGGTACGATGTTCGCCCCAGGGGCGAAAAAGCAGCCGAAAAATCCCATTGACTTAACATTGCGACGAACTTTGACGATTAATAACTCGGAGCGAGGAATTTGTAAAAAGATGAAACTCGCCACATTTGAAGAGGGTGACAGCCTCTGTAAGAACATACCACACAATGGGGTAAAAGTTGCACCCCTGGGGTGCTAGAGCTGCCCAAATTTGCCCCATGGAGATGAATGGGGAAGGCCGTCCCATGAAACAGCATCTACTATGGCAAAATGCATAGGGATTTTGAATTGAACATATCTCTTCAGCACAGCGTCACAGAGACAAGGGGGAGGGCTCATTTTACTCAGGCGACCAATGAGTGTCTCAGGATCACAGTGAAGCTATTAAGCCACGCCCTAGCAACCATTTAGAGCGCCTTAGCAACCCATCTCAAACTGGCAAACTGCCAATCATCAATGTTTTCAACACTTCCTAGCCACGCCCTAGCAACCATTATCGAGCACCTTAGCAACCAAATGCAAAGCGAGATATCTTCAGTTCTGAATGTCGTAGAGGCGTTGTGGTTGGTTTATATCGTTCATACTGTCAAGCAGCCTTTGAAGTGACATCAATGGCAGAGGCTTAGCCACTCCTTAGCAACCAAACAAAGTACCCTAGCAACCGTTTAGCCAGACCTATATCTCTGCATCAGAAAGTCGTAGAGACATGGGGGTTGGGTCTATTGGCGCCATTCACTGACCAACTGAATCATCAGTAATCTCCAAATAAATCTTGTTAGCGACATGTTTTAAAGTTTAAACTCTCAACACTTTTTAAGCTTGAAGCTTTTACAACTAATTTAAACTTTCAGGCTGGGCTTTCTCAAGCCAACTGAAGTTTATAAAATAAACTTCCTCTATCTAGTTTCCTATTATCACTGTAAAGCTGCTTTGAAACAATCTGTATAATAAAAAGTGCTATATAAATCAAGGTGACTTGACTTGACTTTATTTTGGTGTATTCAAAGTGTCCTTGCTCCATAAAGGTAATAATTAAAAATTATAATAAAAACAAATAAAAAAATTGTACAGACTCCAAACATTTTACTTTTTAACAGTAGTTTGCATTTAACAACAAATAGTAAAAATCGTAAATTGTAATTAAACACATAAAAGGCATTATGAGCTAATCTGCTGTGATATAAAGAGACTCATTCTCATAGCACACCTGTTTTATTTCCCATATTCATCTCTCACTAGTCCCATATGTGACGTAAAGCTATTTTATCTGCACCATCAGCCAGTTTTGATTTAATTTCCTTTAGTCTGATTGTTTACAGACATATTCATACATAAGTAGCATACCGTCGCAAATGATTTTGCAGCAAGGTCTTCTCTCTCGAAATTTTGTTTTATTTATCTTTCATTTTGCAACCATGATGATATATATCCTTAACTACACGTTTATCTAAATAACCAAAAATATTGCATCAACACTTGCTGTGAAATAGGTGACAAATATATAAATACATATATAATACATGTTCAGAAATTAATTTCCGGCCCTGGTACAGAACAACTAGATGACTGCATTAAAGCATTTGTCAAAACATGCAAAATAAATAAATAATACTTAAAAAAATATTGCACTTTTTTTTAAGACTCTCACAAACGCCCCTCACAGACTTAAACAACCAACATGGTAAGTTTATGTGACAAGTAAGTGACAAGTAAGTTTATGTGACAAGAATGTGGGTTACCATTTACTACCTGCACTAATGTGTATCACATGTATGCATACTAATTAAAATAGCAGTCTATAAAGAGCTGTCAACACCATACACACTATCTGAAAATTTTGAATAGTTTCTGATCAATTAAAATAATTACAAAGTAAAAGAGAGAAAGAACTGCATTTGCTCCCCACTCCCACCAAAATTTACTATTTAGCTACATTGTTGGCCCAATACTCAGCCAGATTGTCTAAAGCCAAAAGAAAGCATGTCTTTGGTATAAGATTCAAATTATGAGGAATCTGCCCTCAGTTACTGAAAAATCCCTTAACTTCAGCCATTAGTTTGAATAGAGAGAAATCAATGGGTTGTTAATTAAGTAGAGGATTTGCTAAGTACCCAAACACAATGTAAAACTCGGTCAGGCCAAACCACTATGATGGAGGCTGTCGGGGAAAGTGTTATAAGATGAGACTGAGACAGGATTAACATGCACAACTACACACACACACAAAGTAATCCTCAAGCCCGTCAGTGGCTCCTCTTACTGATTTTCTGACATACAGTAATCCCTTCTGTGTACATCTCAGTCGCTCTCTGCTTCTCTCTCTCAGAGTTTGCTTCTACACACACACACGTTGGGTTCCCTTTCAAGGGAACTCGAGCTGCGTCATCGCTATGGGAACGCCCCTGCATCATCAACTCTTGAAGCACAATAGAAAACACCTGTGAGAATGACGCGGATGACGTCATGAGCCAGGAAACAAAAGGCACGCCGAACCCGGCACCGACAGCTTTTTCGTCTTCAACAAGCACTAGAAAGCCTGTGTAGCAAGAGTTTTCAGTATGGCAGAAAGTTTTACGCTGCGTGTTTCCCTTCTCCCATTTACTGGCGGGGATACGCACACTTTACGAGTGTCATGCAGGGGGGTAGAGCATGCACTGGCAGCGCTCAAGGGCGGTGCCTGTGCGGATTGTGAGCGGTTTCCACTGCTAACTCTCTGCTCTCGCCTAGCAACCTTCGGGGAGGCTGCTAGAGCGCGTGGTCCTCGTGGCATGGGTCCCGCTGCCGCTGAGGCGTTGCGGCGGTCCCGGTCATGGGGATCACATATGTTCTCCCGGATATACCCCCCTTCCCCCGGGCTTCCGGAGCTCGTCCGAGGATGAGCCCCGTAGACTCGGGGGATGAAAACTCTCTACTGCGGCAGTCCAGTTTCGAGGAGCTGGATATTGTCGGTATTAGAAAAAAAGAAGAAAGAACGCGCTGTGTGTCTCCATGCCCGTGTACCCACGCAAGGAGGAGGCACACAGTCTTTCATCGTATCGTGCTCAGTCAGTGTTTATTCCACTGGCTGCACTACATCTCGCAGTCAGTGCTCGGGGGCGCTGGCGGCGGGTATTGTGAGCACAGTTTCGATCTCGCTGCTGCTGAGGCTCAGTGACGATCGTTGATGGTGGGTTCACGAGGAAGCATGTCTTGTGTGTATTGTGGTACAGTGGACGCTGTGTTTGCCTTGCATGCATTAGACCCGGGTTCGAGACTCATTCTAATGCACTTTTTCAGCTCTGAGGAGCTGTATTTAGCGTCTGGACTGAGAGAGCAAAATGAAGTATTGCTACCATGCTACCTGGTTTCCTGAGGACGCCAGGTTGCACTGGGCTCAAGCTAGATTTCCCACTTTTTCAAGCGGATGTTCGGAAAATATCGGAGCCTCGAGGGGCTGATTCCTTTTTTAGAGTTTCTGGCAGTTGCCAGACTTCTCTCAGTCTGCGAAAAAAAAAAAAAAAAAAAAAAAAAAAAAGGAAAGCGCTGTGTCTCCCTGCCTATGTACCCACGCAAGCAGGAGGCACACAGTCTTGCTCGTATCGCTCGAGGGCGCTGGCTGCGGATATTGTAACAGTAACAATTTCGCATGTTATACTGCATATACTGCGTTTACCTTTCACGCGAGAGACCCGGGTTCGAAACCCACTCTGTGCACTTTCCAGCTTTGAGGAGCTGTATTAGCGTCTGACTTGAGCAAAACGAAGATATATTTGCTGATCGCGTGCCCCGAGTCCAGTTTAAAAGAAAAGGGGATTTCACGTGTGATTGAGAAAAGTGCGCAGATATGGCAAACTTCCTAACTGCACCTTCACTAATCTTGGGCACTGCGCCTTCAAGATATCCATGTTCTGAGCCTCATCATGGCTCAGTCATGGCAGTTAGCAGTTCGGCATCGAGGTGTCGTTCTCGCTCGCTGG
The DNA here is from genome assembly GCA_037043235.1 of Rhodeus uyekii. NCBI lineage: Eukaryota > Metazoa > Chordata > Actinopteri > Cypriniformes > Acheilognathidae > Rhodeus > Rhodeus uyekii. The sequence continues at coordinate 3,192,010 of JAWRVZ010000007.1, forward strand.
AAGGTGCGGGGGAGGGCTGGTCTTACATGGTCTGCGCTCGAGGGCGTCGACTGTGTAGGTTGCCATTCCTGTCTGACAGTCTTCGAGGAGACTGTTCAGACTCGCGTTTTAGGTCCTGCTGCAGCTGAGGCTCAGTGGCGATCGCTATCGCGGGGACTTCTCAAGTTCCGGAAGCACGCCCTGTGCGGTTTCCTCTGACTTGATTAACAACGACCTAGCTCTGAGGAGTTGGGCATTGTATTCACAAAAGTGCCAGACTTCTCTCAGCCTGCCTACGCGGTGTGGATCAGTTTCCCGCACTACCTTCCAAAAAGGGAAAGAAAGTAAAAGCCTTATCGGTTCTGAGGAACAGACAGTGTCGTTGTGACGCTTTCATTTGGGTGTGTAGGCCCTCCGCTGGGGGGCCACCTCCCTAGGCGTCTTTTAGAGACTGATTAGTGCTGGCAATGACACCAAATCCGTGCGCCTCAACACCATTTGTTTCCTAGAAAGGAACTGACAGCAAAAGTATGCAACGTTTTGCGTATAAACTGGGTGAAAATATGCTCCTTCGCCATGGCTGTAGCTTTCTTTGGCCCCGTGGTGTCACAGGTGGAGCAGGTTCTGTTGCTATCATTGTTACCCGGGAGGTCCCGGGCGATGGTTGCCATACCTCCCTTTCAGTGAAAGGTCTATAGAGTTTCCGGCTCCCTTGAGGGGAGAGCCACGTTTCCACGTAGTGTGGGTTTGGGAGTTTGCAGTGTTACTTGGCGAAAGCCTTTAGGTGGCCCCAGGTGTCAGCAGCCGAGCTTGGGCGGTCAGTCGCCCCTCTTCAAGCTCTGCTCCCTGTATGAGGTCCTGGTAGCCAGCATGTTGTGACGCATTTACTAGGGTGCTTTGGATCCCCCCCGGGGGACCATCTCCCTAGGTGTCTCCAGGGTGTTGTCGGTGTCGCCTCTGTTTCCCTGTTGCTGGGCTTACTCGCCTTCTGAGGAAGGTTCTACGCGTCACTGGGTTGTGGTCTATCTCCTCGGGAGCCACTTCCCGGTGCGTAGTAGTAGCTCCAGCCGTGCTCTGGCCTAGGCCTGACGGTTGTTGTAGCTCGATGCGTGATGGACCCCTTAGGCAGGTGCCTTAAACCAGACCATTTCAGGAGTGCCTCTAGAGAGATGCGACTCTAACAGCGTACGGATCTGGTACCGGGCAGCACTGTAGTGCTTAAGTCCCCGTTGGGTTTCGGTTCACCTCGCCTACGCCTTGTTACCTTCGGGTCTTGGCGGTCTTCCGGCTGTAGTGGCGGCTCCACGGCTTTCAATGGCGACACACTTGAGGTGCGGTGGTCCCTCCCCGGAGGGCCATCACCTTGGGGCTCCTGGGGGTGTTTGTTACACTTCCCAGGCTCGCTTTGCTGGGCCGGGGGCAGCGACTGCAGCCACAGAGTTTCATGGTTAACTCCTACGCATGGTGTGAGCTCCCAGCTTCCCTGAGGGGGGAGCCACCGTTTTGCCGCGTAGTAAGTTCCTGGGAGTACGCTGTCCTGCCATGGCCGAAGCCTTTGGCCCCGTGGCATCAGCAGTTGAGCTTGGGCGGTCAACCGCCCTTTTTCAAGCTCTCCTCCCTGAATGTGAGTCGGCAAGGCGTGACGCATGTTTAGGCCGCTCTGGATCCCCCTGGGACCATTGCCCTAGGCATCTTCAGGAGGGCTATGTTATCATTCCGATTTCCCCCTGTTGTGGCCATGCCTCCCTCTCAGTTTAAGAACTACGCATGGTGTGAGCTCCCAGCTTCCCTGAGGGGGGGAGCCACCGTTGTGCCGCGTAGTTAGTTCCTGGGAGTACGCTGTCCTGCCACGGCCGAAGCCTTTGGCCCCGTGGCATCAGCAGTTGAGCTTGGGCGGTCAACCGCCCTTTTTCAAGCTCTCCTCCTGAATGTGAGTCGGCAAGGCATGACGCATGTGAGGCCGCTCTGGACCCCTCTGGGGCCACTGCCCTAGGCTTCTCCGGGGGGGGGGGGGGTTTATGTTACCATTCTGTTTTTCCCCTGTTGTTGCCATGCCTCCCTCTCAGTTTAAGACCTATGCATGGTGTGAGCTCCCAGCTTCCCTAAGGGGGGAGCCACCGTTGTGCCGCGTAGTAGGTTCCTGGGAGTACGCTGTCCTGCCACGGTCGGAGCCTTTGGCCCCGTGGCATCAGCAGTCGAGCTGGGCGGTCATCCGCCCCTCTTCAAGCTCTTCTCCCTTTATATATATATGGTCCTGCTAGCCAGCGGGTTTGGCGCATTTTCTGGAGGGTCCCCTTCGGGGGACCATCTCCCTAGCGTCTCCAGGGTGGTGTCAGCGTTAACCCGGGAGGCCCCGGGCGCCTCGTTTTTCCCCTGGTGCTGGGCGTACCTACCTTCTGAGGAAGGTTCTACGCGTCACTGGGTTGTGGTCGGTCTCCTACTAGGAGCCACTTCCCGATGCGTAGTAGTAGCTCCGGCCGTGCTCTGGCCTAGGCCTGACGGTTGTTGTAGCTCGGTGCGTGTTGGACCTCCTTGGCGATAAGGTGACCCCTAGGCAAGTGCCTCAAACCAGACCATTTTGAGAAGTGCCTCAGGTCAGGTTTAACTCACTACTTTCGGTTCTGGGCCGGGCAGCACAACAGTGCTTAAGTCCCCATATGTATTTCGGGTTCACCTCGCCTACGCCTTGTTACCTTCGGGTTTTTAGGCGGTCGTGTGGCTGGGTGGCTGCTCCTCGGCTGGCGCTGCGATGCGCAGTCTGTCGGTGGCCCTCTCTTAGGGCCACCACCTTGGGCGTCCTGGGGTCAATTTGTGGTAGACACTCCCCAGGTTCGCTACTGGGCCGAGAGCCGCTACCGCAGCCGCGGAGTTCCGAGGTCGTGAGTCCGGTCTCCTCACTGGAGGGGTCTCCCGCAGGATTTAAGGTTACTCTCCCTGGCTGAGGCTAGGAGAGCGCAAGGGCCGCTTTGCGGTTCCTCCTTCTGCGGGGGTTTTTCCCTCTCGTCATGGGTCAGGAGGTCTGCAGCCCAGTGCGAGCATTGGGTATGGCTCTCCCGGGGCTGAGGCCCGACGAGCCATGCAGATCACTCAGTGGGGCAAGTCCTAGCTAAGGCTATCTTGCCGTGAGAGACTGGTCTTCCCGAGGGTGCCAGAACATCTCCACTGGAGCTCTTTGGGGCATGCTTTTCCGCTAGGGTGGCGTTGGTATAGCGTTCCCATAGCGATGACGCAGCTCGAGTTCCCTTGAAAGGGAACGTCTCAGGTTACGTATGTAACCATAGTTCCCTGAGAGGGAACGAGACGCTGCGTCATCAGCATCAGCCCTAGCTCTCCCGCATGCCGTGCTTGTTTCAGACGTTCGCAAGCTGTCGGTGCCGGGTTCGGCGTGCCTTTTGTTTCCTGGCTCATGACGTCATCCGCGTCATTCTCACAGGTGTTTTCTATTGTGCTTCAAGAGTTGATGACGCGGGGGCGTTCCCATAGCGATGACGCAGCGTCTCGTTCCCTCTCAGGGAACTATGGTTACATACGTAACCTGAGACGTTTTCACGTATTATGGGGATTTTCCAACAAAACTATTTTTGTACTGTACAAACTGTATATTATACCCCCTCCCCCCCACACTAACCCTACCCATCACAAAAAAACATTCTTACATTAATGAATAATTACATTTGATTATCCACAAGGACAAGAAATTTAAACTTTTATTGCCATCATAACGTAGAGTATACCTAGTATACCTTGGTCTAGAAGTGTTTACTTTCTCCTGTGTTATTGTTGCAACTCTGGCTAACTGACAGGGTACATCTGTTTGGCCATCGGCATGGACAGAGAGTGCTTTGAACTCAAGAGAACGGTTTGTGTGTGTCAGTGCATGCTGCTGCTTCAAAAGAAACAGAATTAGTGGTGTTGGTGTGTGTCCCAGGGTATCAAGGAAGAGCAAGGCATGAAGGTTGTGTTCAGAATGGAAAACTAGCATAATGCTTACTATGCACCATATACACTATGCTGCATACTATGTAAAAGTTTTTAAAAAGAAACATCAAACATACTGTGAAAACTGCAATGTGAAATATTCTGGATATTACAATTTAAAATAGTAAACATTTCTATTTTAAGCTCTTTTGCATTTATTTCTTTGATGGCAAAGCTGAATTTTCAGATATAATTTTGATTTGGTGCTCAAGAAACATTTCTTATCAATGTTGAAAACAACTGTGCTGTAAAATATCTTTATGGAAACAATAATACATTTTCAAGATTCTTTGATGAATAGAAGGTTCAAAAGAACAGCTTTTAGTTTAAAATGTAACAATAGCCACTCACTGCAGGCTGAAGGGTTCTAAGAATGCAAAGTTCCACGTTGAGCGACACAAAATCAAGTTACAAATAAAATTAAAAGAAACAGATCACCCTCCATAACATAGTCGCTCATACCATCTGTAAACCATTGCGTTATCGAGACGATGACGTATTTGTATTATAGCCCCACAGCCTTGGTTAAGCATGTTTAAGCATAATGGTTTGGCCTGATAGTGGAAAAGTGGCTAATATAGTCTTTTGTGACTTTTTACTTAAGTATATCATAAAATAGAAGTGAAAAAAAAAATGGTTTAGACGCATTCATTTCTTAAAAAAAAAAAAAAAATACAGTATATTATATTGAAAAATAATAAAATATTTGCCTTAACTGTTGGAAAAGGCAATCACTCCTGGTTCATTCATTTTAAACAGCACATTCTGGAAAATGTAGTAGGTCATACAGGTATTCCATGCATAAAAAACAATTCACATACTGTACAAAGTATAAATAATGCACAAGCCTACTACTTGCTTTTAAAAATAGAATGTGACATTCTATTCTGAACATACTCTGGCAGAGAGAGAGAGAGAGAGAGAGAAAGAGAGAAAGAGGGAGAGAGAGAGAGAGCGATGACAAAACCAAAAGGAATATAATGGAATATTATTACAAGAGTCCAGCCCATTTCTCCCAAACCCATGAGCTAAATTGGAGAGAGATGTTGTCACCCCCAACAAAAAGAAAAATCAAACAAGAGCAGACAGGAATACACTGTCGGAAAAAAAAACAAGATAAATTGTGTGAACTGATTAACAATCACATGCAGATACACTAGAGGTAAACAGAAATTCTATTAATAGAATTCCAATAACTGACTGCAATGAGCGAAAGACTGAAGCAAGTGATGTTAGTCACATTTTTGGCCTTATGAGACAGAATGTACAGTAACACAGCAGATATGGACTGCTTTTATCAGTTTATGAGACAGATACCATCACACTATTTTATTTATTCCTCTTACAGAAAAGCGGCAGAAGTGGTTCTGATATTAGTCACAGAGATTCCTGTTGACAGAGCATTCATCCAAAGTCTCTAAAATAATTTTATAATACAGTGTGTGATTGAATGTGAGCACATGGAAGAATGAAGTGTGCCCGCGATGCAATTGTTATTTAGTCTACATACAAAATTTAGGGTACACTGCAAATAATGTATATGTTTTAAGTTTAGATTGATTTTAAATTTTAAGATTGTTAGGTTTGAACTACATACTTGTGGAATTTAAATGACAGAAATCCAATAGAAAATAAAAAGTCACTTTTTTCACACTTCAAGGACACTCTTCAGCATGTGGAACAGGGCAGGTGGAGATAGGGACAAAGGAAAAGAAAGAAAGAAAGTAAGAGAGAGAGAGAGAGAGAGAGAGAGAGAGAGAGAGAGAGAGAGTGGGTGACACATTTGGAATCAAAATTAGGTTTTTGGAGGTCTTACTTTGATAAGGTCTCCCAGCAGCTTGTTGGCTTCAGTGTAGGCTTTCTTCACCTCTTTAAATTTGTTACCGAGGCCCATGCTGTGGGCCTGGAAATGAAGGTTGGTGTACTGGCCCCCTGGGATCTCATTTTCATAAACATCTGAATTACCAGACTTCATTGTGGCTGTGCAGTCGAAGGGAGCGTACAGACCACGAGTCACTTCCCAGTACTCGCTGTAGTCAAACACTCGGTCCAGAGAAACACCTACATGACAGGAGAAGTGTTACAAATGTCACAGTAATATGTAAGCCATATGGATTCACATTGCTTATTGCTTTCTTTAAAAAAATAGTATTATAAGACACAAATTTTCAATACAAAAATGACACACCGGACAACAAAAAAGGACAATTAAAGCATGATTGCTGTGAAGAACTACACTACCCATAATCCTGCAGAGAAATATTGACCACTTAGAAAATTACGGTGGACAAAATGCGCTAAAAGGACACTGCAACGACCATCGACTCATGAAGCGCCTCAATATGCTCTCAAACTAAATATAAATTTCTCTATATATGAATATATATATATATATATATATATATATATATATATATATATATATATATATATATGTAGATTTTTTTTTTTTTTGTCGTCTTTTTGCCTGAATTTCTTGTTTTGTTTTAATGTCATGTTTCATCTTAAAATCGGTTGTTGTTGTCAGGTGTGTGGTACTGCAACATGGTTTTTATTAACAAACTCAAAAGAAACACTTTAAAAGGAGAAAATAAAGAGTACACTTGAGCAAAACCGGAGATTGGCATGAACAAGGAGGAGAACAACAACAACAACATCCCGACTAAACATTAGCAACAAACGATAAGACAAAAGAACACATAAGGACTTAATACACAAGGAATGATGGGAAAAGGGTGCTGAGACTAACAACGGAAGTGAGTATTATGACAGGTGAAGGAAACACACACATTAAACATAAGAATGAAACATGAAGAGTGAAGTGACAAGACATGACTGTGACAGTTGGATGGTTGTTTTATTTTGGTTTTTTTTAAAACTGTGAAAATTGATCTGGAACCAGCACAATTTAAAAAGGGACGGACACTGTTGAACTCTTTTACATGGTTCTCTGGAATGCTACATTTTTTAATATAAAACAACTTACAAATTAATAAAAAAGTATATGTATATATGTTATGATGACTAGCTCCGCGCTTCCCCCCCTCTGCTGTTTTCCATCATCAGGAATATAAAAGACTTACAAACATGCACTATGATCGTGAAGTCTTGATTAGCTGTGGTTGTCATTTCTGAGCATTATTATCCTGTCTTGGTTTCCTTTTTATTGACTCTGCCTGTTTTCCCGTTTTGATTCTCATCTGCCTGCCCCGACCATTGCTTGGATTAACGCTCGTGAATGTTATCTGCCCGTCTTGACTTCCCCGCCTGGATTATCGTACCTGATTGCCTGCCTTTCTGACTCTTGCCTGGAATATTGTTTATGTATGCTCTCTGTTTGTCCAAACCATCTGCCTGTACGACAACTCTTAATAAAGACATGCGATTGGATCCCTGCCTGTGAGTATAATATATATATATATATATATATATATATATATATATATATATATATATATTAGACAATAGAATTAGACAATATATAATTTATAATATTATGAATATTTTTTACTGTAAAATGTACCATTGACCATTGTGGTGGTTCACATAATGAAACAAAATCAATTTTGCATTTATGTTTATTGATGTGGTATAAGTAGCTACATAATTAGCAGGAAAAAATACTGTACAGTAAGCCAAACATACAGAGGGTGATCATCGCGTTTGGCAGAACTTATTGACTGTATTTATCAATTATTTAGCCTTAACGTAGGATGTTTACAAGCAATATAATGATCAAAAATAATGCAAATTATGCAGGTTTACTATGCAAATTATTTAACCATTACTACTCCATGTTTGTAATATGAATTTCATACTCACACAAACAGTGACATAAATTCGCCTTTTCAAATCTGTTTAACAAGACGCCTATCTCTAAAGTTATCTTTAAAAAACTGAAAATATCAATTTAGTGGAATTAACCACCCTGTCCTTTCACATGCATTTAAGTGGTAATGTTAGTAGCTCTGTCTCTCTTTTAGGTTGAAACATTTGACTGATAGATACTGCTGTCCTAATCTGACACATCTCAAAACACACCATCAATCCATCAATAAAGACCCTGCATAAAGTCAGACTGTAATAATCAATGTGGATTTAATTAAGCCTGACGCCACAAGAGTCATCTTTCCTGTCTTCAGGCCACACACACACACACACACACACACACACACACACACACACACACACACACACACACACACACACACACACACACACACACACACACACACACACACACACACACACACACACACACACACACACACACACACACACACACACACACACACACACACACACACACACACACACACACACACACACACACACACACACACACACACACACACACACACACACACACACACACACACACACACACACACACACACTTCATAAGTGAGAAACTCTCAGCTATTATAATGTTCCTGCTGGGTTTGCATCATTCCAATAGAAAATAGCAAACCCGTCCATTAAGTGATGTCAATGTACATCATGTGCTGAACTCTATCATTCTCTAATGTGTAATTTCAGTAGATAAATGCCCCTAAATGCCCTTACAATGACTGTATATTTATGAACAAGTATGTTTGTATGTATGTGTGCTTGCATGAGCTATAAATGACAGTACAATATGGACCAGTTTTCCAAATTTTTTGCTGTACACAGAGCTTTGGGCTACCACAGAGACAAGTGTGATTTCCCAAGGCACCTATTTCAGTGATATCTGTCAGGTATTATAGATATTTTATGCATGATATTCAAAGAAAAATGCTTACAGCGGATTTAAGACAAGGCTCTAAAACAAATTGTGGCATTCACTTTCACGGCGCTGCTAGAATCCCCCCCCCCCCCCCCCTCCATTTATCCTCAGCTTAAATCAGCCTATGGTGGTTGCCTAGCCAAGCGTGGTTAATCTGGTCAGTTTTGATGGTTTTAGAAGGGTTTTGGGTACTTTTCAGCTGGGATACCATCTGGCCGACCAGCTAATATAACACCAACTTGGATAATGCTGCGAATATGGAAGCCTGATTCCATATTATAAAAAATATAATTCCAAAATAATAATAATAATAATAAAAAAAAATATATATATATATATATATATACACACACACACGTGTGTAGTCACTGTAACGAGCTGGGACGTGTCGATGCGGAACGAGGAGACTGAGGAGCAGCGGGACTTTAAATATAAACAAAAGAAGCACACCTGTGCAAAAACAGAACTAAACATAACTCCGAACAAGAATAACAGTAGGTGAACAGGAGACATCCACACACTTGAACATTAACATTATTACATTAACAACCAACAAACACAAGGGAAATGCAAGAAGGGTTTATACACAAGGAAATGAAAAACACCTGGGTAGACTAATGATTAAGTTATCACACGACAGGAAGTTTAACAATGACCTTACAGACAGGAAGTGCATAGATGACACGACTGACAGGAAGTGTTCCCAAGACCTCACCAACAGGAAGTGACAAAGACGACACAGACAGATAGGAACAAGTGTTACAGTTACAATGCGAGGTCCAAAAATGAGACACAAAGTCATATCCAAAGTCTGAAACAGTCTTCGACATGTTTTAATGCAGCTGGACCAACTTAAAGTCGCTTAAATCAGCAAAACCATCTTACATCGGTTTGAGATGCATTTCCATAAAGAACAACACACAGAGGCACACTGATGATCCTATAATACATGATTCTATACATTATGTTCTCAGATAAAAGCAAGGGTAACACTTTATAATAAGTAAACAGTAATAAAGTACTTTCAGATCATTTATTGTTACTGTAATTAACAATTATTATTGTTTAATTAACTCATATGTAAAGAGTTAGTTCATGTTTTTTATGATTTAACAACTTATTAGTCTAAATAGTTCTTACTGTAGATTAGGTAAAGAAAAATCTCATTAAGTGCTTTAAACCAACCTTTATTAGACATTAATTAGATTAACATATTTTAAAAAATGTGTGTGTGTGTGCGTGCTTAATGTAGTTGTAATCATTTTAAGGAACCACAAATATAAAATTTTGGTAATCGGTTTAAAGCACTGTGTGTGTGTGTGAGTGTGTGAGAGAGAGAGAGAGAGAGAGAGAGAGAAGACTGAAGACAAAGCAGAGAGCATTTTAAATGTGAACATAAAGGGCTTGCAAACTGGACTTTCTTTCCATTTAATCAAGAGATGGAGAGAAAAAGTGACAGATGGAGTATGAGAGAGAAGTGTTAGTGTAAGCAGTGGGCTTGAAGACTGCATAAAAACACATGGAAATGGAAGAAAAAGAACTTAAAGATGCAGAAGGAAGACAAACATATTGGATGAGTGTAGGCTGAAGAGAACAGGTAAAAGAAAATAAAGGGAAAAATTAGAAGATGTGAATGAAAAACCCTGAAGCGAGGGAACAATGGGAGAGAAAATGGTAGAGTGTGGTAAAAAGGAAAAGAAGAAAGAGGGGGAAGAGGATGGAGAGAGAGAGAGAGAGAGAGAGAGAGAGAGAGAGAGAGAGAGAGAGAGAGAGACCAAATATGGAGCTCAGCTAGAATAAATCAATGCTAGTCAGGGCAATACAGAAAAACATTTACAATATATATATAAGAAAGAAAAGACCCCCCCCCCAAAAAAAACAAAAACAAAAACAAACTAGAAGCATAGAGAATGAAAACAAGATGCGTGTAAGAGGCTCTGAGAAATGTAGTACAATAAATGTGTGTGTGGCATGAATAACAAATGGCTTTAACGGCTCATGCAGAGACAGTGAGCTAAAGCTTTACCTCAGCTAGCCTGCTAAACTGGCAACTAAATTAACCAGCGCAAAACACTAGGGACAAAACCAATGACAGTAAGAGAGAGTGATGAGAGGGAAAAAGGGATCTTCATGAAACTAGAGGTCTACCGTGACCAATTACTTCAACAGATGCGCTTATGAATAAACAACTGTGTACTTAACAAATACATGTGCTTGAAAACAACAAAAGACACAAAGTGTGTATATCACTATACGCAATTGTAATCTAACAATTTCTAGTAGTCGCCATGGGTGTGACCCATTTTTGTGCGACCCATTTGGATGGGTCATATAGGTTATATAGTATTTCCAAAAATAGCTTGGTTTCTTAAGAAAAACATTGGTTTCATGTAACAGCAGTGACACTGGGCAATATATATAGAGAATAATCATTTTTTTTAAGATAAGAGTTTTCATAAGAGTTTTTGATAAGTATCTTATGCTCGTCAAAGTTTTATTTACTTAACAAAAACAGTAAAAACAGTAATATTGTAAATACAGTAAAAACAGTATTTTTGTTCTGTTTAAATTTAAAAGCAATTTATTACTGTGATTGCAAAGCTGAATTTTCAGCAGCTATTGCTTACTTCAGTGACACGATCCTTCAGAAATTTTTACGATATATTTTTTCCCTGGATCTTTTGACAACTAAAATGTTCCAAAGATCATTGTGAGATTAAAAATATCTTTACTGTCAACTTTGATCAATGTAATGCATCCTTGCTTCACTTTTATTTTATCTTATTTAGACAACATTTTTTGGTAATGTATCAAAATTTCCACAAATATATAAAGCACTAAATTTTTTTCCAATGTTTGTAATTTAGAACTACAGTTTTGTGGCACAGACTATTTTGCAAAGCAAATGAATAGCAGAGAATGAATCTTTCTTGAATAAAAAAACTTGAATGGTTGTTTAGAAACACGTAAATAGGTTTGGATTTTCATTCAACTTTTACAGTGATAACTTGTACATAACTTGTACAAGGATTGTACAACCCTTTATGTCAGGGAGTAAAGGGTCGGTCACACTAGCATGCAAAATTTATTTGGACAAGCCATATGACATCACGCTCAGTGGTATCTTAAAAAACCAACAAAAAAAAAACAATTCTATATATACTGTATATTTCCTATATATACACCCAGTTTCTTGTAACTTTACAGTTCATTATGTTACGGTAGTTTAGTTAAGGGACTACGACATGACGTATTGTTTTTCTAATGGTCACACGCCTTTGTGTGATATGAATTCCCAGGTCAGTTTACTGGAATCCAACAAAAAGTGTAGCTTGACCACCCCTTAACTAAGATAACCTGAATTCTCTGCTTTTCTATAAACTGTCAGAGAAAGAAACTGCATTGTCATTCAGCCCGTTGACTGTTTTTTTATGCATTGATCTAAACAGAAAAATTGCATGAGAAAATTGGACTGAATATTTGTCCTGAACATTTTTTGTAAAACACTTTAACAACTGCATAGCAAGTATCTGATCATAACATAGTAGCATTGTGTTGGCAGGAACTTCAACACAAGCACCCATCATATTTTCTATTTAAAATGAAAAAATCAGGTTTTTCTATTAGTCAAAAAGAGAATTTTCTCTTATTCCACTCTTAATTTATTTCCCAAAATGTTCTATATTTTTAATCTTTCACTCTTTAGGTTAATTGGTATCTAAGTGTTTATAGAGTGACAATGACAGATTGCTGTGTATGATGTGGGCACACGAGAGATCGTCCAAGAACATAGTTACTTAACCACACTGCCTTAAAGGTACCGTATTGGGGGAAAGGAGGAGAAGACAGGGAGGGAAAGGCTGGGTAGAGAAGGCCTGATTTAAGTTTGACAATAATAAAGTGGAGGAAGGGGAAATAAAGTGTAAGTGTAGTTAAAAACAAAATGGGGAAATGGAAGGTAAGATTCTCTCCCTATATATTTTTTGCTGTCATTAGTCTTCGTCTAGAGTGTGTCAAAACATTCCCCTCTCTGCTGCTGCAGGTCTTTTGTTTAGAACACAACAATTATCACACTCACACGGACAATACGTCACACAAACTGTATAAAAGTACAAAATGTATTGATATATGATGACGGTCTCTGCTGAGTGCCTTGATTAATGAGCTCAGTGATTTGACTAATTAGACATCATTAATCAATTGAGCCTGACTGTAACTTATGGAGCATTAACTGACCATGGGCAGCCTGCTGAATGAAAATTGCACATGTACTGACCTAGGCCAAAATCACAGTCACTGAAAACATAAGTGTTTTACTTAATGCTGCAGTAGTGGCACTAACAAACAAAGGTGACAATTTGTGTGTGTGTGTGAGATAGATAGACAGATCGATCTGCTGATTGGCGGCTTCCAATATTAACGTATGCAATTAATTCAAAAATCGCATCAGAGGTGACAGAGATAAAGTCATAATTGTCGGTGATTTTAATATCCATGTAGATAATGAAAAAGACGCATTGGGATTGGCATTTAGAGATATTTTAAACTCTATTGGAGTTGCACAACATGTATCAGGACCCACTCATTCTCGTAATCATACTTTAATATTGTCGCATGGGATCAATGTTGATACTGTTCAAATTTTGCAGCAGAGCGATGACATCTCAGATCATTACTTAGTTGTGTGTAGATTACCATTAGCCAAAGTGGAAAAACTAACCCCCTGTTATAAATATAATAGAACTATCACTCCTAACACAAAAGATAGCTTTATAAATAATCTTCCCGATCAGTTTCATCTACTTAACATCCCAGATAGCCTAGAAGAACTTGATGTTGCAACAGAAACTATTAACTCTCTCTTTTCCAGCACTTTAGACACTGTTGCTCCGTTGCGCTTAAAGAAGATTAAAGAAAATAGTCCAACACCGTGGTACAACGAACACACACGGGCCCTCAAGAGAAGCAGCCAGAAAAATGGAGCAGAGCTGGAAAAAAACTAAGCTTGAGGTTTTTCGCATTTCATGGAAAGACAGCTCTATTGCATTCAGAAAGGCCTTAAAATCAGATAGATCTGCTTACTTTTCTACCCTCTTAGAAGAAAACAAATACAACCCTAGGTATTTATTTGATACAGTGACTAAACCAACAAGAAATAAAGCCTCAACCCCAGATGATTTAAAACAGCACAGCAGTAATGTCTTCATGGACTTCTTTACTTGCAAAATTCATAATATTAGAGATAAATTTATAACCATGCAACCGTCTACTACATTATCACAAAATACAGTAAATTTTAGTGTCCCTGAAGAAAAATTCCACTCCTTCATTGCTATTGGGGAGGAAGAATTGTCTAAACTCGTTAAATCATCAAAATCAACAACATGTATGCTAGACCCAATACCAACTACTGAACTACTGAACTACTAAGCTACTGAAAGAGATGCTTCCAGAAATCATAGATCCTCTTCTTAATATTGTTAATTCATCTTTGTCACTAGGATACGTACCAAAAACCTTTAAACTAGCCGTAATTAAACCGCTTGTTAAAAAAACACATTTTGATCCTACAGAATTAGTTAATTACAGGCCAATATCAAATCTACCTTTTTTGTCAAAAATTCTAGAAAAGGCAATATCTTCACAACTATGTTCCTTTCTATAAAGAAACAGCATCTACAAGGATTTCCAGTCAGGATTTAGACCATATCATAGTACTGAGACTGCTCTCATTAGAGTTACAAATGATTTGCTCTTATCATCCGATCGTGGTTGTATCTCTCTGTTAGTGTTACTGAACCTTAGTGCTGCATTTGATACAAATCGACCACACAATCCTTCTAAATAGACTTGAAAACTATGTTGGCATTAGTGGAGTTTCATTAGCCTGGTTCAAATCGTACTTATCTGACCGTTATCAGTTTGTAGCAGTAAATGAGGAGATGTCACATCGATCACAGGTTCAGTATGGAGTTCCTCAAGGTTCAGTACTAGGACCATTGCTTTTCACCCTGTACATGCTTCCTTTTGGTTCAATTATTAGGAAGCATAGCATTCGCTTTCACTGTTACGCTGATGATACTCAGCTCTATATTTCTTCTCATCCTGATGAAACGTACCAATTCACTAAATTAACAGAATGCATAACTGATATAAAAAATTGGATGACTAATAACTTTCTACTGCTTAATTCTGAAAAAAAAACTAATTATTAAACTATAATTATTAAACCAAAAAGTTCAGCACGTAATAATCTAGACTACTGCCTAACACTCGATGGCTGCTCTGTTAAGTCTTCGTCGTCAGTTAGAAACCTGGGTGTGCTCTTTGATACCAATCTTTCATTTGAAAGCCATGTCTCTAGCATCTGTAAAACGGCATTCTTCCATCTTAAAAATATATCTAAATTGTGACATATGCTCTCAAAGACAAATGCGGAAAAGTTAGTTCATGTGTTCATGAGTTCAAGGCTAGATTATTGTAATGCTCTACTAGGTGGTTGTCCTGCACGTTTAATAAACAAATTCCAGCTGGTCCAAAATGCAGCAGGTCGAGTTCTTACTACAACCAGGAAGTATGAGCATATTACCCCAGTTCTGTCAAACCTGCACTGGCTACCGATTGATCACCGAATACATTTTAAAATCTTGTTAATTACAAAGCATTAAATGGTTTAGCTCCACAGTAATTGAGCGATCTCTTAACACATTATAGTCCTTCACGTCTATTGCGATCCCAAAATACTGACCAGCTTATAATACCTAGAATATCAAAGTCAACTGCTAGCGGTCGATCCTTTTCCTATTTAGCTCCTAAACTCTGGAACAGTCTTCCTAATACAGTTCGGGAAGCAGACACACTCTGTCAGTTTAAATCTAGACTAAAAACACATCTCTTCAACCTGGCATACACATAACACATTATACATACATTTTTAATCCAAATCATGTAAAATGATTTTTAGGCTGCATAATTTAGGTCAGCCAGAACCGGGAACATTCCCATAACATCTGATGTACTTGATACATAAGGAGAAGAATGGCATCTACACTGATATTGTTCTCTGTTTATTCCGAGGTTACCATGGTCAGCCGGATCCAGGCCGTATCCAGATCAGATGAAGGACCTGCACCTGGACACGAGCACAGCACTGCCCTGAAGTGTCTGCGGAGACCGTGACTCTACTAAACCCTCCCCTGTGTAGATCATGAACCCATCTCCAATCGGACCAAATTAGACTTAATATTAGACTTGAATTATCAATATAATAATCAATCAATCAAATCAATCAATAATCAAAACTTAACACTTAATATTCATCGATTGTATTAATCCGCCTGCTCTTTTAAGGCTGCCGTTCAGCCACACAAACTTTGTTTATAATGTTTTCATGTGACCACTGTAAAGCTGCTTTGAAACAATCTGTATTGTAAAAAGCGCTATATAAGTAAAGGTGACTTGACAGAGAATAGAGACTAAAGTTTCAGAGAGAGCCTTAGTTAACCTTAGATCTCTAAGAGCTTATGCCAACTCATAAGGACAAAAAGGACACAAACAACTGGTCTTACACCAGGTGGCAGTCCTGTGAACGGAAGTGTCCAGTGTTCGCACTGGTCAGACCTTGCTTTTGGCCTCCTGGTCAGGACCAAAGCCTGCTGGTGGCTTACCACTGTGGGTACAACCCCTAAGAAATGGGACGGAGGAGCCCCGAACTGAATGGCGTATCCTGTGGATACTGTGCACAGGACCCAACAAGAGATACTGCCAAGAATATGCTTTGCCCACCAAGAATGATGTGACCCTCATCAGCTTGGTGGGCAGCACCGGGGTTTTGAAGGACGATACTGACTGAGGCACCAGATAACCTGCTAGGGCCTCGTCCACTTTCGGCATCGGCCAGAAGCACACGGTCTAAACTGCTCTGCCATTATTATTATATAGAAATAATGGGTGGGAGTGAGAGTCCCTTTGGTTTTAATCTAGACTTGGGATGTAAATATCACACTCTCTCGCAAACCAGCTCACACACACTTCGATGAAGACACGCAAAGCTGCCACTTCTGGGTTCTGACACTTTTTAATGACCTGGTTCATGATGTCACTGACCTGTGATACACATTCAGACAGCGTTTGTTTTATTGATTACACAGTGCTTAGCGAGACTATCGTCAAGGCATTCTCCTAGCATTTTTGATGCAGCTCGAGTTCCCATGAAAGGGAACTGTGTATGTGCACTCCGGACACACTGATCGTACACATTTATGACTTTATTTGACAGAAGGAGAGATGGGGAACATGATCAGGAAAGGACATTGAGCCAGAACAGAAGTGACCTGACACTGTGTGGTGTGATATGTAAAGAATGCTGCCTACTAGCCTTATGCTCCAATACATTTTTTAATTCTTGAATTGCTATTAAAGATCCCCATGCAGATTTAACTTGAGTTTAAGTTTGTGGATGCTGAGCTGTGTATTGCTACACTGCTATCATTGCTCTCACTGACAATAATGCTTTTTATGCTTGTGGAATGTAGTCAACTGGAACTATTGTTCTCCACTCACCAGTATCAAGATTTGTTCCTCTGGTGCAGGCTACAATGGCACCCATGCTGGGTTGAGAGGTCATGCCTGCCATTGAGTCAACTGCTACATCAACTATATCTGCGCCTGCTTCTGCACAGGCTAACATTGCTGCGACTCCTGCGCCTGCTGTATCATGAGTGTGAACATGGATGGGGATGTCTGGGAAACGGTCCCGCAATGCTCCGACCAGTAAACGGCTGGCTTCAGGCTTCAGCAGGCCAGCCATGTCCTGAGAAGAAAAGAGAAAACAGCTGCTTTTAGCCACTCAAGCGAACTCGACAAGAAAGAAAATTAGGACGATCACTATATCATTACAGCAGATCAACAAAGAAATAACACAGCTCGAACAAGTATTACTGTCAATGTCTTCAGTCATTACACCCTTGAGTAACTGCCAAAAAATACCATGCTATTTTCAAAGTCCTGACACAAAAAATATTGGTTATTACAACAGTCAGGCCAATCTTTCACCTCTGCTTTTGTGAGTTTTGAATATATGATTGTCAGGACAATAGTACTCTACCTTAATTGCCAGTATGTGTGTTCCAGCCTTAACTAGCTCATTGGCCAACTTCAGATAGTAATCCAGTGAGTATTTCTGTCTCATGGGGTCAGACACGTCTCCCGTGTAAGAAATGGCCGCCTCCACTACACCTCCTGCTGCCCCTGCTGCTTCCATCCCCAAAAGCATGTTGGGAATGTAATTCAAGGAGTCAAAAACACGGAAGATATCCATTCCGTTTTCTTTGGCTACCTCACAGAATCTAGAGAAAGAGATAGTGAAAATCAATGTAAATAAGGGTTAAAACTCTGCACTACAGCCAACTCCTTCAGAACCAGCATTTATTGCTTATAAGAGTAAATAGAGACATTTGTGTCAATGCATATTCAAGTCAAGCCAAGACATTTTGCTGCCTGCCAGAGTACTTTCCAAGAGATACAATCAGTGTGTTGTTTTATTGTAGAATGTGTACATTTTAAGATGAAAGTCAAACCGTTTTGAGTTGTATGGTATTATGCAGTCATTAAGGTGCTATGCAGTCATAGTGGTTTCATGGTACTGCTGTGCATTTGCTAAAATGGTTTGACTACCATGTTGCTGTAAGATTGCTAAAGAATTCAGTGCAATTGCAATGCAAATTTATATTTATAGATTTTCTTCAGAAGTTAGCTAATTTATATATACACATATATGCATACACACATCTCAGAATACGAGCATTTTCACCAAAGCTGTAAAAAGATTGTTGGTGTATGTTGTTACATTTGTAAACAAACTTTGCCTATAATGAAAGCATAAGAAAATCGTAACAACTGTATCTACAAGCAGATTACTGCAAAAATAACAATAAGTATAAGCCTAAAATTCAAGCTAATATAAAAAAATGCCCGTGAAGAGAACTACAACTGTGTTTACTGTTGCAACTCTCAATACATGCACTGCCTATTGTGTGTTCATGTTGCGCCTACAAATATAATCACCTATATTGTATGGACAAGCCAACAGCCCTTGCGAGGTAAACAGCTTTATAAACATACTAAATAATATCTTAATAAACATTTAAATCCGCAGAATGGTTTATGATAGAAAATAACATTAGCCAACAGAAATGTGTGCTTGTGACCTCACTTGAACACAGTATTATCAGGGTAGTTTGTGTATCCCACAGCATTGGCTCCACGTAGTAGCATCTGAAATGGGACATTGGGAATCAGAGCTCTGAGCTCCTGGAGTCTCTTCCACGGACACTCCGACAGAAAACGCATCGCTACATCAAATGTTGCTCCTAGAGAAAGAAAGATTTTAAGGTCATTCCCAAAGACTGAAGTGATTTCAAAGACCGAATTGATCCTCAGTAAGTCAAAGATCGCACACAGAGATGAGGAACATCTAAAAATAATTGTAATTCACAGACAATAAGCTTAGTGACCCTGAAAATGAACATTAAATAACTGCTGATTTGAAATTGAGTAATTATTTAATTAATTCACCATTTCTTTGTGAATGTATGGGAATTAAGAAATTACTAAAGATTTTGTGAGTGTGTTACATGCCTCCCCAGTTCTCCAGGCTGAAGAGAGTATTGAAGTTGTGGCTCACAAAGGGAGCAATTTTCTTGAGGTCATGTGTCCTGACACGAGTTGCCAGGAGGGACTGATGGGCATCTCTGAAAGTAGTGTCCATCAGTAGAAGACCCTTGTGCTGTCGAATTGCCCTTGCAAAACCCTCAGGACCCTCTTTCAACAGGACTTCACGGAAACCCATGGGCGGCTCACCTACGCAGAAAAAACCCAAAGTGATTTGTGTACACAGCACACATATAAAGCCAGCTAATTCAAAACACCTTGATAAAAGTAGGGAACTATCAGGTGTGAACAATATTTACACAAATATTTTCTCAATATTTTCATGGATTTTGTTGATAAAGATAATGAGATGAAATACTTTTTTTTAATTAAAAAAATGAAATTATATTTTAAATATAAAAATATAAACATAACTGGTTCATAATTACTGACAAATCAATCACCTGATTATTTTAAAAACATAACTGTAACTGTTTAACTTCCCTTTTAGTATGGGAAATAGAGCAAAAAAAGACAACAATATAAATGTAAACTTCTTGCTTATTTAACTTTTGATTGGAATCAATATTCTATTTACAATTGTGCAGATATTCTGGAAAACAGCACTCTTGCTATATTGTTTAAACATATAATTTAATACAAATATATGACAAAAAGTAATACAGGGGCATCTCTCCCCCCCCCCCCCCCCCCATCATAAATTGTGGAGGCATCTCACTGATAATGTCATCTCACACATCATTAAAACAACATTTAATAAACTAATAACACAACCCTACGGACTATATCTACTATTTTTGTATTTATCTACTATTAACAATTAACTGTATTTGCTAAACAGCTATGGACTGATGTTGCAGTAGTCTGACTGCTGATCATTGTGCCAGACATACGGTTTTAAAACAGCTGCTCAATTGAATGTGTGTCCCTGACTCATTTCACTGATTCCCTGTCATTCAGTGACTGCACCCAAAATATCACACTTCCCCACTATTTAGTAGGTGAAAAACAGTATGTGACAAAAAAAAAGTAGGCCTATGTCCGAATTCACAGTGAAAGAGTAAGCAGTACCCGGATGATCTACTTCTTCCGGTAAGATTGTGAAGTGTGCATACGATGGACACTTTACTATCCCATTAGGTTACGAGAATAATTTATGAATGGCAGTGAAGCAATGTAACTGATGCCGGTAGGTCACATGATGGCGAATGTGGTATGTCCAGATGACATTTATAAGACGCATTATAATTCATATTATATAGAAGATACCTTTCTAGTTAGTGGTCACTTATTCAAAATAAGTACCTACTCAAAAGAGTTTGGGCATCTAATTGAAAGTAAATTCTAAATAAGAACAGGAACGCCACATGCATGTTTGCTGAGGAAAACAGGAAGTAAACGATTTTCTGACCAGTTAACACTAGACCATGTTTCTTTTCCAAACCTTTTACACCTGTGCATTGTTTTTCTTCCTGGGGCTCACGGTTAGTAGAGAAGCTACATGAACCACCAACCTCAGACACCAGGGAATTCCTACTATTCATAGGTCTCAGATGTGGCAGTTTGAAGGGTCATTAACCCAACAGGCAGATGGTGGCGCCTGCTAACTTTCATTACAAATAAAGTCGGACATACTGACTCTCTTTATTAATGCAAATAAGGCAAACACCTAAAACTATATAAAACAAAACAGGTGGGCCGTTAGCTTATTCAAGCGAAAATAAAAGTAAATCAAGCTGTGCAATGAGAAAGTGAGTATGAGATAAAAAAGTACGGGGGAGACCAATGATAGAAATGCAGTAAGAAAGACATTGATGCATAGATTTACATATTTCAAGGCATAAATACACCCACATGAGAGTTTAAATGTATGTGCCTCTGTGGGAATTTTTCTGTATGGAATGCTGGCGGCCATATGAAAGGAAAGATGAAGGCCAAAGCCTATTTATCGGTTATTGTGTGTCTGAAACACACATGCAACACACACAATGCAGAGGAGCATCTCATGAGGCTTGGGATACACCTACCACAGATGTGACCTACTTACACAGGCACATGCATTTTTTATCCCACGAAAGACCTTTCCCATACACACACCTACATATACGGTACATATTTGGTCCAATTGTGAGGGGGACAACCAGTTCCATTGATAACTCGGAGCTAAAGCATTGAGAGTAGGAAGAACGTGGGAAAACTTTTTGGGATACACATACATATATGCACACAATCCATCAGGGGTCCTTTGGGAAATACACCTTCTTTTTTCAACAAATCATGTTCATCAAACAAGTAAAGGTATGGCGATAAGAATAGGAGAAAATTGGCTAAATTAATTGCACAGACATATGCACATATATACCTATCCTCCAGGAATGTCTCTCTTTCTTTCTCTCTCTCTCTCTCTCTCTCTCTATCACACACTCACGCAGAGGGAGCATGGTATGCGGCTCACACACACCTAAACCCCTGTAATGAGATTTCTAATGTGACCGGATCCCGCTTTCATTTGGCACAGAGAAGGAGAGAAGGGAAGGATTAAAGCTGCATTATCACACTTTAGTCCATCCACAGAGAGAGAGAGAAGAGGCTTGGGGGGAGTGCTGCCAATGTTTAGGGCAACTATAAACAAGAGTATGAATTCCACAAACATCTGTTACAGTACACTTTTGATGTGGGAAGTGTGTTACGTGTGTGCAGATTCGAGAATAAACTAAACTACATAAAATAAATGAAAGCTAAATTTAGCAGATATTAAGAACACAGTCCACTGATATTCTACTTTGATGTTATGACATGTTTGGCTTAATTAGTTTTGTTGCTTCCACGGCATATTAACTCGTGGGAACATGATAATTTGTAATGGCCAGGTCACGGGATTGTTTTGTCAAGGTAACGATGCTATACTAGTCGAGAACCTATGTTGAGTGAACAAAATATGTTTCTTTATTTTTGTGGTGGCCACGACTTCGTTATATTGAGGGAACAACATCTATTTCTCATGGCCACAAGTTAAATGCATAAAAAACCTTGGCAACCTGGAATTATCTCGAATTATCAGAAAAGGATACGCCTATAATATGTTCATTTCACCGGAGTTGAACATATTAAGCTATACATTTTATTTTATTTAGGTTTAATAGGCATAATAATAATAACAATCAGTGAATGGATTTAAAAGGCTATGAGATGGGATGGATAAAAAGTTTTTCTTGTAGACCTATATTATTTTGTTCTTACATATTTTTTTAAAATTGTATTCTTAATAAGCTTCATTCAAATGCTGTCTATATACAACATCGTACACAATATGATAGGCTATAATATAGGTTAATATAACAACTTCCCTAATTCCACCTTTATTTTGTCATTCATTCTTCAAAATAAATATTATTATTGGCTAATCAATTTCTGATCATTTCTGGCCATGGTCGTACAGGTTGTTTACACATTTAACTCATGGCCATGATAAATAGATGGAATTCCCTCAACATAAAGAAGTCAGGGCCATAGGAAAAATATATCGCTCCCTCAACATAGGATCTTGAGGCCATGACTTTATATAATGTGGCCACAATTTAAGAAAGTCGTTACCATGAGATCCTGTCGTTACCAGGATCTTATGACCACGACTTTACTATCACATTCCCACAAGTTAATATGATGTTCACACAAATTAATATCTCGTTGTCAAAAGATATTAACATGAGTTAATATGTTATGGCCATGACAAAACTAAGTGAAACCATCAAAATGAAGTGTTCCCTTCTTGGTTTATTTATATTAACTTAGGCTTTTATTCAAGTGTAAACATTGATTAATGCACAGACAAAGTGTGCATCAAATATTGTAAATGAAAGTTCAAACATTGACATAGACGAATAAACCTCATCTATGAATGCTTTTAAGCTTGAAAGTTTTGGCGGAATGAGACAAATATCTCTCAGTTTAAAGGGTACATGACATGAGAATCAAATCTGCGGTAACACTTTATAACAATGTTCAGATAGTAATTTATAAATATTAAAGTTTATGTCATACCCAGAGAAACAGATGGAATGACTGGATCAACAGATGAGGATTTGACTTTAACTGGAATAGGAGTCATGGGTCCATTTACCATGACGTGACCTATGGAGAAATACAGCAGATGTTTAAACACAAATGAACTTTCACACATTTTAGGCCAACACGGGTGCAACACAATGATAAATGCATGCACACACTGACCCAGAAAATGCAGGAGTTTCTGGGCTCTGTTCTGTGTAGGTTTGAGGTGGAAAAGTTCCTGGTTCTCATCAATAAACTGCGTGTCAACTGTGGCATACAGGAACTGGCTATTGCTCAATACATTCTGCAGGAAGGGGATATTAGTCTGAAAGAGAGAAAGGAGAGATGCAGATAATCATCTGACAGCATCAACACATGCATTTATTAAATATGTGTAGCAGTTGAACAAATTAACCAGTGCAAGATGTCAGATACTCAAAACAGCCAGTTAGTCTGGGATGCCCAAATCATACGTACCAACCAAGAGCCAATCGATAATTTTCTTTTTAATTAATTTGCTTACTTCATAAACCTTTGTTCCTGAAATCACATGCTTTATCCATTTACAAAATGACACTGAATTGAATGTGTCCACCATCACATTATATATAAATGCAAATGGGCAATACAAGAGCAAGAATTACCAAATAGATTTTTTTAATTTTCTGGGGAAATATGTAAATAGAGCTTGCATGTGCAAAACTGCCACTGTTATGTAACTGTTAAGATGTTCTGAATGGGTTTAGAGTGCAATTATGTGGATACAATGGTGTTTCTATACAGTCATTAAGGTGTTGTGAGTGGTTTTAGAATGTGGTTGTGTGGTTGCTAGAGTGTTGTTGTACAGTTGCTAAGATGTTCTGAGTGGTTTTAGAGCAGGGGTGGATAATTACAGCTCTGGAGAGTTTAGAACCATCCTTAATCAATCATTTTCTGCCTGCAATTTTCAAGTGTTCATGAAGACCTCTGCTTATATTTTGCATTGTGTGTTTGGTGTATCTGACGAGGGATGGAGCTGAATTCTGCAGAATAGTGGCTCTTTAGGACAGTATTGCCATCGCTGTTTTAAATGGGGTTATGCAGCTCCTAAGGTGTCCTGAATGGGTTTAAAATGTGGTTGGGTAGTTGCTATACAGTTTATGAAGAGTTAGTGGTTTCAGAGTGTGGTTGTGTGTCTTCTAGAGTGCTGCAATGCAGATTCAATGGTGTTCTGAGTAATTAAAAAATGTGCGTACATTCTTGCCAGTGGTTGCATTTTGGACAAGCCAACAGAGCCCACACTGTTCAATATAATATTTTGTTATGGTTCGGGTCATATGGCAAAATTGAAGTCTATGAGGTTTTTTTTTTTCATTGCGTTTGATCATGCATCTAATCCTAAGTATGAGCAATAATGGTTATAATATATTGTTAAACAAACAAATAGTGCAGAATATTATTCTAGATGTTAAAAAAGAACAAAGCAACAAGCTAGCCCATAATTGTCCACTTCAGTGACTGTGCTTTTTAGTACTCTCACAGGGCGTGGGAAGTTTGCATTGTAATGTGTATTGTCTGAAAGCTCTTGGTTCTTTCCTGATGGCTGCTATAAACACATTAGCATTTTGAGACAGCAGCAGTTCAGACCATAACGGAGCTCCTGCACTTGAATGGGCCCCTAGACTACAGCTATCAAAACAGCAGTGCACACTGCTCAATGCACCAATAAGCACTGTTTTAGTGTATGCAATAGGGCATAAGACAGGAATGCGTGTGTTGTATGACACAGAGAAACAAGTACAGAAAAGACAGATGGGGGTTTGTGTGTGTTTTATATGACACAGAAAGAGATCTGGGACAACAGGAGAGACAGAAGATGAAGTGTCATAAGAATATAAAAGGGATCTTGCGAAAAAGTAATGATGTTAGATCTGAAATCAATCCCTTTTGAGTGACTGCTCTGACTGACACTTTGCCAATATGTTGCCAATATCCCTCTACACACACACACACACACACAAGGATGACCTCAACTCACTTCACATAAGTCACAAATTGTGTTCTACAAAAGGATCAAAACCCAATTATCCAGCAAAACTTCAGAGAAAATAAGGGATTTCTACAGAAGATTTCAATAGAAACTGAAGAGTTAATGGAGGATTTAATGTAGTTCTCCATCAAATTCTTCTACTGCTTCTATCTAATGTGGTGAGTGATGGACAGTTATAAAAAGACCAGTATGGGAGGACACAGATTAAGGGCAGGAAAGATTTGAAAAGTCTTGAATGAGAGGACAGGGATAATGAATATTACTCATCTTGTACATTTTTGGAGAGGAGAAGAGTTTGGTCGAGATAAAGCAAAACATTTCTTGCATTCTCTGTCTTTTTTGTCATGTCACTTTTGCTCTGTTTTGTATGTAGTTCACTCCTGTGAAGCCCTGAAGGGTCAAATTCAGTCTTTGTCTTTGCCTTTTTGGCCTCATTTAACCGATCAGCCTTCACAGCAGTCTTACCTCTGTTTCTCTCCAATTGTTTTCTGTTTAATCGTGTCAGTCTTTCGAAAGAGGAGTTTCTCATTCATCTATGCTTCTTGGTCTTCATTATTTCAATTCCATTCCAACTGATTCAATTAAATTCATTTTGATTAAACTCATTATTCGTGGTCATTGATTCAATTCAGTTTGATTTGACTTGACCTCATTATTCCAGCTCCCCGATTCAACTGTGTTCTAGTTCTGTTTTGACTCAGACAAATTCAGTTTGGTTTGACTCAATTTTTGATGAATAATTCTCTAACTTTTGAACATTTACTTAATGTAAATGGATAGTTCACAGTTCTACTTTTTGCCAAAATGTAATCACCCTCCCTCGTGTCATTCCAAACCCATAACATTTCTGTTCATCTTCAGAACATTATTTTTATCCTAATTTGTTTTCCATATAGTATCTACACATTTAATTTAACACACAATTTCATATTTGATTACTTTCCAAGTCTAAATTGAGTAGGTAAACACTGATCAACACACATACTGTTCATCAAACATAGTAAACACGGTAGCTCAAAATAAGTTCAATGATCTGTTAGAACAAACCTCATTGGTCCAGACTGAAGCTTTCGTTTTCCCATGTTTGATGTATTCCGTGTATGTGCGCTGATCAATATTTATATGTAAATAAAAGCCTAAATTAAACCTGTTCATCAAATAAAGCAATCATGTCTCGTCAGAAGACTTGATTAAACCATTGAATTCATATGAATGGATTACTTTTATGACACAACTGAAATCTTTTTGAAAACCTCCCTTACATGTTAAATATTTAGTGTAGTTTTTATGCATATGTAACAAAAAAAGAACAATTCTAATAAGTAGAAAGGAAACCTGAGCACATTTTATAATCTACAGAGAATTAAGAAATGCTAGCAATATCTCAAAACCTGCTGAAGTCCAGTATTCCCAGCTGCCCATATGTTCTGTGTTTCGGAACTAATACAAAAAACCAGCTGATATTAGAGAGAAGTAACAAACAGAGAAACATCAAAGAAAGATCTGACCACATCTCTCCCTCTCTCTCACTACATGTTAGATGAACTGATTATTTGTTGAGCACTTTAAACTTCAAGTGTGCCTATTTCAAACAGGTCTGTGACTGTCCACAACAATCTCTTTATTTTCACAAAGAGCCACACACACACAAACAAACAAACAAACAAATAAACAAATTACAACTAATGAACACAATTCTATGCAAAAAAAGACAAGTTTAATCAAAGGCCTACATTTTTCTGTCTAGTGGGGCATGACAAAGTAAAGTATAAACAAAACACACACACACATCCTTCCTAAATGTGTAAGGCCATTAGTGCATGAATAGAGGCCTGTCATGTAATCCATCGTTCCATCCATCCATATGTCTATCTCTCTCTTTCTACTAAATTGGAAAAATGTAATACCAGAGATGGTAAACGGACAACATCGTTCCTTTCAAGATGTACAACAGAAACTTTCAGCGCAAGGTGCTGTCCGTGGTGCTGAACTGCATTTGTGAGCACGAGATATATCAAGGAAAAGCGTGACACTGTCTCTGTGATTAATTGTCTGCGTTTTTGAATTGTATGTGTTATGGCAATGGTGTGAATGTGCTATGACTAAACGTGAGTGAGGATGGGGGAGGAACTAAATATAGAGGAACACCAAACACACACATTGCTCTCTCACAAAGACAGACAGGGTGGGGGTGGAGGCCCTTCTGCACAGTGTTAAAATAAATAGCGGTTGACTAATATAAGTTTTTCAGTGGCCTCATGTAAAACCGATAGAGTGGCTCCAACAGCATTAGGACAGAGTATATTAAAACCTCAGTTTATGAGTTTAATTTGTTCCAAGAGCTCGTAAGAAAGTTCTCGTACACCAAAACAACTTTCCCCATAAGAATGTAATAAAAATCACTCGATTCATTCTACATGACCATAAATGCCCATTTTAAATATTAATTTTTTATATTGTACCTTATTACTTACAGTTAAAATTCTAACCATTAAAATCTCATATAAATACTAATTAATAATTGACAATTAAACTCATACTTGACAGTAAAAATACTTGACAGTTTACTTTAACGCGCACTTTAGCTTTGAGTAGCGTCGCTGCTGGCATGATGGAGACGAGAGGAGGGTTTTACTGCTTAGAGGGAGAATTTCATACCTTCTTTCTTACTCATCGTGGGGGTCATTGTCTATATGTTGTACGTATATATTTCACAACGTGAACAATAGCGATCACAATTAATGTTAACAACACGAGGTAAAACTGCTGCTTATCACTTATAAAAGTATCACTGTGGTGAATGATGCACCCAAACTGAGAGAATGAACGAGCGAAGGGGTGATAGGCTTTATGAGAGGCTGTCGTTATAGGATATTTCCAGTAAAAATGCGCTCGAAGATGCTGAGCGTTAGGACTTTTCCACACAAAAAAATGCTTGTGGGCAAGGGAAAAATTCTCTCGCACTCCGATACAATGCTCATACACTGATTTGCTCTCACTCATAAACCAAGGTATTACTGTATATAACAATTTTATAATATAAAATATAATATAATATAATATAACATTTTTATATATACACATAAAAAAATAAGAGTTTTAATATTGATGCATCAGTGCATCCCTGGATATATTTACAGATATATTTACAAGTCACCTTAATTAATATAGCACTTTTTACAATATAGATTGTTTCAATGCAGCTTTACATTGGTAATAGGAAATGAATGCAACGAAGATCGTTTTGACTGTAATTTTCCAGCTTAAGTACATTTTTGATTGATTTATTTCTGTTGTAAAAAATATTAATTAATAGGCAACACAACACAGTTTTCAACTGAAAACATTAAACTTTTAATACGTTCTGGTTGCTCAATGACATGATAATGGGTGCCCAAGAGCGCAAACCTCGAAATAGGTTTCTTATTGAAAGGTAACTTCTAGGTAACTTTTGAAAACAATACTGATAATGTTTTCATCTATACATCTGTTGTGAGGAAAAAAAGAGAAAGCTGACATTTTTCCCAAAAACAACAAAACAGCTCAAGTTATAAATCATTATTATATGCTTACCGTTATGAATCAGGGTAGACTCAAAGGAAGTTTTGAACACTGTTTTTATGAACTCAAGAATACCAAAAAACATACTAACAGGAACACAAGGCAGAATGACTCTCCCGTTCATTAGACACAGCTTATTGGCTAATGTAAGTAATCTCATGTCATCCAAATATTGTCAGATTATTGGTCAGATAAAATCAGCCTGCTATAAATCAAGCATAACAATAATGAAAGAGAGAAGGAAGGAGTGATGATTTTTTCAGCAGGGTTACACACCACTGCAACCTCTAATCAAATGAACAAATGAGCGAAACTGAACAGAAAAGTTTTTTATTTTTAAATCTACTAAACCCCATACACAAACGTATGGATGTCTAAACAAATTGGTTTTCTAGGATGGATACATGGTTGCTGTATATTTATTGTTAGTCCAGAGTGTTGATGTGTTGTTGACGTGTGAGTCTGTTTTTAGTGCAGTGTCTTTGTCTAAATGTGTTTGAGTGTGCTGTGGTATTGGTTTGTGTTTGCTAGAATGTATGGATATATGGATATAAACCAACCAAAAGATATTGTGAAATGCTTTTTAAAATTATAAATGACAACAAGGAAAATCTTTTCTCGTAAGATCACACCATTCTCTCTCTCATTACTCTGTATGTCTTTGCCTAACTGGGTAAATTCAAAGGCTGTTCATAACTCATCTATTCCTATAATAACTAATAAGACAAGACAAATATAGCAGGCAGAGATGGAGAGAGGTGCCCAATGATGGTACAGCTGGATAAATCATGGACGTGAGCACACACACACACACACACACACACACACGCACACACACACACACACACACAGACACACACACACACACACACACACACACACACACACACACACACACACACACACACACACACACACACACACACACACACACACACACACACACACACACACACACACACACACACACACACACACACACACACACACACACACACACACACACACACACACACACACACACACACACACACACAATTTCGATCTCCCTCACCTTCCTTCTATTTCACAGACATATACAAATATCATTTGTTTGTTTTTCATGATGGAGTATTTACACTAATATCAGAATTTACCTAATTTAGTATATTTGATAAAGCTGGTTTCCTCAAGTTTTACCATGTTTGCAGGGATATTTGGATCTTAACCACGTAGGCAAAACAAACCTCTAAATAACAGACACATTCATTCAAAATATTAAAATGTCATAAAATAAGCTTCAATATTACTAGGAAAACATCGCTATCTCTTGTATATGTCATGTATGAACAGTATTAAACACTGAAAGAGTGTTTAGGACTGAACATTTCAATCTTATTAACAGCAAGGAGCCGTAAATTTGATATCCATCCTCTCTGCGTTTGATGTACATCTTTATCGCCTCCCTCTCCATATCACTCTCTTCCATCCATTTCTCCACACTTAGCTCTTCCTTTTGCTTCTCTATCATCTCTTCCTCTATCGCTCCCTTGCTACCCAGACCATCACACTCAGCCAATACTGCTGGAGGCTGTCCATCTCTCTCTTTCTCTGTCTCTTTTAGCCCCCTCCCTCAGTCTCTCTCTCCCTGTATCAGTGCATGTAGTCGACACTCGCTCCTTAGTCGCTCGTTGGTTCACGCAAACATCTCAACTGCTTGCAAAAGCGGAGAAGAAAAATAACAAACAGGAAAAATGAGTGGAAACCGGAGAAAAACTGAACCAGACAAAAAATGACAGAGGTATGGAGGGGAACTGCTAAAAATAGCCAGCACTACAAAAGATCTGTCGGTTTTCCTTTTTTTTGCAATAATTTTTCTTTTTCTGTTCTGACATTCCCTGGATACCTGACGGACAGGATTAAAAATGACTTAAATTTCAATCAGCTGTGGCAGCAGAGACAGAAAGAGGGATGAAAAAAGAGGAGTTTGTCCTCTGAAGAGATTCAGCGGTACACAGCTGGTGAGAACGAGGGAGTGTTAGACGGAGAGAGACAAATAAAGAGAGGGAGGGAAGAGGACCAGAGTCCGAAAGAGAGAGAAAGAGGGTCTTGTTTCGCTTTTGAGGAAGCCAGGAGTCGGATTGCCTTTTCCTGCAGGACTACTTGACTGGAAATGCTCGAGAAGCAGGTTTGTGTGGATGCGTTTGTGTGTGTGTGATTTAAATGATTGAGAGAAAATGGATATTGAGAGAAAACAGATAACATTTCTGATAATGAATTTAAAAACGAGAGAAACGGATAATGAGACAGAGAGATGATGAAGATGAAAGCTTTTCAGTCTGTATGGTGGTATGCCTGATACCATATAAGACAGCTGCTTAACTCCTCTCTCTCTCTCTCTCTCCCGCTCACACACACACTAACTGGTAGTCACAGTCTCACACACAAAGCAGCACTGTCACTCGTACACAAAAAAACTGTCACCGCACCCACAGATTAAAAAACACTCCGTCTGCATTTGTAATTCTCATGACGCGCACACGCATGCACTGACAGAGGCACACACACATACACACGCGCACACACATACAGGAGGTGTTTAATTTGAATGCTGTCTCTTTGCCGTCTGAGACATGCTCAAGATGAATGACAGGCTGAAGAGGACACAAAAATAACTAGCGATTTGTGTGTGTGTGATAGTGTTGGAGCAAAGAGAGAAGGTGAGACAAAAGGACAGGAAACCACTTTGGTGACATTTGCAAGAGCGATCAATGTTTGTGGGGGGAGGGAAGGGGGGAGTTCTGGACCCTGTGAGCTCTAGACCCTGTGCTTTTGAGTGGCAGCCCTTGATGACATCAAAGAAGCATGTAATTAATTATTATCTCTTCACTGGAAAAAGAACTTCCAAATGAAATATTGTTATCTCAGTTGTTACTCCTAGATGGCAACAAAGGAATGAAAAGGCCTCACCCTGAATTAATATCAGATTAAAAGGTGTGATACATTGCCCAAGATACCAAGAGATTTCAAATATGATTTCAAACCTTTCTCTGCTAACTTATTTATGCAATTTAAATATAATTGTATTCATTAATGTAGTTTAATTATTTCAACATTAATTTGAAAATGCTCTATGCTCTCATTGTATGTCAACAATTGTCTCATTTGTTAATATTTGTATGCATCCCAAAGAAACATCTCAAGAAACAATTAAACAAAACTCGAATAACAATCAACAATTTAATTAAATCTCATTAAGTTGCTATCTGGGTTTCTGTCTTTATCATATTTATTCTCAATTGAAGTATGCCTGTGTATATGTGACAACTAAAATGAAGTGAAATTAATGTTTTTCTTCTCTCTTTCTCCCTCTCATTTCATACTCATCTTCCCCATTCCATTCAGTCGTTCCTTCCACCCACAATTCCGTTTTTCTCTATGCTTGGGACATTATTTTACCGTGAGCCATAAAGAGCTGCCTCAGAACTGGCAGCTAACTGGAATCCGACACCGAAAGACGAATGGAACAAACAACTGAAGAGGCGAATACATGAAAACAACAATCAGAGCAATTTGGAGGAGAACACAAACAAGGTGCACATCTGGAATAAAGAATAAACAGACTGGCAGAATAAGAGAGCAAAATGAGGAGGTGTTTAATGGGAAATTGAGCACATGAAGTTGCAGGTGGATGAAAAAGAGCAGGAAAAGAAGATGAGAGGTAGATAAAAAATAATAGCATCCTGGAAAACAAAGGGAAGAACAGCTGGAAAAACCCAAAAGTGGAAGAATATGGTGAGAATTTTAAAAGGCGTTCAGTGGAAATGTGAAGCTGCTGAAAGGGCCCAAGGCCAAAATGTTTCACAGCAGGAACATATTAACAAGGGAACAGCATATCCTGGTGTTTTCCACAAACCAAACTGGAGGAGATACGAGTGGAACTGAGAGTCTGACTCAAGTTGTATCCTCATGTTTAAAGTGTGCGTGTGGACACGGGATAGACACAGAGAACCTCAAGGACACTTCTCTACCTTGATAAGGGATAAGCACCTCAGTCTGGATTAACAAGTACCTCTGAAACTTAAATACAACCAGATAAACACTTGGAAATGAGTAGCTAATTGACCTGAAATCCACACAGACAGAAAAGGTAACTACTCCCATACACACACATACTGGAATGGTTAAATACTACTGTATAAGCCAACTGAATGACCTGAGATGAAAGATGCAGGGCAGAAAATCTTTATCAAGTTTTAGCATTCACAGTCGTTTTCCAGCATACTTCAGAACACAAAATGGACATTTTATCTCTAAAAAGTTACTCTTACAGGACCCAGGAGACTTAATGGCATTCAGAAATATGGTTCATTAAAGTATTGACTCCGATGTTTGCTCTAAAATTCTTTAAAAATAGCATAAATTAGATTAATGGCTGGTGTACAGGGTCTGTTTGGAGTGAGCTTCTTCAAAGGCAGCTGCTTTCTAAAGGTGCAGTTATATTTACCGTTATTAGGTGATCACTTTTAAGCCAGTCATCTCACTAGGATTCTACATAATCGGGGTTCAATGGGTTCAAGCTGCTCACATGGATATGCCACACCGATCAACAGAAAACTGCCTGGTTCAAAAGTGACTTCTGTGTGAGGTGTGCTTCATAAACTGTTGGCAATAGACTGTTTTTGCCCAGAAAATCTGGGTGAAATTTCACTATTGTTTGTGAACGTTCTACATCGGTAAACACTTTATATAGTAATAGTACTCAACTTACAACTGATTCCAAAAGAGGTTGGTGTCTGCTTGTTTTTGTTATTGAATGCATTATTAAGAAGATTTCAAATTCAAATCTTGGTTTGCCATGTATAATTTACTGAGGTTACTGCAATGGATTCTGGGATTTGGGAAAAATGAGGAATCTTAGGAGGCTGTGTGATTGAGTTGCCTCCCTTTTGAAACAGTTTTTCCATATCCATAGCAGCAATGCCAGGCAGGGTTTGAGGCGGGACTATTTGTCAGCAGAGTTCTGGAAACATTATTTTTGTATATGCATCAAAGAAAATACATCTGATTTGCTATTTTTCTTTCTTTAGTGTCTGACAACATGTGTGCTGGTCATGTGCTGTAGTGTTTGGAAAACAGATGACCTTTTGTAGTCAAATAAACTGCTATAAATTTGACAGTGGCTGACTGGATACACACGAATGGGTCAGAGAACAGCATTCCACTCTAGAAACGGTTATGATTGCACATAAACACACAGACACAAACACCACTCTCCCTCCAATGGTAGTCAGATGTGTATCTCAGATAGTCAGATCTTGTTATTCATGGAGCTCCAGGTACTTTGTAGGCCATTTATTTTTCCACCTCTTTTTCCTCTTTCTCACTCACATAAACTCAAGCACATATCCAACAGCAGCTAATGCAGTGACACAACACAAGAGAGATAGATGGATTTTACAGTGCAATAATGACAACACATGCATAAACACTCACACACAAACAGCTGAAGAGCTCTAGTGCTCTTCATCCAGAGTGCACGCTTCTCTATGCATATTCATGTGCACACATGAAGGACACTTTACACTGCTCTACAGCCTTTATCCATCTGCCTCTCTTACGCTGACTCTCTCTCTGATATATATATATATATATATATATATATATATATACACACATACATGCATTTTCTTTGTCACCAACGCATCATCTTTGTCATATATGCCAGCACCTAATACATCAAGGACGAATTCTCTTCAATACTTTTGTCTGTTTATTCAGATTTAGTCCTTTTCCTCTCCTCCATCACTTGGGTATTTTAAACATTTAAAAACTTCCCTCCTCTATTTATGTTATTTTATTGTTTGTGACTTGCCTTAAGAGAACTGTTTAAAATGGCTTCCCTTGCTACCTTGACACTATTATCCAAAAGTTTTTCCTTTCCTTTCCTTTCCAAACAGTTGTGTTTTTATACCTTCATGTCTATCAACACATGCCTCTCTTCATGTATATCCCTGCAGCAGCATTTTACAAAACAGAATGAGTTCATTAGCAGTTAGCTTGTAGCTGTAGACAGATCATGTAGAAGAGAGATCTTTGGATCTCAGAGCACCAAGAATTGTACTAAACTCTTCACTGTGAACACTGCTGTAAAATAGCCTGGGCCAAAATAAATTCAGTCTGCAAATTCAGTATGCCAACATAGAAATGCTGTTCACCAGGAATTTCTAGCTTGTGAAGGCGGTCAGCTGGTTAACAATGATTAATTTAGGCAACAAAAAAAAGGCTAATTGAACTACGTGATAGCTAATATTGTCCATTTTGGTTAATTATTAGTATAATTCAATGGCATCACAGATCTCATAAACTTATGAAACAAGTCCAATTGAAGATTATATTCAAAATTGAAAAATTATGTATAACATTATTGTGATTTTAACAATAAAAGACTTTAACAATGCAACAGTACAAGCCTGTTAATTGGTTTCCAAATGTTAAAGATGATTCGAAAAATTTACCAAAAACACCTGAGATTTTTCTCAGTTGCTTTGGTACATTTCTCAAATTATAAATCCTGAACATTTGCACACCAGAATACCGTTTTTTCTGTAAACAATGTTTTTATGGCATAATAAAAATGCAGAAAGACTTCTTTAGAAGGTTTAGAGGGGTTAGAAAATATCATTAGTCTGTAAAAATCAATGCAAAGTCCTCTCTATGAAAGATAAAACAAAACTGCAGGTAAAACATAAAATGCATGATGTGGACTGACAGATATGAGGATCATATTATACAGAATATTGAGCGTATTCTAGTGCTTAAGGATCAGAGTTTATATTCTGCTGATTCACTGCTCTGAGACTGAGAAATGAGGAGAATTATGAGAATGACCAGCTCAAAAAGATTCATACGGAAAAGCAGATATAGACAGACAGATACTAGAGGCAGACAAATTGGATGGTGGATAGAAGGATGGATGACTGAATAAATAGAGAAATGGACAGGCATATGAAGGCACGGTTGGATGGATAATCAGATAGTCTAGATAGATCGATGCAGAGTCTGTGCAGTGCTGAGAGGGTCATTGCTAGGTCAGATAAATAAGACTGTACTGAAATATGATTTCATCCTGTGGAGTCAAAAAACTTGACTGATTTGCTAAAACAAACAAAAATATTTAAACCCTTTTAAATATTACACACAGACACACAGACAGATAGACAGATATTCCCTGCAAACTTTCCACCACCCAAGCAACCACCAAAAATACCCAAAACACTCTAGCTACTACAGAACACACTAGCAATGCTCGCAAACACCCAGAACACCCTGGAAACCACCCAAAACCTCAGAAGCAACAACAGTACACCATAGCAATGACCTAGCAACCAACCAGGACATCATAGCAACTGCACAAAAAAAGCACAAAACACTTTTCTCTGCCGTTCCACCAGCTTCACTCTCTCTATTTCTCTTAGGAGAGCTCCCTTTCAGACGCTTGATGGATCACTTCTGTCAGATCGTCATCCGCCTCCATATTAGTGCATGTGAGTGAGCATGTGTGTTTGGGTGTAAGAAAGATATTGCGAACACCTTCCACATCTCTGCCTCTTCTCTTTACATCCTAATGACTTCATGACATTAAGTCACTCTGTCTAGTGCGCAAACACAGTCAGAGAGAGAGAGAAAGAGAGAGAGAACCATGGAAAATGGTGAAGATATGAGAGAGTTGATGTATAACTGTGAGATGAGAACCAGGAAGATGAAAGCCATTTGTCAAAGAGTACGTGTGTGTTTGCGTGTTTGATCATGTGCATGTGTGTGTTGGAGATCATTTCCTATAAAAGCAGGAGACATCTGAGGATCATTGATTCTCTTTGTTGCACAGATAATAAAACCCCTAGTTCAATTCACTGTAAGATTTCATTAGAGGATAGAAGTCTTTAAAACCACAGATCAGGTGATATGAATGATATATAGGGGGCTACACCTATCTACAGCTCATCTTTTATATCCACACACAAACATAATACAGACTTAAACTCATTGTGACCTATGCCACCTGTCTCAACCTTCTTTATGGTTCTCTTAGTCCTTCTCTTGCCTGTGCAAAACATACACTAACACAATACAGCCAGAGAACAAAGATATTACAAACTTTACCTCCACAAACATAATATCATACCTGTCAACTATCTAATGCTGCTATCTAAATGCAAAATTCTTTATTCCTCTCTGGCCACTGAATCTACTGTGTTACTGGAAAATATATGTAAGCTGAATTGGTTTAGGATTTGAATTAAATGTGATGAGATAAAACGACTGGGTGTCATACACAGTGATGTGAAAAAGTGTTTGCCCCCTTCGTGATTTTTTTTTTCTTTTTTGCATGTTTGTCACACTTACATGTTTCAGGTCATCAAACAAATTTAAATATTAGTCAGAGATAAGCACAAGTAACAAGTAAACACAAAATTATTATGGGAAAACTAAATCCAAACCTACATGTCTGAAAAAGTGCTTGCCTCCAAACCTAATAACTAGTTGGGCCATCCTTAGCAGCAACAATGGCAATCAAGCGTTTGCAATAACTAAACAGCGCTTTTGAGGAATTTTGGCCCACTCATCTATGCAGAATTGTTGTAATTCAGCCACATTTGAGAGTTTTTTTTTTTAAGATCATGCCACAGCATCTCAATAATATTCATGGGACCTCTAGGGTGAGTCGTCGCTGTGCTCTTGGGGGTAATTTTGGTTTGCTGGCCACTCCTGGGAAGGTTCCCCACTTTTCCATGTTTTAGCCATTTGTGGATAATGGTTCTGACTGTGGTTCGCTGGAGACCCAAAGCTTTAGAAAGGCTTTATAACCTTTTCAAAACTGATAGATCTCAATTATGTTCTTTCTGAATTTTTTTGGATCTTGACATGATCTTTGGATCTTTTGGTCTACTTCACTTTGTAAGGCAGGTCCTATTTAAGTGCTTTCTTGATTGAAAACAGGTGTGGTAGTAATCAGGCCTGGATGTGGCTCAGGTGTGAAAAGTCACTATTTAAAACACTTTCACTCATCAGTGAAAATGTATTTGTTGAAGCAGGAAATGGACTCATGACAGCTATGAAGGATTGGGACTGTGTATGCATGTTCAGCCAATTGGTCATGATGTATTTTCCTGCAGCTCCAGATACATTAGTCACTTTCTGGTTCTGATAACTGGCTCAAAAGGCACAAAACTGTGCAAATCGCATACTTTCTGTGCAAGCAGCTGTCCTTGAGCGCTAATAGTTAGCTCTCTCTAGGTATTATAGACTTTCTTGTCTGAGAAATGCACTTCGCTTTTCTATCGCTCATCGCTTTTATGATATTGCACCTGCTCTAAATTCTGACCACTCTCGTTGACAATAAATGGAGTCCTGGTGGGAAACATTTCTATGGGCATCACCCTGCACTACACTCCATTTCCCATCACCACAACCCACTGCTTATATTTGTACTGTTTATATCTGTCTAGCAATGAAAAGGACACCTCAGCTGCTAGAAAGCTGTAATAATAAAGTCACAATGAATTCACAAAATAAAATTCAACAAAATGCTACTAGATTAGTTTTATTTTTGCCACCATGACTACTGGCCTGTTTAATGGTACTGTCCTTCAGATGAGACATTAAACCAAGGTCCTGACTCTCTGTGGTCATTAAAAATTCTAGGATGTCCTTCGTAAAGAGCAGGGTTTACCCTGGGATCCTGGCCAAATTTTTCCATTGACCTCGGTCCATCATGGCCTCCTAATCATCCCCATATACTGATTGGCTTCATCACTCTGTATCCTCTTCACAATAAGATGGTGTGTGATGAACGTTCTGGCACTATGTGGCTGCTGCATTATCCAGGTGGATGCTGCACATTAGTGGTGGTTGAAGAGATTCCCCCTTGCACATATAAAGCTCTTTGAGTGCCAGGAAAATCACTATATAAATATAATGAATTATAATTAATGCATTTAGAATATTTCTAAATGTAATGACCAATATTAGGTTAGGAGCGATGTATAAAACAAAACAAATAATAAAATAAAGGCTATATGTTTACAGCAGTTACTACAATAATAATAAAACAAGTAAATTAAAGCTCCATAAAAAAAAAAAATCTCCAAAAGGACGTCAAAAGAATTTTTTGATGACAGCTTTTCTTTCGAAAAAGTACATCCTGCCCCAGAAAAAAAGCCTTCCTGAGAAGAAGACAAATAAATAAATAATTATTTCTCTGCAACTTGAGTACTGAGAAAAGAGTAAAACTAAACCAGGGTGCTAATGATTCTTTTTCAGTCAATGCTGCTCCAATTAGTCTTTGAGGCACCGTGTGTGTTTGTGTGTGTGATGGCTCTCTTCAGAGTCTTGTGCAGTACAGGATGTAATTGATGTGATAATCGTTAGTAAATGGTCATCTGCTTTGTGGCCACTGAAGTTGTGGAGACACTAAACATAGCAGCAAAGCTCTCTATGTGATTTAATATGAGGCAGCGAGGGATACGTAGAGGAAGGAGGGGTGCGTTAAGGACAGAAAGTGTTGGTGAAAGAGGGCTGAGGGAGTTGCTAAGTGCAGAGAGATGTTCGAAGCGAGAAACACACACAAGCACACACACGCACATACACACGCACACACACACACGCACGCACACGCACGCGCACACACACACACACACACACACACACACACACACACACACACACACACACACACACACACACACACACACACACACACACACACACACACACACAAGACAGGGTTATTATGTGCTAAAGCCAGGCACTGGCAGTGGTTTTTCATTCAGTCTGAATCATGAATAACATTACGGATTACAAAAGGATTAACAGAATTTCTATTCTATTCTAATCTAATCTACGCCCTGCCAACACACACACACACACACACACATGCCTAGTCGCTCTAGAAGATAAAATTAGACCAAACCAGTGCAAGCATGTCCTGAACCTAGGAATGAATACGAGTAGAGGTCAAGGAGGGTTGAGGAAAGAGGAAGAGGTCTGATAATATTGAAGAAGGGCTGCTATCTATCCTGGATGGCTGGATCGATGGAGGAGAGAGACAAGATCTATTTTGGCTGGTCTGTTCTAAGGTGGCTAAAAATGGTGAGTGGGAGAAGGAGAGAGATGAGGGATATATTAACCAATGTTGCATCACTTCTCAAGTTACCTCAAGGGCAGATGAGGAAGAGTGGACAGTTGATAAGCAGAATCTTTGGTAATAGACGGAAACTGAAAAAGAAGGGTGTGTAGAAGAAACAGGGAGGGAGTAAAATGAGAAGGAAGGTCTCATTGGAGGACGGAGGAAGACCACAAACAGGACAATTGAAAAGGAAGAGAAAGAGACAGATGAAGCGGATTCTTTTGTATAGCACTATTTAGTTTTTCCGCTCGATCTCCCACAGACTTCTGGGAATGCAAAGTTACATGAGATTAACAGTCAAGTTGCACTCATTAGCACTTTTCTCTCCCTCCGCCAAAATGCAGGAAATGCATTCTTATGAAAAACTCCAGTTATTTATCATTGAGCATCAGCACTCTCCATATGTCTACACTAAATTCCATCACTAAAAGGGATATTTAATCCCAAAAAATGAAAATTCTGATGTCATTTATTTACTATGTATTTTCAAACTTGTTTGGCATTTTTTCTCTCCATAAAACACAAAAGAAGAAATTTTGAAAATATACAATGGCCGTATGTACAAGGAAAGACAATTAAATGGGTCTAAATCCATAATGCATAGAAGAATCTTAATGCTCTCTGTAAGAATCTTTCAGAGTAGGTTGCCCAATCAATACACTTCTATGTGAACATTATAAATGTTCAAGATTCCTCCCATTTCTGGACTTTCAAATGCAAAATCACTGAGGACTCATCTAATTTTGTTATATAATCACACAATTTTAATGAGTAATGTGCAAAAAAATAAGCTTAATTGAGTAAAGTCTGATTGTTCCCTGGTTATATTTATCTGCAGTGTAATGACTTAGCAAAAATTATTATCTTGTCATTTCGAAATTTGCATAATTACTGCACTGTACTGCACTGTTAATGATACAGAAGAGGGGTGATGCACAAGCTCTGCTAATGATGTGCATTCACGGGAAGTACTGCATGGACACAATCGGCTGGGAATGGTTATTTAAAGGTCACTATTACAGAATGCGAGTCTGCCATGAGCTTTGCTGGTTATGTTCCTTTGAAGCTGCAGCTTGCCAAGTTAATTAAACTACAGTCGAGCTACTTTTAACAGAAAAAATATGCTACTAAAATCTAATGACAATAAGTAGCTAACTTAACTGAAGCTGTATGAGAGCAATATCTATAAAAACATATAAAACACTAAAATTACTACTAAATACAGTGATAAAAAAACTCAAGAGTACATATTTTTTTATAACACAAGTAATGAAGAAAATGCAACTCTCTGGTGCTTTTACACTAGCTAAAGAATTGTTTAAAAAATACCAAGACTACATCCCAATTTATATAACAAGTATTCAACTAAAAATGTTTTTAATAAAGTATATCACTGGGGCCCAAAGGGATATTTTCTGGTCATATACATGTACCGGTCAAATACAATAATTCACTACAATGAATTTTACTTTCCAATTCTACATGAGAGAGGACAAACCTGAAACTGCACCGGTTCCTTGTGCTTTATGAGGCCCAGACAGGCCTGTTTTAGACAAAATGATCTCATAACAAATCAGCATTTCAAACAACACACAGAAAGATAGACGGCACAGTTTAGGAGAGGATGCTAGATATTGCCTCAGCTTGCTTGGGAGAAAAGTTGTTTTAAAAATACAAAGCAACATTAAAACCAGCTATTGTGTTTAGTATTTGATTGAGCTAAAGTGCTAATGTAACTTGTTGGAGAAGCTATACATTATTTTAACTGTCACACAAATTACACATGTATTTAAGTAAGGCTTGCCAGTGTTTTTAGTAGGTTGCTTCTCAACACTAGCCATGAGGAAGACTGATAGTTTGATTTGTTACTCATTTCAGCAGAGCTTGTGTCCACATTCTCACTATACAGTGATGGAGAATTTCATGCTGATTCTGATAGCTGTTTTCCTTGGCTGGTACCTGTGTGATTACATGCACTTAGTGTTAAGTGACACTGTTAAGGAATATTTACTGAGT
Source organism: Rhodeus uyekii (assembly GCA_037043235.1). Lineage (NCBI taxonomy): Eukaryota > Metazoa > Chordata > Actinopteri > Cypriniformes > Acheilognathidae > Rhodeus > Rhodeus uyekii. The sequence goes on from JAWRVZ010000007.1 coordinate 3,234,229, forward strand.
GCGCTAATGCAGGACAGAAGTGTGATATACACACTGAAAGAACTTAATACCTCTTCGGATTCATCTTCAGGTTGAAACCTATATTTTATGATGACAACTCAATGCAAGGGACAAATTGGTGCAAGAGATCAAATTACAGATGTTATGGATTTTCAGTCTCAAACCTGTAATTAGCAATTTTTTATGCGATGTGATGATTCTTTCATCCTTTTTGTCCTTCTCTCTCTCCCCGTTTCCTCATGTTCATCTCTTGTCCAAATACTGGACAAAGTAACAGTAAAGTGGTATATAGTTTTGGTACTATGGTACTATAGCAGAGTTTGTCCATCAGTGCTGATTAATTCGGTCTTTGCATTTATATAAGTCAAACTCTAAATTTCAGGAAAATAACTAGTGCATTTCTGACTTTCGCTTCTCTTTACATGAAGTAAATGGCTCTTCTGCCAAAAAAAAAACTTCCTCACGAAAAGGTGGGAGTGTGAAGATTCTGCTTTCAAAAAGGCACTAAAACAATTGTTATATGGCCTTTCTGAGCTTTTTAGAAGTTTATGGATAGTGTTTCCACCAGCAGTGTTTGTCTGAGGGTCTCACTTTATGTGAAGTTATGCACAGCATACCAAAGCATATAAATTCATGTGGAGAGCAACTGCATGAGCTCATTCAGAGCTAAGTAATCCACAGACATCAGCACTATAAAGTTGACACTTAAAACACAATGACTGATGTCTTTTCTTTCTGTTTCTGTTTTTTCTAGGTCTGTGGATCACTCCCTTATCTACCATGCAAGACTCCCCACCCCTTCAGCCATTCAAAACACCACATCCGTCACACATTTTATGCCATCCTCACAAGAACACACACTCCCCCACATTCCCCTCTCATCCGTCCATCCATCTGAAACGAAATATCCTCAAGCCCTCTGAAGCATTTCGTCAACCCTCTCCTCCGTTGTGGCCAAAGTTAACCAGCAGAAACTCACCCCCTGACACATCCTTACTGACATTGACACTGCAATTACTGCACTGGCTGGCACTGTTCACGTGTGCCTGTTTGCTGCCTGCTCTTTTCAGTCAGATCCCAGGAGCTGTAGCCGGTGAGACGTGGGGTGTAGTCTCTGCGTGTCCCTTCCACTGCGTCTGCAGGAATCTCTCAGAATCTCTAAGTACACTTTGTGCCGACAAAGGCCTTCTTTTCGTCCCACCAAACATTGACCGGCGAACCGTTGAGCTTCGTCTTGCTGACAACTTCATTCGAGAAGTGGGAGGAGCTGACTTTGCCAACATGACAGGATTGGTGGATTTGACACTATCTCGAAATACCATCAGTCATATCCGGCCACTTGCATTTGCAGATCTGGAAAGTCTTCGATCGTTGCACTTAGATGGCAATCGACTCTCAGAATTGGGTTCACGAGACTTGGAAGGCATGCTAAACCTGCAGCATCTAATTCTCAACAACAACCAACTAATCAATATCTCCTCCGAGGCCTTTGATGACTTTTTACTCACTCTAGAGGACTTGGACTTATCCTATAACAATCTGCGCAAAGCACCCTGGGATGCCATTCAGAGGATGGCCAGTCTGCACACATTAAACCTAGATCACAACCTCATTGACCAGATCGATGAGGGATCTTTTAGTGAGCTCTACAAACTAGCCCGATTGGACATGACCTCCAATCGCCTACAGACTTTACCACCCGATCCATTGTTTGCTCGCTCCCAGACAGGGGTAATCAGTCCTACACCCTACAATGCTGTGACCAACTTGAATTTTGGGGGTAACCCATTACATTGCAACTGTGAACTGCTTTGGTTGAGAAGGTTAATCCGCAGTGATGATATGGAGACGTGTGCTACACCCCTTCATTTAGCGGGACGTTACTTCTGGTCTATTCCTGAGGAGGAATTTGCATGTGAGCCTCCGCTTATTACCCGACATACACACAAACTCTGGGTTTTGGAGGGTCAAAGGGCAACACTCAAATGTCGTGCTATTGGTGATCCAGAGCCAGTGGTGCACTGGGTCTCACCAGATGACCGCATCATCGGCAATTCCAGTCGCACCACATCTTTCCGAAATGGCACTCTTGAGATACTTGTGACTGTTGCTCGAGACGATGGTACGTACACTTGCATTGCTATCAATGCTGCAGGTGAGGCCACCTCGCTAGTTGAGCTGAAGGTTATCCCTCTCCCTCATCGTGGAAATGGAACGGTATTGTTAACTCGTGACCCAGGATCATCAGATATAACCAGAGGAAAGACCTCCAATGGGCAAAGCCCTGGCCTGGACACTAACAGTGACCCCCAGGAGGGACTGGAGGAGGGTCAGCCAGAAGGTGAGGATGTGACCAGCGAAGGGGTTGAGGAGCAGACGGTGAGAGTACAAGGAGTGACGTCCACCTCAGCACAAGTGAGATGGGATAAGGGAAATCTAATGGGAGCCAACCTGATTTGGATGTATCAAATACAGTATAACTGCACTGCCGATGAGACACTAATTTACAGGTAAGACCCCAAACATGGAAACCGTAACTCCAACTTTAGGAATTAGGGTAAATTTCAGACTCTTCAGACTTCAGTTAAGGAAGTGAAATATATGAAATATAGATTCCGTAGAAGTCAGTTTTGAGCATCATTCAGGACAATTCTTAAATTTGTGAATTTCAATTGAAGATGTAGAATTTCACAGGATACAGAACTGGAATGTAAGGAAGTACAATTTAAATAACTCTAAATAAATAAATAAAAAAAATCTAAAAGTATTTTATTTTACTATACAATTAAAAAAATAACACAAACAAAAGAATGTTGGCTTTACAAAAGTTTGTTTTGAAATAATCTAGGTTTGTGAGCATTGCGTATAGCCAATCAAATATGCAGACAGACAGACGGATGGATGGATGGATGGATGGATGGATAGATATTTTTCCATTTTCCATTCTGCATATCTGATAGCTTAAGGGTATGGAAGTTCGCTATAAAAATTAAACCCCATAAAGCATCCATTCAATAAATGTAAATGTATTAGACTACAGATCATAAGGTAACTTGCAAGAAGTTCCTTTCAGTGAAAACTATTAGATAATGTGACTAAGTCAAGCGTAAGATTTCAAGATCAAACATGAACACCAAGACTTCTACAAAAACAGCAAAAGCTTTGTTCTCTAGAGATTGATCTGGTCACTGAGGATGGATCACCACAAATGTCACTGAGTTTATTGAGACATTTTTTATATATATTAACCAGAGTAGCACATGTTGACTAAATAAAGAACACATCTCTTAAATTCAAGTGATGGATTGGAATTTCAACTCAAACAACAGGCTTTTATATTCTACTGTCACATAACAGGTTAATTGTTCAGAAATCTACTTCAGAGCCAGCTTATATAACCCATTTAATATGACATTTAACAGCATTGCAATAATGAACATACAATGCTCTGATTCTTGTCAACTCAAATTGTGTTAATAATGAGCTCCATGTTGAACCCGAGGCAAAGGCAGTCCTACTGCTTTCTCATGTTATCAGTGTCTGTGCTTCTAGGAGCAGCTTCAGCCTAGTTGCTGTCAGACATTCTCGGAGTATGTTCAATACATCTTGCACCTCCATCAGACATTATCTATGGCAAGTGACATACGCCCTCTTGCCATCTGTCCTTCATTAAGGGGCCAAGAGGGAGTGAATGTGTGTGTTGTGGGAGAATTACAAGCTACTGACACCACAGACATTGAAACTGACAGGGGGCTGGTAGAGAGAGAGAGAGAGAGAGAGAGAGGGAATGAGAAATAAAGAAGAGGGGTGGGACAGCGATAGAGATAAAGAGTTTGACAAAGGTCTCAAGGGACAGAATAATGAAGTCTTTAAATGAGCTTAAACTGCAGTGCCAATAAGTATGTCACAACCTATCTTGCTGACGGCCACCACAACCACAGGAAGAGGAGCAGAGAGTGAAAAATTGAGAATGAGAGAGATTACTGTTAAGAGGAAAGCTTTTATCTAGGCTTTGGTTTGGTGTTTGGATATGTAGCTTTGTCAGGGAACAAGAAACAGCAGAAACTGTGCCTCAGTGGATACAAAGAATATTATGCAAAAAAAGAAAAGAAAAGAAAGGTAGATACTGTAGAGGGAAGCAAAATAGAGAGAAAGGCTGTGATTAACTGGGTGAGGATGGGAGGAATGAGTGTGACGGGAAGAAGGCAGGGTTTAGTTTAGAGAATAAAAGCAGTCTGTCTATGACCATTAAGTTAGTGGAGACAAAAGATGAAAGTCTTTTCTGCCTCCTCCTCTTTCATTCAGGCTGCACCGTCCCCTCTCTCCCTCCTTATTTTTCTCTCTATTATTAGAGTGTTTAATAATTGCCTGTTTCTGTGTCACCAGTTTCACAAAACATTTTGCCTGTCAGTTTGTAATGCGGAACGGGTGTGCATGTTGATGAATGACAAGACAAAATCTGATTTTTTGCCATTCCATCTCGCAAATTCAGACACACAAATTAAAGGCACTAGAAGAAAAGGTCAAACTCGCTCTTCTGAAACATTACAAGTGCTGACAATCCAAAAGAACATTATATTGCTCAATTGATGCTTTAATTGTTCAGAAATCCACTTATGTGCATTCAGAGCCAGCTCAAAAGAACTAATGGAGTTCTCAGACTGGTTTCATTTCATGTATCAACATACAGTACAGTAAAATTATAGAGCTATGAAATTAAAGGGGCAGTTCACTACTAAAACGGTCATACTTATGTTATTCCAAACCATTGACTTCCCCTAGTTAAATCCATGTTAAATAAAAGTTTTGGCCAACTCTTTTCTTATTTAATTCCAAAAAAGATAAACCTAATTCCCAAAAAGTTTTTGTTCATTGAAAAATTTGGTACTCAACCTAGCACTCATGCCTATTTCATGCCTAATGTGTCAACAAATTAGTGAATCAATCAATTAATCAATTTCACTAATTCAGTCTGACTGATTTATTCATAAGTTCTTACTAAGTCAAATATTTGACCACAACGGGTACCAGAACCTAATTGAATAACATGAATTTTCGAATAATGACACACAGTCACTAAAAAGTCTGGGGTCAGTGCATACATTTTTATGTTTTTGAAACATGCTCATCAAGGTTGCTTTTACTGTGATTTTTTTCAAGATTCTTTGAATAAGACCAGCATTTAAATGAAACTGAAATCTTATGTAACAATATACATTTCTTTACTTTCACTTTTACCTCCACTCAATTTAATGTGTCCTTGCTGAATAAAAGTATTAAAGTCTGTTCTTCACACAAAGCTAGACTTCAGAAGACGTCATGGACCTATTTTATGCTATTTGTACATTTTGGACCTTGACAGCTCCAGTCCCCATTCATTTTCATAATATTATTTATATAAGTTAGAATGCAAAAATGCACCTTGTGTGTTCTAAAAAAGAAAGAAGGTCAAACAGGTTTGGAACAACATGAAGGAATTCAGAATTTTACTTTTTAGGTGAAATTTCCCTTTAATGTGAATAGCATTGCTCAGATAATTTGGTCTTGGGGGAATTCAGTGAGAAATGTTCATAGTGAAATCTCTGTCTTTTGATGTCTTCACAAATTCATTGTTAAGTTTGAAGCAAGTATTAGACTTTACAAAATTTATGTGAAAAAAGAACAAGAAAAACAGAAAAAGAAAATAAATTAAACTAAAAGAAAAATGATAGACATTCACACACACACAAACTGAATAAGAATACTGAAGGTCACATTCACTTTGCACAGAACATAAGCCAATACTGATCTCCCCTGTCAATATGTGGATCTAGCTCTCAATGCGGTTAGCACTGATCTATCCCCAGATAGACAGCTGTCATTTTCCTGCCAGGTATACTGATCTTTCTATCCTTTCCCCCACTGGACACCTAATTAATCATTATAGCACTTTTGTTTTTTGTTATACTTCACGGTTTCACGAACAGTACAAATTCAACTGACAGTCATGTTTAATGAACACAACAAATGCTATCATTATGGCTTTGCAATTCACACTTAGTGCACCAACTCATGTGGATAAAAAAGGAATCCACCTACACACATACTATATCTAGTTCACCTATACGTGTCTTCTGTGTCAATGCCTGTTTTAGCTTTATCATCTTTTGTCACATTTATTTATATAGCAATTTTTGTTTCAAAGCAGCTTTATGTCCCAGTTGAAAGATGTTTACCTACAAACGCATGGTCAGTAACTTTTAAAATATGTCAGCTTCAGTGTCCTGCCTTCGATACAGCTACTGAGATGTTGTTTCATGTGTATTTTAATAGTATATAGCTTCATGAATCTGGAAACAACACAACAAGGGCACACAGAGCTACACGGTGTCTGGAAATACAAAGCTATAAGAGGGCAGACACAATGACCTTGAGCTGTAACTCATAATTTACAGCACAGCCAGGCTTAATAGATTCTGACCTCAATGACAGAGTAGTTCATGCAGACTGTGTGTGTGTGCATGTGTGTGTGTGCTCAATACAGAGAGAAAGAGTGGGAGAGAGTCTTTTTTTAACCTTATTGATTAAATAAAGTGTGTCTGCACATTTATATCGGAAAACAAATATTAGATCCCTCAGTCTTAAAATATGAACAAATCTGAAGCTGAAGAGCTTTTCATCATTGAATACAACATTAAATCATATATCCCATCATAATGGCAGAGAGAGAGAGAGAGAGAAAATGAAATAACCCAGCAAAATGGTTAAAAAAAATTAAAGCTGCGTTGTTTTCAAAGGATTACTATCAACCAAGGAGTCAGTTTGAGACAGGACTATCTGCTTTACCAAACAACAAAAGGGGGTATGTTTGGGCAAACTTCTTGTAAATAATTTCATAAACTGATAAACATAAATAATTCATTATAAGTCTGCAAAATTCAGCTGCTAGCTTTAACACACATGTACACATCTGAAGGTATGTGAAGATGCCACCACATACTGTTTGTAAATATTTTAAAGGTAACGATTTTTTAACAAATATCATTAATTACTAATTCAGAAATATATACAAAGCAATTTGCAACATTAACATTGCTGTGTCATCAAAACAGACAAAAGCTCCCCCCCCCAAAAAAAAAAATACAATATATAATAAAAAAACTAATCAAAGCTCATTTTATCTCTGAAATTAAACAAGCTCATTACAGAATGTGCATTTAAGTTACTGTGTATTTAATATTTAATGTATTTTTAAAAAAAATGAATAGAATGAAATAATTATGGCAATTAAAAATGTCCACTATCATATCATATGTTTGTCTGCAACTAATATTCCATGTGCACCATTTAAGGTTATTTTTTAGCTGAGACTTAAATCAGAATCAGAACCAGAGGACAGCAAACATTATAGCTAATGCATTTCTTCTATGAGAGAATTGTAAAGCAAAAATGTCTTTGCGTGGGAGGATGGGAGGGGGTTCATAATACGACTAAAGCAGTATTGTAATATGTCAAGGTCTTGACTAGAGCCTGTAATTATTAGAGGTGTTGTTTGGGAAGGGCTTAATTTGGCTAGTGGTGTGCCAGAACAGCCCAGTACATTTCCATTACATTAGCTAGTGTATGTTTTCGTGCTACAAGCAAGGGATAAATAAATACATGTCTAAGTAAAATACGGTTTCATTGTGATGGAATGGGGAGAAGGTAATTGCTTCAGGTTACTAACGACCCGCTCTCTCTTTCTCTTCCTCCATCCTCTTTTAGGATTCTGCCCCCCACGAGTGACAGCTTCTTACTGAAAAACTTGGTCTCTGGATCAGACTACAATTTGTGCGTGCTAGCCATTTTTGATGATACAGTCACTTCCATGGCCGCCACAAAGGTCCTTGGTTGCACCCAGTTTAGCACCAAGGACAATTACCCAGACTGTCGTTCGCTTCAAGCCCACTTCCTTGGCGGGACTCTTACAATTCTGGTTGGTGGAGTTGTTGTGGTAACGCTGTTGGTGTTTACCGTGGCACTGATGGTACGTCATCGTGTGTGCAGTAACCATGACAATCATCATGAACTAGGCGAAGAGGTGGGATGCTCAGGAACAGACTCCCCACCTCTTCCTGCTAAGGGAGCAAATGTCTTTTCTCAGAGTAATGGAAATGGGAATGTGATGATGGTGGTACTGCCCAATGGGCTCATTCAAAAACGAAAAGTGGCAGAGGGGGGATCGGGGTCATCGCCCAAACCAACTTCCAAGTTAAAACCAAAAACCCTCCCAAAGCCTAAAGTGAATCTGGAGCAGTTTAGGGCAGGACTAGAAGTCGAGACAGGGTCCATAAGGCCTCTTCCACCATATACAAGGGAGAAAGAGCAAATGTCTTTGTATTATTCCCCCAGTAATCATTCCCCATCCACACTGCCACGTCCGTCACGCCAATTAGGAGTAAAACCACTCAAACTCCGACCTACCAACACAAACACAAGTAAACGGGCCAGTTTCAGCTTGGCTCTGCCCACTAAGTATAGTTGTGATAGGCGATTCAGCACGGGAGGAGGGATTTTAGTCTGTCGGGGAGGACCAGAGAGCCAATGGAATTCCTCACTGGCCTATCAGAGCCCTGCGTTGTCCTGCGAGAATCCTCCTCATGGAGCCCTACGCTACAAGAGAAGCTCTTCTTTCGACATGGGTGAAATCGCCACGTCAGCTTGCTATAGTTATGCCAAGAGATTTAGCGTAATCTGGACCAAACGGAGCCAGTCGTTACATGGCATGCTTGTCCAGTGCACCTCAACAAACAGCAGTGGCAGTGAAGATTTCCATGCGCAGCATACACGCGGATACATCCGTGCCTACAACACCACCAACTCGAATTCCAATCCTCCGAAAGCAGAGGTTTCAACAAATTCAAAGAACCAGAGGCTGAAGGATAAAGAAAAGGACAAAGAAAAGCAAGAAGAACTTGAAGAGAGTGTAGTGTAGGGAAAGAGAAGATAGATAAGACACACAAGTAGAAAAATGAAGAGACAGGCTGATAGACCTCAACCAGTTTGAAGGAGAGCTGAAAATGTGGTGAAGCTATTTTAGGAGAGGAGCTGAACCCAAGGGTGGGAATACACCCCACCAAAGCTGGTTTAGTGGTCTTAGCTGTTCTTCCAGTTTAGTAATGGTGGTCTAGTTTACTGGCTTTAAAGGGGTTAAACCAGCTGAAGACTAGCTTGGTCATGCTGAGAGACCAGTTAAACCAGCTTAGACAAGTCATAAGACCATTTTAGACTTTTTTCTTGTTCAAAAGAGTTGAAGTTCTCATATTAATGGATAATTAAAAAAAGGAGAAAAATGATCATTTTATATAAACTTCAAGACTCCTAAAAAACTATATTTCTTTTTTTAATGCAAAAAGTCAATATGAACAAAACAAAACAAAGACAAGCAGGCCCTGAGAAGCAGTAAAAGCTAATTCACGCGGACCTAGGCTAAATATGATGATTTGTTTTCCTGCAGCCACGTGCACACAGAGAGAGGGCCAGCAAGCAGACGTGCCGACTCATGCCCAATCGATCGGAAGAGATCGATTGATCATGGCAACAATGGCATTATAGCAAATGTGGAATGTAGAGGACGCAAACTGCAAGGAAAGAGAGTGTATACAAATGGAACAATGGTGGAATGATTTGGAACACTTTTTAGAAAATAAATGGGCATTGACTGACAATTGACATTTTGTGTGTGAGGCTGTATGTGTGTGTACATGTGTAAGTGAGTGAATGGATTAATGCACAAAAAAGTAAAAGTAATTTTATGACAACACTGGATTTACTGTATCATGTGACCACCATCATCACCATCAAGTACAACAATGTGTTCTGTGAAGCCAAGAGACTACTATGTTGCCGTAAGGACCATGGACTATTATAGATGGAAACATGAATAATAATGATTAAAAAAAAAAAGAATTCCATTCCAAGATCACAGAATCAACGAATAAATTGTTTAAAAATACATTTTAGTTGAAGAAATGGATAAAAGGACAATAATGAAAAATGTTTCTTTTGTCTTTCATGAATGATACTAGCAGTAAAAACAGCACAGTTTTTGTTGTAGTGAACTCATTGTCAATGTCATCAGGTATTAAAAATTATATTTTTAACAGAGTACAGAAACAAACATTAAAATAAGGGAACCAATGATATTAATAACCATTTTAATATCTGTTTGATCTTATCCTGCCATAAGCTTTATATCCTTAAAGGAATATTCTGGGTGGTGTTAAGATATTTTTGTAAAGAAATTAACAGTTCTATTCAGCACGGATGCATTAAACTGATCAACAATTACAGTAAAGAGATTTATAATGTTTATAGAAATTGTATAATTATAAATTATAATGTTAGACATTATTATAACAGCGTAATATTTTTTATCAATGCATCAAAGATTCAAAATTTGACAATAATAGGAAACATTTCTTGATAATCAAATCAGCATATTCAAATTATTTCTAAAGGCTTGTGTGACACTGAAGACGGAAGTTATGTCCGCTAAAGTTTAGCTTTGCCATTATAGGAATAAATTACATTTAAAAATAAATTAAAACAGAAAACAATTATAATACATTGTAATAATATTCCACAATATGGCTGTTGCACAATATTAATGTATTTTTGTTATTTCAGCATAACATTTTACCGACCCCAAACTTTTGAACAGTAGTGTATATCCAATTTTCACCATGACGACACATTGCTATTAATATCAAAACTATCTTTCGGGGTAATCATGATTACACCACAAATGCTGTCGATTGAGCTAACCTTTTATTTAACCCAGAATATTTATTTTAAATAAGAGGAAAAAGAAAGTGTTAAGCACTTTAAGTAACGATAAGATGAAAAAAGTTTTATTTTTTTGCCTTCATTTGTTGCCTTAAAAAGAGGGCAGGGCATTTGATTGCTAAATTACTTTCCCTCTTTCCCATTGTCATGTCCTGTCTATCTGCAGTTTGAGATAGTTGCTCAGGAAGGGCAGCGTGTGAGGCTGAGATAAAGACAGGGAAAGAGGGAAAGAGATAGGACAGACAGCGCTGTCTGCAAGAGTGCTGATGCGGGACACAGAGAGAGAGGGAGAGCTAAAGTAAGCCAGTACAATGGATAGAGATGGAGAAAAAGAGAGGGGACATTGTGTCTGTAATGTGCACGCTAGCAGTATTTTTGTCATGTAAGTACTTTGCTAGAATTTATCTCATTGCCAATAAAGCCCATTTAAGTATAGCTTAGGTGAAATGAGGGGGAGCAGATGAGTTGCCCTCTGTGTGTGTGTGTGTGTGTGTGTGTGTGTGTGCATGGATGGATGTATGATTGCTCAGACACTGTGTACATCTCTGCCTTCTGTATTTACCCACAGCAACAGAAAGGCTTACAGCAGGTTCTGGGAACACACACACACATTCTTGTAAATGTGGTTTACGGAGACTCTCCATAGACGTAATGGTTTTCATGTTGTTTAAACTGTAAATTCTATCCTCAGCCTACCCCCAAAAATCTACCCATCATACAAAACTTTTGAATTTTTTTTTAATAATAATAATTAAAAAAAAAAAAGTTTAGTATACAGTATTTTTATGTAAGCCATTCAGAACATCGTAAACCATGTTTATGCTGTAATTCCCGTGTCAATATACACAGTTGTGTCCTCATAAACAAAATATACCTGTACACACACACAACAGGCAGTTATATATGGCCAAACCAAACAAGTACTTGTGAATAATAGAGAGAAACCTGCATTATCAAAGTCTAATTGTAACAAAATATGAGTTTTTTGTTTGTTTTTGAAAATGCTAAAACCTGTGCATTTAATTTTAAAGGTATGGCTCACCCAAAAATATTTTACTCACCCGCATGTTGCTGTCTTTCTTTCAAAAAATAAATAAAAAATAAATAAAATAAAAACTAGTCCGCACACAACAGTATTTTTTGTCAACGCTTAGATACCGATATTAAATAAACAGATTTAAAGTAACATGAGGGTGAGTAAATGGTGACAGAATTTTCATTTTTAGGTGAACTACCCCAGTAATTTACATAGAAATAGCATGATTTACATTACATAGCCTCATTTACATAGAAAAACAAAAACAAATTCTTATTGAGTGAATGGCTGTAACCTTAGTGATCTGTTACATAATAGGATCCCTGTGGTCTGTATCATTTGAGAAGATTAAAGTTGGCTCAGTACTCATTGTGACCATGACCGTGTGGGAGTTTGAAAGAGATAGGTTGAGACAAAGATGAGAAAATGCTCTATTTCTCACCCGGTCCATGCGTATTTGAAAGATGTAACCTAAAATAAAGGACATCCAGCTCTACTTTACAAGCCTGCAGCAAATTCTGGCCCAATTAGACTAATTAAAACCATTTTGATTGATGGATACACACATACACAGTTTATTCTTACTATGTTTCTGCACTCAGCCAAATCAAATAAACTGGTTCATCTCTAATAGGCTGGCAACAGGATGTTGTCTCATAAGGGAAATATTGCTGTTGAGATTTTTATCCTAGCAACACCAAAACGTCACTCTGGTGATGCTCTCACCTCATTTCAGACGATTCCTTCAGGCCTCTGAATACTTATCAGGATATTATCAGGTATACGAACAACACAGGTTACATGTTTGAGTGATGCAAACAACGGAAGCCAAACCCCAACTTTACCAGCCTGTCAAGCACTTATTGGGGCACCTTTCTCAAATTATATTTGTTGTGACATTACTGTCTGAATTACATAACCAGGATAAAATAGGCATACATAATTTAATCAAGTACAAAAAAAATAACTTTAAAGTACTATAAAATCAGTCTAAGTGCAAATTCTTGCAAGTCATCTAAAGCAAAATTAAGTTTGGAAACAAAACAAACCATTTTAATTCACAGCTAAAAAACAGCTAGATCTCATTTTGTGTTTCCCAGATAACAGGTCTGAAATAAAGGCAAGCAAAATATATATTTTTTAATTAGTTGAGAAAATCAGCAAACTGATAATAGATAATAGAAAGTGGAACATGTGGATATATTTCAACATATATTTCAATGGATAAGATATGAAGAGGTGATATAAATTTATGTTGGTAGAAAGATGTGGAAGAACCTTTTTTCTTTCTGAAGGTTTTCAAAGATTTCACCAAGATAGCATTTTCTTACAATAGTATAATCCACAATAATTGTGAGATGAAAGTGGATGACCACTCATCCACAACATTCAAATAGTTTTAGAACTTCATCTCATTATGTGAAAGTCTCTCATCTATAACAAAATACTGGGTTTTCTAGAATCATAACTACATTTGGTCATTCATGATATTGTTAATTAGATTTCAAAGCTAATGAAAACCTCTCAGCTGACTGGCCTTCAAGGCTAAATGCAGTTAACTTTTATTACCCAATTGATACACAATGTTCTGCAATATTAGCTAATATCAGTTATACATGTTGTTTCTAACTTCAAATATACTAGCCGGAGTATTCTGTCAGTCAGCCAGCCACACTAGCCAATTAATTAGTCTAGAACAACTTGTTGGCATGGTAACAAGTAACGCCACCTGGCTTTTGGCAGCCAATACGAGTATGACAATATGACAAAGAGATTAGTTTGCAGTGATTTTTAAAGACATGCCACCACTTGAACACAAATCTGTACATCATTCTGATGGTGACATTAAAGGGTAGATCATGAATTTGTACGTTGGGAAGGTTCATCCCATCAAAAGACCCAGATAACCTCAGAAGAGTAAGTGAGTGAAAGGTTCTATCCTTCTGTAACACATTTCGTTTTTTGATGGCTCATTAAAAGGGATAGTTCACTGCCAAAAAGAATATTCTGTCATCTATAGTTAACCTCATGTCATTCCAAACTTACATGACTTTCTTTCCTACATGTAACATAAAAGATTAGATTTTGTGCATTGGATACCACTGATTTGCATTGTTTAAGCACATTTTCCAAAATATCCTCTTTTGTGGTCCACACACGAAATAGCCATACAGTCGAAATATTCTTCAAAATCGATTTGTTTATACTTGATATATTACTTTTTACCAATAATTTCATTTAAATAGCAAACAAATTAACAAATAAATTAATTAGTGCTGTTGAATATATTAATCACGATTATTTGCATCTAACATAAAAGATATATCTAAAATATATACACATACATATTATTAAAGTATTCAGACCCCCTTAAAAAATTTCACTCTGTTATATTGCAGCCATATGCTAAAATCATTTAAGTTCATTTTTTCCCTCATTAATGTACACACAGCACCCCATATTGACAGAACATTGACATTTTTGCAGATCTTTAAAAAAAGAAAAACTGAAATATCTCATGGTCCTAAGTATTCAGACCCTTTACTGTGACACTCATTTATTTAACTCAGGTGCTGTCCATTTTTTCTGATCATCATTGAGATGGTTCTACACCTTCATGTGAGTCCAGCTGTGTTTGATTATACTGATTGGACTTGATTAGGAAAGCCACACACCTGTCTATATAAGACCTCACAGCTCACAGTGCATGTCAGAGCAAATGAGAATCATGAGGTCAAAGAAACTGCCTGAAGAGCTCAGAGACAGAATTGTGGCAAGGCACAGACCTGGTCATGGTTCCAAAAACAAATTCTGCTGCTCTTAAGGTTCCCAAGAGCACAGTGGCCTCCATAATCCTTTAATGGAAGACATTTGGCACGGCCAGAACCCTTCCTAGAGCTGGCCGTCCGGCCATACTGAGCTATCGGGGGAGAAGAGCCTTGGTGAGAGAGGTATAGAAGAACCCAAAGATCACTGTGGCTGAGCTCCAGAGATGCAGTCGGGAGATGGGAGAAAATTGTAGAAAGTCAACCATCATTGCAGCCCTCCACCAGTCGGGGTTTATGGCAGAGTGGCCGATGGTAGCCTCTCCTCAGTGCAAGAAAGCCCACACATGAAAGCCTGCATGGAGTTTGCTAAAAAAAACATCTGAAGGACTCCAAGATGGTGAGAAATAAGATTCTCTGGTCTGATGAGACCAAGATAGAACTTGTTGGCCTTAATTCTAAGTGGTATGTATGGAGAAAACCAGGCACAGGTCATCACTTCTCCAATACAGTCCCAACAGTGAAGCATCGTGGTGTCAGCATCCTGCTGTGGGGGTGTTTTTCAGCTGCAGGGACAAGACGACTGGTTGCAATTGAGGGAAAGATGAATGCGGCCAAGTACAGGGATTTCCTGGACAAAAACCTTCTCCAGAGTGTTCAGGACCTCAGACTGGACTGAAGGTTTATCTTCCAACAAGACAATGACCCTAAGCACACAGCCAAAATAACGAAGGAGTGACTTCACTTTAGCAGTCATACTCATTCAGACATCTTAATGTTAATATCTTAATCTTAGTGCTGTAAAATCTACTAACCATGATTATTTGCATCTAACATAAAAGTTAATGTGTACAAGTGTAAACTGTTTGAGTGATGGCATATATTGAAGTACTCACATTTGTTGGTAATATGTAACATGTTCACTGTTTTCAGAGCAGATCAAAACAACTTCATATTAGCTCAACATTTCATACACCCTCTGTGATGGTGAAACAGGTGTCTGACAGGCGCAGGCCACTGATCAACCCATAACTATAGAAAGAACTAGAATATCATATATAATAATATCAAGTGCTGTAAAACTAAATAGAAGATTTCACAAGTACTGGGACCTTTTCGTCCCCAGATATTTAATTGTCTATTCCTGTGCGCGTATCTCTCCATGCCCTAGTTAATTTTCAGTACAGATGCATTAGACAAATGTGTTTCAACCTATTTTTTTTCCCAAAAATCTATACAAACAACATCCTGCAGTTACCAGCTAAAATGACTACAAGATGTAGTGATACAACAGCTTTAATACCCTTTCACACAAATTATGATTAGGGTGATTATTGATTAATAAAGACTTCTTTTACACAGTAAAGTATGACTTGGGAAAAAAAAAAACCTTCTAACCTGCTGTATCTTCTTGCTTAAGATACAGCTACAGTTCAGCATGGTTTTTTCTCTGACCCCACTTGTGCACAGAAATAAGTCATGCTGTTTCAGTTCCTGCATTTATTTCCCTCTATATGTCATCAGCAAAAGAACAGAGAACTTTCACTCTCATACCATTTTATCATTCTAGTTTCTTGAACCGCTGACCACCCCATGCCGGGAGCTTCTGCTACCTACTTTCTATTCTCTTCGCTCACACCCAGCTTCCCTCGTTGTCTTGATCTCTTTCAGTGGTGCATGGCCTGCACTTGTCATCTCCCCTGCAATGCGAAGCCCACACTGGAGATAACAGCCAGTGCTAACACAAGAAATAAGCTTCACACTGCGAATGCCAAGTGCTAACTGGAGCCAAAGATTTTAGCGTTTCTTGCACGCGTATATATGTAATGTTCTCTTTAAGTCCTCTTGAGCTTTGAAAGATGTCTTACAGCTGTATGATAAAATAATGTAAAATGCTCAGAGGTGTAGTTCTCCAATTCCCTCTCAAGCATCTCTGAAAGTTTGACAGCAATGCGCAAAACCTTAACACAAGCTAACTTTATTTATTTATGCTATATATTAAGAGCTTTTTATTCACTTTGGAAGGAAATATCTTTCATGGTTTATATTGATTGTTCTCTTCGTTACAAGCAGCCCTTATGCCTTAAACTTTGGCCATGATGGTGGGGGGCTTTAATCAAAACTCTCTGCTTAACTACAAGTCAACACATTGTGCATATTGTTAGCTAATGGTTTGTTTATGCTGGCTTTCAGCATTCTGGGTGGCCTAGCATAATTTGTTAACAGCAAATAGCATAGGGTTTGACAGAGAGGCACTTAGCAGGCACATCAAACTAAATAAATAAATAAATGAAAATGAATAAAACAAGAACATGCGTCCAGCGAAAATACATCATTTAGAGACAACAGCTGGGACTAGATACAAATAAGACTAATCAAAAAGACTTAGAGACAGAGAAAAGAGAGAAAGCAGTAAGAGAACGAGCAGAAGTACAAATAATTTGGAATAAATTTAACCATGTAAATTCTTGGGTAAACGTTATAGAAGAATATTAATAAAAACCAAAAGGAAAATATCTCTGTTGCCTTGACAAACACAATCAATTTAATTAGCATCGCAAAACAGAAACTTCAATTTTCAATCATCTGTCACTGGTAAGAAAGCAAGCAAGCTATATATTTTGAGTTTTGCAATTCAATCTGAACAAGAATATTAAAGTCCCATAAAGTGAATGCAGAGGTCATGTTTTACATGAATGAACTTTCTGACTGTCTGCCATGTTTAAAAAGAAGCTTAAGCAGCTTAGTTCTAGATTTTATCTTCTAAACTTTAGTCTAAAAGTTAATACAATTTTTTCCTACTGTCCAGAGACAATTGGCTGAAAACAGCTATTACTTTCTTCAGTGGAACACTACAAAATATCTTTATATTTTCAGGATGTATTAAATTGATAATGCATGATAAATTGATAATACATGATAATGCAGTAACAAATGTTACTGTAAATATATTATTTCACAATATTACTGATATTTATGATCAAAAACAAAAACAAACTGTAAAAACATTTTAAAGTCTCAATGTAAATAAAATATATATTATTTAAATATATATACAATTATAATTGAAATGATAATTGAAATATAATTGAAAATATAAATAAAACCTATAAATAGTTCTGTATAAATAGAAAGCTAAACTTGCATAATCTGCTTGAGGGGAATTTCAGTCCATGTTTTAAATCTACTTAGATGATTCACATCAAGGACAGAAAATGCACTGGACAGAGGATGAATATTAACTCTCTAAATCGTGCCTGTTTCTGCAGTGGCAGTAGGAAACATGCTTGCTTCATTCTTCACATCTGTAGGCTGACTTCACCATATCTCTCTTTTATGAGGTGATGCTTGGGGTGCTGAATATGAAATGACCAATTATGCTCCATTTCTACAGAAGAGTGTTGCTACGCCTGTGCACACAGTCCAGGGAGCTCTGCCACTCTCAGATGAGTTTCACAGGAAGTCTTGTTCTGTGGTTTAGATGGTTTATACTGAAGTGTCTCTCCATCCTAGTTGTAATGGAGCTGATGAATGTCTATTCCTTCTAATTTTTTATCTTAATTTTCTATAATTCCATGGGGTAATGGGTGTGTCCATAGTTGGTCTGGTCTTATTTTATTAGTAGAATATTTTCTCAAATCAGAGATAATTTGTAGTATTTTTTGAGTAAAGGGCATGCCTTTTTAAATTGTAATTTTATTTGTAATTATATATATTATTAATATGTTCATTATGAATTCTGTGTGGGTTCCCTCTTCTTCCTAAGTCACAGGAAGCAGAAACCTTGGAGGATGAGAAGAGATTACAAGGGGTTTTGTGTGTTTTTTTGTGAGAGGTCGACCTTTAAGGCTGAGCGGTGTAATGATCTCCTACACCTTGTATGTGTCTGAAATTGCAGTAGAGAGCATAATTGAGCTATAGATATAAAAGAAAGATCATTAAAACTGCTATCTCTCTTTCTTAACCTCACCTTTGGTTCTTTCTCCATTGTTTCTCATTCTGCCTACTACTACCTTCCTACTGTCCAGAGACAATTGGCTGAAAACAGCTATTACTTTCTTCAGTGGAACACTGCAAAAAATATTTATATTTTCAGTCTAGGCTTTCCCTTTGACCACCCAATAATAAAATATTAAGCGTCAGTAGAAATGAAAACAACACAACTAATACAAAAAAAGTTGACACTTCATTAATGTCTCTTTGGATATCTGGATATGGGTTAGGGTTAACCCACAAAAATAAGAACCCTTATAAAATCTGTCTATATTCCCTGGGTCTCTACCCCTGTCTCAATAGGGCCCCACTCCATAGAAGTTGTGCTGAGCAATCCCTCAGGACCACTTCCCAAATCGTGAGAGACTCCTGAATACAGCATTACGCGATGACAGGGAGCTCTCAGTACGGGTCCTTGGGTCAGAAACCAGGGAGCTAAGGTGTGTAGGCATAGCCTCTTGACCTTGATAGTGCGGAAAGTGTTGCCACTCGGGGAAAACACTGATTCTGAGCACCTAGCTTTTCTGCTGTTGACTGCTGACGGGATGATGTCAATGTGCACTGGGGAAAACTGGGCTAACATCAACACAGAATCCCACACCACACCTAAGAAGGTGGTCCTCTGGAGAGGATACAGTTCAGTCTCAGCCGCAGCTCCTTTAAGTGAGCGAGAACGATTTTTATGTCGAACCGCTAACTGCAGTGACTAAATGAAGATCAACAAATCGTCGATCAGGTTCAGAACACGGATATCTTGGAAGCGCTGTGGGAAGAGCACTGCATCCATGCATTTTGTGAAGGTGCAGGGTGAAAGAGCTACACTAAATGTAAGAACCTGATACAGGTAGGCCTTACCCCCGAGGTGAACATGAGGAACTTCTTGTGTTGTTGAAGGATGGAGATATGGTAGACAAATGACAAACCAGTCCTTGGCTCTGATTTGCGTCACAATTGCCTCTGTGAGTGGAGAATGGAACGTGACCCTCTATCCTTTTTTGGAACAATGAAGTACTGGCTGAAAGCCTGGAAACTCTGGCTGAGAAGGGTATATACACTCTATGGCTCCTTTCCCAAACAGTGAGTTCACTTCTTGTTCCAAAACCAGAGCCTGCGCAGGGCCTACCACAGTGGGTAGGAACCCGCAATGCAGGACTCATGAGAGATATTTGGCCCTTCCAGGAATTCTAATAAGGGAACCAGCCTCTCGTCTGCAGGGGAAACCTGAAGTGAGTGCTCTGGTGTACAGATGGAAGCTGGGAAATCCCACCTCCGACCTGTGTGCCCTGGCTCCCTCGGGATACCAGGGGTACCACAATGGTCCATAAAGTGCACAGAAGATACCATGAACTGAGGTGCAGACCATTTCTCTATTAAGGGGGCTGACCTGAGGAGAAACCAGGGCT
This sequence comes from Rhodeus uyekii, assembly GCA_037043235.1. Taxonomy (NCBI): domain Eukaryota; kingdom Metazoa; phylum Chordata; class Actinopteri; order Cypriniformes; family Acheilognathidae; genus Rhodeus; species Rhodeus uyekii. The sequence continues at coordinate 3,254,232 of JAWRVZ010000007.1, forward strand.
CTTACCCATAACCAAAGTGTGTAGGCACATACTCGTGACCTTGATTGTGAGAGGTGGGGTGCCCCCTCAAGGAAAACTCTCTGGTTTAGAGCCACTACTGAAAGGGCAGAACAAATGATAACTGAATGAATAACACTGGAAGCTGTTGCCATGAGCCCCAGCAGTCTCAATGTGTCAGTTAGTGGCCGAGCTTTATGACAGGATGGAACTGTGCCTTGGAAGGTGGTCCTTGGTAAAAGAGAAAGTACACTCTTCCTAGCATTCTGCCTTTTTTTGCTATAGTAGGATGATGATGTCTCTCGCGAGAGAGTCCATCTCCAGTGTCAACGCTACCGGCGCCCGATTCCTCAGAACTGGATAGCCGTAGTACCAATGACTCCACTTGACTGGAGTGGAAGTAACTACAATATATGCTTCCAGCTATGGAAAAGGAAATCATACCACCATATGAAGCCAGGCCTGTCTCTAACCCCACTAATGTTTCCTCTGAGGCTGCCAGGCACCAGACCAGAATCAACCTGGTGAAGTATCGGGAAAAAAAAACAGCTGGGAGAGGTACTCGATGACCCTTAATACAGCAGAGATTTAGTTCTTTGTCAATTACCAAAGCTACAGGACCCAAAAAGAAATATTTGGCAAAATGAAACAACGATGCCAGAAATTCTGCTAGGGAACCAGCGTCTCGAGGCTGGCCTCTGGAATTTTCTTAAGTGCTTGCTCCAGAGCCGTGTCCTGCAGGGAACGCCTAAAGTTCCAAAAAAATCCTAATTGGGAGACTCACCGGGGATCGTAGCAGCACCAGTGCCTACCGGGGTGAATGTAACTGCAGTGTATGTTTCCAGATCTTGGGAGAGGAATCAGACCAGTCAGATGAGGGCTAATTTTGTATAGTTTAACCATCATCACTCTTTAAAAATAAAAAAAAATATTTTACACAATGACAGAGTGAAATGGGATGTGATGCAAGTGTCACCAGGTAAAAGCAAATTGGTGCAGGGTCGGCCCTGCACCTGACCAACCCTTGTGTTTGTATGGATCAAACTTATTTTACTTTGTGAAAGCATTATTCCGTTTCCTTGTTCAGCATATTTTGGTCAGGAATATTGCACTTCATCCATTCAAGTCAAGTCACATTTAATGTATACCATATTTCACAAAACACAACGCAGCTTCACAGAACGTCATAATATGTATATAATTGCTTAATGCTTTAACATTGAGTAAATTTAGAGCTGGGCGATATGGCAATATATGTTTATGACATAAATAATGCATTGTTTGCGATCTAGCTATAATATATTTATTATTTAGCAGTTTTATATATATTTTAGCATGCCGCTGCATAATTTCTATAAGTGTGTAATATGGCATAAATATTTACTAAGAGAATTAGATATCAGTCAATTTTATTAAATTTTTTAGCACCACTCTCTGGACATTTCATTTCCTAACAACCATATGTACAACAAACATAATAAAACGTTGCCAGGTTCACATTCATCTGTTTTGGATGATACAGCACACACTTTTACCATTCACTGGACATTTGACCATTCACTGGACATTTCCCTTTCAAAGTATTTGTCTCGTTTAACTTTGTTTTTTCTACAATAAAATAACATTAATATTTTTTTTTTTTTTTTTTTCAGATCATAATTTTGCATCTTCTTTGGCATCTCAAGTTCAATCATTGAGTCTTAATTGAAAAGATTCTCAGTTCACTGCTGAATTTAACTTAAAAGCCAAAAACTGATTTGTAAAATCTGTGAAGTGATTTGATGAATTAAAAATGCTTTGATATCTTTTTGTCATGATAATTGCCTGAATTAGACAAAATTACTAAAATGAGTTTGCATACTTTTAAAAAGTATGCATTCAAGACAATTCAAAATGGTATGGAGATAAACAAATACAAAATACCATCTGACCAATGGATTGAAGAGAACTTCAAGAGAGCTCTTCTGTCTATTGAGAAGCTGCTCTTTTAGAGCTGCTGTTCACCCAAAACTTTGTTTCTATTGTTTTTCTGTGACCACTGTAAAGCTGCTTTGAAACAATCTGTATTGTAAAAAGCACAATATAAATAAAGGTGACTTGACTTGAATATTGTTTTGACCCCGCTCATCTTGTTTCCTGATTATTGATTGATTTGCCCCATCTGCACTTCTTCATCACCCTCCATGTTTGCTCCATATTTATTCTTCTTGTGTTTGCTGTCCTGTGCCAGATCATCATCACATTATTTTTGCTTAATAAAAAAACATTGTATTTCTGCCTCTTTGAGTCTTCACTCATCCCTTCACAACCTTGACATTCAGAGGGACAAAATTAGAATTTTGATTACTCATAAGAATATCTATGTCAATCTGGTGTATCCATTAGAATATAATTTTTTTTGAATATTGATACAAAACCATCATTTGTCACCACCATTGCATCAGTTTTGACTCCTTTGGTAGGTAACCGTGTAAAAAATATAACGACGAATTTGGCTTTAGAATGAGTTTGTGTCAAGTATCGCAGGGATAGATGCCGATACACTTTGATGTTGAATGCTTGAAACGCTGTCCAGATTCCCCCTGATATACTCATCCAGCCCAGTACAGCAAAAATCCTCAGATCACAGCATAAAAGCTCAAACCTAGAAAGAAAAAAAAAAGAAAAGAAAAAGAAAACACACACACACACATACATATATACATATATAGTGTGTGTTTTTCTTTTCTTTTTTTCTTTAAATATATATATATATATATATATATATATATTTTTTTTTTTTAAATCCCTCTTTTGGGATTTCCAGTCATCCTTATCCATCTACCCACTCAGCCCTCTCTCTCTCATAAGCTTGACGTTTTGTTGCTGCTTTTCAAAAGCGGTCACAGCAATTCTCAAGCGCAACATCCCTGTTAAGCTTCAAAGCTCTGTTTCTCCTCCTTCTTCAACATGTGCATATATGTGTGCATATGTATGATAAAGTGCTTTATTGGAAGGTGTTCAGCTCATAAGCATGCAACACACATACTCACTTAAGGAACGAATGTTACCTTTAGCAATTTCATAATTACTGGTTAATGGGTCAATTTAAGATTTAATTTGGACTCAAAGGCTCACTCATAGGAATTATACGATCTTAAAGGGTTATTTCACTAAATAATGAAAACAATGAAAATTCTGTCATTTGTTACTCACTATGTTGTTCCAAACCTCTGATGTTCATTGTTCTATGGGACATAAAACATGTTTTCCATACAAAACAATATTTGGTCACCAACATTCTTAAAAATGATGTCTCAGTGTGTTAGAGAAAATAGTCCAACACCGTGGCACAACAATCACACTCAGGCCCTCAAGAGAAAAGCCAGAAAAATGGAGCGCAGCTGGAAGAAATCAAAGCTAGAGGTTTTTCACATTTCATGGAAAGAAAGCTCTATTGCAAACAGAAAGGCCTTAAAATCAGCTAGATCTGCTTATTTTTCACCATGTTAGAAAAAAGCAAATACAACCCTAGGTATTTATCTGACACAGTGACTAAATTAAAAAGAAACTTCCAAACAGCACAGCAGTAAGGATTTTAGGAAATTCTTACTTGTAAGACTCATTATATTAGAGAGAAAATTGTACCCATGGAACCACATAATAAATTATTCTATAATACAGTGAATTGTAGTGTCCTGGAAGAAAAATTCCACTCTTTCATTGCTATCGGGGAGGAAGAATTGTCTAAACTTGTTAAATCATTAAAATCAACAACATGTATTCTAGACCCGATACCAGCAAAGCTACTGAAAGAGATGCTTCCAGAAGTCATAGATCCTCTTCTTAATATCATTAATTTATCTTATTCATTTAAATACATACTGTGGCGAGCAAGGCGGAATCGAGGGACTGTGACCGTTTGTATTTATGTTTTATTTTGCACATTCTGTGAAACGTTTGCCGGTTCCCGCCTCCTGAACAAAGACTGCGTTACATATACCAAAAACCTTTAAGCTGGCTATAATTAAACCACTTGATCCTAAATTAATTACCGGCCAATATCGAATCTACCTTTTCTGTCAAAGGAATTCTAGAAAAGGCAAATATCCTCAAAACGATGTTCCTTTTTAGAAAGAAACGGTATATGTGAGTTTTTCTAGTCAGGATCATAGTACTGAGACTGCTCTCATTAGAGTAACAAACAATTTGCTTTTATCATTCAATTTTGGTTATATCTCTCTGTAAGTGTTACTGGATCTTAGTGCTACATATAAAAACAAATTCTTTCGAATAGAATTAAAAATGTATTTACCTGACTGTTATCGTTTGCAGCAGTATATTAAGAGATGTCACATCGATCGTAAGTTCAGTATGGAGTACGTTAAGGCTCAGTACTAGGACAGTTGCTTTTCACCCTGTATATGCTACTTTTGGGAGATATCATTAGGGCGCATGGAATTAACTTTCACTGTTACGCTGATGATACTCAGTTATATATTTCTTCACACCCTGATGAAACATACCAATTCACAAAATTAACAGAATGCATATCTGATTTAAAAACACTGGATGACTAGTAATTTCCAACTACTTAATCTTGAAAAAAAAAACTCTAAAAAGATTCTAATTATTGGACAAATAACCTCTGCACGTAATAACCACTGATGAATAATGGCTACCCTGTCAACTCTTCGTCATCAGTTAGAAACCTGGGTGTGCGCTTTGATGCCAATCTTTCATTTGAAAGCCCTGTTACTAGCATCTGTCACATTCTTCCATCTAAAAAAAATATCTAAATTACAGCAAATGCTCTCAATGATAAATGCAGAAAAGTTAGTTCATGAGTTCAGGGCTAGATTATTGTAATGCTCTACAGCAGTGGTCCCAAACCTTTTTTGAGCAAGCGCAAGCGAGACTGTTCAAACGCCTCCATAGGCACAGCACCACAGCCGCTTGCAGCCGTTTGCAGCAGCTCACGGACCGGTCCGCGCATGTGCTCCGCAGCCCGGTAACATTTCATCTACGGACCGGTCCGCGAAATCGTTCCGCGGCCCGGTGCCACTTCGTCCACCGGGGGTAGGGGACCACTGCTCTAGGCTCATAGGTGGTTGCTTGGCACACTTTCCAGACAAATTCCAGCTGGTCCGAAAATGCAACAGTTCTTACTAGAACCAGGAAGAATTACCATATTAGCCTAGTTGTGTCAACACTATATTAAATCCCTATTAAACACCATGTACTTTTTAAAATCTTGCTAATTACTAACAAAGTACTAAATTGTTTAGCTTCTCATAACTTGAGCTAGCTCTTAAAACAGCTCTTAGTCCTTCACGTCTACTGTTATCCCAAAATTCTGGCCAGTTGATAACTAAAATATCAAAATCAATTTCAGGCAGTCGATCCTTTCCCTATTTAGCGCATAAACTCTGGAACAGTCTTCCAAGGCTTGTTCAGGAAGCAGATACACTCTGTCATTTTAAATATAGACTAAAAACGCATCTCTTCAACGTGGCATACACAACACATTATAAATAATAAAATGATTGTTAGGCTGCATAATTTAGGTCAGCCAAATCCAGGAACATTTCCCAAAAAACCTGATGTTCTTGTTACATCATAAGAAGAATGTTAATATTAAGGGCCAGTCACACAGCCGATCACGCACGGATCACTCACAAATCACGCACAGATTGGGTTTGTGCGTGCTTGTGCGTCGAGAAATTGACCAAAGTATCCCACGAACATTCTACGCACACCTGCGTGAATCGCTGACGGAGCGCGTTCAAACATGCACGCTTCGCGAACGTTCCACATACAAGCACTTTCAGAATCCACATTGTCAGTGGAATGAACGTGATACGTGCGCGGTTCATGCGTTATATGAAGGTGGGGCGACAGTGGACAGACGTGGACGTGCGCGGTTTCGAACCAGTTCCGACGCATAAGCACTGACGGTCGACGCGTGTCCCGCGCATAGTCACTCATACTCGACGCATAAACTACGCACGGCGACTCATGAATAACGCACAGTGATGCACAGCTGTGCGTCGGAAAATGTTTGAATCGTTCAAAACTCAAAATCACGCACAAACTGCCTTCGACGCACATCCACTTACAATCACTGACGGTCCACGTTTGTTCCACCGACGAAATACGCATACGATGCACGCTCCACGCAGAAACGAAAATCTGTGCGTAATTCGTGCGTGATTCATGCGTTTTCGCTGTGTGACTGGCCCTTTAGTTTCTCAGTTTATCCCGAGGTTGACCATAGTAAGCCAGATCCGGGCCATGTCCAGATCAGATAATGTACCTGTCCTTAGACATGACCACAACACAGCCCTGAATTGTCTGCAGTGACCATGACTCTACTAGACACTCCCCTGTGAAGGCTTCATAAATCCAATCTCCAAACAAATGGAACTGGATTAAATATTTTGAGTGTACAGGTCTAAATCTGACTTCTTACATGAAATGCTTTCTACATCATAATAATTGTCAGAGCCCTGACAGTCTTGTCTGTTTTTTTTTGTTTTTGTTTAATGTTTCCTTGTTTATCTTGTGCTTGAGCACATGGCTATCTCTTTGTTCGTTTATGTTTGCTGTGTGCCCCTCTTGTCCCACTTTACTTCCACTAACCATACCCCTTTATTTAGTCCTTGTTTTTCTTGATTGTTTTCACCTGTTCCTCATGTGCTCTTGTCCCTTTATATTGTGCTTCCCCCATGCTCCATGTCTTTGCTGGATTGTTTTGTGTTTGTCTAAGTCTTGCATTGTGTTCCTGCCAAGGTGTGGTTGTCCAGAGTTCATCCTGAAGCTTCTTATATCCTTGCAGTTTTTGCTTTAGTGATTTTTTTTTTGGTCTGACTTCTCTCTATTATTTAGCTTTCTTTAGTTGTCTAGTTTTACTTTAATCTAGTTTATGTATGGGTTTTACATTTCAGATTTATTGACTTCTAGTTCTATAGAAGTATAAATCTCTAGATTTATAGTGTTTTGTTCATTTTATATATATATATATATATATATATATATATATATATATATATATATATATATATATATATAAGTTTGAATTTTCAGTCACATACTCTTGTGTTTGCCCTGTCTTGTACATATTGAATCTTGTTTCTCCCCTGTTCTGTGTTCGAGTCCTGTCCTGCCCTACCTGAGACTCCGCTGTCTACTAGTTTCCAGGCTGTTCAATCCTGTGCCCAAGTCACCTGTCCAGTCCACTGTTTCACTTTAATAAATCACCATTCACTGCTCATCTCTGTGCTTGTTCTGTTATTTCCAGTGATTCCTGACAATAATGCACTGTTTGTTTGTTAGCCAGAGGAGAACAGGTCCCTCGACTGATCCTGGTTTCTCCCAAGGTTTTTTATTTTTTTCTCCATTCTGTCACCTGATTGAGTTCTGCTCAACTACCATAAAGCAAAAATAATGGCAGGTTTACCCAGTTCCCAGTTGTTTGAGCAGAGTTTTGTTTGAGTCGCAGAGCCTCAGTTGTTAGGCGAGTAGGGTAGGAGGATGAAGTCATGGAAGGTAGATCTAACTGAAATTCACTTTAATATCTAAACTAGAAACAAACACTTTCAAAAATACAAAACAAAAGGGCACGTCTTGTACAAAATGGGATAATGATCCATTGGAGGAAATAAAATTAAATGAGTCCAACAGGAACAGAGATACAAATATGCTCACACTAGCATAAAAATCGACAGATAAAGACAGAGGGAAACGCAAGGGAATATATACACAAGGGGTTGATTAGACACAGGTGACAAGACCGACGAGGTGATTGATACGAGACAGGTGGATGGAAAACCATTGGGAGGAAACAGAAAGTAGATAGAGACGTGACAACAGTGTTTAGAGGCTTGGTTTGTTTTTAGAGAAAACACGCTATAAATTGCTTATTTATTTACTTGTGTCTGTATTTTAAGCTGGGATAGAAGAAAATGACAACACTTCAGATCTAACTCTTATCCATGTGAGCGTGAAGTATGTGTGAGATCCAGATTCTGTATGTCTTTCTAATTTAATTATTTAGGAAACAGCTGTTCAGAGAGTAAGACCATTACTCACACTCTTAATGTTACTATATCCACCCCAAAACAAATGTCTCATTATCTATTTTCTCTCCAAAGTTTTTTTTTTTCCAAATTGCTGTGCCTGTTCCCCCTACTCTCATCTCTCAATTTCCCTCTGTACTCACACTTTTCTCCCTGTACTCATTGATATGAATGATAAATGTATTCCTTAAAAATCTTTCTGATCAATGCTGTCTGATCTTTCTGAAAGTGCAACAATTCCCATGAATGATTAATCTCAGTTTTCTACACACAACACGCATATAAATAGAAGTACTCAAACCGCACACACACAATTGTACATGCACTAACTTTACCTAAGAGCCAATTAAATGAATTCAGCATATAAGCCAATTAAATGCATGAAGAATCAGCTGAAGATCAAGTAAAATTCTACAAAGACTGATGGAAATGAAGATGAGAGGCAGAGACAGATTTCCAAGTAATGATTGTTTCATTAAAGACTACCCTGTATGTTTCCATGACAGAATATGACGTTAACCAATGAATGAATGAGCGTTTATAAACAGTTAGTGTTAGTGAATGACAGGAGATACTTATATAAAGGCCCACTGAAGTGCAGCTTTATTCAATATGTTGACATAATTTTAAGAAGTGACTTCAGCGTTTATTTATTATGTAGGAGATGGGATACTTTAGATGCTAGAGAGAATTTGATTGAACAGAAAAGGAGATGCTGAAGTGCAGAGTGATGTCATCAAAATCAGTCTATATTGGCGGGAGTGAGAGGCTTTTTACATTTTAAATGCTTATATCTTCTAACTGCAAATTTTGAAAAGATGTCTCAGGACTGCTCTTCAGACAAAGTGATATGTGACGATGAACCTGCGGCACATCTAACTTTAGTCTCTGATGGGCACACAGTTCAATGACATCACCGTCTAAAGCTGTCAATTTCAATGTCAATTTCATTGACGTGTTGCACGTTATTCACAGTTGGTCATACAAAAATGTATTCTCAAAGTAATATCAGCACAATATGTTGTTCCTGCTTTTTCAGGCAACAGGGTTGCAGTTAAGGAGATACCTTAGGTAGATGGCGTTGGTCATAATGGAAATAATGGCTGCCCAGGGCGGTGGTGCTGGAGCGATGAAGGATAAGGTAGGACGGAGAGCTCGATGCCATGCTCCTGTGATGAGGTGGGGTGGTTGCCGTCCAGGAGGAAGCAGAGGAGTTGCCCCGTTTGCCTGAGGGCTGGAGCCTGCTGGTGTCCAAGGGGTACTCGCTGCAAGCTGCACTCCACAGGTTACTGCCAGCCACCAGGAGGCAGAGGGGCATTTGTCCATCCACCAAGCAACATCCAGTACCCCCGCGTGTCACCGTGAGGAAGAGCCTCTTGGTTGACTTTGGATCGAAAGCCAGCGTTTCCAGGAATTGGACCAAGATGTTTTTCTTTCTTTTCTTTAGTCTCTTTTTCCCTCACCTCATGTGTCCTTACCCCCAGGTGCCGCAAGAGGTAGTAGAGCGCAGTCTCGAGTGTACTTTATTCATATAACTATCATCTTACCTTATTTTATCAAGAATTTTAGATCTAATTACTCAAGAGTCAAAACAGCGTTAAATTGTCAATACATTCAAGTGCAATATTGTCAACATTCAAGTGCTATACGGATAGACCATAGCTAGGTGCAATAATATTAATAATTTATGTTCCTTTTTGGAGCTTAAATGCCTCGGACCACTTCTTGTATTATTGTATTGAATAGCACCGATCAAACTAATTTTTCCTTTTGGGACACTTTTTCCTTTTGGAACAAGTGATTAAAAGAAAGAATGTGAGCGTTTCAGATTAGGCATGATTTTGCACAATCTCAGAGCAGAGTTTGCTCCTAGATTGCTCTGATACTGCTCCATCACGAGCATAAAATATTAGCGATAAGTGGAAAACCTGGAATGGAGTGAGGGAGAGAGAATTGCTGTTGCTCTGCTTGGCTCAAACACTCTGAGGATTTTCATTTCTGTGGAAACTATCCCTTTAAGCTCAAGTGATCCTACTGATTTATTTCATGTGAATGTTATTCTACAGTTTTCTATATTTTCTCAGTACAGATAAGCACTTCAAGCACAGATAAGGCTCCCTAACTGTCCATGAGTCTGTGTTATTGTTATACACTGCAGTCTGATCTTATTCTATCTTAATTTCACTCTTGCAGTCAAAAAGTGTCTCCAGATAGCAGTGAAAGGGAGATAATAGACAAAAGAGATTATTAAATGCAAAGATGGAAAACTAGCCAAAAGGAACAGAACAACAATGAAAAGACACTGAGAAGGTGTGAGGCATATCAGAAGACCATTTGGCTTTGATTTAATGCTTCCTGAATGGCCTCCCTTCAAAAACCCCTTTACCAAACACTTGCCCTTTCTTTCCTTTATCTTGCGATTCCTCTTTCTTTCTACAGCACTCATCTTGTTGTTCTTGCAATCATGTTTCAACCACAACATCTCAATACCTGCAAACAACAAGTCATATCAAAACCAAGTAAGAAATGGTTCAAAACGAGAGACGCCACAGACAGACAAGCTTTCAGCAAGGAAACCGTTTCCAGTTCATTATACTGCTACTTCAGCATATCCTGCTCTTTCACATGCTGCTGTCTTCACTCTCTCCATATCTCTTCTCCCAGTGAAAAGAAGCATTTTCTTCAAATTTGCTCTTTTGTGGGTACATCTAAAGTAGACTTCAGCAACTTTCATTTGTACAAAAAACCCTAAAGGCACAGTTGATCAGATCACATCAGATGTGGCACATATGCTAATTGAATTTCTGCTAAAAATGTGATGATTTATTATGTAATATTCATGCTTTCAAGGTGAAGTGCATATTTTTTAAGTGTTAAAACACTTTCCCCTATCCTTTAATCTCAAAATATAATAGGCTATAATGAGTTCATTCATTGTTACTGTAATTAACAAATTTAATAGCTATTAGCTAAAATGTGATTTTAGAGTATTTCTATGATTTATTTATCTTTTGTTAACAACGATTAACATTAATAACTGTTACAGCCATTTAAACCATGTAAATGTTGTTTGGACTAAACAGCTCTTACTTAATATTAGGTTACAGAAAATACAAAATTACCAGTAATTAGGTGCTTTAAACATACCTTTATTATACATTAATTGCAAAAATGTGTATGAAGGAGAAACATGTATCACTTTTCTGTATCAAACATTGTCATAAACCATTAACAACTCCTTCACTACTGGTTTAAAATCAAACTGGTTGCATTGTTTATATCTAGTATATATATATATATATATATATATGGTTCTTAACCTGGGTTCGATCGGTGAGTCAGTCTTAGGGTTTCGGTGGAGCAGAGGTCCCCAAACCCTGGTCTGCGGATCGTATCGCGGATCAAATGGTATCGGTCTGCACAACCTCCAACAAGGTTAAGAAAATCAGTGAGAAAACTCGCTGCGAGTGAGATGGATGATGGGTCCGCACGAGATTGTTGACGGGGGTTGGGGTGCGAGTGCAAGTGAGACTGTTCAAACGCCTCCATAGTCACAGCGCCACAGCCGCTTGCAACAGCTCACGGACCGGTCCGCGAATGCGCTCCGCAGCCCGGTACCATTTCATCGACGGATGAAACCGGGGGTTGGGGGCCACTGCTCTAGAGGGTACAATAATCCCTCGCCACTCTGCGGTTCAAGTTTCGCGGCCTCAGTGCATCGTGGATTTTTCAAAGATATTCATTGGAAAATGAAAATTCAAAAATACCGCCATATTGGCAGCCATATTGCGAAAAGCAGCGTTGCTTTATCGTGATGCGAGAGAGAAACGTCTTCCTCTGACTCTCTAAGAGGCTTTGTACACACCCATGGGCACTCAGACAAGGCACGTGATTGGTTCCTGGCGCGAGATCGACGAATGAGAGAAACAAATGTTGACGATCCAGCACTGATAACTGACTATGAGGCGCTTCCCGAAATTAACAAAGTAACACCATCATTATCATCATATTCATAGTCAAATATACAGTGACAATGATTTTAGTTACAATATGTAACAATGTATTATGGATAAGTGTGTTTACATGTAATACACAATATAATATGTATATTTTACTGCTGACATAACCTACAGTGCATGCAATTCATTTATTCATTTATTTTGTGTGCAATGACAGTTAAAACTCTAGGCTCGCTGCATTGCGTAGAGGTGGTTTTCAGCTTTGGCATCGACAGGTCTTTTTCTTTCTCTCCCAAATGCAAAAAAAAAAAAAAAAAAAACCTGCAACCAGTGCATCTTCTTAAAACGACATGCTTGTTGGTGACAGTTGCTATGGGCACTACCAACTCACTTGTCATTTACAGTTACCATCTCTCCCACTGCATTGCTCTTTTGCCTGTTCTGCCACCTTGCACACTGCCCATCCCTTCCTCTTTTCCTCATTATATGCATTAATTTCCCTCTTCATGCACACACATTAAAACTTGTTCCAGCACTTTTCAGGTCAGTATGATCTTGTAACCAGACATCTCGTCAACAAAGCTAAAAAGTGTTAGAAGAGATTTCACTGGTAAAATACTGCAGGCAGAAGAATTTATTCTGGCTAATTGTCTGATTATCTGGTGAAAATATTTTGTTTTTATGTTTTATTGTGGTTATTAAAGTTTGTTAAAATGTCTGCCGGTTCCCGCCTCCTTCCTCCCTGAACGTTGAACATTGTTACAACAATAATCATGAAGGATATTATTATAAATAAATGAGTCTTAAGTTTAACTTTAAATTGAGATAAAGAGTTTGAATCATGGATGTTGACTGGGAGAGAATTCCAAAGGCGTGGAGAAGCACGGCGAAAGGCACTATGGCCCATAGTGGTTAGACAAGCAGAAGGTGTATGGAGGAGACCCAAAGAGGAAGAGTGGAGGGTTTGAAAAGGAATATAGGGCTGTAAGTGATCTGAAAGGTAAGGTGGAGAGAGGTTATGAAGAGCTTTGTAAGTAAGGAGAAGAATTTTAAATTCAATCCGAAATTTAACAGGAAGCCAATGTAGCTATTGAAGTGATGGAGTAATATGTTGTATAGATGGAGTCCGGGTTATAATACGAGCAGCAGAATTCTGAATCAATTGGAGTTTATGAAGAGATTTTTGTGATAAGACAATTAAGAGAGTACAGTAGTCAATGCGAGAGGTGACAAGCGACTGAACAAGAATAGCAGAACTGCATGGAGTGAGAAATGGACAGAAACAAGCAATATTGCGGAGATGAAAATAACAAGACTTGGTTATATTACTAATGTGAGCTTGAAAAGAAAGAGTGCTGTCAAAGATTGGAAGGAAGGGAAAACGGAAGAACCGTCAATAGATAGAGAAAAACTGCAAGACATTGAGAGAATAGAATTTGTGCCAATAAGGAATGTGTCAGTCTTACTGCCATTAAGTTTGAGAAAATTGGCAGAAAACCAAACTTTTAATTCGTAAAGGCAGTTGGTAAGACAGGCAGGTGGAAAAGTGGAATCAGGCTTTCTGGAAACACAAAGCTGTGTATCATCAGCGTAACAGTGGAATTTAATACCATATTTGGAGAAAATATTACCAAGCGGGAGAAGGTAGATCAGGGACAATAAGGAACCTAGGACAGAACCTTGGGGAATACCACAGCTAACAGAAGAAGGTTGGGATTTAATTTTTTTTAGCTGTACAAACTGTGTACAGTTTGAAAGGTATGAAGTGAACAAGGTGTGAGGAATACCAGTGGTACCAGTAGCGGACAGATGGTTCAACAGAATATTGTGTGAAACGGTGTCAAAAGCTGCACTCAAATCAAGCAAAACAACAATGGATAAGGATCCACCATCAGCAGATCATTAGTCACTCTCCGTAAGACAGTTTCCGTACTATGCTTAGGACGAAACCCTGACTGAAAACACTCATATAACTTATTATTACTAAGGTGAGCATGGACCTGTGTTGCCACTGCTTTTGCAAGAACTATAGAAATAAAAGGAAGATTTGTGGTGGGACGGAAATTATCTAAATTGTTGGGGTCTGTGCTAGGTTTCTTAAGAATTGGGGTAATAGCAGCTATTTTCAAGGATGATGGAACAATACCGGAGCTAAGTGAAGTGTGAATAATACGAATTATAAGAGAAGAAAGAGAATGAAAACAGGTCTTTACCAAATGAGTAGGAATAAGATCAAGTAAACATGTGGAAGAATTAGATTTGTGAATGAGATGAGAAATTTCTTGATCAGATGGCATGTCAAAAGAAGAAAGAGAAGTAAGTGGTAAATCAGTTGAGTCACTGTTTGGTGAACTACAGTTAGTGGTAGCCAAAGAGGCCAACTGTTGGTGGATGGTGGTTATTATGTCATTGAAAAAAAGACATAAATGTATTACATTGAGCAGTACAGTACAGGTGGGCAGGAAGTATGTTAGGAGGTTTCAGAATATGATTTACAGTGGGGAATAAGGCTTTAGTATTACACTCTCCAGACTTAAATGTGAATACAAATAATTTTTGCAGCAGAAAGAGCATCTTTATAAGCATGTTCACTATGCAACTATTTATGCACCGTAAGTCCAGTACGCTTATAAAGACGTTCCAAAGCGCAAGGCCTCTAATTTTGAGCTGCGAAGTTCAGGAGTAAACCATGGAGCAGAGTGAGTAAACGATACAGTCCAAACTTTAAAAGGTGCGAAAGTGTCAAGGAGCTGCCGTAGTTCAAAGTTATAAAAGGAGACCAGATCCTCAGATGAAGTGAGCTGGTCACTATAAGGAAGATAAGTAATTGAAGCAGTAAAGACTGAAGGGTTGACGTTTTTTGTATTCCAAATGTTGGAATACAAGACATTAGGGCTGTAACGATACGGCAGGTGGCGAATACGAATACGTATCACGATACAGGGTTACGAATATGAATACTTATTCACGAATACACACTTCATGAAAAGAAAAAGAAAAACATTATTTTACCATCACTTTAATGACTTTACCAGTTCATACTGAGTTCAAAGATGCATCCAGGTACAAACAACAATATTATACACTAGGCAGTTCACAGCACTGTCACACAGCTTACAATACATAGCCTCCCTGGCATTTAAAACAAAATATTTAACTTAATTAGTATTAAGTAACTTTGGAAAGGTCCGACATGGTGGCGGGAATATATGCTAGACTGCACTACGGCTTGTCGCTACTTCAATGCATACGATAATTTATATTAAATGCAGTAGCGTTATGAATTGAGCTGATTTCCTCATACTAGGAAGATATAATCAAGATTTGAATCAGCCCAAGTAAAAATGGCAATTTCTTATAATTATTTTAATGAATTTGCCAGATGTTGTAACCTCCGCCGAACAATACCACCCTTTCATACTCGCGAGCAGAGTTACCTCCCTTCCATACTCGCCCAGCAGTGACTCGCCAGCCACTGCGCATGTCACTATGAGCGATCGTTTCCGTTTTAGTCAGTGTTTACTTCCCGAACGTCTGCACTGAAAAGCGTGCCGATTTAATCATGCTTTTGGAAGAAATTTCGTTTTTTATGCCTACCGGACCATAAGTTGAAGTTCAGGTTGTATTCGCCAATATTCGGTTCATAGCCTCGCGAATACGATACGTATTCGCCAGAAGAGAAATATTCGGTGCACCGAATATTCGATTGTATCGTTACAGCTCTACAAGACATTGTTGTTTGGATTCAGAAAGTGTAATATTAGCATTAAAAGAAAGCAATTATGGTTATTGGCCAGATATGGGTATTGCAGCTGCAGTACAGTTCATGGGAGTAACCCCTGAACAACAGACGAGGTCCAGAGTGTGGCCTTTAGAGTGGGTTGGAAAGTCCACGTTTGCTAGAGACCTTAAAAAAATGTGCAGGCAAGAAATAAAATCTTTCATGAATGGGTTACTGACATGAATGTTAAAATCACCCAGTAAAATAATATTAGGTGTTAGGGTACACAGAGAGGTTAAAAATGCAGAAAATTCATCTAAGGTATTACTGTATTTCAGTGGCCGATAAATAACAGCCAATACTGTAGGTGTTGGACCGCTGATCAGTAACGCAGATGATTCAAATGAGGCAAAAGTTTGTAGAGTCAGAGGAGATGCTTTATAGATCGAGTTGTGTATATTTATATACACAGTAATACCTAGAGATACGAGCATTCCGACATACGAGTATTCCAAGATACGAGCAAGCCTTCAAGCTAATTTTTGCTTTGAGATACAAGTAAATATTTGAGATATGAGCACGCTAACAGACGCTAATGCTAGGTGGTCGAGCACTCGAAGCAGCCCACCCTGCCTCACTTGTTCACTTCACGTGTTCGTCCACTAAGATAAAAGTTTTATCACAAGCAAAAACAGCAGTCGAGAGAAGATTGAGTGAGGGATTAAAATGGCTCCCGCTTTTTCGCATGTAGATCTTTTATCTGCTCACGCTTGTAATTTACAGTTTTGCGGTCGTTTCTTTTTGCCATGGATTTGCCAAATCCTGTGAGTCATCCGTATTGTGTTTGCGTTATCTACGTAATCCCTCCCTCCTCCTCTGCACATGCCGCCATTAGCCACTATTGTATCACCTGTCTCAAAGGTAAGAACTCATAAGTAAAACCGCTTTTTTGTATGCACATGTCTCATAAGCATGTCTCTATAGCAATTAAAACATTTTTTCCATTGTTATTAGCACTTATAAGGGATTTTTTTTTAGGACCGGAATGGCTTAATTTTTTTCTGTTATTTCTAATGGGAAAAAATTATTTGAGATATGAGGAACTCGTTTTGAAACTACATTTCAAAACATCTCTTTTGGTAATAATTCAATTAGATTTTTGTATGCATAAGGAATCTGACAGCAGCCGAAATTCCACGCTGAGATTTTATTTCACCATCATTTGAGTCTGTCTGGGATTACATGAAGAAACTGAACAAACTAAGACAAACTAAATCCAGAAGAACTGCATCAGTCTCTCCAAGATGATCTCTACAACTGCTCCAGTCTCTCCTGAAAAGCTACTTGAAAAACTATGTGCATGTGTACAGAGGACAAAAGGCAAAGGATGACAGAAGTTAGATAACAGAAGTTAATTGATAAATAAAATATATTTTTATCTATTTCTTATGTTTTCACAGTTCTTCTGGATTTCGTCTCAGTTTCTTCTGTTTCTTCATGTATTCCCAGATGGACTCGATAATGGTGAGATCAGGTCTCCGTTTGTCAAACTCATTGTGTATACAAAAATCTCACTGGATTATTATAATTAATGGCAAAAATGAATGATTTTTGTTTTTAAAAGATTCGTGACACTAAAATATGACGTCTGACTGAGACTTTAGGCTATTATGCAAAACGCTATGGGGCATTTGACAAACAGGCATGACTGCAATAATAACAACAATAGTGACTAATACATGTTCTGAGTCACCAAGCCCTTGTTTAAAATAATATCAACATACTGAGAGCAAATTAAACACGCTCAAATCCATTTCCACATATTACAGTTCTGATTGGCTTTGATCATGTGACCTTAAACCGTATTTTTGCTTTTGGCATGGACATACAAACATCTTGCAATGTACTTTATTTTCTGTCCTCCAGGCCTGATTATTAGTCAACAGTCTTTAACAAAAAAACAAAAAACCTTTCCTCTGAAATATCTGTATGCACTTGACTACTGTTGGTTGAGACTGTGTTAGATCTCTATAAAAAAGGGTGCCTTTATGTCTTAGGAACCTCTGATCCCTTGAGCTTCTGTGGATTTTTGAAACAGCGACACTGTCAAAGGCCTTGTCTGATACAAAAGAAGTAGAAGTTTTTAGAAGTCAGGGAGCCTCAAAGCCTAAATGTGTTCTCAGTTGAGACAGGTAAACATAAAATCATTGCATTCAACAGAAAATACATGAGGTAAAACAAAATATGTTGTGAAAGGGTAAAATCTGTTTTCCAACATTTCAACAAATACCAACCATACATTATGTTTGACTAAACACTTAATATTCATCAATATTATTGATTGGCCTGCTCTGCTAGAGCTGCTGTACAGCAAAAACATTTTGTTGCATTATTTTCCTGTTTTCTCTGTAAAGCTGCTTTGAAACAATCTGTATAAATAAAGGTGAATTGACTTGACTTAACCTTAAGCTTTAAAAGAAGAAAGTTTAGCCAAGGACGTCAATTCCAGAAGAAAACTATTACATCAGTTGATAACAATCCAAACTTGCATGTGACTCTCAGGGGTGCTATTAAAGCAGTCAACACCTAAAGTATCAGTATTGCACCTACCTTAACACCACGAACTCTGAACTCGCTTAGTGCTCTGTGCATTTTGGTTGCGGCAGTGGTGAGGTCTTTGCCACTGGCTATGACTTTAACCAGAAGTGAGTCATAGTGAGGGGAGATGATGGCTCCTTGAAACGCAGATGCACTGTCCAGCCGAATACCCATACCCTCTCCACTGCGAAACACCTGAGAGAATGAGAGATGAAGGAATAAATCATGAGAAATATTGGTGTAAGTATAACAATACAGTTACAGAGCAATTGAACAAATGAACTTGGAAAATTACAGCACCCTTCAAAGTCCAGTGTGAAAAAACAAAGAACTAATAAAAATAATTAATAACTAAGCACATCTTAATTAGAATCCTACTCTTTTTGTATAAGAGTGGGAGTGAGAGCATTATATTTATAGCATTTTGTGCTGAAATAATTGGGTGATTAATAAATAAATAACGAAGTATATGAGACCAAGTATATGCCAATAAAATGAATTTGTTTTACTGCAGCCAAACACAACAAAAATCCGTTTGCAATCCGTCATACACTGCCGTTCAAAGGTTTGATGTCGGTACGATTTTTTAAGGTTTTAAAAGAAATCTCTTATCCTTACCAAGCTGCAACTGTTTAATCAAAAATACAGTAAAACATTAATATTGCAAAATATTATTAAAATTTAACAATAACTGATTTTAACATTTTTTATGTATGCTCTAATGTATTTATTTATTGCTGTGATGACAAACGTGAATTTTCTGCAGCCTTTCCTCGAGTCGTCAGTGTCACATGAGATAAGATATACTTCTAACATTCTTGATTTATTTTTCTTCAGGACATTTTTTGAGAACAAAAAATTCATAGACCAGAATTTATTTATATACTGTCACTTTTGATTAACTGAATGTGTCCTTGCTGCATAAAAGTATTAATTTTTAAAAAAGAAAACAGATTTTTTTTTATCTTTAATTAAATTAATATTAAAAATGGTTTGTGGAAAAAATCTTTAAATAAAGCAAAGAAAAAAAAAGAAAAGAAAGAACTGTTTTAGTAATAATATCTGTAAATTTGTTGGTGGAAAAAAAAAAGTATGCTTCAAATAAAACAGCAAAAAAGCCCCATATTTTTATTTTTTATTATTATTAATGATGTCTATCATTTTTCTGTATGTTTAAGTATGCATCTTCTTTCACCTCTCAGGTTACTATCAAAATCAAACTGGTGGCAAAATGGGATTTGTTTTTCCTCACGTTAAACCACACCCTTAGTATATGACACATGGCGGCTATAACTATTAGTTTTATTTGACTTCGACCATGCCTTGCCTTACTGACTGATGAGTGGGAATTGATAACAGAGCCATCAAATCAGATACTTACTGCTTCCCAGAGTGATGCTCACACAGTATTTACTTTCTTAATTGAAGACTAATAGGATTAGATATAATATTTGCCAAATAAACAGATGTTTGAATTGTATATGCGGCAACTAGAAAGATGATGTTCTGCTTAACACAGTGCTTGTATGTAAAAGAAGAAAGTTTAATATAAGCTTATATTATTAACACAATGTGGTCTATATTTTTTATTTCTTATAAACATGATCCAATATAACATTAATATTACCGGTACATGATGTAATTGTATCCTGTTGTCGTCATTGAGTCTGGCCAATCGTGAAATATGTTTTACGGGCTTACCACAATACCACCTCAGCTTCAATTAAAGAGACACTTTAATAAAGCTTTAATGTTTTCATTCTTAATTTCATGGGTATGTTCTTTGGTGCCGTAAGCTGTGCTTTGCAGAGCGTTGTGAGACTCGGCATGCCTGCATTATTTATGCTGCAATCAGCCTGCTGTGGCACATATTAGTACAAAATAATAGCATTACTTAACCAACTATGCCGGTTCTCGCTGGCGTTGTTCTCTCCTCATATAAAGTGCTCTTATCAGACAAACATTTATGAAGAAAAACATGTCACAAAAATTTAAAAGTCATTCCTTCAAATCAGGAATGGTTAGTGCCTTTACTTTGATGTAATGCTGAACAGGTACTGAACAGACATCTCTGGATTGTACATCCATTTTTTTTTTTGTATTTGTATCAAGTTTTGACATGAAACCTACCGGAAAATAAACAAATAAATAAGTTGATTTTAGTTCGCAATAACAAATACAACAAACTCTAATGTATGGAAGTATTCAGTTATGTCTAATCTGTCAAAATGAACAATACATTATACCACCAATTAAAAACTCTATTTAACAGTTTTTATTTCTTTAAACAGTTAGAACATTTATCTAATTTGACTAGAGTTGCATCTAATGCAGGGGTGGGGGCGGGTTTGTCTCGCGGGCCACATTGGTTTCTTAAAATTGACAGAGGGGCTGGGGTGAAGGTCGTACCTGTGCATTTACTTATAAGAAATCCTAGACAACCTGTATAAAGTATAGTTTGGTCTTAAATCACTCGACTGGGACACGTGAAATTACAACAAAACATTAATATAATTTAATCGACAGAAAAAACATAATATGCAATGTGACTGAATTGTATATTTGCCTCAGCTCTAGATTGACAATCACAGGCGTCCAATCACAACTGACCTCTGGAAAAAAGGGAACTAACCAATGACATTTGATTGGACTATTACAAGAGCAAGCCCCGCCCCACGACTGACAAAAATAAAAGTGCTCGCACGAGCAAAAACAGCAGTCGAGAGCGGGCGAATGTTCGCGCGCGCAAGTGATTTAAATGAGCTTGCGGGTACCCGTATTTACGTGTAACTCTGTTTTCTGCTCGCGGATGTAATTTACGAGCGCGCAAACATCAGTTTTGCGCTCGTTCCTTTTTAGCACTCCACTCTTAACGCCATAAAGGGGGGTGTAGAGGGGTTTGCGACACACGCCTACTCTCCACCACAGATTCAGCGTCACTGCCGCTTGCAGCCGCGACAGAGTGACATTACAGGGAAATGTAAAATGAAGGTTTAATACAGGTTCGGCAAGTTCGGCAGGCCGGATTAAAAAGCCCAACGTAGTTTGCCCACCCCTGATCTAATGCCTATATTTTTGACGATTAATCTGTCAATTATTTTTTCCTAGATCAGTCCACTATTCTAATGATTATTTCCCCAGTTAATCTAATGTGGGGGACGGTGGTGGGTTGGTTTGGTTTGGTTTGTATAGGTGTTTAATCCTTTGGCTATCTTTCAAATAAGTAAGTAAAACTTAAACCATTTGTATTTTTGTTACAACACGGGCGCTGGCGTGCAATGCGGAGAGGAACGAGGAGAACACAGAGATGAGAACTGAAAATACTTTAACCATAAACAGAAACAAAAACGGCACTTAGCAGTGCAAAAACTAGAGCAAGGTACAGCCACACAAACAGGCACATGAAACATCAACGATCGACAAGGACAATGGAGAACATGACGGTTTAAGTAGCTTGGGGAAAACAAGGAACACCTGGCAACAGACATGGGGGGAGTGGTACATGACAACTTCGGCAACATAGGAGGAACACACAGGAGGAGCATGACATGACTGTGACAATTTTAAACTTTTACTAAATTATGCACAAAAAAAGATTGGCGCAAAACTCAAGACGGATGTGCAAAAAATATATACACAATATAAACAATATAAATATATACAATATAAAAATATACACTGATGTCAATAAAAGCGGAAATAGCAATCTGTTCAATTATACATTCAATTTTTTATTCATATCAGATACACATAGCATAGGTAAAGTGACTGAATTTATATGTTGTTAATCACACAGATAAGACTCTCAAAACTGCAGAGCAAACCAACTTGGCAGCGTCCGTCGCGCATCACAGATCAGCTAACATGAGCATTATAAAGGCTTTTAAACAAAAACAAAAAACACACTCTCTTCTTCATTTTTGAGAATTGAAATATCAGGAAGTTGATGACATAGCCAAAAAGTTGGTGAATATTTTAAATAAAAAATTAAATAAATACGATGCATCTGTCATTGAACTCTACGTCCTACGTAAGTATGACGTGTCACCATGGAAATAATAACAAGGCTCTAAAATAACTTCTACCTAAAAAAAAAAAATCACGGGCTGGGGGCTCAGTGAGAATATTTTAAACTAACGTGCCAAAGGGTTAATGCCACAGAAAAACTGCTGGAAAAGAAAAAAGAAAAAACACTGAAAGAAAACATCATTTAAAGGTGCCAGTCCTCTCATATCATTGTTAATCATGTTTCTAATGCTATCCGTCAGTGCAGTGGCCGGTAGCATGAGCAAACAGCGACTTTGTTTTTATAATAGAACTCTTGCACACACCTTTCCCTCTTCCTGAGAAATATAACAAACAATAATAACTTGATAACATAGTTTAATCTCACGAATGATTACAATATAAATTGTATTTTAGAAAGGGTATTGTATTTGTCATTTTGTTATATAAGATATGAACGCAGGACATCATTTTAAACTATTAAAAAAATACTTAATACTATTCATCATAAAATGTTAGATCTATAGCATAATTAGGTCCTAATTAGGAAATGTGTTTACTATAATCTATTATAAATTTCTGCAGTTGTGAGTATGATTTACTTAATTGGCTTGTGCCAGTAGTAAAGGGGAAAAAAACCTAAAGGAAATGCATTCGCTTACTTTTTATGCAAATGTTTATTCTAACTCTACATGTACGTAAACAGCTTTTAAACACTGGCAAACGCATCGAAAGCATCAATGCCAGACTACAATTGAAAGGAAAAGTTAAAGCCCAGTTTATTATAGCCATTGTGGCTTTATAGCATTATTATTGCACTATTGTCGAGCACATGCGCACTAGTCGATAGCTTTAACACAACAGGTAAAGAACCTTTTGTAGAGCGAACAAATCACCATTTTATTCGTCCTTTATTAAAGTTTTTCCACACTTATGATCATGGTCTGGCTTTTTGTGACAGATTCCTGTCGGTAGCAGATGTACGGATTTTTGTAGTCGACATAATCAATTACATCGAAGCGTCGCTGCAGCTCAACATTTTACACTGAATTATTTCCCTCAATTCTGTGTAATTATTCAACACTGATGAGAACCTCTGGAAGAGCACAAGCATAGGTGCCTTGGTCTAAATGTAGACATAGACTTCCATTTTTTTGCATTATAACTAAGCCTTACATTAAGCTTTCTACATTTTTTAAATAAAAAGAAAAAAAAAAACAAATACATTAATGTTTCACTTTATTTGTATTTAGTTTCACAAACGAGCGCATCCCCAATGGACATTTTGAGAGATTTTGTCAAGTTTATTAATTATTCAGGTTACAAATTTTCAGTAGGTTTCAGATTCAGTAGGCACACACACGCAAGCATGTGCACACACAAAATAGTGTGGGCAAATGACAGGACATTTTATAAAAATAAATTAATTTATATAAAGCCTTTAAACTAGAATTCTATACACTATAACTCATGGTAATGACATGTCTAAACACTAATGTGACCAATTTTGCTCATGGAGGGCCAGTTTCCTGCCATGTTTAGCCTAAACAGTTTCTGAAGATCCTGCTGGTTCAGATGTGTTTAAAGTTAGGGTAGGCACATTTTTTGTTGTTGGTTGAAACGCTTCAAACCCTGACAGCAATCAATAATAGAAGTGGTATAAACATTCAAATATACATCTTCTTGGAAGTATCAGGACCAAAAACGAATCAGTCCGAGTGCAAAAACAACATGTCTTGCCTATCAATGTCTATATATGTATTTCAATACCTTCATGCACCCTGCTCATAGAGACATCTCACGTCATCAATACACTCCATAAGGCTATGCAGAGTTGTAAGCAGTCACTGAGTGACACAAACAAACAGTAACCACCTTATACAGTTCCTCAAAATAAAAATAGCTCATGCTGCTTTCATGTCATGTCATAACTGTAATTACAAGATGGCAACCCATGATGTTCTCAGAGATGTTCACATCCTCAGACTCGGATTCATATGTTTTTATGTCAACACTATACATGGATAAGTTGTTCAAGTCAATTCTCTGTTGTTTACGTTCATTATTTCTGTAATGTTATTTGGTTCGAGACATGAGGTAATTTAACAGCATCTCTCATATCGTGAACCTTTGCAAACTCTAATGTTTTGTTTGAAAGAGGCTAGACATTAGAGACGATCTGAAGGGAGGGTGGGATCTCATGCTTTCAAAGCTAGCTTGCTGTTGCTAGCCTCTGTGAAATCAATTAGACTAACTTTAATTATGGTTGGCATTAAAGTCTGCAGGAAGGTGATCAAGACCAAACAAGAATACGTAAATACCTTTCAATACCCATCTTGCCTTTATATGTTATTCACAAATATTCTCCTATAAGAGATTTCCTCACAAACTGTTAAATATGGAAAAGTCTTCTTTTCCCATGTAGAAAATTAAAGCTAAATCAATATATGAACAAGAGCAGACAAGCAGGGGGTCTTTTTCCAATCACACATTAATCAGGATATCATAAAGGCTTAATGATTAGACTCTATTGATCACCCAAGATCCAGGTACCTAAGCCAATTAGCGATGTCTAAAATCCACAGGAGCCGCTTCTCAAGAGTCATTTCCTTTATAATCAAAAGCAGCTCAGCAAGAGCAAGGAAACTGACCATCATAGAGAATCGTACCTTTCATATGAGTAGCATGGAGCCTGTTATTCATTATTACATTACAGCGACCCAGCAGTTTTAACCTCTCTTTCTTTCTTTACTCCCCCTCCACCTCTCACAATCCTCCTCATCATTAAATTTTTCTGACATTCCTTCTCTGTTGAAACTTTTCTCCTGTTTGTCCTCAGAAAATGCCAAATACAATTTTCTGACGGTCTTCTATAGTTTTAGACATTTCCACAAAGCACCCACAAGCACAGACAATCATACATGTACTCTGTAATATCTTTGAGGGTAGAAGTGAAATTAAGGTCTTGCATTGATCCGTAAGATCCCTGACATTAACTACTAAAGCTATTTAGTATGTGTAAAAATATTGATCTATTCTATATTTAGTTTTGGTAGCGAAGGCACATATATTAAGTACTTACTATATTACTATACTCATATTTAGCGTTATCAGCTCTTTCATTACTTTGGCTAAGTAGCTAAAATACTTTGGTAAGTAACCACCAAGCAACTCTCAGGATCATAGCAAACCACATATTGCCATGCTAGAAAACACAGTAGATGGAGCAACACACAGTGTTTTGCATGGACATGCACCACTCAAACAGAAAAAAAATCTAGTTTCTGAATATCAGAATCAGCCTTGATTTTTTTTCTAACCCCAGTACATACACTTGAATTAAATGTTAAATGTCTAATTAGCAGTTCTTCTCTTTCAATGTGTTGGCAGAGAAATTCTACATTTGCACTACCTGCAGGTTAGCCAAAGTACAATACTGACACAACTGTGTCTACGCATTCATAACACACACATCCACACGAATTGAAAGGCTTGTTCAAACAATTCCAATTAAAACACATATCCATAAAGAGAAATCATCAGGACCCATGCAGAATGGAAAAGGGGACTATGTTACCACAAGAGTCATTGTGAATTTTAAATAATACATATTGTGGATGTTCCAAGTAAAAATCCAGGTGACAGTGTGTGACACTATGCCTCGCCACACTAATCCCGTCTCCCATCGCCAACAGGTAGTAAAGTCCGGTTTGAGAAAGCTATGTCTTCTCACACGCCTTCTGCCCACCCGTGGAGCAGAGTAACCATGTCCGTGGTCCCTCTGACCCCACTTGTACAGTCCCTTCCCAGACAGTCCTGTTGACTCATTTGGACAATCAGACTGGGCTATGCAATTCAGTTCATCTATTTTTGAATGCATTCATCCCAGAGACTGGATTGCAGCGATTGACCTGAAGGACATGCACTTTCATGTCTCCATTCTTCCTTACACTTTTCTTTTGAGGAGCAAGCATATCAGTACAAAGTCCTCCCCTTCGGCTGTCGTGGAAGTAGCCCTTGTTCTCAGAAGGGAACGCGGTGTTCGCATCCTCAAATATCTTGACGACTGGCTCATATCGGCCCACTTGCGAACACAGGTACCTGGTGCTCCAGCACCTCAGCCATCTGGGGCTTCGGGTCAACTGGGAAGAGATCTAAATTTTCCATGCAGATGATCTCTTTTCTGGAGATGGAACTGGACTCAATCTTGCAGCATGCCTCACAATGCCGCCTTTTTCTTAATGAGACTACTGCGTTTTAGATTACGGTTCCGGTTTGGGGAAGTTCCACTCAAAAATGTCATTTCAATTCATTAAGTCCTCATCTGTCAGTTTGACTAAATGAGCTTCATGTTTTAGTTTCAGATGTCAGGAGAACAACATAACACTTGGATAACGCATAATGTCATCTCATTGTACCAGAGTGTTCTACCTTCCACTGATTGTTAACTAAAATAGCTGTCTGAGGCATTGTAAATATTGCCACTGTGTGAACTAATTCTTTGTCTAGAATCAACTAAAAGTGACAGAGGAGAGGAAGGATATGGGATTATCAGATCAAGTTTGGAGTCTCTGATTTCAAGTATTTGAGGCCAAACATTCTAAAGCAGAAAAATAATGAAGACGAACATCAGAACAAACACATCAGGTGTCCAGCAGCAACTCTGCGTGAACTACAAGAAAGGGTAAAACTTCCAGAAAATCAAAACTCACAAAAGAAGAGGAAATTTGAAAAAATAAAGAAAGAAAATAGATCGTAATTACATCTGGCATTTAACTAAAACCATATAAAGTGTGTGTGTGTGCGCGTCTTTATGAGCTAATGGGAGAAAACAGTACTAATGTAGGGAGGAAAGGATCTTACATGAAAAAATATTACATGAACTCCCATCCATTCCTTTAATTGGGGTCACATGCATAAAAAAGAGGCTCTCAACTCCTTCTCATGCTGACTAATGATTCACTTAAGCACTCGTGCTCTCTTCCTTTCCTTCAGAATATACTGTAATCGTGCACCACAGGAGCCTTTAATAGCCGGCCATCATGGATTATTCCAATACAACAATAAGAAAATTAGAAAGAAAGAAAAAGAGAAAGAATAATTATAGAGGTATTACTGCTATATTTGTTGTATGGGTTCAAATACCATGTAATATGCTTGCCAGAAAATGCTACTTGTAAGTGTCTTTTGAACAGAAGAGAAAATTGACTTGATCTTCAATTACATCATCAATACGGTAATCTGTCTCAGGCCTTCAATTGCATTCAACATGGAAACGGGTACTGTTAAATAGATACATTACATCAAAGTTGCTCTCAAGCTTGCACAGACAGGTGCAAAAAATGAATGTTAGAGAGAGATATCACAAAATTATGATGCAAACCTGTACATGCACACTTTGGAAGCAATTGGAAAATAGGCGGTGTAATTTTCACGGTCATGCAGATGGGCACCTCAGGGATCTAATCATGCATGTCTGAAACCTCTCAGCCTCTAGGAAGTAATTCTGCAATCATATGTGTGATGTATGCGGGCATGGAGATGAGGCGTTATGTGTGCATGTGAATCACTCAAGCTTCAGTGGAACCAAATTCTATAACCGAATAACAACACCAAATAAAACTGTAGAATTTGTTGCTTTTGTAATGAAGGCACTTACATAAAAAACAGTTAAAAGGAGCTGAATAATTGTGTCTGGAAATGAATGGCATAAAAATGTATCTAAAGGAAATGGAAATTCACTATTTATTTTCTACATACGCTTTTTTGATCTAATATGTCAAATATTTATCCATGCAGATTATTATTATTATTATTTTTGTCATTTGAGCTTGTGGTTTTTGATCAAAATCTAAAGGCCCAGTCATACAGCGAAAACGCATGAAGAACGCACGAATTACGCACAGATTTTCGTTTCTGCGCGGCGTGTGCGTCATATGCGTAATTCGTCGGTGGAATGAACGAGGACCGTCAGTGATTGTAAGTGGATGTGCGTCGAAGGTGGTTTGTGCGTGATTTTGAGTTTTGAACGGTTCAAAAATTTTCTGACGCACAGATGTGCGTCGGTGTGCGTTATTTATGAGTCGGCGTGCGTAGTTTATGCGTTGAGTATGCGTGACATGCGTGGGACACGCGTCGGCCGTCAGTGCTTATGCGTCGGAACTGGTTCGAAAGCGCGCACGTCCACTGACGCCCCACCTTCATATCACTCATGAACCGCGCACCGCGGCGCGCGTATCACGTTCATTCCACTGACAATGTGGATTCTGAAAGTGCTTGTTCGTGGAACGTTCGCGAAGCATGCGTGTTTGGACGCGCTCCGGCAGTGATTCATGCGTCGAGTGTTCGTGGAATACTTTGGTCAATTTCTCGACGCACAAGCACGCACAAACCCAATCTATGCGTGATTTGTGAGTAATTCATGCGCAATCGGCTGTGTGACTGGCCCTTAATACGTCGACCTTCTGGTCGCCTCTGGCTTGCTTAGTTGGGGACACGTAACACTGAATATTCTTCCATTTTATTGATTAGCCTGCTCTTTTAGAGCTGCTGTTCAGCCAAAACAAACTCTGTTTTTATTGTTTTCATGTGACCACTGTAAAGCTGCTTTGAAACAATCTGTATTGTAAAAAGCGCTATATAAATAAATTTGACTTGACTTGACTAGGTGACACACTTCTCCCTGTTGATGTATGCTGGACTTGTCCAGTCATTTAGTCATCATTCAATTATAGAGCCCCTTAAACCATTGAACAAACGTTCTGCAGTATGTTCTTATAAGCAGCGTTAAGGCTCCTTCCAGTATTGTGACCACAAAATTTAGCTCCGGCACCCCAGTTGCCATTCCAACACTGACTATAAATTCACAGTTTGCAAATGTAGTGGAGGATTTAGGCATAGGTGACATGGGCATCTTTCTATGGGGCTTAAAAAAGTTATATGGTGTTGTTCTAATTTAATTTTTTATTTTCTATTGCCCATTTACATCATGTCACAGTTTGGGTTAATTAACCTTGGACTGGGTGCCCTGATTCTAGTACGAGATGGGGAGTGGGGGTGATTTCCACAAGACTGGTAACACAAGGTATGGATAGTTGGGGAATCTATAAAAAAACTGGAATTAAAAATATATTGGTTCATTTTGGTTCATATTGACCAAAAACTGTATTTTATTCAGATCCATTTGTGAACTGATAATTTTATATGTGCATTTAATAGTTTTACACGTATGTCTGCTATGGCAAATGTATTAAATGTAAGCCTAAAGTTTTTTTTTTTTTCTAATCATTTTATTTTGTTTTACCTTATCAGGTCCTCCAACATGTTAACTAGATTGATTAGATTTTTCCATGGCCTATTTTGGTTATCCTGTATCGCGTCTCCAAGATTATGTCTGAATTATTGCACATATTGACTGAACATATGACTGAAGTGCACATATTTGAAACTGGTGAAAGCAATTTAACACTGAACACTAACTAGACCACACTCTAGCAACTACACATATATACCAAATGTATTTAAGCCTACATCAAGCATTGTGTGTCAGGAAGGGATGAGTAAGAGGACTCAAAGACATACAAAAACTACCCCAACTCTGGATCCAAAAGACACCGACAGAGCAGAGCAGAACAAGGCACGACAAAGCAGAGAGCAGGACATGGCAGTGAGAAACTGTGAAAGTTGATAATGAACTGGCACAGGGCAGGGCACACAGGGAGACATAAATAGGAGAGAAAACAAGGAGGGAGAACAGGTGGGGCAACTGAACCAATAATCAGGTAACAAGGTACATAGAAACATGATAAGTTATGTATTCGAATATCCATACCCCGACACAGCACTACAAATAAACTAGACTGAAGTGCCAGGATCCAAACACCACACTCTGCACACAAAACTCACTCACATCGACAATACAAAAGGAGTGTCAGAGCTCTGTCACCAAACCAAGCATAAACAAATAAGTGACAGAATCCTGACAATATGTGCATTTCTTCAAGTATCAACCAAAAATAACCATTATCCACTGCAGCAAAGATCTCAGTATAGACTTGACATTTAGATAAAAATTATGTTTCCTACCATTTCATAATGGGCCAATTTAAATAAAGCCCTGAACATGTGGTTACTTTTTAGTATATAGCGTTCAAACTGCTTTTTTGAGACTACACGTCCCTTAATCGCAACTTTACATTCAGAAATTTTGCAGTTGTTAAAAATGTAAAAGCGAAAGAATCAGGTTATTTCGACAGTAATAAAAAAAAAGCCAAAAGCAAAAAAAAAAAAAAACAGACAAAAAAAAGAACTGTTCACTGTTTTATCTATTGTATCTTCTAGATTAATATTATGTAAATGAGACACAACCAAAACCTACTTTATCTCACTAAACATGACTGTAAAACATTAAACGGCTGTGGTATTTGAATTCATGTGATTTTAATTTTCATGCTGATATGACATTCTTGAATAAATTGGATTGAGAGAGCGCAAGAGAAAGTCGAGGTGTTAGCATATGAGTAAGCCCGAGGACGAGCGTGTGCGTATCTCTTCGGACGAGTGTGCTCTTCTCATGCTCTGTCTCCACGGAAACCAGACAATCCAACATGGCAGCCTGCCAAAGCACGCCTCCCTGCGTCTCTTCGTCTTTTTCCCATTAAACACACCATCCCTCTGTTTCTAAACTAGGTCACTACACCTCCGCTACTCTCTCCATCCCTCCTCTACCATCCCAGCCTTTCTTCATCTTTCACTCCATGCAAGCATCTCTATTACCATAACCTCCTCTTCTCTCCATATCTTTGCCTCTCTCTGTTCTCTTGTTCCTCCTCTGTCTCTTCCATTCATTGCAGTCAAAGTTTAAGTACTTTACAGGCTTGACAAGTTGAACCATCGCTACAAATGCCCCCAAGCAGTTAAAAATACATGACAGAGAGAGAGAGAGAGGGATGAAGTCAAGGGTCTCTCTCTTCTTTTTAGACATTCATTACATCTCTCTACTACTGATAGCTCGCTCTTGCCCTCCTGCTCCATTTTCAACTTTTAACCTTTTCTCCCCCGCCTCTTTGGGTACATTTTTATCCTCCTAAATCCTTCATCTTATCCTTTTCACCTCATCTTTACATTCTTTCCTTTCCCTTCTCTCTTTCTCTCCTCTTCCACCTTCCTACTTTAAAAAGACTCCATTAAGGGATATCCACACAGGCAGGGATTTGAATCGACAATGTGGCCGGAAGTCTTTCATTTTCCATGACAGTTGGCCATTTCTAGTAACAGCAATTGTGTTGTGGGTGTGTTATCAACAATAAGACAGTAAAAACAAAGCAAAAAACAACTATGATGCAAAGTGGCCACAACCAATTGGACTGAAGACAATGGAGCTCATGTGAGGCAAGTGTAAGGAAAGGTAATTGGTTTCATTATATTCCTTGTTCATTATATATGTCAATGTTTGGGTTAGACTTCCACATTTACTTCCAGCTGTGAGTCTCAAAATGTCCAGTTCACACAGCAGCTTACAATAGCTGCTCAAGTACTGTCTATATGAAGCAGTAATGGGTTTCAAGCCTGTATTTTATTTGTAACTATCACTTGTAACCATAGCGACAGTGTCCTCAGTAATATAAAAGATGGGTTCATTAAAAACAAAATCCAGTTGATACGTGTAAACTTCTGTCAGATATTTATTAACAGACAGCAGCTTTTATATCAGAATGAGAGCTAAGCATTTGAGTCACATACAGACAACAAAATTATGGAAGCTTGTTTTAACCACAGAACAAAAAAAATCAAAAAGGTAATTTGTTATTTGTTCTCATAATTCTGACCCTGAGTTGCGTAATATAAACTTGCAGCTGCAAGTTATAAAATCAGCATTGCAATCAATAAACTCGTGTTTGCAAGTTATAAAATGTGAGATATAAACTCACAACTGAGAGCTATAAAACCAGAATTCTGAGATACAGACTTTCAATTCTGAGAAAAAAAAAAATATATTTTTCTGAATTGTGAAATTCAAACTCGCATTTGAGATAAAATAGAGAACAAAAATTGCAAGTCAGTATTGTGAGATATAAATAGGCAAAATAGGCTGGGGTACAGTTTAGGGATGAGTTGTGGATTTCAGAAGAGATAAATGCTACAAAATACAACAAAAGTTCAATCAAAAATAGAGTTACAACTATCCCCCAGTGAAAAGCTGTAATGTTTGGCATTCTGCTACATTTTAAATACACTTTCGTGCGTGGTTTCGAGTTCCCTCAGGCTGTGCGCTCTCTTGTCCGCGTTGTTGTTGTTGTGTAGCATGTGGTTCATGTTTATATCGGCCACGTGCTTTAATATTGTCTTGTGTTGTGTGAACATACGCCTTATAAGTGTTCTCATGGCTTGTCACATGTTTTTCTTGTGTCATGTGCTCTCCTGTCATTGTGTAACCCCGCCCGTCCTCGTTATTGGTTAGTTTGCCCAACCTCCCTCTCATTACTGCCTTGTTTGTTCCTTATTTATTCTCCCTGTGTTCCTCTCCTGTGCTGGATCGTCATCGCTTATTTGTCGTCAAGTCGTCTTCTGTTTGTGTATTTTGCTTTATTTTCTATAATAACACCCTTTCTCCTACATATTCCTACATATACAAATACAAGTCCTCGCTCTTCCCTTCACCCCACATCCCTAACATATTTATTAATATTTTGAGTTCATTTTCATCTTTAAAAGTAAAAGTATTAGTAATTGTGTTTTAAATATGTATACATTATATTTTTTATAAATATTTTTAAGTGTAAAGTTTTAAAGTAATATAAGTTTTATTTCAGTTTTAGTTATAATTATTTTAGTAAAAAAAGAAAGAAAAATCCTTGGCATCCAGCCGAAATAAAATGTTCATGCTGTTTTATTTTAATAATTGACCAAAATATGATTTCCTTATTTTAGTTTTTAATTAACTATTGTATAAAAATCCCTAGTTAGAGCATTCAGCAATATAAACGGCCACTACGACCATCAGTACAATCACAGTGATTAAAAAAACACTGTATATACGGTAGTTACACAAGCCTCTTATTTTTCCACTCGTTCTCCCTTATCCCCTACATTTCCCAAACCACCAAACACAGTTAATCACCACATGTATAGAAGATTAAGCTGTAACTCACACTAGGCCCTTTGACCTATAACTATTTTCAAGTGCTCTACTGTGTACAGTGTAAAGGCATACTTAATTGCATGAGTCTGTGTTGGTGTTTTTCTAAAATGTGCGTCATGACTATAATAAATTGGACTCTGCACTTTAACACAGCAGGAAAATCAGTGGCATTCATGGCCGCATTTTTGATCCCAATTAATAATTAATGTGCCTTTGTCAGTCAGGGCCTTTTTAACGAGGAGAGAAACCTTTGATCCAACCTCGTGGACTGATCACTTGTTCTGCGAGATGCATCACATACCCTGTGTGACCTCATCGTTGCTTCTAATCATTGCATCTTATCTGTCTTTTCTGCCTTGTTTCCTCATTCACTTCCTTCATAACTCATTCTTGTCCTGCTCATTTTGCTCTAATTATGCTCAACACCACGACTCAGCAATTTCTTCCTTATGGCCTTTTTATAATGGCTCATGTCAGGGCTTCAACATACTACTCAATGTGAGTGCAGATTGGACCTACATATAAAAAAAACATCATAGATAGTGTCATAAAAGAGCCGTTACAAATCAGGAAAGTCAAAATGCACACAAAAAAACAAACAAAAAACAAACAAAAACACACACATGTATTTGAGTACATTATGGGGCAAGCAACACCAAGATCATGGCCTTCTTTCCATAACAAGTACACCTTAAATGCAATGTACTGCAAGTAGCTTTGAATAAAAGTGTCAGGGCGCCTGTCTAGTTGTTGGTGCTTGACTCTGTTTTGTCTAGATCTCTTGGTTGTTGTTTGTCATGTGCCTTGTTTCCCCACCCCCCTTGTTACCTTGTTACTTCTCATGGTTTGCACCTGTTCTTTGTTTGTTTGTCAGCCTTTATATTTCCTTCTTGCTCTCTGTCCTGTTCCAGATTGTATCTCTGTCTTTTCAGATCTCCCTGGCTCTTGTCTCTCTTGTTCTCTAGTTTATTCTTGTCCCAGTTAGAGCTTGTCTTAATCTTAAGTCTTGGTCAGTGTTTTTGTTTTCTTTGCGTTTATTGCTTGGGCTATTCCTTTTTGATTGTCTCTGTCAGCTAGTTAGCTGTTGTTTGCTTTTTCCCCTTCCCTTTTATTTTTTCTCCCCAGCTCCCCTGTCTGCCTTGGCTGTCAGTCCCTGCGCTTCCTTCTACCTGCCATCTAGACGCTGCACCATCTGACTTCCTCAAACTTCTCTACCCCGGCCCTGGAACCGTTTCCAGTACCTTCCCAGCTCTCCTACCACCATCGTGACTCTTCCCCAGCCCTGCCGATCTTGTCTCATCATTCTCCCCGCCATTATGTCGCTGCGCTGTGACTCTTCTGGATTCCTCAGCATTTCTTGTAAAATATAATCTATTCCCGCAAACTGATTCCCTCTCTTTACCTATCCAAACAAAAAGTACCTTTTATAATGTGGTTGTTGTTAAATAAATAAATGAATAAAAATGTATCCTTTCTGTTGGTGTTGGCTGATTTAAAAATAGATAAGACATTATTTCCGGATAAGTATATACAGCCTATAAAGTCTATATAATCGAAAATAACATTCATGATTTTTTTAGTTTAAGACGTAAAACCTCACTCTCTCTCTCTCTCTCTCTCTCTCTCTCTCTCTCTCTCTCTCTCCTTCATTCACTGTCAATTATCAGAGTATGATGAAACTGTAGAGCTGACTGAATGACATTAACGTTCTGTGTTGTTGTTCCAAGATTTCTCTCTTTCATTTCACAAGGCTTTACTCTGGGCATTTGGTTTGTCTCTTCTCTTCACCTGCTGTCTGTACTTGTTATTGTCTTTGCAACCACTTGTACAATGAGTGACAATTCTGTCACTGAGATTTACAGTTCTTTTTTCATCATCTTTTACCCTCACACTCTCATTGCTCATCCCTTATCGTCTCTGATCATTCTCCCTTCAGTTACTTTCTAACTTGATTTTTTTTAAACCTTTTGTCTTGGTAAAAAGACATTAACATGAATGATGTAAAGATATCAGAGAGAGAATGCACTGTAACTTGTCTATATGTCCTAGCTTTTGTCTAATCTCACTCAGGACTCCAATGAGAAGAAAAAGGGTTTTCAAAAACTTGATGCCATTAGAGAATCACTCGTCCCAAATGTTCATCCTGTACTTTAGAAAAACATCTGTACACTGGATCTGTAGAGGAATTTCCACATAAATTGAGCACAACTGAGGGATCTGTAGACAGTTCCCTTTCAAGGGAACTCGCGCTGCGTCGAACGCTTGGGGAATCCTTGGATGATGTCCGCGCGAAGCACAATATGTAAACTTCCGGCGCGCGCGCGCGCGCGTGCGTGAGTGACAGGCGCAGATCGGTGACGTCACGAACCAGTTGATAAAAGAGCGCCGGAACCCGGAAGCGGCAGCTTTGTTTGTCTTCGCAAGCACAGTGTGAGAGTGTGTTGAGTGTGCTGGTTATTTTGAGAGAAAAACCCAGATCTAGTTTAAAAAAATCAGGGATCTCCCATATATATTTATATACAATATCTATGTTTATGGCGAACCAGGCATTTAAACAGTGCGCATCTCCTTGCCCTCGTTTCCTCTCGGGGGGAGATGAGCACTTGTTATGTGTAATGTGTCTGGGAGCGGAGCATGCTAGGTCAGCGCTCGTGAGTGCTGACTGTGATCACTGCAGCCAACTACCGCTGCGGGTGCTCCGCTCACGCCTGGCGGTTTTTGATTCTGAGACCGGCCAGGCTCGCGTTCCCCAGGGCTCGGGTCCCGCAGCAGCTGAGGCTCTGCGGCGATCTAGGTCATGGGGTTCGCAAATGGACCTGACGGCGGGGTCTGAGACGGGCGCTCCCCTATCTCAGCCCTTACCCGGTGGATCCAGTGCTTCATGCATGGTTTCGGAAGCACGCTCGAGGGCGGTTACTTCCGACCAAGCTGAAGCACCGGCACTGCAATTGTCTAGCTCCGAGGAGTTAGACGTTGCTAGTGTCGACGCGGAGAGTGAGGATTCGCCAACCTCCTCCCCAGCTTATGAGGAATTGCTCGAGGTGGTGACTCGCGCTGTGGCCACGTTAAGTATTGAGTGGCCAGCGGAAAGCACTGTCGTTCGTCCAAAGAGAAGCAAGTTGGATGAACGATTTCTGCCAGTGCGGGTCCCTCCCCCTCGCCGGGACCTGCCTTTTTTCCCGGATCTGCACACTGAGGTGTCTAGATCCTGGAAGAGGCCAGCCACCTCCAGAGTGTTTACGCCACAAAATAATATGTATGCCACTCTGGTTGGTGCGCGAGAGTATGGTTATGGCGCGATGCCGAAGGTGGAGGAGGCGCTTGCGAGCCACCTCTCTCCGCCCTCGGTGTCATCGCTTAAAGTCCCGGTGCTGCCCACTAAACCTATGCGGGTTACATCAGCTCATGTGGGCAGAGCATATTCTGCAGCTAGCCAGGCAGCGGCGTGTCTTCACACCACCGCCCTGCTTCAGGCTTACCAAGCAGAATTGTTGGGGGACCTCGATGAGGGCGGAGGCATTGGTCCACAGGCTGTGGCTGAGCTACGTAAAGCCACAGATCTGTCCCTACGGGCCACCAGGGAGACGGCTGCCTCTATTGGTCGTTCCATGGCAGCCTGTGTGGCCACGGAGAGGCACCTGTGGTTAAATTTGACGTCTCTAAAGGACAAGGAGAAAAATTTTATGTTGGACGCCCCTCTGTCGCCTTTTGGGCTTTTCGGCGATTCGGTGAAAACGGTCGTCGAGAAGTTCCAGGAGGCGGCAAAGCAGCAGGTGGCGTTCAATGTACTCCTGCCTCGCCGCCCTCAGCCTGGGGCTGTGAGCCAGCCACAGCCCCAGGCCTCCTCATATGTGCAGCGGGCCGCTCAAAGGCAGAGCGTCTCAACCCGCCAACCTCCCCAGAAAACCGGGGGGTCGGGCAGGCGCTCCCAGCCTCAGCCTTCGGGCAGGAGGACGGATCTGAGGACCGTCATCCTCGCCAAGAAGGCTACCTCGAAGAGGTCCTGACGCCAGACGCGCCGGGCCTCTTGGAGGCGACCCTCCTCAGTTGCCGCCCGTTACACCGGTTGCACTGAGGAGGTCGCCCCCTCCAAGGAGGGTCCTAGAGCATTCACTCCAGGTGTTCCCCAGAAAACCGGGCCCTGGCGGGTGTGCTACACAGACACCAGAGGCCAGCCTCGAGAGGCTGGTTCCCCTAGTAGAATTTCTGCCGGCATGGACATGTCTTCCAGAGGTTTCTCAGTGGGTCCTGCGAATTATAAAGAAAGGGTATTCGATCCAGTTTGGGTCTCGCCCGCCCAGGTTCAATGGGGTTCTACCCACGGTGGTGGACCCCGAGCAGGCTCTGGTAATGGAGCAGGAGGTAGATTCTCTACTGAGGAAAGGGGCCATAGAACATGTACCCCTCTCAAACAGGGAGTCAGGCTTTTACAGCCGCTACTTCCTCGTTCCAAAGAAGGATGGAGGACTGCGGCCCATCCTGGATTTGCGCCTTCTGAATCGCTCGGTCATGAAGCTAAAATTCAAGATGCTGACTTTGAAACAAATAGTGGCACAGATCAGGTCCGAGGACTGGTTCGTCACTATCGATCTGAAGGACGCATATTTTCATATTTCCATCCTTCCACAGCACAGGAAGTACCTCAGGTTCGCCTTTGGGGGGAAGGCGTACCAATATCAAGTACTTCCATTCGGCCTGGCTTTATCACCCCGCACTTTCACGAAATGCATGGACGCAGCGCTAACCCCGTTGCGCCTCCAAGGCATAAGAGTTTTGAATTACATCGACGACTGGCTGATTCTTGCCCAGTCGCCGCAGTTAGCGGTTCAGCATCGAGATGTTGTTCTCGCACACATGAGAGTGCTGGGGTTGAGGTTGAACGCAAAGAAGAGTGTGCTTTCTCCTCTTCAGAGAACCACCTTCCTAGGCGTGATATGGGACTCGGTTTCGATGAGGGCGCGGCTATCCCCCGCCCGCATCGATTCGATTCTGTCAACCGTGAAGAAAGTCAAAATAGGCCAGTCCATCACTGTAAAACACTTTCAGCGAGTGCTGGGCCTCATGGCAGCAGCTTCCAGCGTCATCCCGTTCGGGCTGCTACACATGAGGCCATTACAGTGGTGGCTCAGAACCAGAGGGTTTTCCCCGAGGGGCAACCCTTTCCGCACTATCAAGGTCACGCGGCGATGCCTACGTGCCTTGGATATGTGGAAGAAACCCTGGTTTCTGTCTCAAGGACCTGCGTTGGGAGCTCCTTGTCGACGCGTCATGCTATCGACGGATGCTTCCCTCACAGGTTGGGGAGCGGTCCTGAGGGATCGCTCTGCCCAGGGTCTGTGGCACAAACACCAGTTGTCCTGGCACATAAACCTGCTGGAGATGATGGCTGTTTGGAGGGCGCTTCAAGCGTTCCTCCCAGACCTCAGGGGCCATTATGTGGTTGTTCAGACCGACAGCACCACTGTGGTCTCCTATATAAATCGTCAGGGGGGTCTACGTTCGCGACCACTATACAAACTGGCGCGGCAGATCCTCCTCTGGTCCCAAGGGAGACTGCTCCATCTACGGGCAGTTCACATCCCTGGGACCCAGAATGTGGGAGCAGACGTCCTGTCGAGACAGGGGCCGAGGCCCGGGGAATGGAGGCTCCACCCAGAGGTGGTGGAGCAGATTTGGTTCAGATTCGGCCGGGCACAAGTAGATCTGTTCGCGTCCGAAGAATCAACGCATTGCCCTCTGTGGTATTCACTCCTGCATCCAGCCCCACTCGGGCTGGATGCCATGGTCCAGACATGGCCGAGGCTATGTCTGTACGCATTTCCCCCGATTGCTCTGCTCCCGGGAGTTCTGGAGAGAGTTCGCCGGGACAAGGTCCGTCTCACACTGGTTGCTCCGCGTTGGCCGGGCAGAGTGTGGTTTGCGGATCTTGTTTCCCTGCTGGACGGGGTCCCCTGGGAGATCCCAGTTCGAGTGGACCTCCTGTCTCAGGCAGCGGGCTCGATTCTTCACCCCTGCCCAGAACTTTGGAAACTGTGGGCTTGGCCTCTGAGGGGGCCCAGCTCATAGATTCTGGTCTCTCGACCGAGGTTGTTGAGACCATCCTCCACTCCAGAGCTCCCTCCACGAGGAAGCTGTACGCCCTGAAGTGGAGACTTTTCACTTCTTGGTGTAGCGAGAAGCAGGTGAACCCAGTTACCTGTCACATTGGCAAAGTGACTCCTGCAAGATAGATTCGCTGCAGGGTTGTCCCCGTCCACCCTGAAGGTTTACGTGGCTGCCATTGCGGCTTACCACGTACCTCTGGGTGGCGTGTCCATTGGCCGGGACCCCCTCGTCACACGCTTCCTCCGTGGTACCATTAGGCTGAGGCCTGCAGTCCAGACCAAGGTTCCTGCCTGGGACTTATCCCTGGTACTCCAGGGGTTGTCCCAGGCACCCTTTGAACCGTTGGATGAGGTTCCACTAAAGTTCCTCACTTTAAAAACCTTATTCTTGTTAGCTATAACATCGCTAAAGAGAATTGGGGATCTACAGGCGCTTTCTGTAGCTCCCTCTTGCCTTGAGTTTGCGCCTGGGATGGTGAAAGCCTTCCTCCATCCCAGGCCAGGCTATGTGCCCAAAGTGCCCACTCATGTGGCCAGGTCTATAGTACTGCAGGCCTTCTGCCCTCCCCCCTTCGGTGACCAGGACCAGGAATTTAAAAACAAGGTCTGTCCAGTGCGAGCACTGGACACTTATGTCTATAGGTCTGCCCCTTGGCGTAAGTCTGACCAGTTGTTTGTTTGCTTTGGGACCCCCAAGGGGGCCCCTGCATCCAAATCTACTTTAAGCAGGTGGATAGTTGAGGCTAATCACCCTGGCTTACGAGTCGGCCGGATCCTCCTCGCCTCTGAGGGTCCGGGCCCACTCTACTAGGAGCGTGGCTGCCTCTAAGGCCCTTATATCTGGTGTGTCGTTATCTGATGTTTGTGATGCGGCAGGGTGGTCTTCCCCGCATACTTTTCTGAGGTTTTACCAGCTTGACCTCAACTCCGCTCCGGGAACACGGGTCCTCTCGTAGTGAGCTACGAGACACTCGTCGGCCTTCGTCACTGAGGTGGCGTTGGTATATCGTTCCCCAAGCGTTCGACGCAGCGCGAGTTCCCTTGAAAGGGAACGTCTCAGGTTACGTATGTAACCATAGTTCCCTGAAGAGGGAACGAGACGCTGCGTCTTTGGCCTCAGCTCCTCGCGCCTTCCGGGCTTGCTTCAGACAAACTCTAAGCTGCCGCTTCCGGGTCCCGGCGCTCTTTTATCAACTGGTTCGTGACGTCACCGATCTGCGCCTGTCACTCACGCACGCGCGCGCCGGAAGTTTACATATTGTGCTTCGCGCGGACATCATCCAAGGATTCCCCAAGCGTTCGACGCAGCGTCTCGTTCCCTCTTCAGGGAACTATGGTTACATACGTAACCTGAGACGGTTTCCATCTAAGGATTGTTTTACATAAAAAAAGCACTTAAAATGCTATGCGAGAATAAAGACAGAAGAAGTTGTTACCTTAAGGCAAACCACTCGCAGACCATTTAAATATGTTAAACAGTGTACACAGATAAAATGTTTAGGTTACAGGTGCGATTGTCTCAGCTGTGATTTGATGTTTTTGATTGATTTGATGTTACTGAACTCTGAAACCACAATAATAAAATCTTTGCTCAGAATGCCCTGAATGAATAAATTCCTGCTTTTTCGACAACATCAAACTGTGACTGGCTTGACTGCATGTAATGGTTAGCCTTTAAAGATTGCTGCTATTTTCAAAGATTGTACAGTTCACTGTGAAAAAAATAGTAAGCAGAAAAAAATAGTAAGCAGAAAAACTGAGAATTTCAATTGTCTCTAGACTCTATCCATATAATAAAGATTTGAAGAGCAGAAAGCTTTCCATTGTTCCAAGAAAAATCAGTTTACAGTACTTTGGAACATTGAAAGAATTATTATTATTAATTATACATTGTTTAAGAATTCAACAACAACCACAAATGGGGAGGGGGATATTTGTCCATTTGTTGTTATTGTCTTTTGTGACTACAGTTAAAAGCAAAACTACTAAAGCCTTGGTTCACGTGGCCAATCCCATTATGTCACCCTCTACAAAGATCCGCATTTCCTCCATGTCTGGAGCTTTGAACACTCACTTGCTGTTGCTCGTTTAGTCTTACTTGTTTGCTTTTTGTCCATTTATTGTGTTTAGAGCCTGAGTGTATTGTGTGTTTAAAAGTTTGATTGCAATCTTCTGTGTATTCTGTGTCTTCTGTGTCTTCTGTGTATTGCAATCTTCTGTGTTGCAAAGTGTATTGGTACATGCTGTTCTGTCTTCGGTTAATCACCTTGTGTATAAGGCTGGGAAGAAAGGAGCAGGTAAGTAAGTCGTGTGACATACATTGTGCACGACGCAGGAGATTTTGTTTTGTATTAAACACACTAGGTTTAGAGAGATTGCCACCTGTTTGTGTAGTTTCTTTTAACAAATAGTTTAGTTGATTAAACCTTGTTAGTTTCGGGGGTTTTTTCCGGCATATCTCATGCTCACCTTCCCACTTGTTTTTATATTTTATTTTATTTCTTCTCTTTTGCCTTGCCTTTTGTCATATTGTTTTGTCACTTCAAATTGGGCACGGGAGAACAAACAAGTGAGTTTGTCTTGTTCCTTTTCTTGTATTGGCCTAACTTCATACAGTTCTTATACACAGACATTTTTTTAATTTTTTTATTTAATGCTTCGTTTCCCGAATATCCCTTCCCAAATCATCTCATTACATCGAAGGTACATAACAGTTAACATATGACACCTGAAACAAAATTTGCTAATTCATACAAGGTCAATTCCTTATAGAAAATGAGCATTTAGGTCATTCTGCGCATTTTCAGTTTAAAATAAATAAAAAGATAAAGGGAATAAAATAGGCAAAAAGTTTATCAACCTTAAAATTTCCTATGTATTGAATCCATGGCCTTTTGCCATGTTCTACTGTTTGAGCAACAGGGATATTTTAAGCTAGACAGCCAAATAGACAGAGAGTCAGAGAGACTGACTCATTGACTGAACAATCAATTCAATGTAATCAATCCCAATAAATCTGTACAGTACTCAAGAACCATGCACAATTAAATTAAAACAGGCAACCTAAGCTCATTACAACTATGTGCTTCTACCTACATTTTTGTAAAATCCCAAAAGGGTACCTACACATGAAATTTGAAGTTTTGAAGTTATCTTTGACACATGAAGCATGAAGTTTTCTTTGTACGTTTATTATTTATATTTGTGTGATTTCCTGCACAATAGAATGTTATTTAAAAAATATGAAAGATCCATGACTTCCAAGATACATAGCTGCTTCAGTGGATTAGTTATCGTCTCACTTTTACCTTTTTTACCATTCACCTTTTCTACCAGTAGTGTTAGTGTTATTTTCTTGTTTTAATGCTTTCTAGCTCACACTGTGATAAAAATATAATATATGAAAAAATAAAACAAAATTCCCGCCATATCGGCAGCCGTATTGCGGAAAGAAGCGTTGTTTTATTGTGATGTACGGGAGAAACACGCAGGATGACAAATAAAGAGAAAAACACTCTCAGAGGCTTTGTACACACACACGGGCATGGTTCCCGGCGCAAGATCGAAGAATGAAAGCACGAGTGGATGTATCCCGTGAGCTGATTAGCTGATCCTACTTCGCGGATTTTCATCTGTCGCGGGGGGTTCTGGTCCACATTAACCGCGATAAATGAGGGATCACTGTATTCATGTTGATATTATATTATACAAGCAATAATGGAATTTTTCCCGAAAATCCACACGATTGCAAATGTGACATTTTATACAACAGTTAAACAAACAAAAAGGTATAATATTAAATTTTATCTACTTTAAACACAGTACTGACAGTATTGTTTGCATCATTTTGCAATAAAAAAAAGTTACCACGAAAGCCACAGCAGGACTTTTGAGCACTTCTAAGCAACACACAGCTGTGCTTCGTCAGTGAAGGAATCTGTGGCTTTGAACGGATTTGGACAGACCAATTCATAAATACAGCCACTTTCTTGATGATTTAATAACTCAATGACTCATTCATTAAGACAGTGACTTGCTGCCAGCTATTGGCCATTTTAGTTTACCACTTCACTTTTACCATCAATTCATATTTCTCTTTTGAAGATGTTCAATTTAAAACATCTCATACCATTATGTATATCAGTGTAATTGTATTCATGCTGTAATGGGCTGGCTTGCAGAACGCACAACAATGAAGTAGGGGAATAACAAGCCAAGAACATATACATAAACACAAACTTAAATGAGAACCAAAAAGTGACTAAATATAACAGAGACTATAAATATAAGGTAACAAGCATTAAACCCTTAATTGAAAAAGTGTAACTGCAATCTGGAAGAATTGTTAAGTGGAAGAAGTGTTAATTTTCCCTGAAGGGACACCACTCGAAACATTTTTAGCGCCAATGACTGAACGTTTCATTTCTGAACTGCCACTGCCATGTACAACCAACATAATAAAATATTGCAAAATTGACATTCATCTGTTTCAGATAAAACTGAACATGTTTTTAATGTCACTCACTGGACATTTCACTTCAAAAGAGTTGTGTTTCGACCAAGTTTCATGCAAGAAGCAACGTAATTAATCA
This sequence comes from Rhodeus uyekii, assembly GCA_037043235.1. Lineage (NCBI taxonomy): Eukaryota > Metazoa > Chordata > Actinopteri > Cypriniformes > Acheilognathidae > Rhodeus > Rhodeus uyekii. The sequence goes on from JAWRVZ010000007.1 coordinate 3,298,405, forward strand.
TTCTGAATAAATGTCATCACAGGCACATCCAATGAGCCTGGGTTGAAACAGTATATCAGAAAGAACTTTCTCTTCATTCCAAAGCCGAAAGTGGCCTGAGCATTGACCTGCAAATGCACATGCCTGTTCAGTGGTGATTAACAATATTGTGCTGTGCTGCTAAGTGTGATTAACCAGGCGCTATGGTAACACGCAATAAACAAACAGCAAGTGGTCTATCAAGACTGGCATGTCATTTCTGAGCAAACACGATGATTAATAACAGTGAGCAGGATGACAGAGAGACGTTTTTCATCTGTCAGCTTCTTGCTCCCTCTTTCTATGCATTCACAAAATGTCCTTTGAGCCACCTCTCCTGTCTGTCTCTCTATCTCATCTTTCAGTGGCTCTCATTCTCATTCTCTGCCTTCTCTACCTGCATTGTCCATTTGTTGTCTTTATTCATACAGAATACAGAACCACACAGTAAATCCGGTCCACGATACTATCGCTCTTTGCTTTCTCACCATGCGCTCCATTCACTCTGATGAGATAAGAGAGAAGCAGATGTCCCAGCTGTCCGCAGTGTCTGCAGAGGCAGCTGTGCAGAGAAAGTCTCTTCATGGAGACGTTCATACCCGTCACAGGCTGTGTTTTTTTTTGGATTGTCACTGGTTTTTGCTCAGAGACAAGTGTCAAGTTGTTGCTAGGCTACTAGACATGGGAGACTTGATGTGCACATGACAGACATACATATGGGAAGCACCTTGTCCTTATCAAGAAAAAGTCAATTTAATAGCTTCTTAAATGCATTATAAATTAGATTTAATATCCCACTTGACCTTGAACCTATGCAAAGTTTAGTCTGCCAACAGGACTCACAGTAAGTTCACTGACTATGTGAGGAAAATGGAATGTACATTCTCAATCTGACAAGCTCAAATCTGATTAGTTGGGTCTGTGCAACTTGAGAGTAAACTGCAAACAGTTTGATGACAAAAGATAGCAGGTTTCACAACTGAAACTCTATTAGTAAACTGAAAATAAAAGACTTTAATATAAACAAAACATGTGTTTTGCTATGTGCAAAACTTGGAGGAGGAAGAACCACGAAACAACATACAACTTCAACAAATGATAAAGACTAGGAAATACGAGAGGGTATTTATACATTAGGAAATGGGAAGCAGCTGACAAGACAGGTGTGGGAAGGGCATGGGAAATACACAGAAGGGACCCGGATGTGAAAGACATGACGAGACTGTGACAGTTGTTCTATTAGTCCACCAGGAAATTATATTTTGTAAGATGCTATATAACATTTTACATTAAGGTTTAATTTGTTAACATTAGTTAATGTTTTAGTTTTACACTACAACATGAAAATCCAAACACAAATAGAGAATGACCCACAGAGACATAAAAAGTTAGTAAAGATTACTGAAGAAATATGGGATGATGAAATGGAAATTCATGACAGGACTAGAGTCTGACACTGAGTCAGAGCTAGGATGTTTGCTTTTGTAAACTAATCCTGGCTGTCTATAAAGCTGCTATCTGTGTCTTTCAGTGTTTTGTTTCTGTCATTCATGCAGACTCATTCAAAGGTTTGATACCACTAACCTGATATTCTTCTCATTCAAAAAGAGTCGATGCCAATCACAGTTAATGTAAACATACTGTATAATAGTATGCATATTTTCACTAAATGAGCACGCTTTGCAATTCATATGAATAATGTTGACGTCGAAAAACAAATAGGAACAATAATAATGATAATAATAACAATAGCAAACAAGTATTGAAAAATGTATTTTGTGTTTCAGATTTTCCTTCTTTTTTTTCCTTAACTGAAAAAATAAAAGATTTTCTTTTCTTTTCAGATAACCCCCCCCCCCCCAAGCAAAAAAACAAAAAACAATCTTGGACAGAATACGATGCAATATGGACCTGACTTTATTTTTACTGTCAGCAGTCTGGCTAAATGGGATTTTGCAGGGGCCAAAGCACACACATGCAAAAAGTTAAACTCACTTTCAAGTCCATGAATGCGGAATGACAATGAAGTAGGCCGCATATCTAAATAGGCATAATACACAAATAAATAATAATCCATAAAAAAAGGAAAGATAGAAATAATTACTCCTTGTCATTTTCACAGTAAATCACACACAAGAATCAGCATAATGATATGAGCAACAATAACTGTGCCCTTTTTTCCTCCCATATTACTGACTCAGTCTTCTTGTCCTGAAAGGGGTGTCCATCTCCTAACAATGAACGTAGGGACTACACATCTGTTGGTGCTGATAACTATAGTATGCCCTCCCTTCCTCCCTCCTTCTCGCTCTCTCTGTCCTGTTTAGGATGCTACCACTTCAGCTGTACTCTGTCACTAAAAGGGCAAGAGCCTGGTGCCAAGCTTCTCGAAAAAACGGCAATTAGTGAGCCAAGATAAGATAAACAAAGCACAAATGATTTTGAAATGGTTTGTGGCATTTTAAAATGTAACAATTACATAAAATGTGGAATTTAGCATAATTATACACATACTGTATAATTTACATGCAAATTAAGAGAGGCAAATAAGGAATGAGTGTGTCTTAGAGTTTATCTTTGTGAGTTTTAATTTGTATAGTATCGTGAGGTTTCCGGTTTTCCATGTTATTTTTGTTGACCTAATTGTCGATACCTGTATCATACCAAGTATGCATGTCTATGTGTGTGTGTATGTGTTTGATGTATACTATATGTAATTAATAGAGTGGTTTCTCATCTTGAATCTTCAATGAACCATTAACACTGTCTGAGAGCTGATAAATGCCCTTCACAGACAGTGAACAGTGGGGGGGCAATCTGAAAACATACATAGGTAAAGCTTATAGATTAGAATCTTTCACTGCCTATGATATATCACAATCTTGTGCATACGGTTTGACAGTCAAAAAAAAAAAAAAAAGTGGAGAAAAATTGGTTTATTTAGATAACCCCCACCCCACCCCATATTTTTACATCTATGACTAATTTGCATTGTACTCACTAAATATCTGGAACAGCATCACTAAAGCTCAATTGAAATTGCTCTAGATCATTTGAAACTACACTATGGTGACTTGGACGCTGCGTCTTAATGGTTTGTACACAAATCTTTTTGGACTGTTCCGAAAGTCTAACTTTCAGTAGACACAGTTTACCGCATATTAGAATACATGCTACTATTATGCAGTCATACAAAATTCACATTCAGTATAGAACAAAGTTGTCATTACATTAGTCTTGTGACTTTAAAAATGTATATATTCTTAAAATTAAGAACAAATATTTTAAAAGTAATTCAAAGTGACTTATTCTCTGTTTTTCAAGTTACAGAAAAAGAGTGAAAGAGGCATAAAAAAGTGGTGAACATTTATCTAGGACTGAATGTAATATTAAGAGGATTAAAGAAAAAAAGAATCCATTGAGCACAAAAAAAACACTCACAGACACAGATCCTCAACAATGAGACTTTGAAACAGTGCTAAGTCAGGGGGAAAAGGCCTTTCTAAACGTGTTAGCCTGAATTATACTATATTGCTGGAAAACACTGGTGTTATTAGGAAAAAAAGAGGAATGACAGTGAGTAGGCGAAAAGAAGGACGAGTAGACCATGAGAGGAGGACGGACAAGGGGGATATGGCACGCTAGTGAGAGAGAAATACAGAAAGAAAAAAAACAGGTTATTAGGGATGGAAAAAAACAATATCCCTCATGAGATGTAACAAATATGTTTAGACAGAGCCTATACAGCGAGACAGATGCAGGCAAATATATGGACAGAAGAGCAAAGAGAGGAGGTGAGGAGAGAGGTAGTGATGAAGTCTATGGAGACAGAACGAGAGGGGAGAGAAATGAACAGTGACAAACTACGCTGAGCCTTGAAAAAAACACTAGGAAAATAAGGAAGTACGAAAACACATCAACAACTGGGACAATGTGTATGTGTGTGTTTGTGTTTGAAAATGGGTGAGAGAGAATAAGTAGATGAATAATACAATGATAAAGATTAAAGAGAGGAGCGTGAAAAACAATGGGAATAGGCAAAAAAGATCTAAGGAAAGAAAATTGAGGTGATGTAGAAATGGAGAGAGGAAAGTTTTCATCATCTCCTAAAAAGTGACATTTCAAAGGAAAGATATAACCACTTTGCAAAAATTCTTGCTATTAGCAAGATGATTTCTCTATAGAACTGAAAGCATGCACACTTCCATTCAAAAGATTGGGGTTGATACGATTTTATAATGCTTTTGAAAGAAATCTCTTATTCTCATTAAGGCTGAATTTTAAAAATCTTTTTTCTATTCCTATACATTTTAAGATAAAATGCATGTCTGTGATGACAAAGCAGATTTAGTGTATTTATTCCAGTCTTCAGTATATACTGTATAAATACAGTGGAATCCGGTTATCTCGACGGCCTCGGGGGTTGCAAAAAAGCATCAAGATAACCGATGATCAAGATAACCAACAGCCAATATGGCGATTTATTTGATGAGTAACACAAATAAGTTTGAGGACTCTGAAGAAATAAAAACAGTGCACAGCAATACACGACGCACTGTTAAAGAAAGAGAAGATTAGCATAAAGAAAATAATTTCAAAAAAGAAAAATAATCAATGAAACATTGTGTATATCACAAAAGGGCAAGAGGTCACAATTATACAACATGAAATCATCAATTACACAACATACGGCCCTTATGACATGACCACACAAACTAGCGCGACCTACCGCTGTAAAATCACAATTTGACTGGGCATTTGCAGAGAGGCCGCAAAAGCCAGAAAGACCAAAATTGTTCATGGCATGCACGTGCACCGCGAACTCGACGCATACGCAGTGTACTAGGTGCGATCATTAGTCGGGATCAAGATAACCCATGTTAAGTGGCGAATTTGTCCCGCTTTTGTGCTCGATTGTTTTTCCTGTAAAGCTGCTTTGAAACAATCTACATTGTAAAAAGCGCTATATAAAGGTGACTTGACTTGACTCGAGATATTAGGGTTCGGCGACAAAAGAATCGACATAACCGATAAGAAAATGCTTAGACAATGAGGGAGTTTTGCGGTTCCAATTCAAAAACATCTACATAATAGGGTTGGCGAGTTAACCGAGGTCGAGATAAGTGGATTGAAGTAGAAGTTGCTCTTCTATCAGCTTGAATCAGTCAGGCTTTTCTCCTCTGACCTCTGGCATCAACAAAGCATTTTTCCTCACAACTGTCACATACTGGATTTTTTTCCCTTTTCACACCATTCTTTGTAAACCGTAGAAATGGTTGTGCGTGAAAATCCCAGTAACTGAGCAGATTGTGAAATACTCAGATTGGCCCGTCTGGCACCAACAACCATGCCACGCTCAAAATTGCTTAAATCACCTTTCTGTCCATTCTGACATTCAGTGTCCTAAATGCATTGAAGCAACTGCCATGTGATTGGCTGATTAGATAATTGCATTAATGAGAAATTGAACAGGTTTTTCTAATAATCCTTTAGGTGAGTGTATATTGTCAGCGGACACCTGCAGGATTAAACATCCCATGAGCCTCCCCGATTACCACTTGCACTCCATTTCCCATTCATGCACACCTGCCGTCACTCACCCTTTTCAGTCTCACCATATATATACATACATACCTGTTTCACAGTCACATGTTTGTCGGTTGTTGTTTGAACTATATGTTGAACACTCTGTTGGATTACTGAGCGTCCTTATCTTACGATTTACGTTCTTCCTCTTTGGCTAACAGTTACTTATTGGTACATGTTAATTATCCATGTGTGCATTTAAGCCTTCAGTTCTTTTTGTTCATTGTTCAGTATCATCTATGTTGAAGTGTAGTTGCCTTTTTTATTCTCCTGTTCTGGTCAGCTAAAGACTTCATTCTGTGTTGTGTGTGTTGACTAAACCCTGACAGTTGGTTGGTCAGTGTGGTATTTGTCCCACCCCTTCTACAATGAGAATGGCTAAGTTAAAAGTAAGAGATACAATTCGCAAACTATTGAAAAAATAATATAATAATGGTGGGAACATGGGCATACTGAAGCATTAATCTAAACAAAATGTGTAGAAATTTTTATATTCTTAGGTCACTTTTTAAAAAATTACAATTTCCAGTGTTTTCCCTTGTAGTCTCAGGATGTTGGACCTCAGTATACTTGCTTGAACGAGACAAAGATTAAGAGGTACATGTACTGTAAAAATATACTTTTTGCTGCTCGTTCAATTTAATTAATGGCCTCACGCATGCACAATTCTTCAATGTTTCATCATAACTTAATTTCACTGCATGCCATCCATTATCAACTCTACTTGCCTAGGAACTAGATGGGGACCATGAATGTTGAAATTAAGTGTTATTTTATCAAAGTAAGAAAAAAAGGGAGAGACTTGTGTTTAATGTTCATATATGTAAAGAATTAGCTCAGTTTCTTCATATTGAAATTTCAAGGGCAACCCTACATAAAGAGCATATGTCTCCTTCATAAATGTCTGTGCAAATGCAAGAACCACACACAACATAAAAAAAAATCAACAGTTACATTAGCATGTGCTATACTCTTAATCCTTTCGTTTAGTTTATAATATTCTTGCTGAGAACCCAGTGTGATTTTTTTAGGCGGCTGTTATTTTAGAACTTTGTTTAAGAAGGTTCTGCCTTATTAATTATATGCGACACGTCATGCTTGTCACGTGACACACCGCAGCCACAAAAGTGTTGTATGACAGATGTATCTATGCATGTTATTTAGTTTTTTTTTTCTATTTAATTTGAAATATTGCAACTTGTGGGCTATGTCATCAACTACCTGATATTTCGATTCTCAAATATGAAGCAGTGAGTGTGTTTTGTGATTTAAAAACCTTTATAATGATCATGTTAGCTGACCTGTGATGTGCCATGTTAGTTTGCGGAGAATCTGATCTGTCTGATTTACAACACGTAAATTCAGTCACTTCTCCCGAAATTCATGATGGTAATTGGCTGGTTATGTGAGAGAAGAATAGAGAGAACTTTATAGTAACTGAACTAATTGCTATTTCTGCTTTTATAGACATCAGTGTGGTTTTTCAAACTGTAACTGTATTGTTTTGCCAGTACTTATGAGTGTTTAAATGTCTGAAGTCTGAAATAAACCCTATGCGGTTGAAAACACTTCACTTGTTGTGATAAATGACAAGCTTTGAGCATTTTTGATATTGTCATTGAGCTGTCTTGAAATCAACGCGCAAAAACAGGTTTGAATTTAGAGGTTTATCCCGTGACACACCTATCATTATTAGTTGTTCTAATAACACCGTTGTGATCGTACCCAACAAAGGGTTAAACTCAATTGCTAATAAGATTCTTTTTTTTTTTTGTTTAACCTCAGTTCACTATTGAAAAGTTCAGCCAAATGATTAATTATTAAGTGTATAGTATATCCTGTACTCATATACATATTATGGTTAAGACATATTCATAGAATGTGCCACCAAGCATACTGTATCCGTACCTTATTTGCTCAATGATTAAAAGATAGAGTAACCTTGAAAACCACATTCAATAAGAAAAAATTATAAGAACACACAGTCAATACACACACATAAAACTCACATTCATGCTGAAATAGACCTTCACAGGGTTAGAGGTTATATTATCTTTGCTATCATTTCACTAAAACACCTGTCAATCATTCGTCGCTATGGAAACACCAATCTGACCTTTTATATAACACTCTAGACAAATCGTATCAGACAGCTCCATCTCTCTATTTCTCTCTTACTCTGTTATTGTTTTCCCAAAGACAAAAAAAATTCTGTTTCAGTCATGATGCATTCAATTAATCGGCTTCATGCTGTAGCACAAGACAAAAAACAGGAAGACAGACATCAATGCTGGTAACTTTTATCTAAATAAGCCATGTGAGTCTGGCCTCAGTGCTGCTATAATCTAAAATGAGTAGGTCAGCTTGTGCTTTGCATTATTATTTCAGAGTTAAAAGACATATCAGAGAAGAGTGCATCATTCAGCAGAGCATGTCAGGTCAAGATGTTGCTGTTACATCAGGTTTCCTTTTTCTCTACCCTCTCCTTAGCTACAGCTCATGTCAAGCCTCTTCATCTTTGACAGGAAACTCATTCCTAAGGGAAGTTTGTGATATTTTTACACAGCCATCACTGATGAGACCGATAAATGTCATAGCACTGTGTTCACATACACCCTGTGGGATAGCCGGTACATGCAAACACAATTTTACAGGTCACTGAATTCTCCAGATTTAAACCTGCTGCCCAAGGGTCAAGGGTCTGCCCAATTAAAAGGTCTTCAACCGGGGGTCTGCAGCCCCTAAGGGGTCCGCAGTGGACTGTCAGTATTATAACTTGAAAACACTACTGGATAATAATTTATACAATTTAGCTTGATAGAATGATCCACTTTGTAACATCTACACCCGAATCATCTGATTCCTCCATGTCTTGAGAAACGGGTGAAAATCCAGATGTGAAAGTCAATAAACCCACCCAGTTCTAGGAAAGCAAGAGCACCCTCAGTTGATACTGTAATAATATCATATTGACAAAACAGATGTTCTGCTCACATGCAAATCCTCTCATTTACAAAGTGTAGACATATATATATATATATATATATATATATACACACACACACACACACACACACACACACAATGTTGGGAGAATACGTAGCAAAATAAATTATATCACAGTAAAGCAGTTATATAATTTTGCTATAACACATTAATATAATGCAGTAATAATACATTTTTGGTAATATTACAATTGTTACAATCTGAGCAACACACACTAAAACAACGCATTGTTAAAATAAAATAAAAATGACCAACGGAAGAGACATTACAGTACCAGTGATAAAAATTCAGCTGGCAAAATAGTGTCTAAATTCCTGTTGCTTGTTTTTCATGATTGAGATGATTGCAGATACAGATTCTACATTTGTAAGATGGACACACTCCCATTACTTTCAAGTCGTCAGAGTAAAGGACAAGAACACAACGGTCAAATCAAGTGAAATCTATCTGCGATACCAAGGGAGCTCTCTAAATCGAGAAATAGCACAAGTAACTTCAAGAAACACCTGGACTGATGCTACACTAGCACTAAGCTAAGGGTTGGAGAAGAGAAAGAATGCATCGGACAAGAGCATAGGCAAAACAAAGCAAGAAAAATTACTTTTTTCTCGGTCTGCCATGCTGCTTGAATAGGCTTGTGTCCACCCAATGCATGCCAGGTCTGTGCTCTGAAATTAACAAAAGAAAGAGAAAAGAAACGAAAACAAAATAACAAGAGGTTGTGCGTCTTGGCATGTCATTAGACTATTGCATTATAGATGACTCTAGCTTTATTGAGTGTGTATCTCTACCATAATTTACCAGACTATGATCATTTGTGATTCTGACAGTGGTTGTTACTTATTGTCTAGCAGAATGAGCCTTCCTATACAGTCATTATACAAATTGCCTTCCTCCGGATGTATAAACAATAAAAAGCAATAAACTACATTTTAACATTTTCAAATGCTAAATGTCTGTGGTTATTTTACTGAAAGTAATGCAAAAGTATTGTAACATATTACATTTTAGAGACAGTAATATTGTAATGTAACCAATTACTTCAAATGACAGTAACTAGTAATATATAACGTAGTTTGGAAGTAACTTGAAAACAGAAAAACGTATCGGCTGATTCCAATATTTAAAAAAAATACCAAATACCAGCCATGTTGATATCTTGGTCAATCCAAGGTTTCCAAACCTTTTGCTTTGGCAACATCACCACTCAGGACCATGGGTTGGATTCCCAGGGACAGCAAAAACTAGTGTCAATGTGTACCTTGAATGTAATGTAAGTCGCTTTGGATAAAAGCATCTGCTAAATGGATACATGTAAATGTAAATGAAATCAAACTGACAGAGTTAGATGAGCAAAGAAATGGATTAAGAATATAACCTTTTGCCTTTTGAAGTAGAGCTCTATTTCTGCATGTACATACAATACACAGTACTGGGTTAGGAAAAAAAAACATGGCTCAAAGTAGAAATGCCACTAAAGTGAGAAATATGTCCCAAATAAGTAAAATTTGATAACATAATATTGTGTTGTTAAAAAGGTGTGTTCTATGAGAGTGTTGTTGTATTGCTAATATTAGGGGAATTAGGGAAAATCAAACAGCAAAAATAGAAATTAAAATAGAAATGACTTTAAATTGATGATTTATTGCAGTTAAAATTGCCTAATGAAGGTAAACATATTATTCTGGAATTCAATTCCAAGGCCATATATTCTAATACATATATACATATTCTAATATGTACCACTGCTGACCCTAGTAAAAAGTTAAATTTCTCAGATTGACCATATAAAAATAAAGCACAAGGATGTCGACTCCATAAACATGAGTTTGTTTGCTTATGGTGTGTGTCTGTGTGCACATTTGTGCATGTATTACTACACCTGTAATCACTCAGTTATCAGATCTCTACAGAATTAATTATGGTGGCGCTGCAGTTTTAGTGTGTGTGGTCTGTGCGTGAGCAAACGAGACCTCCTGGGTTCTGTAGGAAAGATGCTGTATGCAGAATGAATGGAATACATTAAGCAGTGAAGACATCAAGACATGTCTTCTCTTTATATCTCTATCTCAATCCACTCCCCTCAGCCCTATTACTGCTCGTCCATCCCTCATAAAAGTTAATCATATTTCCTTGCTGGTTCTATTGTGGATGGACTACAGAAGAAAGAAGTAGGGAAAACACTGCAGATCTGTAATAATGCCAAAAAGTCTACTCTTGCAAAAATGTCATTTGACATAAAATATTAAAAAGTGGCCAAGTAAATTGTTTCTTAATTTTTGTTAAAAATTTGAAGGCTGCATTTTATTTGATCAAAACACAGTTTAAGACTTAAATATTATTGCAATTTAAAATTTGAATTTATTTTAAAATGTAATTAATTCCTGTGACAGCAAAGCTGAATATTCGGCAGCCATTGAGTTTTTGTAAAATGTTTCATTTGAAAGTCTGTTTGTGCAACATTAAAAATACATGTTACTTGTATAAATTTTGTTACATAACATTTTTATATTTGCCTTAAGTGTCCAAATACATTTTTGGACCACAGTGGATACTATACTGAGCTTTTAGCATTGATAAAAGTGCTGCATTAGAGAGGTCTATGTGTGTGCGTGCATGTGTGTGATTCATTTCTGTGTGGTCTAAGTTATTCCCCTGTCCTCTCTGACCAGCCACCATGATAAACGATTTTATCCTGACCCCAAACCTCAACCCAATGCCACTTCTCTGTTTCTGCATGCATTTGTGAGAGTGTGCATATTAACAAAGAAGCTGATGATAACAATAATGATGCTGATGATGAAGACTATGACTTAATCAAGATAACAATCAAGGGCTGATATTGCATTGATGAGGAGAATAATTACAATACTGACATTAATGACAATATTTCTTCTCAGGAAGCTTATAAGTAGGAAGCTAAATGTTTATCACATGATCAAACAAGATCTCACCCTATGTTTATTCCCCCTTTATCGCAGAGAGATCTCTTTGATGTATACAGTAGCTACTCCATGAATGCTAATATGGCCGTCTTTGTGCTTGCACTTTAACCCTTCAGTGCAATCTTCTGCATGTTATTTTGACAGGAGAGTAAAAGCAGTATTTGGAAGAAAAGGAAAACATTAAAATGTATTACTTGAGCCCTAATGTTTTGGTAAATGGCAGTCATTCTTAAGGCATTTTTATCCTCCAGGCACTTTAATGGTTTACAACACAAACCAAACACACATGATGCTCGTATCTGTTAATGTGTTATTCTACGTGTACCAGCTCTGCATAATAATTGCTCTGGGTCGAACTATTAGATGAGTACATGCATAGGTATGTACAGTGCGTTTCAGATTTCTGAGCTCACAAGTGAATTTAGTTCTTATCTAAAAAATGTATATACATCACATCAATTTTAAGTAACAAGTTGAAACATTATTATGTATTTTATCGTGTTTTAACTTCCATTTGAATTTGTTTTAACATAAATTGAGCAAAACCTGATGATCATGTTCTCCAGAATTATTTAGAAATGACACAAAGAACATCTTCAGCTTCACTGGAAGAACTTTTGAATGTCTGTACAAAGAGTAAATTGATCAATGTCACAAATTTAATTGATTAGTGATTAGCCTAGAATCTAAAATATATATTTTTTTTATTTTACTTAATAATGTGTATTTGTTTTAAAATCCAACAAACTTGTGCATTTCAAGATTTAAATGCAAAACAAAGACAAAAAAAACAACACTTATATCACTTCTGGATCCCATTTTATATGTGCAATAAAACAAGCTGTATGGTATTGCTGGGAGTCTTTGCACAGACTGTGTTGCCCACACATTGTTTTAATATCATGAGTGTGTCTGTTTAAACCAATGTATTTTTGCATTTCCCATGCGCTGTAAGGTAGCGTTTCATCCCCGCTGAGAGAAAAAGGCAGATGGGGTGAGGAGGAGTATAGTGAAGGAGAGACAGAAAGATATGTGATTGAGAGAGGAATTCAATCTATTCTGATTGCATGGAGGAAGCGTGTAATAGTGTGTATGTGTGTGTGTGTGAAGGTCTCATGCAGGTGGTGCACGATTCACAGTGGTTGTTCACACTGCAGCAGAAAACCATTGCCATTCACGTTCTGCAGGGAGGACATGTTGTTGTTTTCATGCACACACATTAATGCAGTCAATTGGATCAAAGAGAGTGTGTCATTTTTCTAGCTAAAACTGTTCATTAACAGTTCAGTTATGAAAAAGTTAGAATGGAATGGTTCTATAACCAGAGAGAGCAAGGTTGGTTGATATCTGTTATGCAAGCTGAATTCATATAGCTGTCAAATAGCTATCGTAATCGGAAACAATTATGTATGGAGTCTGTATGTCTAATCTACGGGGTCAAAGAGGGAGCAAAAAAAGTGAAGGACGAGACCGGACCAGGCCTGGGGTCTCATTTATAAAACTAAAAGTTTACGTACGTCTAAAAGCCAAAAATGGCATCAAAATAGTCTGATTTATATAACCGTGCATACACACGCTTTATAAACGAGACCCCTGGACATTTTAAAGTTATGTTTTGTTCAACAAAATGTTACATTTTGTTTATTTTGCAATTGTTAAATGCTCGCCGGTTCCCGTCTCCTTCCCATAACAACATACCCTGCAGTATTTATTTGGAAGAAATACTGCTCTGGCTGGAATAAACTTGTTGAATTCATAAGTTTTCTGGTTCAGCTAATTAGACTGAATGATAAATGCTTAATAAAGCTAAGGCTCAGCAATGAACTTTATCTTGTTGTGTCTGCTTCTGAGCACTGTAGCTTGAATAATTTAAGTCTGTATGGCTGATAAAAGGGTAGGAATTTATGGGGACAAGTAGTTGTAATTAATAATTAAAGACATTTTTGCTCTTTATGATATTGTTGATGTTGTTTTGTTTTCTAAACAGAGTCACTAATAGTATTTCTTTTAGTTGAAGTTCGAAAATGTTTGATAAAAGTAATTTTGCTCCTCAACAATGAGATTTATGCACATTGTATGCAAAATATTGGGTAACCATCACATTTGACTGAGCCAGTCCAATGACAATATAATTAATATAATGACTACAATTTAGTTGATGAAAGTCAATCAACTGAGATAAGTGAGTAGAAACAATGAACGAAAACTACCTGCAATTAAATAGCTTCAATTAAATGATTAAGTTGACTCATTTAGAAGACCAAATTAGGTGAATGAAAAGTTTTCAGAGATGCCATTACGTAATTAATTTGAGGAAACAAGCTTCTCAAATGAGTAAATTCAACTAGAGATACAAAGCGTGTGTGCACAGAGCACAAAAGCAGAGCAATGAGAAATCTACTTGAAAATTTGAATTAAACTGTCAGGCACAGGAGGACTTGTTCCATATTGTCTTCACTTCCTTTCTCACAAACATTACGTCACTACACAACGCTTCAAAATAATAGTCACAAAATAATTCACTCATCAACACAGCAAACTGTTCCTCAGAAGGACATTGTTGTGCCCAAGGAGCCATTCTTTCATTTTCTTCCCCTCTTTATCTCTCTTTCTCTCTCTTACTCAACTAAAATGCTATGATCTCTTGCTGGGCCAGACATTTTAAGCCCTTTCTTGCTAAGCTTTCTATCTTTCCTCCCTCTGTGCATCTCTTCTACCTCTCTGGAGCACTCAAGCCATGACTTATTCATCCAATCCAGGATTTATTATGTTTGGCCATGCATTTTTAACAGTGTATCTTTTTAGATACACACATTTCACGGCTGAACTACATGCTACTCTGTTTGGTGAACCCCCCACTCTCTGATCATGTCTACTGTTCTACTTGCTGGGAAGGAAAATAGAAAATAGAAAAGTAAGCAAACACATGAAGCAGGAGGAGAGGATTTATAGTTGCAAGTTAAAGAAATAGGACAACAAGTTTAGTCAATTCTGTCATTATGCATATCCCCCGAGATTTTCTGAATTTCCAATAAATTGGTTTATTTTATTATTTTATTTTGTAAGAGGAAATGCGAATAAATCTGTGGCAAAAAGGGCGGGGTTGGGTATGTGAGAATGACATGTATCTCACGGAGGAGCGGAAGCATAAGAGAAAGACTGATGCCAGGACAAGAGGGATGAGAGAGGACGAGGCCTGGATTTTACAATGTGTTTTGTGTTTGTGTCGTCTGTGAGGGACTGCTGCCAATAATTTCATTTTGTTGTTGTTTATTTGATAATTAAAGTTTTTAAATGTTCCTGCCTCCTCCTTCCACGAACAAAAAACTGTTACATTGGTGCTGAAACCTGGGAGGAAGGAAGGACATGCTGTCGGGGAGCACTCGATGCTGGGAGGGTGGTGGTGGAGCAAATAAGGATCGTTTGGGACAGAGAGCTGGAGTTCATACTCCTGGGACAAGGTGGGGTGGCTGCCACCCATGAGGAAGAGCGCAGTCTCGGGTGTACCCTTCAGCCTTTTGTGGGGCGTTGGGGTCATATGGCGAGCAGGACGGGGCCGAGGGCTGCTAGAACAGAGTGAGCTTCTGCTTCTCCTCGTATCTCACAGAGGAACGACACCAGTGAAGGACAGAGAGGCCCAGGCCTGGGTTTTACGTAGTTTTTTGTGTTTTTTTATTCATTTTTTTGTTGTTTTATTTGATAACTAAATGTTTAAATGTTCACCGATTCCCGACTCCTTCTTCCCCGAACAAAAAACTGTGTCAAAAATCAAATTAGGATAAACAAATGCATTTAACATATCTAACTGATATCAGGTCACTGACTCAGCCACACCCTACGCATCAGACTCCTATGCTCCTCCCACTCGTTCACAGTCCCCGGAATTCTGAGCACCTGCACCTGATCACCATCAGCCACAGCACTATACCACTGGCACTCACACAGTCGTCATTGTCTGGTCTCAGCTACGCTACGTTGCTACTCAGACTCCCCTTGCTGAATTCTACTGTTCCCGAGTTTCTACATCGCCGAGTGTCACGAATCCCAGTTCAAATTCTTCAGTATTCCGCGACCTAATTTCGTGTTCAGTTCTCAGATAAGCCACCATCCAGCAACCTTTAGCATCTGTCCTCTTGTCATTGTCTCTGTGCCTTGCGTTCTAATAAACATCTCGTGTCTTACCTTTTGCTTCCCGTGGTTTGATATTACACATCAGTTGCACTTACTAAACAGGGAAAATTAGCTTGAGACTACAATCCCATAAAAGCTCTGATGGGAGCTGAAAACTCTACTGGCAATGCACAAATTAAACATTTCCATTGTGACCAAAGCAATCAAGTTCTACGGGTATGTTAAGGTGCAAAGCACCCTCAGTTGATACTGTAATTATATATTGTCCAAAAAGATTTATCAAATACTCCAGTGCATATTTGTGTTTGTACTCTGTTAGAACGTCAAACGTATCAATTTCAACATGTTTTTGCAGCTATGAGCAATGTAACCAATGAGATAGTTGCTGATCTTTTGAATGCAATGGCCAATCAGAGTTAATTTAATATAAGAGTCAAATTTATTTAAGAGTCAAAGTTAATCAGAATCTACTCACTGCTCAAAACGGCAGAGTTTTTATCCAGTGGGCATTTATGCAATAGCGTAATTTTATATTGTGTTTTGTGCTTGTGTGTGTCCATTACTTTTATCTTGTATTTGTTTTATTTTCAAATGAAAAGTGTCTTATGTTCTCCGGCTCCTGCCTCCTTCCCGAACTACGAACTTTGCTACAGCCAACATCTGCACTTTACTAGAGCACACTCTGTAATTTCAGAAGCACCCTGAGAGTCCACCAACACCAGCATAAATTATCATAGGACCCCAAACAATCTACTTAACAATAATAGTGAAGAACATTTTAAATAACATGACTTGGAAAATAATATTTTCGGGTATTGCCTTCCTCTGGCACGTCCTTCTAACACCAGCAGCTATCACAGCCATGTCAAATGTAAAACAGGTTAAGACATGCTATTTTGGGGTGTTAAATAATAGAGAAAATGTATTACCGTAAACCTTCTTCTTGTATGATTTATTTAAATATTCTCCCCCCACAATTTTTGCGCCTGAAATGAAAACTCCTAGTCACGTGTAGCGTTAGTCCCGAATTTTTCTTGAAATTATGCTGTACATTAAAACATTGAACATTAATGATATCTGCAATATTTATGTTGGTTTTGTTCTGTTTGGCCTAGGGGGGGATTATCACTGCTCTTCCTATTTCTTATCCATGATAGGATGCATGGATGGGCAGGGAGTTCTTGCCCAGGACAAAACCATACTGCCAATCCAAACTGTGTGCTAACTGTCCAAACCTTTTCTTCAGTAAATCATGACAGAGGTTTTAATGCCAAGAAAGGGTTTGTAATCTGTTTGGATCTTGGGGTCTAAATACTTTTTTGTCATTCATGCACATTGAAACTAAAGAAAAAAAAAAAAGAAGAAGAAAAATATCACAGTTCTCAAGCAAACTCATGCACCCCATGAGACTCAGGTATCTGTTAATACACCGGGCTAAAGACAGAAAATAAAAATAAAGGGAAGATTTCAGACAGGGAAGATATAAGAAATAATGAAAAACAAGTGAGTCAAAGAGCATGAGAGAGTGTTTCTGTTTCCAAAGGCACTCTGGTCTAACTTCCCAAACTTACAACACTAATGCTGTTTTGATATTTCAAACAGTATCCAATCCAGAGATGAAAGACTGAAAAATTAAATGTGTGCCTACATAACCTAATACCAAAGCAAGTTTTGCAACACTTATCAGCGGCATAATTTGATTCTGACTCAGGAAGATGCAATGCAAATAACAAAATAACTAGAAGATGTTTAAAGACTTTTAATATAGTCTAAAAATTATGTCTGAATCGACCTGACAATATTCATTGAGATAGTGTATAATGGATGTAATAACTTACTGAATCTAATTCTGATGATTCACTGTAATAAACAAATAATGCCATGCATAAACAAATAATTGTTTTATATTAATACAAATATAGACTGAGAAATCATACTTATAGGTACTATGATAAAAGGTACCCAGAACAGAGTATATCTCTAAATATTATCTCCCAATTTTTAGATATAGACTGAAATTTTCATTAAACTTTGCACATGTACCAGTTAAAAAAAGAAGAAGAAAATACTGAAATAAAATGCTACATGCTCTGACAATCAAATGGATTTCATTGAATGTTTTATGTAAAAGTCCACATAAAATGCCCAGGAACATGATTTTGTTGGCTTTTAGTACGGCATGATGACAAGTACTGTACTCTGAACATTTTAAGAGTCAAATTATTATTATTATTATAAATGTAATTGAATAAGAGTTTTTAGTCTGAATAGCATTTGAGTGAAGTAAAAATTCCCCAAATTATTACTTAAGTAATGAAGGCCAATTATTCATGTTCTCTGTTCCAACATGCTGAGAGGTTTCTCAGTCCATTAAATGGTATCAAACAAAGGCAGATTTTGTCGTAAATAAGAAAAGAGCTAAGTGCAGTTTCTGGTAGCGCTCAACACAGATGGATGGGGCTTTTTCTGCTCTGTGATGGTTTTCTTGGTAACATTAAAATGTTGCCACTGGAACAAAACACTGCATCAAACTGAGCAGTGCAGAGGACTAGTTGTCCCCTCTTTCAACTCAATAAGAGCACTCCCTGAAAATCGCTTTCAATCAATGCTTACTGCTCGATGACTCATCAAAACGCCTCTCTGAATGTGTGCGAGAGTCTTTATGTGTGTTTTAGTGAATTTGAATGCAGAGCTCAGAGAGACATCCAGTTAAATGAGTGTGGCCAGACAGTAGTTTGGTTTCTGGACAAAAACTGTTAAAAAAACAGATCCATTTACTTCAAATTACATCATTTTAAATAAATGGATTTTATTTTGAATAAAGATGTTACTAAATAGATTAATATCAGATATTTGTTTCCAGTTTCTTGCTGCCTGTTTCTTGTTAGGCATACTTCACAATCTGCCGCATCTTGTATTATTAATTGGAGTGAGGTTACATCATTTGCATAATTGCATTTCACTTAGCAGGCATACCTCTATGCGACCTGTGTCTGGTTGAAAACCACGGGAGGGGTCTTCGGTAGTGACCCGGCACTGAATGGCACATCCATTGATGTGGATCTTGTTCTGTTCGAGACCCAACTCAGGAAGACTGCGGCCCTCACACACGCGCAGCTGTGCATGAACCAAATCCACACTAACAGAGGAAGAGAGAGAAAAAGAAACATTATGAGGACTTACTGATGAATAAACCCTGAAGTGGAATAAAATTCATTACACAAACTTGAAACACCAATCTCACTTTTATCTTTGACAATCACAGCTGCATAATTAATTTGCTGATCTTCCTCCTTTTGAAATGTTTATCCATGAAAGAGGTTTGCCCACTTAGTGCTCACACCGATATCAAGCAATTTGCTTTGATTCATTTGAATCCATGATGTAGACGTGGTGATTTGTCAATGAGACATCGTTTCTTGTAATCCAAATCAATCCTTGCTTAATTCAACTAATTAAAGTCTTGTACACTTCATTCAAAGTAAAAAAAAAACACACAAAATGATTAGATTAAATGAACTAAAATGGCTATGCGAAGAACATTAAGCACAAATACTAATTTGGTCTCAAAACTACCTAAGGAAATATCTGGTAAATCAATTCAGGGACTAAACAGCTCAGCTATTTTAGCTGTCAGGAATGCTAATTTTATCGCTAAGATGCTCAGTTGATAAACCGCATCAAATTTTATTTTTTAGATTTTGACAGCGGGGGAAAAAATACGTGTTATTCTATGTTCTTGGTTATATGTAAAACATATGGTGGTTAAGATGCTGCTTTGACATTTCTGTGAAAGACAGGAGGTACACTAATGACTTGGCATGAAAATGTCAAAAATAAGCTCATAAACCACATGCTGTCTAGAATGCATATATACAACACCTGTACAGCTCTTCTACCTGTCAACAGTAGCATAGAGTGACAATCTATCTATCTTTACAGAATGTTAGAGTGAATTATTTAAAGTCAGAGGTTTGAATAAAGTTTCAATCTTGTCTTTTCTGATACACAGTTAAAATAATGCTTATTTAGCTTCATCTACAAATTAACGTTGGTGTTTGATTAACTTTACGTGTTAATTAAGCATTATCTTAGTTATTTTCTTTTGCACAGAGCGGTATGTTGCCAGGTAAACTGAGGATTTAATGTTTGTTCAAGTAAACAGCCAGTGGTTTGCAATGCAAACTAGATTATGGCCAAGTTGTTTGAAGCAAACACACACAGAGCGAAAAAAACACGTTCTCTGTAAATTACCTGCTATTGAACAAAAGTAAAGTACATTAGGAATATACATTACTGACAGAAGATGTAAAATAGAGGAAAGGAAATAGTGTGTGCAGTGTATGTATGTATGTACAGGCTTAGCTATTTTTGAGCCAAATTAAGAAACTGAAAATATAGCCACAAATATTGTGAAGCTTGTGAAAAATTTAAAATGGTCCTTAATGTTTGAAGGGCCTATAAAATAACAAATCAGGTTTAGCTTCAAATCTAATAATGCGGAGGAATATACATATAGACCCAGAGGAATATACAGAGACTAGCAAATGCATTGATGATGAGACTATCTAGACTGTCAAGCTGTATCCCACTGATAAGTCTTTGCTTATATCAAAAGTTTGCTTCTTGCTGAGGCTTTGTGATGCAGCATTCAGAGCTGGTGATATAGCAAGCAGCAACCTAAAAAGAAGAATCAGAGAAACTAAAAGAGTGCATGGGAATAGATTGTACAGCAATATCATTGATACCAAGGAAAAAGGAGTGCAGGGATTCTAGACAGCTACAGGCTACAAGCCTACTGTACAGGCAAAGAGTAAATTCCCCTCCCTACCAGATTACCTCAATACCTTTTTCTTTCAGTTTGAGATCACAGAAAGAGCAGCACAATTCTAGGCACTCCCTCCCACCCACCAAACATACCGGCTGATAGAAGACAGCATGAAGAGGGTCTTCTCCTACATCAACCCTCAGTTTGTGTGCTGGAGGAATGTGCAGAACAGCAAATCTTCAATATCTCTCTCAGCCAAGCTTGAGTGCCCCTCTGTTTCAAAAGTGCCACCATAACACCTCTGACACCAAATCCAGCCTCCATGAATGACTTCCACCCTGCAGCCTTGACCCATATAACCACAACATGCTTGGTGCAGTTTTTCATGAATTACATCAAGTCATGCCTTCCAACCAGTTTGCATATAGAATGAGCCAGTCTATGAAGGATGCCCTATCTACTCTGCCCCGCCTCACTCTGACACATCTGGAAAACACGAACACCTGTTTCTTACACGAGGACACAAGGGTTCTTATATACACAGGATAATGGGGAACACCTAGCGAGACTAATAAGAGGGAGAGGCTGACATGACAGCTGACAGAAACAAAGGATCACACAGGAGGAAACAGGAAGTGACAAGACACGACATGACTGTTACAGTAGGCCAGAATTACACTACAAACTCAGGGTTAAATAAGGAAATAACCATGGAAACTAATGTACACATGAAAACCAAGGACACATAAAAAGAAAAATCTGGTCATAACGATAACCAATGAAAGTCCATGAAAAACTAAACTCAAACATAATATAACTGTGGCGTCGAGGGACCGTGGGAGCGTCACGAGAGTGATACTGAGCGTCACGAGATTGATAATGAGCATCACCTGCGAGCCACTGGTCTCGTACCTCACGGAGGAGCGGAAGCATAAAGCGAGGAGCGACGACAGTGAAGGATGAGAGAGGACCAGGCCTGGAGTTTATGTTGTGTTTTGTTTACTTTATATTTATGTTTTATTTAATCATTAAAGTTCACTGAACGTCTGCCGGTTCCCGAACTGCGTTATAATAACAAAAAGTTTTTCATTTAAAAAGATGCATAAAAAATTGCATCCAAGACAGCTCACCAAACAGATTCCATTCACAAATAACCAGTGTCCTGAATGTGGTTCCCTGACTGGGAAAACTCATAAAACCTCTTATGGTCAAATGTGACTCTAGAGCAGTGGTCGCCAACCCGTCGATCGCGATCGACTGGTCAACCTTTATCACCATCCCGGAAGCTCCCGGAAAAACAAAAAAACGTTTCAGTTGCCAACTTAGCGACTCTGTCCCGCTCCGCAAGCCCCGATTGGACGATCGCTTCGCTCCGCACCGCGATCAAATCATCAAATCAAGTCGATCTTGCCTCTCATTTAGGCAGAGGAGGGTGATCTTCAGCTTCAAAAAGGTTGGTGACCACTGCTCTAGAGTAAACAATCATGGCAGAAGACAAAAAAGGAGAAATGTTGAGAAAACTGTTTAGGCTACTTTTTGCTGAAAATTTGTGACTGAAAAAAGAAAAAGGTTTGGATGAATTTGTGGATATGTGAACATGGACATTACATATTACAGCACATATTTTTGGTGTTTCCCCCCACACAATAGAATTTCTAATCATTAATATTTCTAAAAATCGAATAAAATAATCTGTATAGACCCATTAAGATAATCAGGACTTTCCCCAGTAATTTGAGATTGTCAGAAGGGGAAAATTGGGCCCAAAATTGTCTTGATTATCTTGTATTGTCTTGGTTCCTTTATTTGTCTGATTTTGTTTGCTGTGACTTTGTTGTCTGACGTTCTGAGAGTCTGTTATTTTGATTCAGTGTGAGATAAAATCAACTGTTGTGATTATATCGATTCACGATTTCATCTTTGCACCAACCTCAGCGTGAAAGTTCTCCAGAGAAAGTAAATAACTTATCAACCTTTCAACACGTGAATTTAAGCAGCACAAGAGTCCAAACCGCAAAAAAGTAGAATAGAACTTGAGTATGATCTTGTAAAGTACCCAGTTAATAATCTTTAGTTTTCTCCTGAAGGTTGAGTACAGCCCCAGAGCCCCAGCGCATTAAACCAAAATGAAAGTATTGTTTTTCAGCCTGTTTCTGTTTATAGTGTTCCCTCGTTATCCATGCCTACCAAATATGTGGGATGTGGATGAGCTGAAAATCTACTGATTACACCCACAAAAAGAAATTTGAGAACAACTCCGGATAAAAGGAAATGCAATTTTGGAAACATGTATTTATTTTTGTTTGTTTGACTAGAAAATATAAAGCTGGTTTCAAAATAGTGTAATGCTTTTTCGAGAAGAATACGGATAAATTCCCCAAATAGTTTGACCGCTTTTGCATGCATTAATCTAAAAAAATGTCCACTAAAAATATGTATTCAAAATTAAACTGCCAGTAAATTCTCTAAAGGTTGCGCCAATTACAGGCAGCCTGTAGTCCTTAAGTAGTGACTATTTTCTTTTTTCTGTCTATCCATTTCATTAAATGATAATTAGTCTCAATAAATTATGCAAATTACAACGGTGTGCGGTATCCTCTGTAAGATGTTTGCAAGATCAGAAATTGTATCATGAAAATTGCATGGAGAACAATTTTTTTGCATGTTTCTGTTACTTAGTACCTGATTAATTTATGTATTATACTTCATGATTTGAATGCAAAAATTAATTATTAACCGTTCATGCAAACTAACAATCAACTATCAATTTATTCTTAGTGAATGCTCTTCTCTATACATCTTTGTGTGGACTGTGTGCGTGTGAAACTCCAAAGCTAGTTTGAGTCCAAAGATACTTTTCATTTCAATTGCCATAAGGCATTCCACTTCAATAGTGAATCTTGTTTTTGCTTTCTCTTTAATGAGCAACAAAATCAAATAAACAACTATGTGAGAGGACAAGCGGGAGGTACTCATGAATAAAGCTACACAGATAATGTAGAAAAGGAGTTGTTATTGTCAGTTTTTGTTTTGTTTTTGGGGGGGGATGAATATACTGTTAAAAGTCTCTCTTTTCTAATATACACAGAGTTCGTAATAACTTCTTGCAAATTGTAGGAAAATTTGTTGGCATGTTGGCTATATTTCTTTATGGCAATGAAACAGTATTTTGCAGTTTAATAAAATACAATAAAATAATATATTTTCTCCCCAATGTGTAATTATAATTTCTTTTTTATTTCTAACAGCATGAACCAATGGGTCAATAGAAGCATCTACAAGATGCTTATGCTTTGATATCTTATCTACTATCATGTTTGGATTCGTTCTTTTGTTACAATTTAATGCACCAAAACCTGAGTGGAATTTTTTTTGTGTAAATTCAGAGCAGATTTCTGTAAAACTAACAGCAAGCACTTGGGAACAAAGACTGTCTAGAAAAGCAATGCCAAAATACAATTAGGAAAAAGTCCACTAGTGATGAATGACCCATCGTGCAATACATACACAAGAACAAAAGACACAAGCAATCAATGGTGTCACTAGTTACATAAATGTCTGTAATTTAAATGATCATAAATGCACTCACCTGTGATCTGCATACAAAACACATGTTTTTTTTTCTTGCCGCTAGGCATCATTTTATTTTCAAACAGCGGGCTCATAATTAATGTCTGCCAGTGCTATTGAGCTGAGAGAGACAGAGCGAGAAGTTGAGAACATGTGAGGTGTAGAATATATAATGTCCTACATGCCGAAAAGGAGTGAGCAAGAGAAGAGTGTGAGTGACAGTTGGAATGATTACTTCTCATTTATTAATACGTATGAAAGCCTGAAAATAAAAACAAAAGATGCACAAATGAACAACAAAAGCTAAAATTCAGAGGCTGAAGCCTAACTTGTTTACAGTCGGTTGAGCCAGCTCCTATGGGTTTCAAAAATATGCCTTTAAATCTCCCTTTTAATATCACATATCAGCTTGGAGAAGCATTGAATTTAAAAGAAAAAACAAGAAAATGTTCAGAAAGCATAAATAAAGTGCCATACGGGTTTTTAATTGGCCCATAACTGAAACAAGATTTCCTGGACCTTTGAGGACACCTTTATTAATCAGCAGATTCAATATGGTAGGGTTAGGGGTAGGAATGAGTACCATTTCTAAGTAATGTCCCAGCTGTCACAGTCTTAGAGTCTTATTTTAATATTCTGTTGTGTCCCTTATTTTTTCCCTTTGTTTCTGATTATGTCCTTGTTTGTTTTTATGGTTAATTATTAGCAGCTGTTCCTAGTTTAGTTTCTGTTATCCCCTGTATATATATTCCTTGTTCAGTTTAGTCATTTGGCGGTTATTGTCTATGCGTACGTGTTTACTCCTGAGTTTGTTCTACAAATCTCCTGCGTTTATAATGAAAGACTGCATTCCTCATTTGTCTGTGTTGCTTACTCATTACTCCAGTAAGGCACCAACCATTTATGATTTTTAAGGATTAGTCCAAAAATGAAAAATTATTTAATCATTAACTCACCCACAGGATGTTCCAAACCCATAAACTTTCATTCATCCTTGGAACACAGAAGATATTTTTAATGAAATCTGAGAGCTTTCTGTCCCTCCATTGACAGCATATGGAACCACAACCTACTTTTCAAATACTGCAGCTCATAAAGAGAATGTAAAATGTTTTCAAATTTTTGTTTCATATGATGAACAAATGCTTATCACTGCAGTTTCCAACAGAAATGAACACTATAAGACTTTCAGTCCTTTTCATGCAAAATTACTATTACAAGGGCAGATTGTGGATTGCGCTCCTTGCACAATATTGTATTATGACCTAAACACTTTTTTTTCAAAGTGCATGATTTGTAAATGAATACATTTTGGAGTTTGCATCACCTCAGCTCCATATGTTAATCTTTACTGACATACTAAGTTTGTTCAGTAGCTCAGTGTCACACTAGAGCTGGCGTGCGATGCGAGAGGAACGAGGGAGAACACGGAAATGACATAGAAACACTTTAATCATAGAACAGGGCATCCACACGTTACACACATGAAACGTCAACAAGAGACAAAGACAATGGGAAACATGACGGTATAAGAAGGCAGGGCTAACAAGACACAGCTGATATTGATAACAAGGGTGGCTACGGGAACACAGGGGGGACACACAGGAGGAGAATGTCATAACCGTTACAGTAGCTCCCCCTCCCGGAAGGCGCGACCTCGCGCCAAAACTGACAATCAGCGGAGGGAGGGAGGGAGGGGGACCAGGGGGAGGACAGGACATGGAATAATACACAAGAGTCCATTAGAAAGTCCAGGGCGGTGCAGGTGGGAAAAGGGGCCATGCAGTGGGTGGTGTCCATGGAGGATCAGGTGGGACCCGGAACCAGGCAGCAGAATCCGCCCAGGGTGGAGCCGACGGACCGAGGATCCCGAACGACGCCGCTAGAACCGGAGGCCGAGGCGGATCCGCAGCGACGATCGTCCGAGGTGGAGCCGGGAAGACCGAGGACCGAGGTGAAACCGGAGCAACAGAGGACAAAGGTGACAATGGAGGAAGGGAGGAGCCAGACGACACTGAAGGGGGAGGCAAGGCGACGACCGACCAAAGTGGAGCCGGCAGGACGAGGGCGCCCGGTGGAGGCTCAGGGACGAGGGAGCCCGGTGGAGCCGAGGGAGGGAGGAGCGAAGGGGGAGCCGAAGTGCCGACGGGCCGAGGTGGAGTGACGGGCACCGAGGTCGGAGGTGGAATCTGGACACCCTCAGCACCTTCCGAAGCCTGTGGCCTGTCGACGCATGGTGGCTCCCAGGTGTTTGCGGGAGCCGATGAGGGGGCGCAGGGTCCAGGCAGAGGAGGTGCTGAATGCTGGCTGGGTAGAGGCGGTGGGAGAGGGAGGCTGGGTGGGAGTTCTGATGGGTCTGGACGCCCAAGTTCCCAGTCGGTGGGCGGTTCAGGCCAGGGGAGGTCCAGTTAGGTCGGCGGCTCCGGCCAAGGGAGGTCCAGGTTGGTCGGAGGTTCAGCGGCGGCCGCAGGGCACAGTTCAGCGGCGGGCCGCGGCGCTCGGGAGCCATGACGTTGTCGCGGCGCTCGGGAGCCATGACGTTGTCGCGGCGCTCGGGAGCCATGACGTTGTCGCGGCGCTCGGGAGCCATGATGTTGTCGCGGCGCTCGGGAGCCATGATGTTGTCGCGGCGCTCGGGAGCCATGATGTTGTCGCGGCGCTCGGGAGCCATGATGTTGTCGCGGCGCTCGGGAGCCATGATGTTGTCGCGGCGCTCGGGAGCCATGACGTGGCCGCGGCGTTGTAATCCATCGGAAAGTTTTTGGGGGTTACTAACCCGGTCTCTTGTTCTGTCACACTAGAGCTGGCGTGCGATGCGAGAGGAACGAGGGAGAACACGGAGATGACATAGAAACACTTTAATCATAGAACAGGGCATCCACACGTTACACACATGAAACGTCAACAAGAGACAAAGACAAT
The DNA here is from genome assembly GCA_037043235.1 of Rhodeus uyekii. NCBI lineage: Eukaryota > Metazoa > Chordata > Actinopteri > Cypriniformes > Acheilognathidae > Rhodeus > Rhodeus uyekii. The sequence goes on from JAWRVZ010000007.1 coordinate 3,325,351, forward strand.
GGGAAACATGACGGTATAAGAAGGCAGGGCTAACAAGACACAGCTGATATTGATAACAAGGGTGGCTACGGGAACACAGGGGGGACACACAGGAGGAGAATGTCATAACCGTTACACTCAGCTAGTACAAGATTGTATTTGCGATGTGGAGCGTTGGGGTACGATTCCTCTGAAAGTCAAACTATGACAAAAGCGCTCAAAGACAAGAATAAAAAAAAACAAGCTAAAATGGTATGGTAACATTTGCATTTTATGTCACATTTGCTTTTATTAACACTATCGAGTAAGTTTAAAATTTTAGTGTAGATGTACATTATTTTAAAAGGTGTTGGAACAGTAAGCTTTTAGCAGCACTCACCGGACATTTAAATTCAGAACTGCAGTAATACGTAATAACGTATATGACGTTGCCATGTTCACGTTCATTTGTTCCATAAAAAAACAAAACATGCTTTTAGCACCACTCGTGTCGTGAATGCAACATATTAGTCAAAAAATGTGTCATAGGTACATTTTTCCAATGAGCCTGGGTTGGTCATTGCAATTAAATTGTAGGTAAACAAATCAATGTAAATACATTAATATTGCACTACATGCATTTTATAAGCCAAGCTTAAAATTAAGCACTCAATTTTATGTAGCAACAGGGATCAGGAAAAAGGTTGAAGACCCCAGTAATTGCTAGCTTGTCTTATTCTCAATATAGATAACGACCCACCACAGGTCCAGGGTCAAACATGTGCTGTTAAAATCAAAAAGGTCACACAGGACACGTGTCACTCAATACTGTGTAAAGATCAGCAGGAATGTGTTAATAGCCTTTAACACCATGCTGACCTTGAGGGGTTGAAGCCACATCCTTCCCACAAACAAATACAAATACACACCTCTGCTTTTTCTGCATATCCGATTGAAAAGTGCACACAATATGTGCATCCAGACACAAAAGCACATACCGTACTGAGGGGGCAAATTTTCTATAAGCTTAGTTTTACCTCTGTTTTCTATTGCTTGCACTTCATCTGGGTTTCACCCTCAGCCTACTGTTCACAGAAGCATTAATTATTGGCTTACCACTTTTATCTGCCACCCCACACTCATGAGTCACAAAACACATTCAGGAGATAATAGGATAATAATGGAAAAAAACAAACAAATCTCAAGTAATAAATACAACATGCAAGAGACAATGAGGCCAGCAGAAACAGGGAGAGCAGCAATAGCAAAGAAATGTTATAAGATCAAGAAATACACTGTGAACACTTTTGGACAAGATAAATAATAATTGCAGATAGCAGTTGATTTAAAGGGAAAGTTCAACGTGTAGACATGACAACAGTAGGAGCCAAAAGTCTGAAATCACATTGAAAATCTGTGATTCCCTTTCGAAAGGGAACTTTACGCTGCGTCCCCTAGGGGTCGCTTTGGGGAAATACCGCCGTATGACAGGTGTCTGAAATCATTTAATCACACCTATGAACTTGAAAATGGCCGGCAGCTGCAATTTTAGTTTGTCAATAGTCATAATTATCAAAAGTTGATCATAAATACAGTAAGATTTTAATATTGTAAAATATTCTTAAAATAACTATTTTCCATTTCAAAATCTTTTAAAATGTAATTAAAATGTAAATTTTTCCTGTAATGGCAAGGTTCTAGTCTTCATGGTGTGTATGGATATTTGATGAAAAGTAAGTTTAAAACTACATTATTTATTTGAAATATAAACCTATACATGTCTTTATAGTTAATTTAATGCATCTTTGATGTAGCCTATTGATTTCTTTAAAAAACAAAACAAATTTTATGACCACAAACATTTCAACCGTAGTGAGCATAAAGTCAGGTAAATGTGTATTTGGACAGCTATTCAAGACAATACTCTAAGCAGTTAAAGTGAAGAGAAACTGAAAACATGCAGAGAACCCAGTGCTTCAGTATCTTTATCAGAGCCCAGCATGCAACTCTGCAACAAAGCCCATTTGCAGCTCTTATCACGCAGAGCAGGCCCCAGCAAGGAGCTCCACCCTAAGGCCCATTATTCCAATCATATCAAATACAAGCAGGCACAGCTCCTCACAGCTTAGGTTATCCACATTGTTTGATGATGCTCAGTGGGGCTCAGCATGGAGTTCTGCTATAGGCCTCATTCTGCACCTTAGGTCAGAGTGAATAGGTCCGAGCGTTGAGCTGCGCTGTGAGGCGCAGCTGATTGAACGCAGAGACTGCAGGCTGTTGACATTCTCAAGTAGCTGTGCTGGATTTCATCTACCTGCAATATGCTGTGCTGGGGAATATGATTGAAATCAATCTCTGTGAAAAGCTATAAGTAAGGATATTTTTTAAATTGGTTATGCATTTTACACAATACTTAGTACTCATTTTCAAAACTCTTCAGACAGACAGTTTAACAGCATCAGACTGAAGATGTTTGCTTTGGCACATAATATATTCAATTACCACATAACACATTCAAAAGTAATATTATAAACACTCAAACACTAATATTATACACGTTTTTTGTTTTTGTTTTTGTGTTTGAGCTTATATAACTTAATAAAATTCAGTCTTGAACTGTAAACTGTCAAGTGACAGTCAGTGTCTTATGTGTCTAACCAGAATGACTCATGAGGAGCGTCCTTTTTATTTAGGTTTTGTCATTTATGCACCCCCTCACCAAAATGAGCAGCGAAAGATAAAGGGTTTGAAATAGGTGTGTGACGAGATCGTGTGCCAAAAGATATTACTATATTAAAACAAGACATATTTCAATCGAGGTGAAAAGCTGCAAAATCAGCATGGCAGAATTGAGTTTATAGCAAAAACCTTTACAGTACTTGGATTATATTATTCTATCTTTTTCTGCATATAGTAATTCATAATCAGAAAGTAGAACTGAAGTGACATTACAAGATGATTAGTAGTACCTGCATTGTTTTGCATTTTGTGTCTTCTAGTCGAACAAAAGACTATTTTTCTTATCTTGTACTTCGTCAATGAAGATTTCTGAAGATATTTTAAGAGACAAGACTGTGACAGCTCTGTTCTAGTCTTGTGAGCTAAATAAAGTGAATCATCACACCCCTAGTTTAAAACTGTTGGGAACAGTTCTACTTTATCAGTACCGTTTGCTCAAAATATTTGTAATAATTGTTGTAGAAACTGGAAAAAGGAATGTGAAGAACACTAAAATATAGCATATAACCAACTTTGAAGGAGGGATGGATGGGTGGATGAATGCACGGATGGCTGGATGGATAGGTCTAGGTTGTAAATGCTTGCAAAACAAAAGTTCCACTAACCACTGTCATGCCAGACACGTACAGAAATGCAGACATACTGGCAGATATATTTAGACAGTGGTGTGAAAACCACCTCATCCAAGATGTCACAAAGGACTGCACAACATGCAAAAAACTGCAGGCCTCACTTGCCTCAGTTAAGTTTAGTGTTCATGACTCCACCATAAGAAAGAGTCTGGGCAAAAATGGCCTGCATGACAGAGTTGCAAAACGAAAACATCTGCTGAGCATAAAGAACATTAAGGCTCGTCTTATTTTTGCCAGAAAACATCTTGATGATCCCCAAGACATTTGGGAAAATACTCTGTGGACTAACGAGACAAAAGTTGAACATTTTGGAAGGTGTGTGTCCCATTACATCTGGTGTAAAAAATAACAGAGCAGTTCACAAAAATAACATTATACCAACAGTAAAATATGGTGGTGGTAGTGTGATGGTCGGGGGCTGTTTTGCTGCTTCAAGACCTAGAAGACTTCCTGTGATAAATGGGACCATGAATTCTACTGTCTACCAAAAAATCCTGAAGGAGAATGTCCGGCCATCTGTTTGTGACCTCAAGTTGAAGAGAACTTGGGTTCTGCAGCAGGAAAATGATTCAAAACACACCAACAAGTCCAGCTCTAAATGGCTGAAGAAAAAGAAAAAAAAAAACGACAGAGTAGCCTAGTTGAAGTCCTGGCCTGAATCTTACTGAGATACTGTGGCATTGTCACAGTCTTGTTGCGTCTGTCACATCGGGGTTCCTCTGTGTCTCCCAGATCCTTCCCACTCCTCTCTTGTTAGTGATTACCCTGTTAATTATGTCAGCTGTCCTAAATCTGCCCTTGTGTATTTAAACCCTTATGTTTCCCTTGTTGGTGACTGTAATGTCAGTGTTTAGGTGATGTCCTGTGTGTGTGGATGGTTCTCGCCGAGTTTGCACCATCATGTGCCTTTTCTGTTGTTTATTCCTAGTGTTTTGGTTTTCATTGTTAATAGAGTATCGAGCAGTATCTCCTGTGGCTCCTCCAGTGTCTCCGCATCGCACACCAGCACGTAAACGCATAACAAGCATGACCTTAAAAAGGCCGTGCTCTAAAACCCTCCAATGTGGCTGAATTACAACAGTTCTGCAAAGATGAGAGGGCCAAAATTCCTCCACAGTGCTGTAAAAGACTCATTACAAGTTATTGTAAATTCTTGATTGCAGTTGTTGTTGGTAAGGGTGGCCCAACCAGTTATTAGGTTTGAGGGACAAGCATTTTTTGAAAAGAGGCATATATGTTCGGATTTTGTTTTCCCTTATTAATAACAACCATTTAAAAACTGCATTTTGTGTTTACTTGTGTTATCTCTGACTAAGACTTAAATTTGTTTGATCTGAAACATTTAAGTGTGAAAAACACACACAAAAATAAGAAATCAGGAAGGGAGCAAACTCTTTTTTTACACCACTGTGTATATTAATCATATCAGTCAACTACTAGCAACAAAACAGAACATCAAAAGAAAACAAGCAGCCTAATTGTTCACATATCCAAACGGTGGAGTTGTAAGTAAAGGACACCCTGGAGACTAACTGAGATTCTGCTCTGTCATCATTCTGTTCTTTACTAGCGCTGCTAACCTGACTGCTGGAGTGGAACCATTTCTGCAATTAGTGTACTCGGATGACAAATGGCAAATAACAAAACACACAGAGTCATAAAGAGCCTGATCACAATATACTAGAGTCAATTGTGTAAACTTAAAAACCAACACCTCAGTTTATTGTAAAGCATGTTTTCAAGGGAAAAAAGATGTGAAAAAATATGATTAAAAACAGCAGAGGATAAAGCTCCAGTACAGAGCTGCGTCCACCAGGAGCCATTACATTTAATGAAATCCTTCTTTGAAATGCCCTAAGCACATACAGCTAGCGGCTACAGTTCTACAGACCTCCAACAGATTTTAAAGGAAATACAATCCCACTAGGGTTTCCATTTATATCATGATCTAAGAATAACTTCATTTGTCCAAACCATTACAGCAGAAATGGCAAAACTGGCCTGGAATCAGCAGAGAAGAGTGTGTAGGATGACCTCTGAGGTCATTTCTGTGCTTTGATTTATGATGTTAGAGCAAGAGTTGGATGAAGGAAGGATCAATATGAACTGGAGCATCCTCAATTGAGAATCCAATCAGACTCGATTCACATTTCAAAGAACAAGTAATGAAAAACCTCAATGAAGCATGGCCTCTTTACTAATAAATTCACAGTCAACATGTGATGTTGTGATGAGCTGGCGGGTGGGGGGTGGGGGAACAAAATGTAATTTTGTTATAAAAGGATAATTGGGGAGGAAAATGTTCATCTAATCCAGCCTAATACATAAGAACGTGTATATATAAACAGCTGATTACCTCACTTCTGTGACAGAAACAATAAATAAAAACTGATAAGAATGAACAGAGGAACACAGACAAATACAGATGGACAAGAAGAATGAGAAAGAGGAGTGCAAACAAAGGCCAGAGGAGATAAGACTGAAGAGATATGAAAGAGAAGTGGTTAGACAGAGGCATAGGGACATAAAGAAATGGAAGAAAAACATGAACAAGAGTGAAAGAAGAGGAAAGGCAAAGGGAAAGGTTGTGAACTGAATCGCAGAGATTGATAAGGTATTAGTGTCAGAAGAAAAGGTGAAATAGGTTTTCTGGTGCTGCATTACCAAAACTCTAGCTCACTTCAGACTTTAGCCTTTCTACAACCTCATTTCTCTTAGTTCTCAGCCTCACTAGCAGTTAATCCGCAGTTTGCAGTCTCTAACAGAACAAACAAATATAAACATCTACTGCGGTAATTTAGAGATTTTCATTACTCAGTATGTGGTGGATTATGTTGAACATAAATGTATATATCCACAAACACACAAGCACAAAAACCTTGACCATATTTCACTCCAAAATCATAAGAATTGCAAAAGAGCCTATTAGGACCATCAAGAACATTTTTAAGATAATGCTCAGTACTAGAGTTGAGCCTGAAACGAGTATCCGGTACGGATAAAGCACTTTTGCAGAGTATGAGTATTATAGTATACGAGTAATACGAGTCAATATCTGTGCTCAGATTGAATAAAAATCCTCATTGGGTAGCTGACTGTGTCTGCGTTCCCCTCCCATAAACAGATTTGCTGTGTCCCGCTCTGCTCACTCACATACAGAACACTGAGAAGAGAACAGGTCTCTTTCTTTGTCTTTCTCTCCTTGTTACTCAGGTTCACGGGTCTTTTCTGTTAATGTTTAGGGTTTCTTCAGCTTCAGGTTTGTTTTTTATTTCGGGTTGTTTGAAGTATTTCCTTATAAACCAGTAGACTTCTGGTAACCATGGGGTTTGTTCAGGCTTGGTGCTTGGTAGAATGCGACTAGCGTTGCATCTCTGCCTGTCAGAGATATTTTTTGACTTTGAGTCAAAAAATAAAGTAGTAGTATACAAACTATATTAAAATTTAATTAGCCACACACACACACACACACACACATGCCTGGTGTGAAAAAAAACAAAAACAAACACACATCATAAAAAAATTAAAAGTTAAAAAAGAAAGATGAAAACTTGTTTAGATGAAAACTCTTCATTATTTTTTTCTTCATAATTGCAACCGCATGTGTTGAATTCATTGATGCAAAACTTGTTCTGTGTATAGTTCGTTTGTTATCGTGATCAAAACCATTGATCTGAAGCTCAGTGCTGATGCTGTCAAGTAAATAGATTTCTAATCAGCAATAAATGTAACAATTTCTAATCAACCCAACCCAATTGCATGATTAAAGATAACATACTGGTTAAAGCCCCGACTATTTCAAGACAACCTGACCACTTCCGGGTTAAATCCCGCCTACTTCCGGGCTAGGCCCTGCCTAATCCGAATACAGATACAGATAATTTATATGGTTAACAGATACAGATAATTCTGTACTCGCTTATCCCAACTCAGTACTATAATTTCACTTTTACAGTATTTACACAGTTATTCACATTTTTACTTCAATAAATAGATAAAATAAATAAAATAAAACTGCACATTGTAATTTCTGTAAGGTACTTACAATGTGCAGTTTTATTTTAAGTTGAAAGTCAACTGTTTGGCTACTTATATACTTCAAATTACATTTTGTGTTCAACAGAAAAAAGAAATTAATATAGGTTTGAAATAACTTGAGGGTGAGTAAATGATGACAGACTTCTTCTGTGAACTATCCCTATAAGTGGACGTGCTTAATTGTGCTTAAACACTAACAAGAGATTTCAATGGTTTCCCCAAGACCAGTTGTGGGCAAACTACGGCCCGTAGTTGGGCTTTTTAATCCGGCCCGCCGAACTGGTAGAGTTTATATTATTAATTTAAATTATATTATAATTAAACCCCCTTCATTTGACCTTTCCCTGTAATGTCCGTGTTTCCCCAACAGATGGCACACTTCAAAGACATTAAGCTTTGTATGAGTGTGATGTTACTCTCTACTTCACTTTTTCGCTTTGCACTTTGAGCTCTGTTTTTTTGACACAAAACATGCCAACTACGCAAGCAAACAGTCTCCAAAAAAAAAGAAATCGGACTGCTACAGCTATGACGGCAAATTTACAAACTCTGCACAGAATATGCTAACGTTGTTTGGCTCAATCTATGTATGTGACAGACATTCAGACATTCATGAACGTCTTCAAAGCTTGTCACAGAGCAGAGTTAACTATGCAAATTTTGGTAGGCTCCAGCGACTGATTTCATTGGTTTAACTGCACCTATCAGGGGCGAGCACACCTGGCGCGTCGCCATTGGTTGAGCTGTGTGCCTCTTCGCTGTGATTGGTATATGGTTCCCTGTGTTTTCATGCTGATTTGCATCTCTCTTAGAAAGGGACTGAACACCGCTATCGAAAGGGAACGTCTCTATCGTGATCTCTGTGGCCAGTGAAAATTAACCATCGCATTGGCTCTTCTCTAGCTGGGGCAGTTATCATTTTGATATTTCTATCTGTCTGTCACACAGAGCTACATCACAAGGCAATTGGCCAGTTGTCAACTGGCGTCAATCTATAAGGTTTCAGAAATTATGTGACGGGGAGGAGTTCGGATATGTCATGAGAATCGTCACAACAAAATAAACTCCAGACTTTGATGCACTTGAAAAAAAGGAGATCAACACTGCTCCCACTGATACTGAATGGGAGTTTATCTACTGTGTTTTTAAATTAATACATTTGGAAAACTATTTTTCAATGAACCCTGCTATTTTGGTGCCTGTTAAAGGCCAAAACTTTTCATGTAATGGATTTTACGTTTCATTTATATTAGTTCACACAAACACACCGTCCTTCTATTCTGGCCCCTCTGTCAAATTTTAGAAACCATTGTGGCCCGCGAGACAAAAAGGTTTTCCCACCCCTGCCCTACACTGATAAATGAAATTAAATGAAGAGCGAATGGAGATTTTCACTTCATTGATCCTCAGAAAATACCCTAGTATTTTCTAACGTTCTCATTCAGAAATCTAAACAATAACCATCAACAATTTCTCAACAAGAAACGAGTGATGAAAACGGCAAATTCATGTGAAAAACGTTTTTTTGCTCGCTTGAAGTGGAAGCCAAATAAATATAGCGAACATTAAACCCCAACAAAGTTTCCGCTGAAGGTGTTTTATTTACTGTTGGTTATTCATAAACAATAACACTGTCATCCGCTCTAATAACTTGATGGTAACGCACCTAATTTGTATTTGTTTGTTTGTTTTTCTATGTTGTTTTGCGACCTTTGAAAAGATTTGCTTCACGTTTGGATGGAAATCCAGATCAAACGTTGTCAAAGGTCTCAAACCTTTGCTGATATTTGCCAAAGCATCAAGTTCTGTGATCAAAAGTCTGATATTTGAGTACAAATTCAAACTAGAAATGTCTGTATATTGATAATGATAAGTGTGATATTTAGAAAATTAAATATTGATTTCATGCTTTCAAACACTATGAATTTAAATTCTTCTGAGACCAAAAAATCTGGTTTACATTATCCACATTCATTTTATAGAACATTTTATGGAAGATAAAAACAAGAACTCAAGGAATAATGTACATACACAACAAATAATTAGAAAATAGCTAGACAGTATTACTATAAAGTAAATAAGAGTAGAAAAAGAGGATAAAATGGTTCGTCTAACAAACAACTGAAACCACATTTCCATTTTTTCATTATAATATGCATGTGAAAAGGAAATTGCAGTGTTTTTATCAAATCATAAACACAGACACACATTGTGACATTAACCACAAACAGAAACCACATTGAATAGATGACGGCGTATAAAATGTAAAATATTACTAATCTTTCATGCACGTTTTGTGATGCAAAATATACGCAGACACATATGACTACATTGCACACCATGCATATTTTCCTATGCAAAAGATGCAGAATAATATCCATATGACAGACCAATTCTCATAATATATTTCAGTAAATCCTTTGCAAATCTAAGATGGCAGCACATGCAATGAGAGCCAATTTAGAGCAGCGCTGTCAACTACACTTGACAAGTCTGATATCTATAATATATGAGTCTCCATTTTTGTGGCGAGGAACTAGTGCTGGAAAACACAAAGATGTGTTTGTGTGTGTGTATGTGTGCAGAGGCAGAATGAAAGAAGCGCTATCAATCATTTGACTCATCAGTGTGTTAATGTCTGCGTGCTTGTCAGCATGTGTGTATGTGTGTGTGCATATGTGATGAGATCAGGCTCATCTCTATGTCATTATAGAGCAGCTCATAGGTTATCAGGGGAGGTGAGAGCTATTTATAACGCCTCTCTCCTCTTCCTTCCTCTCTCTCATACACATGCTGTTCCAAACACATGTTCTCTCTCACTCTCTCTTCCTATCATCCCTCTCTCTCCTTGACCAACTTCTCAAGGTGGGGAAGTCGACAAACATTTAATTTAGACACTATACATTGACAGATTACCAACACACACACACACACACACGTATTAACGCATGTTGCATGTTTTCACATGCTATACATTCTGGCAAACAAACTAATTGTGTAACCAAATTTATTTGTAATTTATTAGTACTGCACTCCTACTAGTGCTACTGTATAAATAGTAGTATTGGTACTACTATTTTTTATTTTATTTGAATTGACAGTGAAAAAAAAAAACAGGTCATACCAACTTATGCTATTCCAGATGGATTTTGGGACAAGGTAGCTGGTTGTTGCTGGTCCAAAGTGACCAAAATATTTACTTCTTTTTTTTATAGATATCTTAACATACTACTCCTATAATCTGTTTAAAAAAACAGCTACATTAATTTAAAATAAGAAATACCTTTATTTGTTATTGTTGTTTTTCATTTTGTTGTTATTTACTGAGGTCCTCTGGTATTCTTCCAGCTGAAAATAGGCCAACCAGCTGGCAGTCCAGTTGATCAATAAATGAGAAGGTTGAACCAGAAAGAAGCTGGTTTCTGCTAGATTGTCTAGTGAGCTATGAGTGCTACCACAGTGTGTGAATGCAGTTATTGTAGCATTCGTATATTTGCACACAAGTGCTCTTCTGAGTTTGATTAAGTAATTAAAGTGAACATGATGTTTGTGCTTTCTTATAAGTTGCTTTGATTAGAAAGCATCTGTATAGAATAGAATGGCAAATGGAATATCCTCCAGACATTCAGAATAAAATAAATGAATGGAGTGTGTACACGCAAACACAAAATGTATGACATGTTTTGATTTATTCATTTACCTCTCAAAATATGCCAACTTAACATTTTTTGATACTAGATCAAAAAAAGCTATAAATCTTAAAATAAAAGTCTCACATAAAAGCAATTGTATAGTTTTTCACTCACTCAGTGATCTCCTCTGTGACTGTATGTTCCACTTGTAGGCGGGAGTTCACCTCGATGAAGTAGTGCTTTCCATGTTTGTCCACCAAGAACTCCACTGTGCCTGCATTCTCATAGCCCACCTATGACAAATGTTGCAGAGTTGTTGTGTTAGTATGGAAGTACATTTATTATGTGAGCACATCTGTTATGAACCACCTTAAACCTCTTTGTATCTCTCTTGTGTGGTCTACTAAACATTGGATTTGGTGGATTCTAGTTGAGGCCCTGAAAGCATTTAATTCAGGTATGGGAACTTCAGGATATACTTTCACATACCTACCTGTAATTTACAAGACTTAGGTTAGACTTTTAAGGTGCTTGTTTACAGATAGAGTTAAACTTTCCAGGGCAGTTGCCTTCCAGGACCGTAGTTGCCCATCCCTACTCTATTTCAATCTGCATTGTGCTTTGGAAGGCATTGAGTAAAATTGGTTGCTAAGTTAAGACACGGCACAAAGACCTGACACATCAGCTCCACAGCATGCAATAATCAAACAATGTTTTCTGTTAGAGAGTACAAATAGAGGTAACATTGTCAGACATTTTGGTATGGAAATTGAGAAGATTAGTAAGTTTGAGAACTTTATTTACATGTGTCGGTATCCCCAGGGGCTTCTACTTGAGCTCCCAGAGGAATGACAGTTTGAACCCACCATGATGAGCAGAGATTTAGCTTAAAAAGCCAAAACTTTCCCTTTTAAATCTCCCAAGCTTGTAAAAAACAACCCTCAGGCGATTGGTTAATTCTGCTGAACAGCGTGGTGCCAGTGGAAGGAAACAACGAAGCTTCTGGTAAAAGCCATGAAATCAGCAGGACTGCTGCTCTTGACACCAGCCCAAAACACAACCCATGGAGCAGAAGATTTGTATGCGATATAGAGATAGATATACTAGGTGAGATGAAAACAGTATCACATTATACATAGAAGACAAAAACAGAAGGAGATGCAAGATACAGAAACTGCTTCTTCTAAAGTTTGCAACTCTTTTCTCTATCCCTGGTGTCTTGTATCTCACAATGTCTTTCATAAACACTCATTCAGGCTACTTGCATAAACTGTAGGGATTGAAGATTATCCGGTGCCAAAATTCACTGTAATCTGATCCAATTTCTCCCCACAATTTAGCGTTACCTACTAATCCCACATTGCAATGAGCTTGCCAAAAGCAGAAGCTCACCCACACAAACAACACAAACACAAGTATACACACACAAATATAATTTCAAACATAGCTTTGTACATTTACTCTGACATATTACAATATTTACTACATTTATATGAACACAAATCCACACTTTTAGATGCTTTAAACAAACAGACTTTCAAACTGATTTGACAAAATTAATTCACTAAGCTCCAGCCCTTTTCCATTCATCCCTCCTTCCCATATCCCTACACACCCCATGTCAATTGTGGCAGGAGGATTTGATGCTTTTTAATCTGAACTGACTAACATGAACATAAGAACAGGGTTCAGACTGAGAGAGAGAGAGAGAGAGATAAAAATGAATGAATCAGTGATAAACATATAGATGAATGAGCAAACAAATAAATGAATGAATGACTGAATAAAAAAGTTAACAAATGAATCCTGGAATGTGAGGTCAAACCACAAGAGAATATAATATAGCATTTTTTCGGTTGTTAAACATGTAACATGGAATTCATACATGCACAAAATGTCAAATGTCAAAATGTCTATACATGTGCCTACTTTCACTGTGGCAAAATGGAAACATGAGAATATGTAAAACAACTCAATGCAGCTGATCTACTGACATGTGCTAATGTGACAGAAATTGATTTATTATTTTTAAGTATAACACAAAATCATTTATTAAAACAATTAAATTGTTCACTATTTCGTACATTAATTGACATCATATAAATTTGACAAAAACAGCAACAACAGATCAGAATTTATATATCAGAGAAGGATGTCTATGAAGTAAATGTATCTAATTAATAAAATGTGAAACAAATTAAATATTTATGCCTATATAGCTGATGTGTGCGAGCTGATAAGTGAAACGCAAAGTGGGTAGAGCATCCAGTGGCATAGATGCATAAGCTTGTGGAGAGCACGTCCCTTTTCCACCTGTTTCCATCGTTGGATAGTTTGTAGTTTGGCCAGATTTGGCAATAGCAAAAAGTAAAATGAGGAGCACATTACTAACGTTAAATAGTATGTTAAATTGTATGTGCAAGTAAACCACAAGAGCTGTTCACTGACTTATGCATAATGAATGGTTCCCTACATTACAGGAAGACGGTATAGTCACTACATGACGTTTTCAAGAAGTTTTCTGTGTGCAAACATCCAAAGTGTCCAGAAAGATAAAGTTCTCTTTCATGTCTTGTAGGTGAAGCAAAAATGTACACAAAATTGTCAAAATTCCTGTATAAACAAGCCTCTTTGTGAAACATAGTTGGTTATGTCTTAAGTGAATATAAACAGTTGAAAAGAAAGTGCCTGTGTTTCAAAGTGACAGCAGCCTAATAAACGTACTGCAGTCTTTGTTCTCAATGATAATTTCACAAAAAGACAAAGAGAAAATCACTAACTGCTCTTGAGAAGTTGAGGCCTGCAGGGCAGCTGTAAATAATCACTGTGCTATTAAATTTAAGATAAAACATGAATGAATGAATGAATGAACAGTGAAAGTAACAGTAGCGCTTAAAATACTGTAACATGCAGCGTTAGGTATGAAAATAACTGAAAGAAATGTGTATTTTCTAAGCCTACTAATTTGATTAATATTCTTTTGGATTATCTGATTTGAAACTTTTTTTTTTTTAGCTATCAGTACTCGGCATGGGCAAGTACTAAAAAATAAAAGTATTGGTATCAGACTTGCTCTGGAAAAAGTGCTATCAGTTCCTACTCAAAATTATAATGTCTGTTTAATGTTTAAAATCTATATTTTAATTTTTTATGATTTCATTTTAATAATGCTAAAATAACACATTTATAATACTTATGACATCAGTATTCAAATTTGCATTGATAATATAAGAGGTCATTGTACCATTAATACATCCTGCAAGATTCATTGCTTAAACAATTTTACATTATTGCACCATAGGGCCCACCTACCGGGGGCTCAGTCGTTCATAATGTTTCATTCTCACAGGCATTTGCAAGTGGCTGTTGATACTGTTTCCTATGCATGACTTTAGGCAATCAGTGGCTGTTTACTGACAAGTTTATAGGAGCAAATTACCTTTAATAATGCAAATAAAGTATTTTTGTTTTGCACAGAAAGCTTTATTAACATTATAAGTGAACCTCAAGGAACATATAATAATAAAAAAAACACAAAAGTCCATGTAATGACCAGTTTAATGTGAAGTCACATTTACCGTTGATCAACAAAAAAATTATTCTAAAAGTAATCCATACAATTGGGAGTTTCCATGCTGGTTGTTGAATTCACCACGCTGACAAACATAAAGTTGCTTATTTTGAAAGTGATTTCTATTTGAGTTGTATACAACCCTACTCTAAACTGATAAATGACAATGGATCTTTTTATATATTAAATATTTTTAAATATTTTAACATTAAAATGTAGTTAATTCCTGTGATGGGAAAGTTGTAATTACAGCATCATTACTCAAGTCTTCAGTGTCACATGATCCTTCAGAAATCATTAGAATTTGCTTATTTGGTTCTCAAGAAACATTTATTATTTTCAATATTGAAAATAGTTGTGTTAATTAATATTTTTGTGAAAACTCTGAATAGAAAGTTCAAAAGAGCCGCATTTATTTGGAATTGGAATTTGTAACGTTAGAAAAGTGTTCACTGTCATTTTATCAAGTTATTGAATTCTTGTTGTATAAAAGTATCAATTTCAGTTTCTTACATACATACTGGCATTTAATACTTAATATTCATCAATATTATTGATTGGCTGTACAGCCAAAACAAACTTTGGTGCATTATTTTCCTGTTATCTCTGTAAAGCTGCTTTGAAACAATCTCTATTGTAAAAGGCAATACAGTAATACCTCGGTTTACGAGTTTAATTCGTTCCAAGAGCAAGCTCGTAAAACAAAATGCTTGTACACCAAAACAATTGTCCCCATAAGAATGCACTAAAAATCAATAAATTTGTTCCACACAACCATAAATGCCCATTTTAAATATTTTTTTGGTTTTACCCTATTACAGTTAAAATTATAACCATTAAGATCTCATATAAATACTAATTAATAATTGACAATTAAGCTACTTGAAATACTTGACAATTTACTGTAATGCACTTACAGTAGTGCAGGAGACGAGAGGAGGCAAGAGGAGGGAGGAGGAGGGAAACCAAGGACTCAAGTGCAAATGAGTGAATTTATTAAAATAATGCAGAAAAAAAGTGATAATCCAGAGGTCTATCACACACGAACGAACGCGGGAACCGCAAACGAAGGACTTGACAAGACATGGAGAGAAGTGAACTAAATAGGCAGATGATATGAGAATCAGGTGTGTCATTGCTCTCTCTCTCACACACACCCACAGGCAGGACTAGGAGAAAATGAACTCATGAACCATGAACTGCTTAGAGCAGGGGTCGGGAACCTATGGCTCGCGAGCCATATATGGCTCTTTTGATGGCTGCATATGGCTCTTTTGATGGCGCCGCGCGTTGACAGATACTTCCGCTCCGCTACTTCCGCGTTCGGAGGACAGCCAGATCGCGCCGCCGCACCCGCGTTACTTCCGCGTTCGGAGGACAGCCAGATCGCGCCGCCGCACCCGCGTTACTTCCGCGTTCGGAGGACAGAGACATCGCGCCGCCGCACAACCTTCTCTCCCCCCCCCCCCCCCCGCCCCCCCGCTCGACAGATCGATCGCTCCGGACTATGGCTCTACACAGCTTCATATAAATAAAAAAAATGGGTATATGGCTCTCTTAGACAAAAAGGTTCCCGACCCCTGGCTTAGAGGTACTGTAAGTGTATATTTCACTACGTGAACAATAGCGAGGTAAATAGGAGGTAAAACCACTGTAAATCATGTATAAAAGTATCACTGTGGTGAATGATGCAGCCAAACTAGAATGAATGAGTTCAGAGCTGATAAAGGGGTTGGAACCATGTGACTGTTTTATGAGAGGCTGTTATTAGGATATGTCCTGTAAAAATACCCGCGACGACGCTGAGCGTTTCACACAAAACATGCGCGTGGGTGAGGGAAAATTTCTCGTACACCGATGCAATGCTCGTACACCGATTTGACCCTCCATGCTCGTATACCAAGTCACTCGTAAACCGAGGTATTACTGTATATATAAATAAAGGTGACTTGACTGCCTACATACCATTCTTGTGCTAATCAACAATGACATGATACAATTTCCCTGTGGCTACATAGTGATAGTCGCATGACATTTATGGTTCATGCTATTGGCACAAAAGAAAAAAGACGGCTGCAGTCAGGTCATGGTGAATAGTGGGAATACTTACTGATTTATAGTTTTAGACCTCCTTGACCACCTGTGACAATAGACATTCCTGTCTCTTTATAATCCTTTCACTAAAGCCCCTTTTTTTACCCTGAAATTAGATGTTTCTGTAAAATACTTGTTTTGAGCTGAATTCAACAAACTTTATTCTGCTACTTCCCTGATGCAGTGTCAAATAGGCAGGTTATCACAGGAGTGCCAGAAGTCGGGACTGTATGAAAAGACAGATGGTGAAGAGAAGAGTAAGGGGGGGGGGGGGACGTAATCAGAGTCTGTTTGATCAGACGTGTTTGTGGTGACATGCGTGATTATAATCGGCTCTCAAGCGGCTGCTATGGCAACCATTCACCTACAGATATGACCTAGAATACACAGATGAGAAAGATAAAGGATAGATGCAAGAAGATATGAATACACAAGGAGTATAAAAGGAGATGTATAACTATGATCATTAGCACACATCAATGTTCGATCATTACCAGCAGTATGTGAAAGCTCCAGATGTGCTCAGACTCAACTCACTGCTCTAGATACATCTAGAGAACGCTGTATGTTATGAACTAATGAAACTATTTAACTGAGTGTACAAGTATAATAAACAAGACAAGTTCAAATGAAAATTGTTATGAGGATTCACTTTACTGTTTATAGATTTTTCAGACAATAAAGCAGATGGCAGATGTCTGTTCAGAATACATTAGAGAAGCACTTGCACCAGCATGGCCTTTTGTGCTCATTGAGCAAAAGTGCAATATTGGGAAAACCACTGCGGCCACCCCCTCCTTCAGTTGTGTTTGTGTGTTTTTGTGCATGTGTGCGTTTGTGTTTGAGAGAGAGAGAGAGAGAGTGAGTCAGTAAATAAGTGAGTGAGCAATTGAATCAGTGAGTGAATTAATAAGCAAGTCAGCAGGTGAGTGAATTAATCATGTGTTATGATTACGAGCTCCGAGCTTCCCCTCTCTGGCCACCAGAGGTAGCTCTCACACATATACTGAGACACACACACTAAATTTCCCATGATGCCGTTTACTGGACTGATTATCAAACCAGCTGCGAACCATCACACAAACTATAAAAGAAGTCTTGTTTTGCTATTGTGCACAATATTCACAAATGTGTGTTTATTATCCTGCCTGTTGTTCTGTTACCGATTCTGCTGCTGACCCGTCATTGATTCTGTCTGCCCGCCCCGAACTTTGCCTGGATTATCGTTTATGTATGTTCTTTGCCTGTCCTGACTATCTGCCTGTATGACCATTCTTATTAAAGACAAGCTATTGGATTTCTGCCTGTGAGGAACAAGTGAGTGAACAAAGAAGTAAGCAGATTCAGTGAGTGAATCAGTTAATGATTAAATCACTGAGCGAGTGAGTCAGTTATTAATGAGTCAGTGAGTGAATCAGTAAGCGAATGCGTCAGTGTGCAAGTGAGTCTGTGGGTGAGTGAGCGTCTGAGTCTGAGAATAAGTCATTCAGAATTCAGTAAGTCAGAGAAAGATATTGTCACTGAGTGATTGAGAGGGTGTGTGAATGACTGAGATGTAGTGGATGAGTGAATGAGAGTGTATGTGAGTGAGCGAGTGAATAGAAAGTCAGTAAGCGAGTGATGAATACCAATTTGCATGCTTATTCACTATTCTGTGCTATTTAGTAGTATAAATTGTGTGGTTCAGTGTACAAGTGCATAGGTCTGGGAATGAGTGAGTGAATGAGTCATTGCTGTAATTTTGATGCATGTGAACAGTTGTCATGACAACACAGGCAATTAAGTTAAATTAAAAAAAGAGAACTAAAAATGTCTCATTACTTCATGTTATCTCATTTCATGGCTCACTCTATTTCCTTTATTCCTTATTTATAACCTTTCAACTGTAGGTACAAATCTAAAGCTCAACACAATAGTTTGTTCTACACCTTTATCTTCTACATCTTCATTTACAACTTGCAATAACCTCATAACTTATGATCCAATCAAGCCGATTTGATCATCACCCCATCAGAACACAGCATGTTTACTCCCATCAAGCAGCTTCTATATCCAGCTAACTGATTTAATCTGTTTTCCCCATGCACAATTTAAATTTAAAAATAAGTATAGAATGGAGCTGGTGCATAGCTAATCTTCTTCATAAATCTTGATGTTTCTTTTTAAAAGAAATCGCAAGGTAAAACATGAGAGCCAGTTTCTCTCATAAACTTCTTGACATGTATCTTCATGAACACATTTACGTGTGTCTTATTAAAGCTCATATGCAGACAACATTCAGATATAGGTAGCATTTTAACGCTAAATGTAAACGTGGCCTTTCTCTGTATGACTTTTCGACTTTTCTTCTAATGTCCATCCTTTGTTTTCCCCTTTTAATTTAATTTAAAAAAAACTTGAGTTTGAAGTTTTGCTGAATCCATCCAACTGGCCTACAGACAAGACAATAAAAACCATGGCAAATGTCCCATAACACTCAGTAAGACCCCAAAGCTTCAGTGAATATAATCCAAGGCATTCAAGCTAAACTGCAGAACAAACAAACAAAATGAATAACACCAACCCTTCCACACACACTCCAGAAAAGCCCAATGAAATCCCTCAAAAATTCCCCTGCTGGCAGTCGATGAAATTAAGATTGATTCTCTCAGTCAGAATACAAAATAAGAGCCAACAGATAAGTGCCGTCCTGAAGCATGTTAACATCAGCAGGACATTCTGCAGAAGACCCTTTCTGCCTGTCTCTCTTCATCTCTCTGTGAAATGCATTAAATATGAGCTCCTGCATGAACAGCTCAATTAGAATGGCTTGGGGAAAAAAAGAGTGATATAAAAGTTTGTGCACATATTTTCTGACTTATACAACAATTGTGCATGCAGCTGACATCAGGT
Source organism: Rhodeus uyekii (assembly GCA_037043235.1). Taxonomy (NCBI): domain Eukaryota; kingdom Metazoa; phylum Chordata; class Actinopteri; order Cypriniformes; family Acheilognathidae; genus Rhodeus; species Rhodeus uyekii. The sequence goes on from JAWRVZ010000007.1 coordinate 3,344,907, forward strand.
GATACGAACAAGAGCTTAAGAGCTTAGAGAACAGAAGTGTATTTGTTGCTGAAATGTGTTTATGTGTATACACTTTTAGGCATGAAAATGTATAGATAAAATTTGTGTTGTATGCTTAGAAGTATATGTGTTTCTTGTATGGATGATAATCTTAAGGAATTCTGGTTAAGTCTGCGAGAAATTAAGCTATTTTCTAAATGCATGATATTGGTTTCTTTGGTTTTTCTCCAGACAAATTGACGCACCCGCCATCTAAAATCAGTCAGTATGTCGTCACTCACAGTAAAAATCAAATGATGAAGGAACTTTGCATTGCTGCTGGCTGTGAAATCACCAAGATTTATGTTCCCAAAGAAATAGGATAGCCTTTTACGGGTTAGAATTTTTATTTGTAATAACTCAATATTACTGAATTTTACTGGGGTACTTTGTATGTTTTTACTTTTTCTATGATAATATTTCAATGTTGTGTTAGCTGATGCTTTCATCTTGTATTGTGTTAGTTTAGCAAAATCATCTACTGAAGTCAATTGCAGATATAGATATTCATACATCCATCTAAATACAGTTGCAGACACTCAGTCAACTTGCTCTCTAATGTTCAAGGACCGACTTAGACCGTTTTAAAATGGTGGAGGGCTTATGCATAGTGGCCCATAGAAACAGATCTACGTATGTATATGTACGGTAACTTACAGAGTATTTTGGTGATCATTTTAATCCAGTGGTCATTTAAATCCTTTCATATTTAAAATGAGAGCAAAAAAAAAATTCTTTCTTGACACAAGATTCTAGGAAACTTTACATAAGAAGCATTCTAGTTATCTATAATGTGCAGGCTTATGTAGCATACACGAGCGTGTAATTAGTCTGTCCTAGATTCATGTGGGTTTATATTTTTACAGTATGTATGGTTGAGTGAATAAAACACAAACCGTTAAATGGAACGGAAATTGACTGGAAACTGAGATGAACATTTCTCCCTTAACAGCTTACACGTGTTTGTTGGAGTGCAGGTCAACTGTTCATTCCTAGCCTTTAGGACAGGGTCCCTACAAAAGATCGGCATTTATAACACCAGCGGCCCGTCTGTTTTAGTGAGATCTGGCAGTCATTTGTGCAACACCCACTTTGCAGCACTCCACACAGCCTTAGGGAAGAGCAAGCAGAGAATGAAAAAGACTGCAGTATGCTGAAGAATGGTTTGTATTTCTCTGTAGGGAGTAGAGAGGTGAGATGTGAGGAAAGAATGATAGAATCGGGTTATCTCAGGCTTCTGTGTTATTTGATGAGCTGGTTTTATCTGTAATCCTTCCTTGCAGATTTATTCATGAATTTTGCTTGCTACAGTCAATCACCTCAGAGTTAATGGCTTTTAGGTGCTAAATTCATTGTCATCCAATAACTATTTGCATTTCAAATCGGTGAGTGTGAGAGAGAGACGGTGATATCAAGAGAAAAAGAAAGGCAGGTAACGTTTTTGATCACATTTACAAAATCAGCAATCACCCTGACACTAGATCAGACACATATGCTTCAGATAAGCAGGGCTTTAAACGCGATGTTCATGCCAAATGTATGCAAAAGAGCTCATATGCATTAACAAATCTTCATTTGATGTCTGAATTACACAGTACGCCACAAGTTGTGTGTTAACTGCATCTATCAACAGAGCTTTTGTACTCCCGGTTCCTTTAAAATGTGCTAATTTTTGTTTGAATCACTTTCATTGCAAACAAAACCCTGAAAGAAAGACCAAAAAGGAACAAGAGATATCAGCCAACAGCACAGACACTGAGCAAGTCACTGCTGATGACAGCAAGCTGCCAACTATTCTGTTGTTTATCCCTCAGTATCCACTGTTTATGAAAGGTGAAGTGCACTTAGCGTTTTGATTTAACACGGAGCGTTTGGATTGATGCAAAAAGAGGTGTGAATCTATGGAGTGAAGAAAGCAAAAGGAAGGGACAATGGGCCTTTTCTTCCAAACATAAAGAGATTCTGATACCACAAGCTTAATCTCAGAATTCAATATTTTTGACCACATACCACAAGACTGTGAGATGGAAATTTTTATTGAAAATAAAATAAAGCTGTGCGAGAGCGAGGATAAATGACTTATGGTGGCCTTTAAAGTGCTTACATTGCCAGCCAGCTGTAGCCATTTAGATTTCAGCCATGTCAACAACAGCAGCCAAAAGTAATAAATCAATTCAACAGTTCTGGCCATCATCAGCATTGCACAACTCCACATGGTCCACCGTAGGAGCCTCAGGCCTGTGTGCGCGCAATGCATTGATGTCAGAAAATATGTGTTTATTTTGTAACCAAGGGAACATCCTTCACAGTACAGTACTGACTGTCTCCTCACTGGTGTTTCTAACCCTACCCGTCTTTCATCCTGTCCAAAAGATCCATTTATTTTTACTATATACTCACTCTCTTTTCAGTCTAGCCTTATATAATTTAGTTAGTTGAAAACAGTTTCAGGATTTGTGTCCAAATGTTCTTTTTAAATAGCTTTTGATGCAATTTGTTGAAGTTCTGTAACAAAGTTAACTGTCCCATCAGAAAGCTTGAGAATGAATTATCCACTGTTGTTTACTCACAAGCTCACAAGACAAATGTAGACAGTGTTTTAAATGAGGGAATTGCAGAACCATGGAAAGTTAATATTCATCAATATTATTGATTGGCCTGCTCTTCTAGAGCTGTTGTACAACTAAAACAAACTTTGTTGCATTGTTTTCCTGTTATCTCTGTAAAGCTGCTTTGAAACAATCTCTATTGTAAAAAGCGCTATATAAATAAAGGTGACTTGACCAGGTCTGTCCCTTTACATACCCATCTTCTGATGACTACATCCAGCAAGATAATGCATCATGTCACAAAGCTAAAATTATCTAAAACTTTCTATATGGACCAAATACCTGAGGAATATTTAAAGGCACCTTGATGAATCTATGCCACAAATAATTAAGCCAGTTCAGAAGGCAAAAATGGGTCCAACCTGGTACTAGTAAGGTGTACATATATACTACTCTACAAAATTTTAGGGACAGTAACATCTTTCAATAATTCAGTAAGGTTTTGATATGTGTCACAGTCTCGTCTTGTTCCATTTCCGGGTCCTGTCTGTGTATCTTTCCGTGCCCTTGTTTCACCTGTCGCGTTACTCACTTACCGTGTCAAGTCCTGTCAGGTGTCCCTAATGTGTGCTCTCGTTAAATACCCTCCTGTGTTCCCATGTGGTTGTCATTTGTTGAAACTGTGTGACGTTTCCATGTCACCAGTCTCACTGTGCTTGTATATATCTCCGTGTTCCTAGTTTCCCCTGCGAGTCTGAGGTTTTGTTTTTTTGCACACTTGTGCCTGAGTTCCTATTTAAAGTGTTGTTCGTTTTTGATTTCATTAAAGAGTTGTTTGTTCATCCCTTACGTCCGTGTCTTCTGTGTTCATCTCCTACCGGTCTGGTGACAATATTTTGATAATTTATAATAATGTTTTAAAAAAAAAAACATTATTAATGCTTTTATTCAACAGGGATGCATTAAATTGATCAAATGTGACCATACAATCATTTGTAAATCTACAAAAGAATTTAGTTTCAAAATAAATGCTGATCTGACGAACTTTTTTTATATATATAAATGAAGCTGTGATCTTACAAATGTTTTATTCATCAAAGAATACAGTTTTTTGTTGTTGTACATTTTAATTCTTGAGCACCATATCTGCATCATTTCTGAAGGATCATGTTACACTGAATACTGATGTAATTGTTGCTCAAAAATTAAGCTTTAGGGAATAAATCCATCTTAAAATATATTAAAACAATAAACATTATTATTGTATTAATATTTCATAGTATTTCCTTTTTACTTCATTTTTTAAAAATCAAATACATGCATATGAAACTTCTTTTAAAAACTTTTTTTTAATTACTGACTGAAAACATTACAGTATGTTGAACGGCGGTGTATAAAATATATGAATAAATAAAATATAAAGATTTGTCTGACGATTCACTGGAAAAAGATCCAGTGCTTCCTCTGTCTACCCAGTCCCTACTGACATCTCAGTCTGGTGAGTAACAATGGGGGGATTATTTAAGTCTAATACATGTCTTTCCTTTTGCCAGGTGACAGAAAAGGTGTCAGACTTCCATTCTCAGTCATGTCAAGAACCGCATGTCTTAAGCCTGCAAGACACCTACCAACTTGTCAGCAAAGCTAACTCAGGTGAGGGCTAATGATTACACAGGAAAGAAAGAGCTGAGAGAATAGACTGAGGAAGATCTGAGCATGATGTGCTATTCCTATTAGAAACAGACCCACCTGGATTTCATAAGCTGTTAAACAGTAATAGATTAGAAAGTGAATATAAAGTAAAGCTTTTCACACAGACAAAAAACAAAACAAAAACACTCATGCTCAATCAGCACACTCAGCAATGGAGACCGACCGAGAGAGTATAATTTATTATCAAATTATTTCTATATTCATGTCATGTAAACCATAAGAATAAAGAAAGCTGCTGGTTGGGCATCAATCCAAAACAGAGACTGTAATGGAGCTTGAGAGCTTTACCAGAGCTCTACAGATCAATTCTACTAGCAAAGCAAGTGCATTAGTTGTGGGATTTTAGGGGTTTTGTGAGTAAAACCCCCCCACTAAGACTGCCAACAATGGAGATTTTGAAATAATGGTGTCGCTACCTAAATCCAGGGTCAACCTTGTCTTAGTGGATTATTCCATCCAGAAACAGAAGTTCCTGAAATCATCAAAGCGACGTGGGACCATCAAACCTCGCAGCACAGGTGTATAAAAACTGGCACAGAATTAGCAACAGACTGATTTATTCACCCAATATTTGAACAGTTCAAGAATATAATAACTGTGATATTAAATCAGTCTTTGGCTGCTCTGACTTATTTAAAAACTATATATCTGTGTTTTCTTTTCTATACAGTTTAAGAGAGCGGGGTCCAATGTGGTTTGTACCATAATATTCTTCAAAATATATGTTAGAGTTATACAGAAGAAAGTTAGTCTTATACATACAGGGTATAAACAACATGCGAAGGACTACACGATGATAGAATCTTAATTTTTAGGTGAAATACACCTTTATTGATTGAAATCAATAACACAGCTTGGACAAATATTGCTCTGTATTTCACAGTGTGAGGATGAGAAGTGTATAATAAGGAAGATGGAGAGCTAAAGCAGTCTTTGGGTTTTCGGATCTAAACACAGCTTTATTGGTCACTTTATATAAACATGAACAGGAATATGGAAAATATAAAGTACAAAATAAAGAACTGCAAGGTAATACAACAATCTATCATGCACAACCAGAGTAAATCCAATACTTGGACATTGTGAGAATAAGACTTGGCCCTGACAAAGGAAGAAACTCAGTCACATTCCAAAGCTGTCATATGTGCCTATAGTTATTATGAACCAACAACAAAACCTGTTTACAAACTATTGCATTGCCTATTTTCAATTGTGTCTCAACTCTGCTTCCAGAGTCTCACTTGTCTCTGTAAGAGGTTGCAAACATACACAACCAAGTGTTGGTATACCTCCAAAGATGCTAAAATACAAGTACAGAATACTTATAGGCCTAATGTAATGTGAGAACAGTAGAGACAAAAATTGGCTTTCTAATTTGAAACAATCAGAGGCTAACACTAACGTATCACCTTGCGCAAATACTGAATTAAAACAGTGAAATCTTAATTGTGGAAAGTTTTCAGTAGATCCACTACTGATTTAATTAGTCCGCTGCATAATTAAGATCTTGCTTAATTTGGTATGTTGAATACAAGAACAACAAGTAATTACTGGGTCATTTAAGTTGGAGGGTTCTTCAGTTTTTCCAACAATCCTCTGAAAACATTTGGGGGTGGCCTGAAATCAGTATGAATGAAATACTGCCACCTGTTGTAAATGTACCTACATTACAAATTGTGCAATAAAATGATAGGGACGGCGGACAAGCAACGGCTTGCCAAGTTTCATCAAGCCAAAAAATAGAACAATAAACCCATCCTGTCTGCTGCACCTGCCCGATATTGATTTATCCTGTCTCTCCATTTTTATTTGTCATCTCATCTCTCTCTCTCTCTCTCTTGTCTTTCCATCTCTCTCTTCACCTTTTTCTGCTGCTGCCAGCATCACTAATATCATTTCAAAGGATGACACATACAAATTTGACTTCTACAGGGGCAAGTGACTTATCAAAACTGACAGGATGTGGTTTATCAACAGATGGGAATTGGTCAAGTTTCTCACGTTCACACCTTGTAATCACTGGGTGGCGAGTCTATCGCTCCAAATCCGTAATCTTTCTGTTGCTAACTCTAAGGTCAGAGGCGATATCTGAAAAAGTGTATGGGGTGTGTGTGTTTAAGCTTGCACTCAGTTTTGACAGAGCAAGCAGACCAACACAGATTAATCTCTACACTTTTTCAGCATGCACCAAGAGTGTTTCCCTTTCCTCTTTATTCTGTTTTCCCCCTTCCTGAAAAGTGAAGCGTCAGAATACTGATTTTCCACTGGATCATTCAAAACTCGAATATCTCTGCATAAGCCAAAATAGCTGTACATCATACTTAGCTCTGTCATTCTTCTCATTTTCATCCAGGTCATCTAAAATAATAATGTGGTATGATGGTGCTTATTCGTTCCTCGTTCTTAATACTGTCTGTTGAATATTTTTGTATTCAACAAAATTTTTTGTAGATTTGGCCATCCCAATCATTCTAAGTACAGTAGATTTCACTTATCTCGACCTCGGTTAACTCGCCATCCCTATTATGTCGATGTTTTTGAAGTGGAACTGCCAAACTCCCTATTTGTCTTAGCATTTTCTTATCGGTTATGTTGATTATTTTATGTCACGACCCCTAAAATCTCGAGCACAAAAGTGGGACAAAGTCGCCACTTCACATGGTTATCTCGTAACTAATGATCGTACCTAGTTCACTGCGCATGCACTGAGTTTGCATTGCACGAGGATCACGGTCCATATTGTCGCTCTGTCAGTGACGCTTCCACAGCTGCAGAAGTGGCGGAAAAATCAAGCCTTGCAGATGCTGTCTTGGAAGAGGAGGTGCTGCATTTTGCCTTCACTGTCCAGGAATTACAAGATTACATTGACATCGACAAAGATGTCATTACTGATAGAAGCTTTTGTTTTCAAGCAGACTGTTAAAAGCAAAAGCAACAAAGCATTTTAGAGTTTATAAAGAAACCATAGTAACCGCGTGTGCAATACTTTCAGAACTGTGTCAGAGCAAAATGACGTGAATCAGCGAATGTGTTTATGTGTGTTGTGACTGTTTACGCTGTGAGCGAAATCATGTTTGCAATGTTGGAGAATATAATTAAAGGTTTGTATCGAGAATCTAAGGTGTTTTTTATTGTATACTGATAAATCTCTGCTGTTAGTTGGTGCACATATGCTTTTTGTTGTTAGCAAACATATACAGTGTATGTACATTTTTATAGTATGCCGATCGCTTCATCAAATAAATCGGCATATTGGCTGTTGGTTATCTCAATGCTATTTTGCAACCCCCGAGGCCGTCGAGATAACCGGATTCCACTGTATATCTATTCATCAATTTAAAAAAAATTCTCATATAGTTTATTTTTCTTCAGTTGGACCCAAAAGTCTCAGACCACAATTAAATTAATTTAACTAACTTAAATTATTTTATTGAATATTTATCTCATTAACTTAGAACTTATACACACACATACATGTATAACCCAACTGGATTTTTAACTAAGCAAAATGCCAGATTACTTGTATACCATCAGACTTGTACACTGTCCACCATTAATCGCACAAATGTAGAAAGAAAAAGTGGTAAAATATGCAAGAGATACAGAGAAAAGGTGAAAGAAAAATGATGTAGGCAGCGCAACACATATCTCCATAATGACAGACACCAGTGAGACTTTACTATTATTTACTGGCCTCTGCTAAACACATCAATAAATACAACTCACCATCCTCTGTGACTGATTCTTTTGACAGAGCAGCACTGAGAACTAGCATATGTTAATCATTCAGCACACACATACAGCACTGGAGCAGAGAAAAATATGAGGCTGAGTGCACATGCCTTGAGGGTGTGTGACCAGGGATAACGAAATGAGAGAAGGTATTATAACCTTGAGTTGATTTACTCGTACTGTATAGAGGAAAGTTCATGAAGAGCATGCTAAATAGCTTTCTAAGATAAATGTACAGTAGGCCTATGTGTGAAAGATGTGGTTCTGTAATGTGACTTCATTACTGTACCTGTTTGGCCAGGTGGACCGCATCTGAGGTAAGTCTGTCTCTGAGGTGAAGGTCGAGCTGGGCCGCAGGAGCAATCTCTACCACTTTCTGATGTCTCCTCTGGATAGAGCAATCCCTCTCATACAGATGAATTACGTTTCCATATTTATCACCTGGGAGTGAAAGCGAGAGGAATAGAGAGATGCGAAGAGAAAGTTTTAAGTTTGATTCTTCAATGGGTTTCGTCCACAATGCAGAACATATGTCTGAATATCAATAGTGAATAAAATATGTTCTTATTTTAAGATAATATCTATAATGAAAATACATTTGTTTTCTTTTATCGCAATTACGTGAACACAAAGATGCATTTTTAACCAACATCTTTGGTTTGAGCCTTGACCGTATCCAATATAAACATTGAGAAGGACAAGTGATTAGAAATAGCGAAATTGCCTAAATATTTGATTCTTTATGCTTTTACACAGCACTCCATAGCACACAGCTTTGTTTGCTGTTAGGATGACGCTTAAAAAAAATTATATTAAAATTATGTTTAGGATGGTATGTCTCAGCGGTGTAATACCAACGCTCATCAATGTCAAAATGATTTAGAAGCCCAATCAAATCAAAACAGGCTGGGCCTTACTGTTGCAAATTCCAATGCAACACTTCAGTTTTAACGGTGAAAGAGAACATGGTGATGTAAGTGATACGAGTAGCTAAACTTTTATCATTTTTTTAGAACTATTTTACCATAGGAATGTGGCGATGAAAATATGCTTTTACTTACATGATTCATGTAATTCATTATGTGAAAAGGCAATAATTGTTTTGCATTTTTGACATTTCAGACATAAAAAGAGTGAATGTGTGGATATTTTAAAATATTATTTGTAAAAAGTTTAAATTGATTTTTTTTATTTATTATTAGACATTACTTTTTCCTTATTCCCTTAAATCCCCTTTAATCCTTTATTTATATAATTATATATAAAAAAGAAAAATGTTCATGACATGGTTATGGCCTTGGTTTGAAGAGATTAATGTCACATAAAGAAACTGGACATTTATTAAGAACTTTTTCATGTGTTCACTCTCACAGTTCCTTTCTCTAACAAATATTTATGTTAATCTATGTTATTTATGTTAATATTAAATGTTTCCTCATGATTTTTTTTTTGATAGATAGATAGATAGATAGATAGATAGAAAAAAATAACAATAGCAAATCAACAAATCATTGAAGTCATACAAGGCAAGTGATCAACTGCACACACATGCATAGTGGACAGAAAAACAAAACAACAACAAATAGAGATGAAAACATACAAACAGTACAAAAAATATTATATATATATATATATATATATATATATATATATATATATATATATATATATATTGTTGAATATTGTTTTACTTTGTAATAATTTAATACTTTCCTCTGCCCTCAACTGAACTTTCTTTCATAAAATCACTTTAACTATTAAAAGAAGTGACATCATTTTTTGTATGAGAAAACAACACGAACATAAGCATGATTTAACAACATAACATTATCATTTAGTGAATACTTTGTGTTTTGTTGATACAATCCTTTCGTTTTAAGTTAATTCCTTTGTATCTCAGATATTTGTCCATTTATAGTTTGACATTACATTCACAGTGGTGGACGAGATGATAATCATAAAAACAGTTTATCTGAGAGTGAGAGAGTGAGAGAGAGAGGAAGAGATATAGAGCATGTGGTTGCTGTTCCCTGGACACGTAGAGCCATTCTCTGTTAACAAGCCCAATTCAATTCCAGCTGTATGTTATCGACTATGAGCTCTGTTCCAGATGAGCAAATAACGTCTAATGAGCCAAAATACTCAGCTATAATGACTGAAATACACCAGAGAGAAGCTAATAGATCATAGTAAGCAAATATGTGCCCACGGCCTAGGGACTAGCAGACAAATTCTTATACTATCCCTCTCAGTTTCATTGTCAATACAAACATACACAAACACACACATACACACCTGGATTATTATACTCACCAAGAATTTGTACTTCAATGTGTCGTGGTTTCTCGATGAACTTCTCAACAAACAGAGCACCATTACCAAATGCCGCCAGAGCTTCGGAATAGGCTCTCTGATAGTTCTCCTCTAGCTCCTGCCAGTCATAGATTATTAGCACAATAATTGAAAAAACAATTACCAAAACAATCATCGTCTTGCACCATTCAAAAATACCATTAAACAATTTAAGATGCTATGTTTTCATGTTTCCAAGTTTGCATGTGAAATATTGTAATTTTAAATGTAATTTATGATGACAAAGCTGAATTTCATTACTCCAATCTTCAGTGTCACATGATCCCTCAAATATCAATCTAATAAGCTGATTTGCAGGTCCAGAAGAATATTTTATAATTATTATCAAAGCTGAAAACAGTTAGAAAATCTTAACTGTTACTTTTGATCAATTAAATGCATCCTTGCTGAATAAAAGTATTAGTTTCATTAAAGAAATTGACCAAAAACTTTTGAAATTTAACATTATATAACATAATATAATTAAAGTCAGCCATAGTTTAAAATTTTAATAAGCCAAAGGATCATTCTGAGTGCATATCTGAAAAACTGAAAGGGGATTCTGAATAGTAGAGAACAAAAATGAAATGATTGCTATTCTTAATGGAACAGAGACTACACACCTACATACTACGATGTTTGGTGAGCACTCGATTGTTAATGGAAAATTGAGCTTGATATACTTTCATTTCTTTTCTGCAAAGTAGTTGATGTTCAGAAAACAAAGTGCTAGATATAAAAAGCTTGTCAATTTGTCTCACAGAGCCTCGTAGAAGCAATAAACACTAAACACTTTTCACAAGTGACAATAAAGGTAATAAATACAGTAAATGGACTGCGTGCAGCTATCAGTGTCAGTGTGATATAGTATTACCCTGGAGTAGTAATTGTCACATGTGCATGTTCACATGTCAAGTGGAGCACATTAAGCTTAGAGTTAAACAATGGAATGTAGTCGTTAGATAGACAGTAGCCACTAACATAAAATACGCAATACATAGTGTATAGACATGAGCAGAAAATGAGGCCCATTAACAGGTGTGATCGACATGGTTTACTGGGCTAGCCTTGAAAAACATGGCAGTTATCTGACTAGAAGAAGGGCACTACTGGTCATGACAGCAGGTTGTGTTTTTAAAATGGGAAGAAGTGATTTTGTTGATATAGCAAGAATGTTTTTGAGCCGTAGAGGGAAAAAGTGTTTTTCCAATTCCAATTTAATTAGTAGAAGCAGCTATAAGTAATAACTGTAAATGTTGTGGCACTCTGTATATTCACATGGCTGGCATGCTATCATCATAGTGACATATGACGGTTTTCTGATTCCCTAGTTATCTATTTTAACGCCTTCATGTGACAATAGCTACACAAACCTCATAATTTCTGACCACCCTCATCCCACGACCTCCTCCTCCATATGCAGCTTTAAAGATGATGGGAAAGTCATATGTTTCGGCAAATTCCTGAGCCTCTTGAACAGATGTGATGGGAGCGTTTGTTCCAGGAACAACTGGAACACCTTCACACACACACACACACACACACAAATTTAATTTGCACATTTAAATTGTATAAACTTTTATTTTTTTTATACAGCCAGATTTAAATACTGTAACTGCAGTTATTGATTCCATTTGAAGGAGGACATTTTACATCCAAACACATTTTTATGTAGATAAAATCCAATACAAATGTGGTCAAGACTGAGATAAAACCACATCTTGAGTCTTACAACAGTGAGACCAGCTACACCAGATTAAACCAGGAAAGACCAGCTAACCACCTTCAAGTTGTTTTGTCAAGCACACATTTTCCAGATAGGAGCATAATGAATTTATAAATCTCTCACTGACTAAAATAAGTTTTCTAAGACACTCAAGGCCTCCTTTTGTGGTCACATTTTATTGGAAGTGAAGGACATGAAGGGCAACCTTTTTATTTAAATGACTGAAGAATTAGCAAAATCCAGCATTATATTTGGTATGTGAGAGCATCCCCCAAAGACAAGTATGAAATATGTCATATTTTATTTCTAATGACCACTAAAAGGAATATTCACTTTATTAAGGTAATACATTTGATGCATATAATTTTCTATGTGTGAATAAATATTGAAGCATTATGTTCTCCATTGAATAACTAAATTCATTCTCTATAAGATTTACAGATTTTTCAAGAACAAGGACCATTTAAAATGATGTGTTCTTGTTACTACTAGAAACAGTACTATTCCATGCTGATTGACAGCCTTAACAGGTTTTCATGTAAACACTACTGGGTATGTGTCTGAAGTGAACATAAACAAACAGACTCAAAAGACTATGGATATGTGAAAACCAAGGATATGTGATTTATACCTTGCTATGTTGAAGCAGTGATAGTGTTATAAAAAAACTTTCTCTCTTTCCATGAACAAAATTGTTTACTATGCGGTCCCAGTTTGATTTAATTTGATTTGCTGAATGGTGAATTTAGTCATTTAGTTTTACTGTCTGTATCTGCCTGTTCAATTTCCAACCTGCAACACCAGGTCACCATTCTCAGTACGGAAATTAGGGCAGAACGGATCCGGTCCCCATTACTAACCTAACCAAAAAATCCTTGAGTCTATAAGCTGTACCTTAACTTCCCTTCGGAAACTGCTGTCATGGCTCTGCGGATGAATTAGTAGCAGAGATTTTTTAGTGACTCTTTCTGCCAGTTAAATTGTTACGCCAGTATAGGTGATAACAAGACCGTGTTATGTCACAGTCACACTCGGCTTTGAGCAAGCAAAATTTCTACAGACATGCCAATGGTAGTTATATTATGCTATTATATGATATTATACACACTACATTTTTCATTCCATTGACTTCCATTCATACGGGTAGTCAGGAACTGCAGGCTTGTGAAAATTTTGCTGCATTCTAAAGTGAACTCTGGTCTGCGAATTCATATCATGTGAAGACACCTGATCAGTAGAAGAACGTTGTGACTCTGTCTGCAGAAATCTTGCATGCTTAAAGTCTAGTGTGTTGATTCATTGATTCATTATTTTAACCATTTTGTACAAAGGAAAGAAACAACTGTGTTTATAAAGTGAATCACTGAATCATCCTCTCTCACAGATAATTTTGCTGTGTTTTAATTTTTATATATTTGGAAGTATTTTGGTTGGCAGAGTAAAACTAGACAACCGTCACATGTATGTTCTGTCTGTTTCTGTAGAGAGAAAGAGAGAGAGGCTGTGTCTATGGTTTGCTATATATTATATATACACCATATTGAAACAAATTTAGTCTATAACTTTGGCTACAATCACACTGTCAGTCTAAATCCGATTATTTGTGTATTTGGAATCTGATCTATAATTTCCGACGCCCACATTGTGTTTCAAGTTGTGACTTTCAGCATGTTACCTATAACAACGTGTGAGCACATCACATAAACCATGCGAAATCTGATCAGAGCAGTCAATTTCCAGAAACGTTATTTTTATAGGATTTCAAACCACATATGAATGTAACTTAGATTTGTAAAAACACATTTCTTGTGATTTCTTGTGCTAAATCTGATTGCAAATGCACAAAAAACGTATATAAACTGACAGTAGCCTTTGAACCTTTGTATCATTAATGTTAGATAGTTCTGCATATGGATATTGCATATTGAGTTATAGCTACATAAAAACACAAGTTTAAACAGTCACCTGTTAAAGGTTATCCCATTTCATCAAGAATGTATAGCCTGGAGGTTATTACAACCATAGGCTGCACAATGCTGTGACATTTTCTATGAAAATTTGTCAATTTGCTAATATGAATGATGAACAGCGTCATGTTGACTATTCTGAAAAGGTGGACACATCTCTAGAGCAGTGAATGCAATATCTACAGTACACACTGCATCTATGCTGCTTACCCCCACCCCACCCCTATTTAGAAAGAGATCTCAGGGGTAGTTTATCAGGTACCTGCTTGTATGGCCAGGGCACGGGCTTCCACTTTATCCCCCATCTTGCGCACAACCTCTGGGGAAGGTCCAATGAATCTCACCCCGGCTTCAGCACAGGCTTGAGCAAAGTCTGCGCGCTCTGATAAAAAGCCGTAACCAGGGTGGATCGCATCCACATTATTTTCCTGAGAGGGAGAGAAGCACAGGCAGAGAAATACACAGAAGATGAGAAATAGAAAGACAGGGAGAGAAATGAGAGCTGAATGAAAAAACATTAGCCAGGGATGTGTATGTGGCACAACAGTCAGGCCTAATTATTCTGATGCTGGAAAATACTAATTTCATTAAAATCCCAATCAGAGAGAATTTGAAAGGGCCCTCTCTCTCTGTTGGCTGACTGTGTGCAACATGGTAATTGCATTGGAGAAAGACTAATTATTCTGAGGCCGTCTGCTGAGGTTAGAGACGATGATGTTGGCTGCTTGTTCGATTTTAATATGGTGTGGTGTCGTGCGTGTGTACTGTTTTGTGTTCAGGCATTATTAGTATATTGTTGTGGTGGCTAAGCTACTGGTTTGAGAGATGAGCTGCCGGTGGCATAATGAGAGAGTTCGCCAAAGGATCTGAATCTGGCTGGCATCTCTGACACTGTTCCAAAAAACAGGAATGGATCCATTTGAGCACCATATAGTGAAGTGCTGATGTGAATACTAAGCACTGGAAGAGATGGGTTTATTGCACAATGCAGGCAGGCCATCATTCAGAAAGTGACAGAGGAGGTGAATCAGAGTCTGACGGATAGATATATAACTGTCTAACCTTAGCCACTTTGATTATGTCAGGGATATGGAGATAGGCTGCAACGGGGGACAGGCCTCTGCCGATGAGGTAAGCCTCATCTGCCTTCTGTCTATGCATCTGCCCCGTGTCCTGCTCTGAATATACAGCCACTGTCCGGATACCGAGCTCTGTGCATGCCCGAAACACACGGATGGCTATTTCACCTGAAGGGAAAAAGAGAGACATTTGTAAAACAAGGGATTTTTTTTTGTTTTAAAGTTGTGAAATGTGAACTGTGGTAAGTGGATAGTAGTGGTCTAGTTCTACTGAAAATTAGCTTAGTTTAAAATTAGTCAGTTTTTCAAAGGACAAAACAACAACAAAAAGCACCATAAAAATTACAATAAAACAAAGGAAAAGACAAAAGAGAAAAATATGCACTAGTAAAAAATTTTTAGAAAAAAACTGTGGAATTCAATTGTAAATATATTAGATGCCGACGCTAGGTGGTTGAGCACGCAGCCCAAGCTGCCTCACTCCTTCACTTCAAATGTTCATTGACTTCCCTGAGCATCTCCCACGGTTCTTCCTGTGGTATGTTATATACATGTATGGGGTAATTGCATATGATCTCCACTAGAGGGCCACCTTGGTTTCAGAGTGGGGGTTACCGGGGCCGACGAGTGATTCAAGAGTATTAAGGTGGGAGTAGCACGAGTTATGTTCAATAATAATAAATATTCTGAGGCATACATTATTATGCGTGTAGTCTATCCAATACACTACAGGGGAAGAAACACTACACTTCTGTATTGTGTTTGCGTTATCTACATAATTTACGTAATCTACGTAATCTCTCCCTCTTCCTCCTCCGCACATCCCACCATTAGCTATTACTATATTGTCTTTCTCGAAGGTAAGAACTCATAATTAAAACCAGATTTTATTTTAAATCATAGGAATCCTTATATTGTATAATTTTTTGTGTATGTGTCTCCATAACAATTAAAAACATGTTTTTTCCATTGTTATAAGCACTAATAAGGGAGTTTTTTAGAGTGCCGGAAAAGGATGAGAAATGTTGAGAAAAGCAATGGCTTATGAAAAATGTGCTGTCATTCTGAGAATAATAAAATCAATAAAAAATCTTCCATTGTCTGACAGTATTTTAAAATGCAATATAATCTAATAACTAAGTACTTAATTAACCAAGCATTGCATCCAAATGCAGTAATATACAGGTTTGAAATTACAAATAATAACTCAAGGATGGGTAAATAAGACAAGAGGGTGAGTAAATAATAACAAGTAAATATTTGTTATATTATGCTGAAACTTAATTTAAAATGCAGCACTCCTGGGCCTGTGTGTATTTAGATTTTCAAAGCACTAATCCGGGGATCAGACACTTTCTTTTCACCGTTTGCAAAATATTTAATCTCAGGATTACCTCTGTTTGCCACCATGACCTTTTTGATTGGTCGATAGTCCAGGCTTTGGGGAGACAAGTGGGTAGAACGACAAAACAAACCCACTCTCCTGATGAGCAGGACACCCATCTTCCCCTTAAATCCTCCCAAATGCAGGAGCATCCTAGAGAAATACAAACAGAAAAGACAAAGGTGAAAAAAAAACATTCTTTTGGTTCTAGTTATCCATCCTAAATTTGTTTGAAAAATATAGACAGTGGAGGAGCAAGAAGGAAATTTGTAATAATGACACACTTCAGAATAGGCCCCTGACCTCTTGCAGTCTTCACCAAACAATAGTCCAATTAAACTTTATGAGTCGCTATGTATTTCAAAGCTATTTTGCTTTCCACTGGCTATGCATGTTGATGTATCACCTATCAGTGAACTTGAAGACACCAAGGAAATGTTTAAACAACATTCTAGTCTAGAAACAATATTCCAATTGATAGTTTTCGGTCACGTGACTTTAGCCGTCCTCGATATTGACAATCCTACAGATCGTAAAGACTTTAATGCTTTAAATGCCCGATAAGAGTGACAAACTTCAACAAACTTATCGGGACACTTTAGATGTCACTTCAAAACAGAGATATGACAACAAAATCGGATTATTGAAAAAGGGCAAAGGCCCTTGTTCACCTCCAAGATGGCGAAAGATTAGCGTAACAGCAATACATGACGTCACGCGAAATCTATCCATCCATCAGTCAGATTTGAGAGACAAGATAACAGTTTATGTCACAATTTTAGTTTTACAGTCAGGGTTGGGTGCTTCTATTTCAGTGCTATTCACCATAATTTCCCTCTAATTTTAAGGATAACTTGTGGGTAAGCTTAGGTTTAAGGGTTGGGACAGGGTTTGAACTATATTTTCGTTTTTGACTACTAATGTTGATCTAAGAACATATCTTACCTGGCAACATCACGGTAACCACAGCCTATCGATCTAGCCTACTTTACTATTTTGAATGTGCTATGGTGAGAGACTACTGCCATCTTGTGGTTGTAAATTAAACCGTTTTCTCATTCCAGGCTGATTAGGTCTTTACCTAAAACAGATCACACTATGTCCCATTTTTAGAAATGAAATTATAAAGTTTATTATTTGTGTTCATTAAATAAGATTGCAATTTTAAAATATTTCTGTACATTTACCCCTATCACATGATTAAAATTGGATGTTGGGATGTTAGCGTATATGCTAAGAGTGTATTTGTGTGTTTCAACATGACATCAGTTTATCAGACATCAGTTTGTTAATAATGTGTGTGTTTGACTGGGTATCTGAATTCGTCACAGTTCTTTGAATGAGAATTGCACACAAACATTAAAATGATCTCATCTCACGACCACAATATATCCATCAATATATTACTAATATGTTCAGAACAATTAAGAGTGCAAATGCTAAATTTGAATTTACATAGGGCCATCAGACGTTTGAATTTGTCATCTATACCTGTTTTTGCATATTTATACATCTCTGACTGGTCTAAGACAGCTGTTCCATTGTGTCTGTGATAATGTATTTAGAGTGTGTTCCAGTGGGAAGCAAACTATGAATTACGCCCCAGGTATTCTAACATTTATCTCACTGTCGTACTCTATTTCTGTCTATGTTCCACCTACATTGTATCAGATGGCAGACATAATATTGAAATCCATTTTTGTATTTCACCCACTTGTGTTTTTAGTGCGAGCACCGTAATACTGTTTCAACCTTTAAACTGTTTTACATTGCATATTTACAGGTTTGCAATTTCTTGTAGGCTGTGTTGATATTTTACCGTGGGTTCAAGATTCGAAATAAGAATAGAATTTATCTACACGTGGGTGATATCTGCCATGCTTGCTGAAATATTGTTACATGATAGCTAAAGTGATTTCATTGCCATTGCTAGATACACTGTAGATCAGGGGTCTCAAACATGCGGCCCGCGAAACGATATTTTGTGGCCCGCGGGACCATTTGAAAGTTTAATATAAGTGCGGCCCGCGAGTGCATAGTCTTGAATGAATAGCGCTTTACCGCTTTGTGTGAGGAAGATTCCTTTTTCGTGCGAGCTGGAGCTGTACAAACCAACCAATCACAGTGGAGTATATGACTCCCGGGGGCCAATCACAGTGGAGTAAATTACTCCCGGGGGCGGGGCATCGGCCGGGCTTGATGCAGACAGAGAAACAACTGTGGAGCTGCCCGTGTTACATCACATTTGACAAAGCCGTCATAGAATTATTACTTCTTATTGTGATTGAAATTGAGCATGTTCTACTTTGAGCTGGACGAAGTGAATGTTACCGTTATCGGCGTTGGGTTTAGCGTCATGCGGATTGTATTTGTTTTTCCATAATTTGAAATGGGCTGATTTGCGGGACATCGGTGTTATAATATAGAAAATAAAATCCAGTAAATATCGCCTCCGTGGCTGCATCCCATTGTTTGTATATAGTACATTTATTAATGGTGTCCCACAGTCCCAGCTAATAATTAACAGTCGGTAGCAGTCGCCTATATCTGTATTTTCTACCATATAAAATATTACGATGTTCATGTCATCAGGAAAGTATGGATGCCCGTTTCCGCCACAGTTGAGAAAAAAAAGGATTATTAAAAAAGGATTAGAGAGTTTCTCATAATAATAACTTAGTATCTGGACAGAATTAGAAAGTTTCATAATAATGACTTAATATCTCGAAATAATGATCAAATTTCTTATAATAATGACTTATTATCTCGAAATAATGAGAGAGATTATCATAGTAATGACTTAGTATCTTAAAATAATGAGAATTTCTCATAATAATGACTTAATATCTGGAGAAAATGAGAAAGTTTCATAATATTGACTTATCTCAAAATAATGACAGTTTATCATAATAATGACTTAGTATCTCGAAAAAATTTGTAACTTTTTCCTCAACCTTGAACTTCAGTAAGTCCAAGTACATAGAAGAAGAACCCATTGAAGTTAAAAAACTGTCAATAATGAGTTTGAGAAAATATTTTTTTTTTTGTGGAATACTTGATGCGGCCCTGCCTCACCCAAACTCTGTCTCCTGCGGCCCCCAGCTCATTTGAGTTTGAGACCCCTGCTGTAGATGCTTGTCTCAAAAACAAAAGAGAACACTCCAAAGTCT
The DNA here is from genome assembly GCA_037043235.1 of Rhodeus uyekii. Taxonomy (NCBI): domain Eukaryota; kingdom Metazoa; phylum Chordata; class Actinopteri; order Cypriniformes; family Acheilognathidae; genus Rhodeus; species Rhodeus uyekii. The sequence continues at coordinate 3,364,618 of JAWRVZ010000007.1, forward strand.
CAGAGATATTCCTCTCCTTGAGTATAAGAATAAAGGATTTTTACACAAATTTAATTCCCTGCTGAAAATTATATCACATAGCCTATCACTTAGAACAGGTCGTAGGCCTACCTGGGGTGAGGGTGTTCAAATCTGCAAGTATGAGCTATAGAAATATCGATGCATGCAAAATGTGTAAAGCCTTAGGCATCAACTCCAAATTACTGGCTTTTTCTAGGTTAAAGGTCACAGGTCAAAGACAGCAGTGGGGATTTCAGAGGGATTCAGTAGGTTTGTAGCTCATAAACCAAACAAACTTTGAACAAGAGTTAGTGGGTCATTCATTAAGACTCCTGTGTCAACATGAACTTTGATTGTGTGGGAAAATCCACTTAGTTTTTTCTACATTAGTGACACCAAATGCAGAAAAATGGCTATATTAACTGATCTGACTCAAGCTTCCATTCTTTATTGTTTTGGAAAGGAAAAATATATATTTTTATACTAAACCATATTTCAGGTGGCTGTGGCACGCCTATGAACCACCGATGGCTTCACAAGGGGAAATTACAGAGAAAATATAATGATCAGCATGTTGGTGCCTTCCAAAATTGCTCAGTTAGCGTTAAATTACTCTAAACGCTGCCCTAAAAGGCCAAGCTGGGTAAAATCAACATGTTCAGCCACCTCCGTACACAATCTAAATAGAGCCATACATCTGCAGAGCTTTTTTAGGCCTTTTTTTGCTCTCTACTGTTCTCTTTTCAGTCTATTCCTTCACCTCTCCTTCCACCTGACTAACTCTGACTGCTCTGTTTGTCCATTAGAGCTCTGGTAGATGGATGCTCTTTGTCTTTACATTCTAAGCAGTGCAAATGTTCTGCCATTAGGGCAGATGGGACCAGCTCAAGCAATACAAACACAAATGCACAACTTTATCAATTTACAATCAGAGCTTGTGTCAACCTCAAAAGTCAATACAGACATGGTTAAACGGAAACTGAAAACACATCTATAAATAATAGTAATAGTAATAATAATAAAATACACAATATAGAATATAATGTATACAACATGGTGCATCCCATGGTAGATTAAATACCCAGATCATGCACTTAATTACCCCCCCCCCCCCCCCCCCAAAAAAAAGAAAAGAAAAAAAAAAGTAGAATATTGGACACTTTATGCACTCGACTGTAGCAGCTTTAAGTACATAGTGGAGGGACTGTCAAAGTCCAATGATGAATGAAAAAATAAGTACACTAAACAGCTGAATACATACATAAGTATATAATGTGTAGAAGTGCATACCATACAGTACATCAATAGGGATGTGACTTAGGATTCCATGCTTACTACCTACATTGTCAATCTTTGGAAATATTTAAAGAAAATACGTAATTTTTGTTAACTAAATATTTTTGTTTTGTTATGCAACTTGAATGATCAAACACACAATGCTGAGCCTTTAGATACTATGCCTGACTTTTTGTGGATGTGTCGGATGTGTCGTACGTGAGCACTGTTATCTCCCTGTCAAGTACAAACTCTTCCATTCTCCTTTGAGTTTTAAGTTGACAGACTGTTCAAAGTTGGTGGTTTTCTTTATTTGTTTGTCTGTGGTCTTTGTAATCATTTAAATATTAAACAACACCAGACTGAACTCTGTACAGGGTATTTTATCCTAACTAGAGTTGAATGATGAATAAGTTAACGATAACAAAATACATTTGATCTGCAAAGTTGCTCGACCATTCCTTGTCAAGAAGATATGTAATCAGATATACTATCACACAAGTGATATTTTGTTTTGATTGTCCAATGAGTATGACCACATGTAAGTACTTAGTCCTTTCTATTGTTTTCGCAAACATTTGTCTTATTTAAATGCTTCTGATAAGTCCCGCAAGAACAACTGATCTAGTTCTGCACTAAGTCCAAAAAATAATAAATTGATATATATGCCAGTGCACACACAGTTTGTACTGTTTTCCTCCCTGAAACAATCATGCACGTGCGTGCGCACACATGCACTAACGCGCACACGCGCACACACACACACACACACACACACACACACACACACACACACACACACACACACACACACACACACACACACACACACACACACACACACACACAGACAAGAATGATGTTGCACAATATTACAATTTTGTATTTTATGTTGTGTTCAATAACAAATAAAGGACTGACATTTAAATTGTGCATACATAATAAAAAATAAATAAAAAAAATAATTTATCACAAGATGCACAGTATAAAAATGGATTTACATTTAGACATTTGTTTTAAAATGTTCAAGCTCAACTATAAATGAGTGTTATATGACAGTTAAGTTAATCTAAATATATAAAATAAAGACAATTCTTTAATATTCAGCAGGGACTAATATATCCAATATCAACCAATATCGGTCAATAAATAATATTGTGATTTATATCGTGCAACCCTGAAAAACAACATTTGTGGGAGTCGTATATATGACCAAAACCTCATGAAATTCACTGACAACAAGCACAGATTAATCGGACACAAAATACACTTATGTTCAGGAAATGTTCTGAACACATGCAAACTCACATCATAATAGTGACATTTGATAGTAGTTGCGTCACCACGTGATCTCTGAATACACACACAGTTCAAAACAAAGTTTGCAACAGGTTTCTTTATGACATGACCTGGAAAAAGTTCCTAATTAATTTACCTTTAAAATAATAAATACTCAACGGATCACACACACAGCTGTACTCACTTGTCCAACCAGGTCCGGATTCAGGCCAAAATCAAAATAGGTGTCAGATGTAAAGAAATGAATGGGCCAGAATATTCTGCTGCAGTCCTGTTGTACAATGAGCAGATCCAAAGAACGAGGGAGTGCTGGCAGTGTTGTGACATGCACCAGGCAAATACACTATCAAGTACACAGTCAGAACTGCTCTTCTGTCACACTGGCTGTGAGACTGTGAGGCCTGATCCTGTTAATCTCTTTCTCTGTCTCTGTCTCTCTCACTCTCACTTTTGACCTCTCTCTCTCTCTCTCTCTTACTAGATGCAGGATTTCATCCTCGGATGCTTACGTAATACTTACAACCGCCTGTTCACACGGGCTAACCACAGGCACTCTGTCACCCACCAGAAAGAGCGGCAGGATTTAAAGACAGAGACGGGGAGGGATGAATGAAAAGGAGGGGGAAGAGAGATATGATGATAAACAAGGTATTGCTGAGTGTTGCATAGCCCATGTGCATTATGGGAAAAGGTGTTTATCATGCTTTATGGGGAAACACAAACGGTAGTGTTTTCCTGGGCCCTGTGAATTCACTGATTATCTGTCTGTCATTCGACATGTTTAGTAGTGGTGGGGATCTCATTGGTTCAGTCCAATCTTTCTTCTTGTTTTGTCTTGTATTACATCGTGAAATGTGAAAAGGTCTGTGGCAAATCATTTTTGCTAATTATTATTATTTTTGGCCAATATGCACCCTTACTAGGACACAGCCTTCTGATTGAGTAGAACCCATAACCTGCTGATTCTTTTTTTTTTTTTTTGTGTGAATTGGAATGTGTGCAAAGGATGTGGATGACTGGAGAATGCAAAAAGAGTAATTGAATCATTCAATAAACTCATTTTTTGAAAAACACTATTCGTTCAGTAACAAAACTCCATAGTCACACACATAGTTAATTCTGCTTTTCCTTCATTTCAAACCATTGTTTTTGCCAGAGAAAAAAATAGACAAAGGCTGTTAGCGTGTTGTGCTGGTGTGCGATGTGGAGAGATGAGGAGGCAGCTTACCAGAACACTCAAGCTTTAATAACAAAACAAGAAAACAAAACACTTTCACAATAAACTCAAAAGGCATGCAAAGGTGCAAAACTCGGAGGGAAAACCCGGAGAACATCCACACACAACCTGACATACACTAAAACACTACAATCACCGACGAGGACAAGGGAAACATGAGAGGGCTTTATACACGAGGAAATGGGGACCAGGTGACGCCAACTTGGGACATGATTGAACACAGACGGGAGCGTGCAGAACTGGGAAGATGAGAACCCGGATGTGACAGACCCGACAAGATTGTGACAAAGGCATGGAAACATTGTGTTTAAAAGTAAATTATTGAATTATGTAGGCATTGAGATTTTTTTCTTTCTCCCCAAAAACAAGAAAGCTGAAGAGAGACCCGGTCCAATTTCAAAGTGCTTTGAGTGTACAGCTGCATCTAAAAGAACTATAAAAATGCTTAATTCATTAAATCATTTGTTAGTTAGTTTGTTCATTCATGCAACAATGAAACAACACATGCTAAATTATGAGGAATAATGAATTTCACTATTAATATAGGCTTTATGTACAGAGTTACTGAATTTACATCAGTTTTAAGTAAATAATGTAGTATTTTTTAGAAAAAGAATGATCATCTTTTTCCAACAAATGCCTTTATTTAAAAAAAACTAAAAACAATTGCGAATGGTTATCCTCATCTGATAAGACAGTAAACTAATCACCTAATCACTAATCATAAAAAAACAGGGTTTTACAACACAGTTTATCTCCAGCTTGTTGTTCTCATGTAGAGGTGTATGGATAAGGAGAAAAACAAAAAGGGTGGTGGGGTCTCTCCATATCACCTGACAGAATAAAAAAGATAACTTGGAATTTTTTTTGAAGAGAAACACCTTTGTTATCATTCCCTCTGCATCTTATTTATCTGGGAGTGTGTTTGTTTCAAGGTTTATCATAAGAATACAGATTTTACCCTCAAAATGTTATTTTTCACTAAAACTTCACATGAAAAATACAACAGTGAAAATGACAAAGTGTGTCTGCACTAGATAGGAACATGTTCATAACCTTCTTGCATCAAATGCGACAAATCTAAACTGAATGGCTGATGCTGTGGAACAGAAATAAGGGATAACTATTTGGGCAGAAATATTTCTGTAGACGTTAATGACTAACATCCTTGTTGACTGTAGTGCCTAAAAATATGTTTCTCTCCAAGCAGGATAATGGATTCATGATCAAAGCATTGTTCATTGATCCACTGTCAACAAACTCATCTGAAAAACATATATGTTGGGACGTCAGCAAGAGGCACTCTGCATCAAACATTGCGGTAGACTTCACGTTTTCTTTTTTTTTCTTTTTTTGTCCGGACTGTGCTAATGGTCTTTCTTTATTGCAGTTGCTTTTTACTGTTAAAAGAAGACCCACATAAAAAAGAAGAATAGCGATAAGAAGGTCTTCAAATACTTAAATATGTGGCATGTTAGATACTATAGTCCATCTCCTATTTTAAAAATTGATTACGGAAGTAAGTTTTTAAATCAATGTTGAGAAAAGAGAGAAAATAATGGGTTGATTTTATCGCAGCTGTAAACACAGAATAGAATCTGCCAAGGCCAAACTGATGTCAGAATAATGTCTATGTCAAATGGATTGCCACACTGACAATCTTCTTCAGTCTTGAGAGTGTGTGATGCAAAGTTTTCCGAAGAACTCAAATAGTGAAAGATAGACATATAGTGGCCCCAAAAAGCAACAATTAAAATACAAGTGTATACAACACAGTAAATACGTGCTACACTACTCCAATTTCGATCTCCCCTTGTTATCAATTACATTCACGTAAGCCTTGTCAGAGTAAGCAGCCCCCTGCCCACACACACACACACACACATTCCTCCCATGTATCACTCCATGACAACTCAAAACAAACAGGGAAATTATTAACACGTATTGGTCCAATACAGTGCGTCACTGTCTTTCCCTGTCATCAGTGTTTGCATAGAGTGTAGTCCAAAAGTCTGACACATTAGATTTTTTTTCCAGAGTCCATAAAATAAACTAATTTCTGCAAAAAAGGAAAGTTGTTTCAGGTAAAAATGAAGTCATTGTATTTTTTTACAACCATTTTTTTAAGTTCTCCCTGATACTTCACTCAACACTTTGACCCTATTTGAGTTCAAATCCATAGATTATCTTAACTGAAGGTTCTACGATGTCATGATTTTAAGTACATCTGCTCAGATTTGCTTTGTGACATGCAGTGAATAGATGTCTTTTACCCAGGCTCAGAGTTGAATTGCTCAGACTTTCTTTTTCTTTATCAATTTGTTTTTTGAGAAGTAACACATTTTTACAACAACATGATACATAGAAAAAAAGATCTCTTTCACATAATATATACATATATATATCAAACAACAAAACATAGCTACACAATAAGAGTAAGAACTAGCCATGCATACAAGAGAAGCAAATAGACCCTTTTCACATGACGTCACGCAACTTCCATTTGAACTCAAAGCAGGGTATCTTCACTTCCGTTTAGCCGCAAGCACGTTCAGGAGAATGGCGGAACTGGCTAACTAACAACACGAAAAGTAAAGGTTATAGTAATAATAATAATGTTTACGTATTTATAGGTTTCTGTATTTTAGTTCTTTTGATAATGTTAATGATTATTTCCAGTTTACAACTCTTTAACATGTGCGTGAACTGGATGGTAAAGTAGGCTAGTTTGCAGCAACAGGAAAAATATGCATCAGCCTGTATTGCCTGAAGTTTACTAATAAGTTTTAACTGTTTATATTATGTATTCCCGCACAGTTTTTTAGAATGACTCCCCTCTTAATCAAATCTAACGGTCAAACCATTTTCATATTCTGATGTGATTCATTATTCCTCTTTACCTGTGTCCATCTTTCAACAGTTTCCCACCCATCAAGCATGGCACAGTCTTCTTGTCGATGTTATTGTAGTGTTCGTTGTTGTTCAATAAATAAAAAAAACTTTTATTTGGCAGTAAATTAACCCAAATATGTTCAGTCAATGACTGTATATTGTGTTCAATAAACATCATACATTTGTTATAATCTGTTGCCCTCAATATTTTACTGTAATGTTGAATTGCATTTCCTGTTTCCATGTTTCCTGTTGTCAAAATTCTACAAAAAAAAGACGTCAAAGAAGTTTGTTTGATACCTTTGCCAAATTATTAATAAAACAACTCACATGTACAGAAGTATTCACAGCCTTTGCCATGACACTCAGCTAGATCCTGAAGTCACTCTTACTGTCATAGCATTGTACTGTTGTAACAAAGGTGACTCACAGGCAGGGATCCAATCGCTTTATCTTTATTAAGAGTAGTTGTGCAGGCAGAAGATCAGGGCAAACAGAGAGCATACGTAAACGGTAATACAGGCAGGGGTTACAAAGGCGGGCAGACGGAATCAGAATCGTAATTCAGGCAGCAGTCAAGACAGGCAGAAAACAACCACGAGCGATAATCCAGGCAAAGGTCAAGGCAGGCAGATCAGGATCAAAGACGGGTAAAAGCAAGATTGGCAACAGGTAAACAGGACAGGACTATGAATGATAGCAAAATCAAGACTTCGCAGATTGTGAATGGGTGAAGGAGTCTTTTATAGTTCATGAGATGAATAACAGCTGGTGTGAACAAACAGTCATGATTGCGTCCAGCTGGTGTGTGTAATCAGTCCAATGTACTGCATGATGGGAAATGTAGTGTGTAGTGTGGTGTCAGTATATATGTGAGCTCCCTCTGGTGGCCAGAGAGGGGAGCGCGGAGCTCATATTCATAACAACTGTGTACATTTCACAATGGTATGGGCACGATTCTTGGACTTCTTTGGTACCGGTTTGTATTCTTTGTCTGAAATGTTGTCTATGTCATAATCATGCACTGTTTTTTTGTTGGTCAGAGAAGATCTAGTCCTCCGATTGAGCCTGGTTTATCAGAAGGTTTTTTTTTATCCATTCTGTTCTTCATTCATTCTGTCAGCTGCTGGAGTTTTGGTTCTTTGTCACTGCCGCCTCTGGCTTACTTAGTTGGGGACACAACACTTAATATTCATCCATATTATTTGATGGCCGGCTCTTCTAGAGCTTCTGTACAGCCAAAACAAACTTTGCTGCATTGTTTTTCTGTTATCTCTGTAAAGCTGCTTTTGAAACAATCTTTATTGTAAAAGGCACTATATAAATAAAGGTGACTTGACTTGGCTTGATCAATTTATTTTAACCTAATTAGAGTAAAATATATTCTCATTATCCAGTTGTACTGTATTAATTTGAGATTACTGTTCAAAGTTTGTAATTGTTTTAATACATTCATTTTCCCGTTCATCTAAGGAAATGTTCATTTTTAAATCTTCTCTCCAGTAGATCAATTTGGATTCTGAATATTCTTTAGAATATGACTCTAACATTTTATAAAACACTGATATGAAGTCTTTAGATTGGGAAGACTTTAATAGTAAAATTTCAAAAGGAGTTTTAACGGGTTTTGTAAGCTTCATATCTTGGTAAGAAGAAACATATCTCCTAAATTGAAGGAATTTAAAGAAACCTTTTTTTTAATATCAAACTGTGCCACAATCTCAGCAAAAGACATTAAGTAATTTACTTTATATATTTATATTTAACACCCTTCGTCATAAAAGCTTGAAGGTGTCTGATCTAGTGAGTTTTATCCAGCTGGTTTTAAACTAATTTCCCCATATTCGGGTAAAACATGATAAAGTATTTGATGAACCTAGAAAATTATGCACATTGCACCATACTTTGATCGTGTTGATATGAAAAGGGTTACGAGATACAATATCTTTGCCTTTTCTGAGAGAAAAGATAAAGATTAAAGGGTAATTTTGACTTTATAAAGACATATTCAATGTACAGCCAAGACGGTCTACAGAAGAGAAATGATATAAAGTAGATCACAATTGTGCTGCCCAATGTCAGTTAGGAAATTGGAGACCACTCAAATTGTATAGTAAGTGTAATAAAGGTATACAAACACAAAAATTTTTTTTCAGATGAAATCAGTAAATAGTTTCGAAAAAAAAGTTGAGGAAGTCACAAGAATATTTTGAAAGAGCTATATATTTGACATAATCTGCTAATTTTTATTGCGTTTATATGTCCAATTAGCGGTATGGGTCGATTTTTTTAATCTGTCAATGAATTTGGATATGTAGTTTTTGAAGGGGTTGAAAATTTGCTGAAGACATGCTATGTCTCGGTTATGAATGTAACCTTGGTTCCATGAAGAGGGAACAAGACGCTGCGTCGAAGGACATAATGGGAACATTTTCAGTAAATATGTTGTGAAGCACATATGAAATTGAATCAACAGTGTGAATGCACACCAAGGGCAGATAAACCAGATCAAAAACCAGGAAGCAGGAAGCAGCAGCTTTAAAAGTGTCTTAAGTAAAAAACTGGGAGGCATGCGGGAGGTGAGGCCGGGTGACGCAGCATCTCGTTCCATCTCCAGAAAACCAAGTTTACATTCTTAACCGATACGTTCTCTTTCAGCAGACCGAACAGAATCACATTGGGAGCTGCTGTCATGAGGCCGAGCAATCTTTGGAACTGCTTTACAGTGAGTGACTGGCCTAGCTTTATACTTTTGACTACTGACAGGATGGTGTCGATGCGTATGGGTGAGAGACGAGCAGACATTGACACTAAATCAATCCCTGGCCCTCTGAAGAGGAGAGCGCACACTTTTTTTGCAAAGTTGTTTTGCACTTTTTTTCAGTCTTAACCATATCTCCTTCATTTGAGCAAGAACGACAGCTCGACGTCGAACCACTAACAGCCATAACTGTGCTAAGATCAACGACTCGATGATGTAATTCAGGACACGGATACCTTGGAGGTGCAGCAGTGTGCAGTGTAGTATCCATGCATTTCGTGAAGATGCAGGGTGAAAAAGCTAGAACGAATATTAGGACCCGATACTAATAGGCCTTGGACCCGAAGGTGAACCTGAGGAACTTCTTGTGTTGTTGAGGGGTTGGGTTACAAATGTAGGCCATGAGGTCTATGATGATGAACCAGTCCTCGGATCTGATTTTCAACACTATTTGCCTCAATATTAACATTCTGAACTTGAGCTGAATAAACGTTTGATTTAGCTGTCACAAGCCAAAAATGGGACTCAACCCCCCAACCTTCTTTGCAACTATGAAGTACCAGTTACAAAACCTGGTCTCCCTGTCTGGGAGCAGTACATATTCTATGGCACCTTTCCCCAGCAGGGTCTTTACTTCTCCAGAGCCTGCTCAGGGCCCACCACGGGGCAGGACCTTGTTGAAACTGGGCGGGTGAGACCCAAACTGAGTAGTGTAACCCTTTCTGATGGTACGCAAGACCCACTGAGAAATATTTGTCAAATGTACCCATGCTGCCAGAAATTCTACTATGGGAACCTTGAGGCTGGTCTCTAGTATTTTTTGAACATCCATTCCAGGGCCCTGGCCTGCAGGGGACACATGGAGTAACTGCTCTAGGACCCTTCTTGGAGAGGAAAAACTCCCCAGTGACGGCAGATTTTCAGGCATCAACTGGGAAGACTTGTCAAGTCAAGTCACCTTTATTTATATAGAGCTTTTCACAATAGAGATTGTTTCAGCTTTCCAGTATTCGCAGGAAAACAATGTAACAGAGTTTGTTTTGACTGTACAGCAGCTCTAGAAGAAAAGGCCAATCCATAATACTGATGAATAATAAGTGTTAAGTGTCCCCAAATAAGCATGCCAGAGGCAACAGTGGCAAGGAACCAAAACTCCCAACAGGTGACAGAATGAAAGAAGAACAGAATAGAGAAAAAACATTAAGAAAAAACAGGTTCAGTCAGGGGACCAGTACTTCTCTGGCCAACAAACAAACATAATTATTAAACTGACAACATTTTGTCACTTGTGTGGGATCTGTGTGTCCTGGCACACACGAGGAGGCAAGGTTGGCATGAAGATCCACTGAGGGCCAAGAGGAGAAGTGGGCACCATAAGCTGAGGTGAACACCTCTTCCCGATGGAGGAGGCTGCCCTCGGAGGGCTGATGCTCTTGGCATCAGGGCCTCTTGCCTGTAGCCTTTCTAGTCAAGTCAAGTCAAGTCACCTTTATTTATATAGCGCTTTTTACAATGTAGATTGTTTCAAAGCAGCTTTACAGGAAAAACAATATAAACAAAGTTTGTTTGGCTGAACAGAAGCCCCAAAAGAGCAGGCGAATCAATACAATTGATGAATTTTAAGTGTTAAGTTTCCCCAACTGAGCAAGCCATAGGCGACAGCGGCAAGGAACCAAAACTCCGGCAGGTGACGTAACGAATGAAGAATAGAATGGAGAAAAAACCTTGGGAGAAACCAGGCTCAGTTGGGGGACCAGTTCTCCTCTGGCCAACAGCCAAACCGTGCATGATTATTATACAACAATTCAAGTCCAATATGAAGTCCAATTTGGTCCGGTTAGAGATGGGTTCATGATCGTCACAGGGGAGGGTCCAGTAGAGTCACGGTCTCCGCAGACACCCCAGGGCAGTGCTGTGCTCGTGTCCAGGTCCTTCATCTGATCTGGATACGGCCCGGATCCAGCTGACCACGGTAACCTCGGAATAAACAGAGACCAATATCAGCGTAGATGCCATTCTTCTTCTGATGTATCGAGTACATCAGGTGTTATGGGAATGTTCCCGGTTCCGGCTTATCTAAATTATGCAGCCTAACAATCATTTTACATGATTTGGATTAAAAATGTATGTATAATGTGTTATGTGTATGCCAGGTTGAAAAGATGTGTTTTTAGTCTACATTTAAACTGACAGAGTGTGTCTGCTTCCCAAACTGTAATAGGAAGACTGTTCCAGAGTTTAGGAGCTAAATAGGAAAAGGATCGCCCGCCAGCAGTTGACTTTGATATTCTAGGTATTATAAGCTGGTCAGTATTTTGGGATCGCAATAGACGTGAAGGACTATAATGTGTTAAGAGATCGCTCAAGTACTGTGGAGCTAAACCATTTAATGCTTTGTAAGTAATTAGCAAGATTTTAAAATGTATTCGGTGTTTAATAGGAAGCCAGTGCAGGTTTGACAGAACTGGGCTAATATGCTCATACTTCCTGGTTCTAGTAAGAACTCGAGCTGCTGCATTTTGGACCAGTTGGAATTTGTTTATTAAGCGTGCAGAGCAACCACCTAGTAAAGCATTACAATAATCTAGCCTTGAACTCATGAACGCATGAACTAACTTTTCCGCATTTGTCTTAGATAGCATATGTCGCAATTTAGATATATTTTTAAGATGGAAGAACGCCGTTTTACAGATGCTAGAAACATGGCTTTCAAATGAAAGATTGGTATCAAAGAGCACACCCAGGTTTCTAACTGACGACGAAGACTTGACAGAGCAGCCATCGAGTGTTAGGCAGTAGTCTAGATTATTATGTGCCGAACTTTTTGGTCTGATAATTAGAATCTCTGTTTTTTCAGAATTTAGCAGTAGAAAGTTATTAGTCATCCAATTTTTTATATCGGTTATGCATTCTGTTAATTCAGTGAATTTGTTCGTTTCATCAGGATGAGAAGAAATATAGAGCTGAGTATCATCAGCGTAACAATGAAAGCTAATGCCATGCTTCCTAATAACTGCACCCAAAGGAAGCATGTACAGGGTGAAAAGCAATGGTCCTAGTACTGAACCTTGAGGAACTCCATATTGAACCCGTGACCGATATGACATCTCCTCATTTAATGCTACAAACTGATAACGCTCAGATAAGTATGACTTGAACCAGGCTAATGCAACTCCACTAATGCCAACATAATTTTCAAGTCTATTCAGAAGGATTTTGTGGTCAATAGTATCAAATGCAGCACTAAGGTCCAGTAACACTAACAGAGAGATACAACCACGATCGGATGATAATAGCAAATCATTTGTAACTCTAATTAGAGCAGTCTCAGTACTATGATATGGTCTAAATCCTGACTGGAAATCCTCGTAGATGCTGTTTCTTTCTAGAAAGGAACATAGTTGTAAAGATATTGCCTTTTCTAGAATCTTTGACAAGAAAGGTAGATTCAATATCGGCCTGTAATTAACTAATTCTGTAGGATCAAGTTGTGGTTTTTTAATAAGCGGTTTAATTACAGCCAGCTTAAAGGTTTTTGGTACGTATCCTAATAACAAAGAAGAATTAATAATATTAAGAATAGGATCTATGATTTCTGGAAGCATCTCTTTCAGTAGCTTAGTCGGTATTGGGTCTAGCATACATGTTGTTGATTTTGATGATTTAACGAGTTTAGACAATTCTTCCTCCCCAATAGCAATGAAGGATTGGAATTTTTCTTCAGGGACACTAAAATGTACTGTATTTTGGAATATTGTAGTAGATTGTTGCATGTTTATTATTTTCTCTCTAATATTATTAATTTTGCAAGTAAAGAAGTCCATGAAGTCATTAGTGCTGTGCTGATTTAAAGCATCTGGGGTTGAGGCTTTATTTCTTGTTAATTTAGTCACTGTATCAAATAAATACCTAGGGTTGTATTTGTTTTCTTCTAAGAGGGTAGAAAAGTAAGTAGATCTAGCTGATCTTAAGGCCTTTCTGAATGCAATAGAGCTGTCTTTCCATGAAAGGCGAAAAACCTCTAGCTTAGTTTTATTCCAGCTCCGCTCCATTTTTCTGGCTGCTCTCTTGAGGGCCCGGGTGTGCTCGTTGTACCACGGTGTTGGACTATTTTCTTTAATCTTCTGTAAGCGTAACGGAGCAACAGTGTCTAAAGTGCTGGAAAAGAGAGAGTTTATAGTTTCTGTTGCAACATCAAGTTCTTCTAGGCTATCTGGGATGTTAAGTAGATGAAACTGATCGGGAAGATTATTTATAAAGCTATCTTTTGTGTTAGGAGTGATAGTTCTACTATATTTATAACAGGGAGTTAGTTTTTCGACTTTGGCTAAAGGTAATCTACACGCAACTAAGTAATGATCTGAGATGTCATCGCTCTGCTGCAGAATTTGAACAGTATCAACATTGATCCCATATGACAATATTAGATCTAAAGTATGATTACGAGAATGAGTGGGTCCTGATACATGTTGTGTAACTCCAATAGAGTTTAAAATGTCTCTAAATGCCAATCCCAATGCGTCTTTTTCATTATCTACATGGATGTTAAAATCACCGACGATTATGACTTTATCTGCAGACATTACTAATCCTGAGAGAAAATCAGCAAATTCTTTGATAAAGTCTGTATGGTGCCCTGGTGGCCTGTATAGAATAGCCAGCACAAAAGTTAAACAGCACAAAAGTTAAAAGTTAAATTATTACTTGCACTAGATAATTTTACATTGAGGACCATCACTTCAAAAGAATCATATTTCAAATTAGACCTTTGAGCAGTACTGATCGTGTTACTATAAATTACAGCAACACCTCCTCCTTTACCTTTCAGACGAGGCTCATGTTTATAACAGTAATTTTGAGGGGTGGACTCATTTAAAGTAATATAATCGTCTGGTTTTAGCCAAGTTTCTGTCACACACAGCACATCTAGTTTATGATCTGTAATCATATCATTTACAATAAGTGCTTTTGAGGAAAGGGATCGTATATTCAGTAACCCAAGCTTTTCTAGCAATGAGGATGGTCCTCACATCCGTCCTCCCTCTAGTAGCCTGAGGCTGACAGCGACCTCCCAATCCCCTTTCTCTCTGAGGGGGTGTACAGGTAGTGACACTCTATTTGTTTTTTGTTTTTTTTGCTCCCAAACAAACAATGCAAAGACTGTGTGTGTCCCTGCCCTTGATGTAGTGAGGGCAGGTAGTGACACACATTCTAATTGGTTAATAGCTCCTTTAAATGGTCCTTTAAATAAGAAGTGAGATTCCCTGGTCTTTTTAAACTAGCTAGGGATCTTTTTAACACACATGCCAGCAGCAAACGCACTCTCAATCATTTCACAGCATATACTGAAGACACATAAGCTGCCATTATCTGGTTTCCGGCATGCCTTTATAGCTTCCTGGTTCATGATGTCATCCATCCTCGACTAGCATTCACACTGTTGATTCGATTTTATATGTGCCTCACGACTCATTTATGAGAAGCAGTCCCATTGCATTTATTGATGCAGCGTGAGTTTTCTTTTAGTTAGTGAAGGAGTTTATTACATTTAAGTGAGTAACAGCTGATAGTTGACTATTATCCTTATTCAATTAGGATTAGAATACTTATTCATTTTACAATTACTGACTGCTATAGCAAATGGCTCGATTGCTCAGACAAACAAAATAGGTGATAGGGGGCACCCTTGACAAGAGCTCCTTTAAATAATAAATGCCCTGGAAACTATTATTAGTTCAGCTGTAGGACACGTGTACAGTATCTTATTTCATTTTCAAAGGCTTTGTCAGCATCCTGGGACAGATCGTCTAATTGGAAGCTCCCTTTTTAAGATATAAAATATTAAGCAAAGTTCTAACATTATGAAGACCTTGCCTACTCTTAGTAATTCCAAGCAGACTTTCATTCGCACCACCTCTCTGGAATCAGTGGAAATGGGAGAGAATGGATCAAAAGGTGTCAAGCCGGCCTTAGTATAAGTGTTTCCTTCCACCTCAACATCAGCTCTACCGCCCTGGTTCTCCAACTCATTCACAGCACTAAAATGCACCACAGCAATGTCACCAAGGTCTAAATCTTTGCCATACTCCATATACAAAGCACTTGTGATAGACAAAAACATGAAGCTCACTCAGATGTTATAAAAGTATACACTTTATCACTCTCTTAACAGCAATCGGATAGTGGCCAGTGGCCAGCTAACAACAACTATTTTGTCCTGCACAAGTTAATCTGCTCTTCTGTTGGAATTACAATAATGTTCTGAAAAGTAAACATTGCCAAAATGTTTAACCAGCAAATGAGCGCTATTCCAAATGAGTAAGCCTATTTTAAATGTTAAAACCCAAACAGGACGGCAAGGATGCAAAACATAAACTGAAATAATGGCAAAAATGTATATATAGTACATGAATGAAAATAAATATTCAAGAGGTGAGAATTAATAATAATAATAATTATTGATAAATTAATAATAATTTAATATAATTATATATATATATATATATATATATATATATATATATATATATATATATATATATATATATATATATATATTGTTATTTATTTATATTTATTTATAATATATAATTTTATATGTATATATTACAAAACAAAACCTCTCTATAATATTAACTCTCTCTATAATCCTCTACACGTAAGAGGAAATCAAAAGAAACCAAAAGTCTTCATCATTAACTTGCTATAACTGTACACTAATTATCCAAAATACAAAATCTCAGTGTGTGACACACTTCAAACCTAATGTGTCAAATACATCAAAGTCTTTAGGTGTTGCACAATGTACAATTATCATCAGAAAAACAATAGAAAAAGTAGAAAAGTACTGATGATATGCACTATAAGACAAAACAGTACAATATAGTAAATTAGTAAAAAGTAAATTATAGTAAGACAAAACACTTGCAAAGATCAGATTTAAAAAAACAAAAGCAAAAACAAAGTAAGAATAAAAGATGACTAACACATGCTCACTCCGGCATAACTATTAAACTCAGTGTGATGCTTGATGCTTGATACAGCGACGTTACACTGGTTAACAATGAGAGTGAGACTAAGAGGGACAGGGAGTGAAGGAGAGAACAAACAGAACAATATTCAGCCACACCGACAGGGACGTAACAATCACAAAATAGGTATGTCTGTCACTTTCTCATAAACACAAGGGCTGCACCCAAAATGTGCTTTCCACGGACTGAAGTATGCTTACAATGGACACTTCACTATCCCATGAGGCCACAGGAGAGGCATTGTGAAGGTCACTGAAGAGACATAATTGATGCTGGTAGGTCACATGATATTGACAGCATTGCCGAATATAGTCCTTCCAGATTATATTCATACTACACAATACAGTGGATACAATACAGTTATCAATACAATGCATTAATACTTATCTCGACCTCGGTTAACTCGGCAACCCTATTATGTCAACGTTTTTGAAGTGGAACCACCAAACTCCCTATTTGTCTAAGCATTTTATGTATTAGCGGGTTATGTCGATTCTTTTACGTCGCCGAACCCTAATATCTTGAGCACAAAAGAGAGACAAATTCGCCACTTAACATGGGTTATCTCGATCCCGCGACTAAAGATCGTACTAAGTTCACTGCGCATGCGCTGAGTTTGCATTGCACGTGGAACGCGGTCTGTATGGTCGCTCTGTCAGTGACGCTAGACTCACAGTGCCGTAAAATAGCAGAAGAACTCACGGAAGTGGCGCAAAAATCAAGCCTTGCAGATGCTATGGCAGGAGTTAGCATCACTCTCCAGGAATTCCCAGATTACATTGACATTGACAAAGAAGTTGTTACTGATTAGCATCAAATGCAACAAAGCATTTAGCTTAGAAGCATTTGTTTTCAAGCAGACCGTTAAAGGCAAAAAGCAACAAAGCGAGTTTGTAAAGAAACCATAGAAACGTGTGTACAATACTATTCAGAACTGTGTCCGAGCGAAATGACTGTGTTATGAGTGAATGTGTTTATGTGTGGTAGTGACTGTTTACGCTGTGAGCGAAATTGTGTTTGCAATGTTGGAGAATATGAATAAAGGTTTATATCGAGAATCGAAGGTGTTTTTTATTGTATACTTCAAGATTCAAAGTGTTTATTGTCATGCGTACAGACAGAAAGCATGTTTCCCTGTACAATGAAATTCTTAATTTGCCGTCCACAGTAAATGCCACACAAGTAAGTAAAAAATAAAAATAAGATAAATATATAAATAAAAAGTGCAAATATATAAAATAATATAAAAAGGGCAAAAGAGTAAAGTAATAAATTGAGGTAGTGCAGTTCTGGCAGTGTAAAGTGAGATAGTGCAGTTCTGGCAGTGTAAAGTGAGGTAGTGCAATTCTGATTGTGTAAAGTGAGGTAGTGCAGTTCTGGCAGGGTAAAGTGAGGTAGTGCAGTTCTAGCAGTGTAAAGTGAGGCAGTGCAGCTCTGATAGTGTAAAGTGAGTAGTGTAGTTCTGATAGTGTAAAGTGAGGTAGTGCAGTTATGGCAGTGTAAAGTGAGGTAGTGCAGTTCTGACAGTGTAAAGTGAGGTAGTGCAGTTCTGATAGTGTAAAGTGAGGTAGTGCAGTTCTGGCGGTGTAAAGTGAGGTAGTGCAGTTCTGGCGGTGTAAAGTGAGGTAGTGCAGTTCTGGCGGTGTAAAGTGAGGTAGTGAAGTTCTGGCGGTGTAAAGTGAGGTAGTGCAGTTCTGGCGGTGTAAAGTGAGGTAGTGCAGTTCTGATAGTGTAAAGTGAGGTAGTGCAGTTCTGATAGTGTAAAGTGAGGTAGTGCAGTTCTGGCAGGATAAAGTGAGGTAGTGCAGTTCTGGCAGGGTAAAGTGAGGTAGTGCAGTTCTGGCAGTGTAAAGTGAGGTAGTGCAGTTCTGATAGTGTAAAGTGAGGTAGTGCATTTCTAGCAGTGTAAAGTGAGGTAGTGCAGTTCTGACAGTGTAAAGTGAGGTAGTGCAGTTATGGCAGGGTAAAGTGAGGTAGTGCAGTTCTGACAGTGTAAAGTGAGGTAGTGCAGTTATGGCAGGGTAAAGTGAGGTAGTGCAGTTCTGACAGTGTAAAGTGAGGTAGTGCAAAGTGAGGTCCGTATCCCTACTCTCCGCCGAGGATTCCACCCAAATGTTGTCCAACCAGTCAACACCATGATTGAGCCATATTGGCTTCAGTTTCCTCAGATTCCATCACATCCAACCTTAATCCAAATCCATCCATATTCTGACCCATCAGCGCTGCATAACGAAAGTAAGGTAGACCAAACCACAAAGGCCTTTAACTTCCACGAACAACAACAATCCCTCCAACCTTCATTTAAGAGATCAGGCCAAACTCATATCCGACCCATTCATCACAGTCGACTTCAATCACCCCATCACATGTTTTGTTCTAAAACTAGCAGATCCAAGCATTGGGCCGCAGGTCATCGGAAGCCAAGAAATACTTTTGATCAAATCAGTCTCTCCAGAAATGGCTTTTACTGCCACAGAGACAAGAGAAGATGAGGAAAGAGACAATCTCCATCATCCAACATGTGATATGTTTCCAGAGGAAGCTCTCCACTACCGCAGCAGCGATGCACCTCCACTCCCGCATGAGCTCAGTTCAAATGGAAATTCTTCCACTGTCACCTCCATTGCTGCAGCAATAATGTTCCCCGACACTCCCGCAGGAGTTAGCCATGGGGAAATTATCCCACTGCCGCAGCAGCAAAGCTATCTTCATACTGGCTTTCGGTTTCCTCAGATGCTCATAACTCACCACCACATCCAGCTTTAACCCAAAACTACATCCTACAAATTCCGACTTGTCAGTACTGGACGACGAAACCATTTCTTCCTTCATCAAACGAAGAAACGCCATTTCACCTACTTCTCCAATCTTCCATCATCAATCCAACCATTTCAAACCCTCCTAGCCTACTCCCACTTCAGAAACTTGCAGGCTAACCTTCCATCCGACCCACTCTCCATAGACGATTCCAACCCCATTACACGTTTCGGTTCCAAACTTCTTAAAGCTACGCTACTCCAAACCGGATTCCCAACAGACCATTTATCTAGCCATTCATTTCGCATAGGCGCAGCAACCACGGCTGCACAAAGGCCTTTCCCAACAGCAAATGCAAGCATTGCGCTCCTGGTCTTCAGAAGCTTTCAAGAGCCACGCCAGATCAAACAGATCGCACATCAAACAAGCTCTTCAAACTCTGTTAAGCTCCTCAGCTCCTCCCCACTTACAACTCCATGGCCACTGCTTTCCATTGCCGCAGCTGTGACGCTCCCGCAGGAGCCAGGTCTCTCAATCCTCCACTGCCACAGCAGCAATGCTCAGCCAGTTTGCTCTAATTATCCACTGCCGCAGAAGTGACTCTCCCGCAGGAGTCAGCCAAGGGGAAATTATCCCACTGCCGCAGCAATGATGCTATGTTCATCCTGGCCTTTCGGATTCCTCAGATGCTCAGAACTCACCGTCACATCCAGCTTTAACCCAAAAGTACATCCTACAATTTCTGAGTTCTGGACGAAGAAACCATCTCTTATTTTCATCAATCAAAGCAAGACCAACCTAACAAGAAAAAGGCCACTTTATCTACATCTTCAATCTTCAATCACCAATCCAGCCATATCAAACCCTCTCAGCCTACCTCCATTTCAGAAACTCACAGGTCAAACTACCATCTGACCCAATCTTCATAGATGATTCCAACCACCCCATCTCACGTTTCTGGTTCCAGATTCACCTTAAAGCTACGCTACGCCATACTGGTTTCCCAACAGCAGATACAAGCACTGGGTCGATGGTCTTCAGAAGCCCAAGAGCTACATCCGATCAGACAGATCAAAAGCCGAACAAACTCTCATCAGTTAATATCTGCTCCTTTCCACATACTATCTTCACGGCCACAGCTTTCCACTTCCGCAGTAGCGATGCTCCAGAAGGAACCCAGCCCTGGAAACCCCTCCATTGCCGCAGCAATGATGCTCCCCCACACTCCCGCAGGAGTCAGCCTATGGGGAAATTATTCCACAGCAGTGAGGCTCCCGCAGGAGCTCAGTTCTGAACTTGCTTCCATCGCCGCAGCAATAATGCTCTCCCACATTCTGAGTCAACTTAAGGGGAAATTACTCCACTGCCGCAGCAGTGAGGCTCCCGCAGGAGCTCAGTTCAGAATTTTCTCCATTGCCGCAGCAATGATGTTCCCTCACACTCCCGCAGGAGTCAGCCTAAAGGGAAATTACTCCACTGCCGCAGCAGTGAGGCTCCCGCAGGAGCTCAGTTCCGAATTTACCATTGACACAGCAATGATGTTCCCCCAACACTCCCACAGGAGTCAGCCTAAGGGGAAAACCGCTCAACTACCACAGGAGCCAGTTCTCTCAAATTCTCCACCGCCGCAGCAGCGACGCTCCCGCCGAAAACCCTTCATCACCACAGCAACGACATTACCTCACACCCCCAAAGTCAGCACTAAGGGGAAATTACTTCACTGCCTTAGCAGTGACACTCCCGCAGGAGCCAATTCTCTTGAATCCCCACGATTACGGAGCCTAGCCGGAGAGGTTCCAAAAAACCTGACGACAATAGCTAGTACCCGATAAGCGCCCCCTGCTTCCACAGAGGTACCCCTATACTCTCAGGAACTAGGACTCCAACCAACTCGCCGCCTTGCTTCAAGCCAAACAACAAGCACATCCCCAACACAAGCAAACCATCTCCTCTGTGCCTCAAGCCAACTGGTCTACAACCAATTACCAGTGATACTCATCCTTTCGGACAGCATAAATAACATAAATAACTCCCTCCCGACATTTCAAGAACCCACCCAATTTTACCTCGCCATTTTTGGGGGCCATCAACTCCTTCCTAGCGGCTGTCCGACTGGACTGCAATTTTTGGAGGAGTGCTCCAGGTTCGGGCCAAATACCGAGCTCGGAGCCCTCTCCTCGGACAGCACGCCAAATACGCATACCTTTACTGCCCCTGAATCATTGATAAGTGTGAACTCGTGAAATGATGTTTGATTAACAAAGTTCGGGAGGAGCACGTTCAAGGATGAAAGCAATCAACTCATCATCAGCAATTATACCTCATCCAATCAGCATGAGAGGAAGCGTGTATATATAGCCATGTTTGACTCACCGACATTCCTCGACAGTTTACGGCATCCCTCCACCACCCCGACTCCTCACACTTAGCTGTTCCTATCAAAGTCAGGAATACGGGGGGAGTGCTCCAGGTTCGGGCCAAATACCGAGCTCGGAGCCCTCTCCTCGGACAGCACGCCAAATACGCATACCTTTACTGCCCCTGAATCATTGATAAGTGTGAACTCGTGAAGTGTCCATTCTCATCTTGTTTCACTCCTACTGAAGTCAAGTTGGCAATGTGCTAGGTGTAGTGTATTCAATGGGATATGTATGAAGTCTGACATTCTTGCTCAAATCCATTGGATTTCGTGAAATCTACTATTATGGTTACACTTATTTTTTAATTTTTTTGATCATCTGTTGACAATCTGTTGACTATGTAATGTTGCATTTACATGTCAACTAACTCAGTTACCCTAATACGTTGCCCTAACCTCTCAAACATCATTCATTCTTTTTTTATATATTCTTTTTCTTGAATTTTACATTGAAAGTTAAAATGTATTCAATTTCAATTTCAAGTTCATTTCTAAAGCACATTTAAAAACGGCCGAGGCCGACCAAAGTGCTGTACAAATATTAATAGGAGAAATACACACACACACAAAAAAAAATATATATATATATATAATAATAAAAAAAATTCTGTCAAAAGATTAAAAAGGTAGAAGGCAAAGAGTATAATCACTATATACACATATGCATATCCACAGATACACATACGTGTACATCCAATACACATATACTCTCACAACTATATGGAAATACACACATCTGTCAAGTCAAGTCAAGTCACCTTTATTTATATAGCGCTTTTTACAATGTAGATTGTTTCAAAGCAGCTTTACAGTGGTCACAGAAAAGACAATATAAACAAAATTTGTTTGGCTGAACAGCAGCTCCAAAAGAGCAGGCGAATCAATACAATTGATGAACTTTAAGTGTTAAGTTTCCCCAACTGAGCAAGCCATAGGCGACAGCGGCAAGGAACCAAAACTCCGGCAGGTGACGTAACGAATGAAGAATAGAATGGAGAAAAAACCTTGGGAGAAACCAGGCTCAGTCGGGGGACCAGTTCTCCTCTGGCCAAAGCCAAACAGTACATGATTATTATATTGACAACAATTCAAGTCCAATATGAAGTCCAATTTGGTCCGGTTGGAGATGGGTTCATGATCGTCACAGGGGAGGGTCTAGTAGAGTCACGGTCTCCGCAGACACTTCAGGGTAGTGCTGTGCTCGTGTCCAGGTCCTTCATCTGATCTGGATACGGCCCGGATCCGGCTGACCACGGTAACCTCGGAATAAACAGAGACCAATATCAGCGTAGATGCCATTCTTCTTCTGATGTATCGAGTACATCAGGTGTTATGGGAATGTTCTCGGTTCCGGCTTATCTAAATTATGCAGCCTAACAATCATTTTACATGATTTGGATTAAAATGTATGTATAATGTGTTATGTGTATGCCAGGTTGAAAAGATGTGTTTTTAGTCTAGATTTAAACTGACAGAGTGTGTCTGCTTCCCGAACTGTATTAGGAAGACTGTTCCAGAGTTTAGGAGCTAAATAGGAAAAGGATCGACCGCCAGCAGTTGACTTTGATATTCTAGGTATTATAAGCTGGTCAGTATTTTGGGATCGCAATAGACGTGAAGGACTATAATGTGTCAAGAGATCGCTCAAGTACTGGGGAGCTAAACCATTTAATGCTTTGTAAGTAATTAGCAAGATTTTAAAATGTATTCGGTGATTAATAGGAAGCCAGTGCAGGTTTGACAGAACTGGGCTAATATGCTCATATTTCCTGGTTCTAGTAAGAACCCGAGCTGCTGCATTTTGGACCAGCTGGAATTTGTTTATTAAGCGTGCAGGGCAACCACCTAGTAGAGCATTACAATAATCTAGCCTTGAACTCATGAACGCATGAACTAACTTTTCCGCATTTGTCTTAGAGAGCATATGTCGCAATTTAGATATATTTTTAAGATGGAAGAATGCCGTTTTACAGATGCTAGAAACATGGCTTTCAAATGAATTGTATAAATTCTATTATCTGTATAAAAACCGCAAACATAGAATAATATACTCAAATGTCCACAGTTACATATCGAATGCGACAGAGAACAGATGAGTTTTAAGACTGGTTTTAAACTCCAATATTCATTTTGTTCTGATTAAAAATTCAAATTGCATTCATATTGGAAATGCATATCTAACACGATTCAGCAAGAACACATTAAATTGATCAAAAATGAGAGTAAAGACATTTATAATCGGATGAAAGATTTAAAAAAAAATAAACTTTTCTATTTTAAAAAGATAAGTGCACAAAAGATTTATATTTTAAATAAATTCAAATAGCAGTTTAAATAAAAGTTCTCTTTTTTATTGTCTATTCATCAATGAATCCTGGTGAAAACAATTATCATCATGCTTCTACCAAAATATAAAACAGTAAAAATTTGTTTCAAAATTGATGATACAGTAATAAGAAATGTTTATTTAGCTCCAAATCTGATTATTAGAATGGTTTCTGAATATATTAAAATAGAAAACAGTTATTTAAATTGTAATAATATCACAATGTCACAATATTACTGTTTTGACTATATTTTTTTCTCATAAGACACTCCTTTCAAAAATGTAAATATCGTAATAAAGTTATGAGTGGTAGTTTGTGTGTGTGTGTGTGTGTGTGTGTGTGTGTGAGTGTATTACAATATTAATATATTATTAATTGATATAACAAAAATAGACAAAAATTAACTTTACAAATTTAATAATCACTGGATAATGTTTTCCTGTAATATCACTCTGAATCCACTTGATGTCAGCAGAACCTAATGAAAAAATATTCTTAATTAGCAGAAAAAAATGTCTTTGTCTATAATACAATTTTAGATTTTAAATGTAGATTTTAAAATCTTTTGAAAATGTCTTATATAGCTTTTTACATCACAAATGTACGTTTTGGTCTTAAAGTTAATTGTTTTGGTTTTGTTGGAGATTTGGAGACGATTTGGAGACGCACATACTTTGCGGGTAAATAGTGTCTCAGATTAAACTAATTATGCTTTATGTAATATACAACTATACATTTATTTTTTGAAGAACAGAAAATCATAAATGAATGAATAGATTCTCTCACAAATGCTTACATATTTAAGTTCTCAAAAAGTATAATTCTGGGGCACATTCTTCACCATTAACTAGATAGGGCTGTAAATAACTGGAGTTAAATTATGAATCAAGACTGGAACAGAAATGTCTGAGAGTGAAGAGTAAAGAGTGAAGTTTCCTACAGCTCATCAACAGTTCTCTCTCTCTCTCTCTCTCTCTCTCTCTCTGTCTGTCTAACAGTAGATTGTGCATAATTTAATTCGACCATTCTTCTTTGTTCCAATCTTTTCCCCTGTAGCTCTGGCATTAATGAGGAGCTCAGGTGTCAGGGGAAAAGATGTGTCAGACATCGGGAGATACCACTGTGGAGACACAGGAAGGGGTCTCAGAGAAGTGAAGGTGAGGTGAAAAGTACAGAAAATGAAATATTAAACACATAATTTGTATTTTTAAAGTTCAATCAAATGCAATCAAGCATATGGACCAAAGAAATGACCTGTGTGCAACCACATACACACACTACCACACACGTTTTCCCATTTAACAGTTGTTTGTTGCATATCCTGAACACATGTGGCTGTGGGGGGTGTCATTAGAGCCACTCGTTGCACTGGTGGGTGGCCGGGCCATGTGTGGAGATCCGGACATCTGTAAATGGCACAGAAGAAAGTCCTACTGTGCAGGGAACTAATTTCCTGTTAATGCTGAACTCTCTCAAGTTCTGCATTATTGATAAAGGCCACACGTATGCTTGCAAACACCCATACACAGCACACACGCACATTTATGGAAATGATACCAAACTCTCTTGACAAGTAATTTACTGAGAAAAACAACAACTACTCAGATGAACTGGCAGATCTGGATATTAAAAAAGATTATCCAAAAGATTATCCACTTCTTTCGAGTGTCAACTTGTTCAGTTTAAGAAATACAACAACATGTAGTTGTTGCTACTAGATCATAGATGGAAAAGACCATTTGCAGCCAATACAGGTAATTTACTAAGAAAATATAGCAGTTTTAAAGCTTTTAACAGTTATTGAGGTTGAGCCAAAAACCTAGGGTTTTTACATAATCTCAAATATTTAACGAATGGTTCTATTGACAACTGTGGTCTTAGAGACAGTTGCTCAAAGTAAGGAGTTCTACCATATGGTATACATGTCGTGGGTATGTGATAAAGGTGAAGGTGCCCCCAGCATCTAGGGCCGTGAGTCAAACAGGCTCAGGAAGTTTTATTCTTATTGACCTACGTTAATCTTTTCTGTCAGGCGCTCAAACTGCATTGGCCAATGGTGACAGTATTTTTTGAGATCCCCGGATGTCCTCATAGACTGTTGGACAAACCTTGGACAAAAAACTAAAAAGTTTTCAATCTGTCAGGGTTCTGCCACATTCAGTCTAGTAATCTCTTGTTGTTGTGGCAGGGCTCTGACACAACCTTAATGTCTTGAGTTGTGTGCGCGTACACACTTGTCTGTGTGGTGTCTTTTGTGCGAGTTATGATGTCCGGTCCAAGTACTTTGGTCTGGTTCAATTTCAGTTTTGGATCGGGATTCGGACATTCATGACCTGTGTGTTCGTCCTTGTTGTGAGCAGACGAGAACAGGTATTTGCTTGTTCTCACACGCTCTGTTATGTGACTGGGCGGGGTTTTGAGCTTGCTTGATTCCGAATCCCCTCGTGTCTGTGTGCAGTGTTGTAAGCATGCGGTTCTGTTTTTATTGGCCATGTGCTTTCATGTTGTGTTTTCTTGTCACACACAGTTTGGTTGCCACCAGCTGTGCGGTATCTTTGTTTAATGTGAACATGCAGCAATGCACGTCCGTATTGGCTGCATGTTCATGTCTTGTTTGTTACCCCGCCCGTCTTGTTTCATTGTCATTACTTTGATTTCTCCCAGGTTTGTTCTCATCAATTACCTTCCACATGTGGTTCCTTTATAATCCCCTCATGCTTGCTGTCCTGTGCTGCTTCATGGTCTTCTGTCTTGTCGAGTCCTAGTTGCAGTCTAGTCGAGTCCTCATTGATTCCTAGTCGCATTACAGTGAATCCTAGTTCTTTTTTGTTCTCCCCCCTCGGGGTGGTTTTGTTTGAGTCTTGTTTTTGTTTTGTTTTTTGTGAATAAATTATCTTCCCCCTTGCGATTGGGTCCTTGCATACTTCCCGCATCCTGACACAATCTGACTTTGCATAGCTATAGCCTTTTTTGTGTCCCCCCCCCCCCCCCCCCCCCGTGCAGATCAGTTTATAGCACAACAAAGTGCCCAGTGGAAGCATCCTCTTTCATGTGATATAGGTGTACAGAGATTGGTGAAACTGTCTCATTCCGTTCAAGAGAGATAACCTTTTAAGTAAAAGTGCCTTTTATGGCACTTTTGAACTTGTGAGTGTTTTGAACTTTTGATCACTGGTAATGGCACCATCAGCCCGATTGGGGTGAGCCTTGGTGATGAAAAATATCCAAGCTGCTCCTTTCCGAACTATGATTTTGGACTGTTCCAGTTTTCTTGTTTTATATATAGATATGAATTCACTGCAGAGGATGTATTGTAAACGGATACATTTTTGACAAAAAAAACAAAACCAAAACATTATAACAGATACTCTTTAAGGGCTGTTCATGTAGAACATATTGCCATGTGAAAGACTGAACGTGTTTAACTGCCTCACTCTTGGAAAATAGTTTAGAACACCTAACCTTAAAAACATTCAGTTGGATAGACAGAAGATAAGGGAACTACATGTTGCTTTATTTTTTAAAACTTAGGAACAGGAGATACACACACTATGTACATGAAGCGAGAATGGACAAAGACTGGAGGAAACACAGGGAAGATATAAACAGGAGAGGATTAGATGATGGGACACAGCTGACAAGACTAACTAGATGACTGATAACGCGACTGGTGAGTAAAAAAAAAAACACTGGGAGATCACGTAGGGACCCAGGAAGTGAACAGATGACAGGACAGACATGTAACACCTGGAGAGATAAGTATATATACAACGTGTATACTCTCAAAATGTATGAGAGTAATGCACATGTATGAATTCTAAAGTAAATGTCATGATACCCTACTAGTAATGACTCAAGTACTGTAAATCCTTCAGAAGGAATTAATAATTATTTGTAATGATGAGTGAAAAACATGATAACTCTCTAGTAAAGACTGACGCTATTGTAAATTGTTGAGGTTTTTGTAATGAACGAATGAATGAAGCATTTATATAGTGCTTTACTATGCACTACTGCACACCCAAAGAACTTTACAATTGTGTCAGGGGTCTCTCCTACAACTACATCCAGTGTGCAGCATCCACCTGCATCCATTTTGTAAGGTTTTACCTCATTAAGCTGAGCACTGTTACTTACTAATTAATTAATTAATTAATCTAACAATTAGTATATTGTTAGTTAATCGTGGTTACTAGAATGGTATTGTTGTTAATGTTATTGTGTAGTTATTAATTAAATACACCAACTGTCTCTTTAAGGAGCCATTGAATTGAGGTCATGTCTCAATTACTTTCTAGTGAGGAAAAAAAATCCATATTGATTTGATACTATCTTATCTGTTTAGACAAAGCGACGAGTCTGTTGTCGCCTATGGAGCTTTTAGACATTCTGAGCTGTGAGGAAAAGAAAAACAGCAGGGTGGGAGAATCGTGTTGGAAATGTCTATGAGGAATTCACGCCTCGACTGCCCAGACATACTGTTATTTCCCAGAGTGGTGCTAGGGGCTAACACCCTTCTCAACAACCCGAGATATGACACACATACACACAGGACACAGAAGAGTTTAGGACACAGGCCCATCAATTTTCTCGATTTTTCTCACAAGGGATGTCTTCTCACAGTTGCCTTTGTCACACTGTTCAGAAAGGGTTTAGTGTGTACGTGTTTGCTGTTTTATATCAAAATGCTAATTTGGCCCAGGTGTACGCCTTTTCCCCAGAACATGTTAGAGCTTGTCTTTCCAGACTAATTAAATCGCTGATGGATTATTTCACAGGGCCAAACTTGTTTACTTCCTGACATTTTCTCAACTAAATAATGACAGCTAATGTTATTTCCCAAGAAATGATCATGTGCTCATCATTTTAAAATGGTGAGGATTAAATATTGACTATAGCAGAAGTGTATTTCTTCAAAACAAGCAGTGAAGTTTGCAGAAAATCCACTATTTGTTTATGTGTCTGTATCTGTGTCTGGCAAAATTAATTGTACATGTATCTGTATTTTGATATAACTGGATGTGGACAGGGCTTAAACCGTAAGTGTGTAAAAATGGAAAGTGAAAAGCCCAAAGAAGTCTGTGAAAAGTGTACATTTAGACTATTCCATTTATAATCTCAATATAGCAAGTATATTTTGTTAATCATAGCCTACTGTTCAGAAAACTAAATTTATACAAATTTATATTTTTATCACAATCTTTTAAAATATATCAACAGCATACAGAATGGGCTTTTTTGCCAGGTGAAAGCGTTTTTTTTTTTCTTCTTTTTTTTCTTCAGAAAGAACAAAGCTCTCACTGGTCCGAAATATAACCCCCGTGAGACACAGGGGCTAGTTATCAATCAAATTTCTGAGACCTGACAATAAAAAGGGATTCAAAAAGTGATTCATTGAGAATTTGGCTGAAAGAAAATGAGCAAAAGTAACAAAGTTGCTATTAGTATTAACTAGTTGCTTTTTAGCATACATATCACTAGGACATTGGCTGTTTATTAGTAATTATAAAGCACATATTAATGCCTTATTCTGCATGGCCATATTCTACAACAGAGGTGCCCAAACTCGCGGCCACCTTTGTTTTGGCCCGCCGAACCGTCCGAGGAGAGAGAGAGAGAGAGAGAGAGAGGGCGAGGTAACTTCGACACAGATTGTCATTTCTAATTTGACATAACAATTGTGTTTGTTTTATAGTTGAACTACAACAGAGTAAACTGAAATTAAATATAAATTTATTAAATGTATTGTAAATGCGCAATTCAAGGCGCAGCACTGCGTGCTTTGCGACACATGACGTCAATAAACGTCAACAAATTAAACGCAATAATGGAGAAATCAAGGCAGTATCACACAGATAAGAGTTTTTTTTTAAAGCTGGGGAAGATGAGTTTTTTATTCACAGAATTCAAATCAAAGGCAATATGTCTAGTTTGCAAACAGTCTGTTGCTGTTTTAAAAGAGTATAATATCCGTCGTCATTATGAAACAGAACATTGGGCAGCTTTCTCAAAGTACAGCGACGAGACGCGATACAGCAGGCTCACAAGCTGCTTGCTGGACTTCGATCTGAACAGAGCGCTGCAGCGTCCTTCATCATCAGTGATACTGTCTCTGTTTGGCAGTACAGTGATCCCTCGTTAATGTGGTTAATGTGGATTAATGTGGACCGGAACTATCGCGATAGGTGAAAATCAGTGAATTAGGATCAGCCAATCAGCTCACGGGATCCACTCGTGCTCTCATTGGTCGAGCTCGCGCTGGGAACCAATCACGTGTCTTGCCCGAGTGCTGTGGGCGCGTTCAAAGCCTCTGAGATAGTTTCTCTCTTTGTCTGGCAACCTGGGAAACCGTTTCTCTCGCGTCACGAGGAAACAACGCTGCTTTCCGCAATACGGCTGTACATGGGGGTATTTTTTAACTTTTATTTTTTTATGAATATTTTTGAATAATCCGCGATGTGCTGAGGCCGCGAAGTGGCGAGGGATTACTGTACCTACCTCTGCGAGCAGACTTTCAGTCTGATGAACTTGAACAAGAGTAAACTAAGAAGCCAAATAACTGACTCTCAACTAGATAATATCTTGTCTTTGTCTGTTAGTCAGTTACAGACCAATCTTCTGAAAAATAAGGACCAGCTTCATATCTCTCATTAGGTCACTGACATTGCAATCATATGGTTTTATTATTGATTATGTATTTGGCACTGAACTGTATTGTACACTGAACACTTTGGGGAGTGTTGCCCATTTAAATTGTTCATTAAAATGCAAAGCTTAAAAAAATAAAACTGCATTAGTGAATCAGATTAAAGTTGTTTTATATTTATTTTAAATATTGAAATAATATATGAAATAAATAAATAAACCCATAGCAACTTTAATGTAATACAATTTGATTTATGATGCAAAATTTACTTTTGGCCCGCGGCTCTCAATCAAGTTTGATTTTTGGCCCTTCATAGGAAAAAGTTTGGGCACCCCTGTTCTACAACATGGCATGGTTATTGCCAAACAGTATTCTGAGTATCAGAAACTGCTGATCGTCTGGGATTTTCATGCACAATGCACATGCACAACTATCTCTAGGGTTTATAACTGAGGCTACAATTTACGTGCTCACCAAAATTGGACAATAGAAGATTGGAAAAACATTTTTTGATCTGACGAGTCTCGATTGCTGCTGCGATATTCAGAGGTAGGTTCAGAATTTGTTGGAGGACAATATGAATGCATCCATCCATCCATTTTTTTTTTGTTAAATATGGCTCTTTCAACATTAAAGGTTGCCGACCCCTGGTGTATAGGATATTTTCTAGGCACACTTTAGCCCCCTTACTACCACCGAGCATTGTTTAAATGCCATAGCCTACCTGAGTATTGTTGCTGACCATGTCCATCCCTTTATGACTTGATGGCGATTCTGACAACTGACAATTTTCTGATGGCGATTCTGACAACCCAGAATGTCACAAAGGTCAAATCATTTCATACTGGTTTCTTGAACAGGATAATTCACTATTCCCAAATGCCCTCCACAGTTACTAGATCTCAATTAATGGGATGTGGTAGAACAGGACACTCACATCATGGATCAATATGGACTAAAATCTCTGAGTAAAGTTTCCAGCACCTTGAATCTATGCCACAAATAATGAATGCAATTCTGAAGGCTGAAGAGATTCTAACTTCTAGGATGCGCCTAACGGAAGGGGGGCGTTATGTAACACGTGTTCCTGTCTGGGTCTTGTTATTGTTTCACTTCATGTGTCCTTCGGTGTTCCTGTCCTCTGATGTTAGCCACTCCCCCTTGTTTGGTATTCAGCTGTTCTATGTTATCCTACCTATTTAATCCCCATGTTCTCCCTAGTCGTTGTCTCTTGTTGATCCCGTATGTGTTAGTGTGTGGATGATTTCCCTGTTCATTAAAGTGTTTGCTGAATTCTCCTCATCGTGGTTCTCCTCATCGCACACCAGCACACACCCAAATCGTGACACTAACCCAGTACTAGTATATAAGATACTCACCAAGTGTATTTATTATGTATTTAATTATTTTTTTGTATTTTTCGTTTTTGTTTTTACTGTATTTTGATTAAATAAATGCAGCCTTGATGTACCAGAGAGAAACTTTCAAAAACATTAAAAAAATTAAAAGTTTCCAAACATTAAAACAGGTACTGTGTATGCTGCGCATACAAATGTTAAAAGACTCTAAGAATAAACAAAACGGCACACTTTAGTGCAGAACTTGGAGGACGGAAGAAGGAGGGAGAAATACATAACATTACAACAATTACTTTACAACTTCATAGAACGACAAAGACTAGGGAATACGAGAGGGTATAAATACATGAAGAAAATGTGTGGCAGCTGATGAGGATAAGTGATTAACAATAGGATAAGTGATTAACACAATAGGATAAGTGATTAACAAGACAGGAGTGGGAAGGACATGGGAAATACACAGAAGGAACCCGGATGTGAAAGACATGATGAGACTGTGACATTGTGTGTAATGGATATATATATACTCACCTGTGGGCGAGTCCAGTCCTGAAAATGCCTTGTTGATGCTGGAGGTCAGAGGAGAATGGGCCGACTAATTCAAGCTGATAGAAAAGCAACTTTGACTGAAATGTCCACTTGTTACAACCGAGGTATGCAGAAAAGCATTTGTGAAGCCACAACACGCACAACCTTGAGGCGGATGGGCAACAACAGCAAGACCCCACTGGGTACCACTCATCTCCACTATAAATAGGAAAAAGAGGCTACAATTTCCACAAGCTCACCAAAATTGGACAGTTGAAGACTGGAAAAATGTTGCCTGGTCTGATGCGTCTCGATTTCTGTTGAGACATTCAGATGGTAGAGTCAGGATTTAGCGTAAACAGAATGAGAACAAGGATCCATCATAACTTGTTACCACTGTGGGGGATGTTTTCTTGGCACACTTTAGGCCCCTTAGTGCCAATTGGGCATTGTTTAAATGCCACGGCCTACCTGAGCATTGTTTCTGACCATGTCCATCGCTTTATGACCACCATGTGCCCATCTTTTGATGGCTACTTCCAGGAGGATAATGCACCATGTCACAAAGCTTGAATCATTTCAAATTGGTTTCTTGAACATGTCAATGAGTTCACTGTACTAAAATAGCCCCCACAGTCACCGGATCTCAACCCAATAGAGCATGGGATATGGTGGAATGGGAGCTTCGTGCCCTGGATGTGCATCCCACAAATCTCCATCAACTGCAAGATGCTATCCTATCAATTTGGACCAACATTTCTGAAGAATGCTTTCAGCACCTTGTTGAATCAATGCCAAACCCAATGCCAATGGGTCAAACACAGTATTAGTATGGTGTTCCTAATAATCCTTTAGGTGAGTGTATATATATAATGGAAAAGTGCTACAAAAGGTATAAGGTATATTTGTGTGTGTGTGTGTGTGTGTGTGTGTGTGTGTGTGTGTGTGTGTGAGAGAGAGAGAGAGAGAGAGAAATAAAAAGACCTGTAACAGAAATAATCATCTGGGTCTTATAGTGTGGAAAGCTCAAACACACACAAACGAGAGTTAACGCCTTTCTGCACATCAAGTATTCTCTGCTCATGGCTCTCGAGATCTGTGCGTGACCCTGTAGCCATCTCTCCTGCCTGAGCCGCATAAAGGTCAGTGTGTCTGCTGAGGGTAGAAAGAAATATAAAAATAAATCATACTGCACACACAGAAGCATGCAATAAAGAAACCATCACATGTAAGACCGTGCTGTGTGAACCTAATACAAATAGCCACTTCCTTTCTTTCCTTATATTAATGAAATATCTCATTGTGAGAATATCGAAATCTCTGAAATGTGTCCTAAAACAAATTTAACGAGACACTGATTTGGGATCTGTTTTCATGATCTTCGTGCTCTCTGTGTTATGCACAAGCAAGGTGCTTATGGGTCACATTATTTTAGTGTAGATTGTTTTTATGGATAAGTTCAGTTCATGTTATACAGTTTCTCAGACCATTCTCAAGAGTGTCAGTGATGAGAAAAAATAAATCAGTCAAAGGTCTTCTCTCACTTTGCACATAGTTCCTACATCCTGCTGTAGTGTATGCTGTAGTTTGATATGTTGAGTTGTGGTTATTGTTGTATGTGTGTGCATGTGTGTGCTCGTCTGTTGACTTAATAAATGTGATTTGCTGTGGGAGTTTGGGGTCACTCATATAATGAGACTCAGTCTTGCAAGCTCATGCACTCATGTCTCTTATCCTCCCCATCACCCCCTCCAGCCTCTCTCTCTCTCTAC
The DNA here is from genome assembly GCA_037043235.1 of Rhodeus uyekii. NCBI lineage: Eukaryota > Metazoa > Chordata > Actinopteri > Cypriniformes > Acheilognathidae > Rhodeus > Rhodeus uyekii. The sequence continues at coordinate 3,398,920 of JAWRVZ010000007.1, forward strand.
ATACTTAAATTTTCCTTTCCATCCACCTCATTTTAGCTTAAATTTATATTCTATTTACCTCATAAATAATGATTAAAAGTGGATGTTTTAGTGGTACTTGGTACATCAAAAACTCAACTTAAATAATGTAGTTTGTTGAGGAGAGTTATGCTGTTATTGCTATTATGATCAGACTAAAAAAGGAGAGACCCAGGCAATATCAGGGATCAGAATATCATAAAGACTTTGAGGTGGGCTTTTTTGACTTAAAAGGGATAGTTGTTAAAGGGATAGTTCACCCCTCCCCCCCAAAAAAATAAAAATTCATAATTTCCTCCTTCCTTTGACATTCCAAACCATGTCTTTCCTTATTGTGAAAGAAGACTGCTGGTTACCAAACAGCTTTGGCGACCATTGATTTCCATCGAATAGACCAAAACAAAAAAAAATGAAAAAAATATATTTTAAATATAACCTAAATTATCTATAGGTTTTCTAACTTAATCTGGACTTCAATCTGGTTTTATCTAGTCTGTTATTCCTTACTTGTGAAGATCAATTTTGAATCCCTTAATCATAAGTCTAAGCAACACAAGAAAATTGTCAGGTTTGGGTGAATGGATAAGCCAAGTAACCAAAGATACAGAGAGAGTGCTTTTACCAATAATAAAATAAACAAAATTCCAACAAAAACTCAGAGAGGGAAAACAATACTTGACCGAATTTGACTAGACTTGACTCGACTCAACTTGAAAGATCAGCACAGGACAGCAAACACAGAGAGAATAAACAGAGAACAAACAGGGCGATGAGAAGGAGAAGAAGAAATGTTACATTTATATAGAACTTTTTCAGAGCTCAAAGCACTTCACATCCTCCTCAACCACCACCAATGTGCAGCATCCACCTGGATGATGCGACAGCAGCCATATTATGCCAGAACACTCACCACACATCAGCTTATTGGTGGAGAGGAGACAGAGTGATGAAGCCAATTAGAGTATGGGGGGATTAGGAGGCCGTGATGGACCAAGGCCAAGGGGGTCAAATTTGGCCAGGATGCCAGGGTTACACCCCTACTCTTGCGAAAGACAACCTGGGATTTTTTATGACCACAGAGAGTCAGGACCTTGGTTTAACGTCTCATCCGAAAGACAGTGCTTGTTGCAGTGCAGTGTCCCCGTCACTATACTGGGGTGTTAGGACCCACACAGACCACAGGGTGAGCACCCCCTGCTGGCCTCCTAACACCACTACTACTCAACCCTGCTTAGCTTCAATGGGCAACCAGTCTTAGGCTGCAGGGTGATATGGCTGCGGACATATGATGAGGGAGGACAGGTGAGGCAAATCAAACCAAGACCAAATAAACATGACAGACAGGATTACACAATGACAGGAGAGCACATTGCACAAGAAACACACATGACAAGCCATGTGTTCAGACAAAACATGACATGAACACGCAGCCAATGAGAACACTTATAGACTTTAAATTGAAATCGCTCAGACATCGTTTATAGCTCTCAAACAAGAATAAAATATAAATTTGCGTGTAATTGAAAAAAAGACAAATGAATGATCAAATCAAATCATCCATGATGTCAAATAAGCATGATTCTGTGAGCATACTGAAGACTTGAATGATTGAACCGTCTGCTAAGCCTAATGGCTTTTCAATATCAGATTCATTAAAATGAATGTTTGCCATACGTGAGAATAAAGGAAAAAGATGCTGGTTAATCATAGTGGATCCAGGCTCTTCTGCAAATTTGAGGTGATCATTAAAAAGAGACTGAAGAAACGACCCGGTAATAAAAGCAGTCAGCACCGTAATGACTTTAGAATGGCTGCATGGAGTTGACACAGCTCTACATGACTAGAGAGAGTGAACACATGTACAGATATTTATATGTGATGAGTGCAAAACACATGCATTTCTCACAAATATATTTGTGAGTGTGTGTTCCTCAGAAAAAAGTGATACAAGGTCCTCTGTTAATGAACATGTCTTCAGGATGTTAGTGCCACTTTATACTGTTAACCGTTTCTTACTGGCCCTCTCCCTTTCCCTTTTCCCTGGCAAACCCTGACCTTTCAGCATCCCCTGAAGGACAGCTGAACCATTATAGTAATTAACTGAAGAGAGAGAGAGCGGGGGGAGTGGAGGGGGAAAAGAGAAGGTGGGGGCTCTTTTCTGCAGAGACAGCAACTCTTGCATGTGGCTAGCCATAGAGATGCCTGCAGTTAATGCCTAACTCGTTTCCATTACCAATGAGTGCATGGGGGCAGGCCCAATATTAATCTAACAAAGAGCTAACAGTTTCACACATTTGACAGTCAGCTGCTTATGGTCTAGCCACGAGAGAGATGGAGACAGCAGAAAAAAAAAGAAACATGTTCAGCATGAATACATTTGAATATGAATTATACTACCGGTAAAATGAAATACACAAAAATGTACACAAACAGAATTTTAGCACTTATATGTCTAACCAAGTACAGTGGAGTTCACTTATCTCCAGTCACGGAAGCGTATAGTATATATATAAGTATATAGTATATATTATATAAAAGCGAATTAAATATATATATAATTTTTGTGTTTGTGTATTTCCACTGCTGGATATTGTTAGTAGATTGTTAGTAAATTTAAAAAGTGAGCATCTAAAAGATGGATTTCTGTCATCATTTACTCACCTTCAAGTTGTTCCAAGCCTGTATGCCTGTATGAGTAAACTACCCCAAAGTTCAAGGGCCAAGAGTGCCGATCTAGTGCCGTTAGCTAACTATGTTTGCCTCATCCTGTGTTGCATCCAGTGTGTGTGTTTTTTTTTAATTGCATTGACTGACAGAATGAGTTAATAGCAGTAATCATCTGTAACATCCTCCTCCGTCTGCTCTGTTTGGAATATCATGGCAGACATCATGCACTGAGTCAGCAGCCCTCTGATAGCATTAGTGCTTGGCTTCAGGGCCGGGCGCAGCCCCTCCTTCAGAGACACAGAAATGTCAAGGCAATTCATCCATCCACACATACATTTATCCAGCAATCTTTTTGTCTCATATGGTTGTCCTTTCAGCCTTGTATTCATCTGTGTGTTCATTCATCTGTCCATCCACCCATGCATTTCTGCATCAATCTTCAATAAAATGTGTTTTTTCTCCAATGGTCTCCCATTTCATTTAGGTTCTGAAGTCTGTTTTTGTTTTGCTGTTGATTGGCTGTGGCATTGCTGACTCCTTGTAAAAACATTTGTGTGTGTGTTTGGGAGAGAGAGAGAGAGAGAGAGAGAGAGAGAGAGAGAGGCTGTATTTGTGATGGCTACGTCAGCTTACTCTTTCAAGTGGAAAGAAAAAAACAGACAGCATACAGCACATGAATAGAACCACATCAATGGAAAACTGGTTAGAATTTTAATTTACTACAACAAATACAAAGGGAAAACAACACTGATATGCTCTGACCCAATTAATGTGGGTAGTACTTACTGCCTTAATTGTGAGGGTTCTGTCACATTTGGTCTAGTTCTCCCGTGGTTCTGTGACAGAGCTCTGACACTGCCATATTGTCATGTCTCTCCTGTCTGTGACGTGTCTTGTGTGTGGGCGCGTGGTGTTCGGATTCTGGCACTTCAGTCTTGTTCACTTCTTGGACATTCATGCTCCGTTTCTTGTCTTTTGTTGTGATTGCATGAGATGAGTGTTTGCTCGTTTACATCGGACAAGATTTTGACAATGTCTTGTGCTGTGTTGTCCATCAATGGTTGCACGCTTTCATGTAGTCTTGTTTTGTGTGGACATGTGGCTTTTGAGTTTTCTCATTGTGTGTTCATGTCATTTTGTTCTCTCTTTGCTCTATTGTGTAACCCCTCCCGTCTTGTTTCCTCGGTATTGGTTTGATTTGACCCATCTGTCCTCACTCATTACTTAACCTGTTTGTTCTCCATTTATTCCCCAATAGAGAATTCCCCTTTCTCGTTGTCATTAACGGTGTCAAGTCTAGTTCTGTTATGTTTTAATACTATCTGGGTAGTTTTTGTTTGGATTATTTTTATTAAATAAAGAACCCTTCTTCTCTGCACATTAAGTCCTCTCTCCTCCCTTCACCATCTCTGTCATTAATGCAACAACCTGGGCACCACCACTTGCCACCTCCCATCCCCAGTGGCAGAGTCTTTCCATTCTCACTCTAATCTACTGTCTCACAGGTGCAAGTCCCTAAACTTGATCCATTAGCTTTTTGTGGGCAGTGAGAGAACGGACAGATTCTCCTTAAGAAAATACTATGTATGAACCCACTAAATTTCCTTCTGGAGGGCTGCATCTTCCTCCTGTAGCCGCCTCCATTCTCCATCACTGAACACACTGGCAGATCAACATTGCGTACATGCCATAATTATTGCCAAGACACTTGCCATACATTTTTTGCTCGGTTTTGTTATCGACAAAGTGAATATGCATTTTTAGGGTGATATTTGCTGTCTCCAGCCTGTTTCTACCCAAAAAATATTGCTCTAGAGCAGTTTCTACATATAATTTTCACATATATCACAAATTATACTGTATCTTTATTTGTAAAATGCAATGAGTAATGATGCAATTGAAATTCCAATTTACTGCAAAATATTTTTTTAAGAATAATAGACATTACTAAATTAGGAAATATTAGGAAAGTAGAAGATCATGGTGACATGGGTCCTTTTCTGAAAGTACTGCCTGTGTGTGATAAAGCTCATGGGTTTGGACGCGGCAACATTTTTAAATCTATGAAAAAGATTAGAAATCTGAATTGAAATCAAACTGAATCGTGCAATTGTATGAAAACTAAAAAGTTTTTTATAAACGTAATTGTGACGGTGAGATGCAGTAATTATACCGTCACCTGGTCCAGACAACAGGAGTGCATGAGCACAATGTATAGTTTTTCAATAATGGTCACAGTCAAACATTAGAACAATTTTATGTTGCAAGAAGTTTAATTGTATGCATCATTCATTGGGTTGCTTTCTGTTTGGAAATGAATATGCTGTTGTGTATGTTTGTTGATAGGTGCACATGTCATCAAATTTTACCACACTCTACATTTACCAATTCTATTGTTAGTTTTCATTTAAATAACCACAGTACACTTTTGAATTACCATACCTTTTATTTGAAAAGATGACAATGCAAACACTCGCCTCTGCCGTCTACCGTGGCCTTGGTGCTCGTGTTTACTTCCGGGTAGGATCTCTGGTTTCTTAAAGGGGCGAGGGCTACCAGGTTCACACATTTAAAGGACTGGAAGGAACCAATTGCGGGGTCTTTTTGTATGTTCATATGTAATGTTTCTTTTACAAAGATGTTGTGTAAGAGTATTTCATGTGATCCGTTTATTAGCTGTATATTGTATGAATGTTTATTTTGTGTTGCTGTAGATGTCTAATTTCTTTGAGAATGTTTTTGTGTTTTGTGTTGTTACCCTGAACATCAATGGTTTGGTCCAATTTCAGTTTTGGCGGGAACTTGGAGTATTTAAATCAGATCTTTTCAGCCTTTGGGGGAAAGGGGGTTCAGTGAGTTATGTTAAATTTTGAATGTGCTTCTTAAGCAAATTTTATTTGGTTCTTTGTAACATAGACCAAGTGTCCGCTGAGTCTAGCACTTGTGTATTTATATGTTTTTGTTTGTTAATTTTATCTTCATTTTTGCTTTATTTGATTAGAAATATTTGTAGTGAGCACCCCTGGTCTTGAATTTTGTGAGAAATAAACTGCACTTTTGGACTATCCTGGTCTTCACTGGCATCTCTCTATTACCTCCCTTGACCTCTTATGGTCACGTTACAACAGTGATAAAAATTAAAATGTACATTTCTCAGACATTTTTTATCCAAAGTTATTGGATAAATTGGATTCATGGAACACATTTGCATTCTAATCATTTATTTTCTTGGGCATAAAACCCACGACCTTGGCGTTGCATGCACCACGCTCTACTATTTGAGCGACAGTAAAGCCAGATAATAGCAGAAAAACAAAACAAAGTGTGTTCTTTGGACTTAATGTTAGTCAAAACATTCAGAACATTTGTCATTAAAATATTTTATGAACTGACCACGTGACATTGTTATCGTCATCAGGATAGTTTAGGACAGTCCAATTTTTTGTGTTCACACAAACAGTACACATACAACAACGCATTTGTGTGTGACTTGAGCGCTTGAAACAAAGTCCACTAGATAGTATCTACATTCAAAGTTTGTAATGCCATGCTGGTGGAGATTAGAAGTGTAAAGGAAATATTCAGTGTCCATCTTTGCCTGCCGTTAATTAATCCACATGGAGTCGGATGTCTTATGAGTCTGTAGGGTTTATTCTCTGCTTTCTTTCTTTCTTTCTTTCTTTCTTTCTTTCTTTCAGGAGAAAACAGTATATGTCATCCCACTCGTCACATTGTTAACAGCAGGCTTCACCATTGTTTTTGCAGTGTGAACATTCACATCTTCATCGTCTCTTGCCTCTTTCCATCCATCATTCCATGTACTTCATTCGATATAGCAGTAGAATGAACAGAGGTTTCATCAGGCTTGGAGTCTCTCCTAGAAAGTGGCAGATTGGCAGATCAGCCTTCTAAAGCTCCTCAGCTCCTGAAGTTAAGTTTTCTTACTGGAACTGGCTTCTCCTCACCTCAGTCTATTATAACTGGTGTGTTAGAAAGGCAAGCAAAATATGTTTTCTTTCTTTTTTATCTCCGATAAAGCTTAAAATGATTGACAAAGATTGATAAAAAAAATGCACAAAGAGAAAATAAAGCACAGGATGTGACTGATGTTAAATAGAGGTAATAAAAGTGATAAGTTGCAAAAACAAAACAAAAACATGAAATAATTTCCAACAACTCAAAAAAAAAAAAAAACAGCAGAGGAGGAGGAGGATTCAGTGAAACTCCCATCTTCTCAATTCATCTCAACTCCCTCCACGTCAAGAGCCTCAGAACTTGACAGCAACTCGCTCTCAACCAAGCTGGAAGAGGGAAAATAGCAGGCTTCCAGATTGGATATGAGAACTACAGAGCTAGCAGGAGAAGACTAACAAAGAGAAACACCATCAAAGTCAGCTCCACCTACAATCCTCACAACTGAAGCAGCCCCACCGCAGCAGATGCGGGCAAGATTTGCGAGGCGCAGACGCTTGGCTACCATCTCTTGCAAAGAGAGCCAAGTTGGAGCAGAGCTTCCTCTGAGTGAATCAAACACAATGAGTTAATCCAACCCCCTCAAGTGTTGAACACACATGCTCTATTCAAAACAGATAACACACATACTGTGCAGATCATCAGCCGTTATAAAATGTGGACATGGCTATGCACACGTTTTCAAACTGGCCAGGGTTTCCCTGGACAGTTTCACGCACACACATAGCGACTTCCTAAAGACAACAAAGCTGTTAATAAATAATGCTGGTGCCTTTTGATATGCTTGGGTTATCCATGTGACTGCTGTCATTCAATACAACTGGAGTGATTTCACACATGCTTCAGACACCAGATTCTGTGGACATATACCTGCAGCGTTAACATCTGACACAGTGTTTTCTTTAGAGTTCCAGAACAGTACATCCTTTAAATTTTTCACAGTTGAACAGGACAACATGCAAAGCAAAAACCATTGCTCATTTTATGATGTACAGGTAAGTTATCGAACTTTCCCTCTGTTCCAACTTAACGTGGTCTACCCTAATTCATTCAGTGAAGACTATGCAGTGTTTAATTTTACATCTTTTTCAATTTCTTCAGGGGTTTCTAGCTTAATTCTACAGTTAGATAGATTGCGTTACATTAAAATATTAAATCCTTAAGAGTTCTTAAACAGCTGATTTATTCTCTCTAATAACTCTCTGGAAAATACAAATAAAGGCCTAGAAATCTATCACCTTGAGGAATTTTGACAGTGCAGTACTTTTTTCAACTGATTCATACTGTATTTGTTTGACCCTTAGTCAGGTTGACAGAGATGTGTCTTCTAACTTTAGAAAACCTCTAGAAAAATCTTAATTAAAAAAAAATCTGTTGTCTGTTATATGGGGACTATGGAACATTTCAATGTTTTTATAGCATAAAACATTGAGAAAAAAAGTGTAAATAAAGCTATGCAAAAACACTATATTGTAAGTCTGTCCACTGGATAATCAAAAGTTCTATGTGTTTTTGTAGCCTTCACACTTATTTGAAACAAACATAGTTGTGCTTAAAATATACCTTGCAGCATCTACAAAATGATTATTCAAAATGCATGCTATTTTATATTTAGTACTGTCCTGAATAAGATATTTGAAATACAAAATGAGTACATATATTAAACAAGACAAAAAATACATACAACTTAGCTGCATTAATTTGCAAGTATCTTCTGTTGCTTCCAAAGGGCAATATTAAATGTAAAGAAATATATACAGTGGAGTTCACTTATCTCGACTCACGGTTAACTCGCCAATCCTATTTTCACGAGTTCACACTTACCAATGATTCAGGGGCAGTAAAGGTATGCGTATTGGCGTGCTGTCCGAGGAGAGGGCTCCGAGCTCGGTATTTGGCCCGAACCTGGAGCACTCACCCCGTATTCCTGACTTTGATAGGAACAACTAAGTGTGAGGAGTCGGGGTGGTGGAGGGATGCCGTAAACTGTCGAGAGATGTCGGTGAGTCAAATATGGCTATATATACATGCTTCCTCTCATGCTGATATGATGAGACATAATTGCTGATGATGAGTTGATTGCTTTCATCCTTGAACGTGCTCCTCTCGAACTTTGTTAATCAAACATCATATGTCGACGTTTTTGAAGTGGAACCGCCAAACTACCTATTTGTCTTAGTATTTTCGATTCTTTAATGTCGATTCCTTAATGTCGCCGAACACTAGTATCTCGAGCAAAAAAGAGGGACAAAGTCATCACTTCACATGGTTATCTCGTGAGTCATGAGCGTACCTAGTTCACTGCCCATGCGCTGAGTTTGCGTTGCACATGGATCGCGTTCCTGGTCGCTTTTTCAGTGGCGCTTTACTCACAGCGCAGGACTCTCTGAAGTGAAAGCAAATTCAAGTTCTTACAAGAGCTGCCGTGGGTTCCACCCTGATCCGAAAACCTCATCTGGTTCATGAGCTGGTTCATAAAACAGCCGAGTATCACGCGCTCCCATCGACCCGTCAACAAAAGAGTATTGCGTAAGCTTTTGTGTCAGTTATAACAGTACGCATTTTGGGATGGTATATTTTTTTTTAAACGGGCGGGTTATATGCTGTAGTTGGTCTGGAAATCAGTCCAATCTGGCAACACTGTTCTGAAGTGCGCTCTGCTCAGCGCTGCTGCGGGAACACGGTTATTAAAAGACGGGACAAAGCTGAATTTGTTGAGAAAGCACATTAGACAGGCAGAACGCAAGAAAGTATGCAATCTCGTACTGCGTGATGACCTCACGAATATGTTATGACTGTTTACACTGTGAGCGATCATTGTGTTTGTAAAGTTGGAGAATATAATTAAAGGTTTGTATCGAGAATCAGAGGTGTTTTTTATTGTATACTGGTAAATATCTGCTGTTAGTTGGTGCATATATGCCTTTTGTTGTTGGCAAACATATACAGTGTATGTACATTTGTATAGCATGCCGATCGCTTCATCAAACAAATCGCCATATTTGGTGTTGGTTATCTCGCTAAACGGTTCTCTCTGCGCTTTTTTGCAACTCCCGAGGCCGTCGACATAACCGAACTCCACTGTACTTAAATGAAATAAGAAATATTTTGACATTTTCATCTCATTCAAAAGTTTTGACCTCTCTGCTCTCAATGCATCGTTTTTTCTATCTGGAGTATCAGTGAATGTTTTAATCTTTTTTTAACAGTTCTGTTTGAGTCCCTCAATTGTGCTCAGCATGAACAAATGGATTTCAAAATCATACAGTCACTGCTGAAAAGGGTTTAAATATGCAAAATTGGTGTAAAGCTGAAGAATTTCTCTTCAGGACCTGAATAATATTTCTGGAGAGCATTAGGCAGTTTAATTGCTCGGGACAAACAAGGGACACAAGAAGAACCATCATTGTATGGTCACCCTTCGTTTTGTTGAAATAATTTACATTTTGCAGATTCTGAAAGGTGTGTGTAAACTTTTTAACACAACTTTACCTAATGTTAGCAGTGGCCATGCACAAAGAACGCATGGAAAGAGTAGGAATGGGGATATATGGTGTTCTTAGATTTCTGAAAAAAATGACTAATAAATATCGAATGAATCATTTTATTGTATGAAATGCATACAGGGGAAGTGATGGGAAGTGATAACAAGGGAAGTGATGACACAACAGGTGCAGGAAGACACGGGAAAACACGGAAGGGAACAGGAAGTGCAAGAACTGACACAACTGACAGGAAGTGACAGGTGAAAAACAGGAGTACGGGTAACAGAGTCACAGTGAATGACTATACGCTGGAACGTGGGAAACATTAGAGGACTGCATGAATCTAGTTGAACAAACTCTAGTTTCAGTAGGTTAGGGTTCACCTGTCAGTTTCAGCTGCTTTGGTGCAAAAGAAAGTAACAACAGGTGCACCGGAGAAGCAACAGGAAGAAAATCCCCAAAAGGGAAGTATCATCATCATAGGGTTAGTGGGTACTTATCATCTGTCATGTGGCAGTACCTGCAACCCAATCAGGTCAATTTCATCATGAGCATAGATGTGGTTATGGTTGGGTGTAATAAAAGCACACGAAGAAGAAGGAATAAAGTACATGTTGCTTTATTTACAACAACAAAAAAACTCGGTAACAAGATAAATCACACGTGACATATGATAAATGAGAACGGACAAGAGACAAAAAAAGGAGAGGACGCAAAAATTGGACTGTGCAAAGGCATCCGCGGACCCTCCTGATGATGACAACGATGTCACACGGACAGTTCAGAAAATATTTTTATGACAGCTGCTCTTATTGTTTTTACTAACATGTACACAGAAGAGGATTAGATGATGGGAAAATAACGAGATTAACTAGGTGATTGATTATGAGACAGATGAGAAGAAAAACACAGGGAGTGCACGTTGGGAACCAGCAAGTGAATAGATGACTAACACATAACTGACATGTTGTCGTGAATGCATACAGAGACCCCTCGCAAAAAATAGAGCGAAGGTTCAGGAGAAGGACAAGGAAGACAAGACAGAAGAAGAACAAAAACACTAACAACACTAACAATAACATCCTGGAGCCTGGGGATCAGGAATTAGTCAAGGGGGCCTCCAGGGTGGTACCGGGAGTACAGAAAGCCAGGGAGGTGCCCTGAGTTCAGGGAGCCATGGTGGATCAGGTGGCCTAAGTGATTGCAAGTTAATTGTCTTGTGACCTCGACATACGTTTTTTTCTCATGATCTAGACATACATTTTTATCATCGTTATCATGACTTAATATTTTCTTGTGATCTTTATCTTGTTTGCTAGTTTATCACGACTTACAAAAATTGTTTTGTCATTATCACAAATTCATTTTATTGTGATCTCAATAATGCAAAAAGTATTTTGTGATCTCGACATAGCAAAAGTTATTACTGAAAAGAAGTAATGGGGTGTGCTATAGATCCACCTCACTGTGTTAGTTCATATGGGCCCAGATTGTACGCTTTTGTGACCTTTATAATTATTGTATATTGACAAGTAATTAAAATAAATGGTAAAGGCTTGAATCTATTTGATTATTATGATTATATATCATTACTTTTTGCATGTCTTGTTAGTTTCACTACAGTAATACCATTCGGCAGTCACCATCTCAGCCTCCCTAGGTCTCCAAATCTCTAAATTCCATCACTAGTGGTCAAACCACTAACTCCATCCTGGTTCCGCCTACTCTCGATTCCACCATGGGTTTATGTATAAATTGGGCTTTGGGCTTCCACCTCCATCCTACCATCGTTACCTTTCTGGTTCATCCGACCATATACTTCATACTGGTGTTTACTTCGGCCACCTGTAATTGTGATTTTCGTCTGCCTCTCCCTGCATTCATCTCCTCCATCAGATCACCTGTTCTAGATCACTCTTCTACCACCTGTTATGAGTCTTCCTCCTAAAAGGAGTATGTATTGTCTCTTTTTGCGGCCTTTGTCAGGAGCCGCCTTCCTGGGCTGGGCTCTGTCATGTTTAATTAGTGTTTACTTCATTTTCTTTGTTTCTCTTCATTTCCTGTTTCCTTTGTTTTAGTCTCCCGCCAATCATTAGTTGTCATGGACAAGCACTTTCAAAATATTAAAATAACCAGAAGAATTAGAATTTTTGTAACATTAAGAATCGCTAAGAGGGATCCGAAACTGGAATTGAAAAATTCTGAATTCCCATCCCTACCCTACTCCAGGCATTCATTTCTCAACCATAATCATCATTCTCTCTTTAGTTCAGACATGACACCAGACCAAAGCTTCCACTTAGTTGATGGATTTGTTCAATGTTGTTTCTGTGCTTCACAGTTTATGTTGCTTGCTACATAAGCTACGAGTCCACTTTTCTTTCATTGATAAGTTACTGCAGCACTTCTGGTGGTCTTGTTAAAAGAGTTGGCATAAAGGCCAAGACTGAATGTGTCCAACATGCACTGAGGATAGCTGCCATGGCCAATTAGCCAGCCCATGACAAACCCCAATGGGCATCTATTTTAGAAGGACTTTCTTTGATTCCACTAATGAAATCTGCTATGGATTCGTAGGAATCGTCCAGAGAGAGGAATTGAAAGAACTCGTCATCCAGAAGCAGGAATTTAGTTTAGCAATGCTCCAGCTCACCAAATGGGACAGCTCCAGTTTTTGAGTACATGCTTGTTTTGAAATGAGGAAGATGAACTTGAAAATACTGTTGAGCTCAATTCCTTTTGCATTGGAGCCGATATATTGAGGGGACCGAGCAGAACTACTGTTATGGGTGGAAGAAGTTGTGAACGGTCTACAGTGTGGGGTGAAGAGTGGGTCGGAAACACTACCTGGTGTAAGTGTGGATGTGGTATGCAGATACCCACTGTGTCAAAGTCTGCTTTCAGGAGGCTGATCTGGAACATTTTTTTGTATTACTTGGTCACTCCTGCATCATTATGGGGCGGTTATTTAGCTTACTAGACTATTTGCACTGAGTCTGCGCACTTGGGTAACGGTCATGCTGGACCCGTGCCGAATGAGTTGCGTTCTGTGCGTGTCCCTGTTTTAACACTTGAGTGTTTTGCTTCCCTGTTTATGAAGTTAATATTGAAGTTATGTCTCAATTCTTTTGTGAGTCTTTATTTAAACTATGAAGTGTTTAATTATCTGAAGTTTTTCAAATGTTTTTTTCAGGATGTTTTGTCATATGGTTGTATTGATTGAGTGAGTCTCTATGCATTGAATTTTTGTAGTCTTATTTTCTTTTTGTCCTTAATCAAATCCTTTGAGGCTTGTCTTTAATCTTTAAATATTGTTTTCATTCATTAAGTGAAGTGTTTTTGTTTAGGCTTATTGTATTAATGTGTGTGTTTAGTCCTTTTTCTTTTTAGAAGAAGCACTCCCACAGTTAAGCCTGAATAATTTTCACTAAAAAGAAAATAGACTCCTTAAATGTTCTTTACTTTGTGTTACCCACATGTATGTATGATTTGGTTTATATGAGAATTAGAGGGACTCTTGTGTTTTGCAAAGTACTTTTATTATGATGGGCCAGCTCATAAGAGGAGAAGCGGCCATTTTGGAAGAAAGTTTTTTTTTTTCTTGAGTGATCTTCTGGCATGTTTTTGAATAACCTATGCTTTTGAGGGGCCTGAAAACCAGTGCATTATACTTTTTTTTCCTCCTTATTTTTGGGAACGTGATCGTTTTTCTCCAGTTGGACATTTTGTTGGCGGACCACCCAAGGGAGATAGAGGATGGTGCCAGGAGATTGAGGAGTATTATGTTTTTGTGTGACTATATACTAAGGCACAGGTGTCAAACTCAAGGCCCGCGGGCCACATCCGGCCCGGCGTGTAATTATGTCCGGCCCGCGAGAGCATTTTATTAATGGCCCGCGAGATGTCCCGCGCTCCAGCTGACCCGCCGAACACTTCCTGTGTTAAACAGGAAGTGGCTAATGATGCTTCGCGCTCGCGCTAGTACCGCGCGATTGTTATTGTCAATTATCCATAACTGTTCAGGCTCGGTACACAGTTCTTGTGCGCGAAATTCAGGTGTTGATCATCAGATGAGAAGAGCCCGCCCTCATGGCAGAACGTCTTCTTGCATGATTGACAGGTCAGACAGCATATCAGCGCCAGCTGTCAAAGTGACAGCACAAGCGCCAGAAAGAAAATACAGCGCAAAAAAAAAACAAAAAAACATTACGTTGTAAAAAAAATTGTGATATAGTTTGTAAAATCTGCTATAACCCATGGGTTATATGCGGGAAAATACGGTATATGTTTACTGACATACTGCCGGTATACCCGTGTCTCATTTGCGGAGCTAATGTGGCAGTAATTAAATAATTTAATAAGACGGCACTATAAGACAAATGACATAAGAGCAAATTCAACTGAATGATTTGATTTGTTATTGCTGAAAAGCAAAAATTGTATTTAGATTTCCAGGTTTTGTTATGCAGCATGTCCATATTTTGAATTTGTATAATTTTGACAGGATCATTTTTTTATGGAGAGCAAAATCTTTTATATATAAATCTTTTTAAGTTTTATATAAAATGACATAAGAGTAAAGAAATTTGAATGTTTGTTCTTTTAACTTTTACTTTACTTGTTTACTTTATTTCTAACTTGCATAATTTAGACAGGATATATTTTAATTTTTTTTAAGTATTTTTTAAATATTTTTATATTTTTAAGTTGTTTAAGGTATAAGTTGATTTATTCCAGAATTTAAATTAATTAATTAATTTAAAAAAAGGTAAGTTTTAAAAGTTTAGTTTTAGTGTTTTCAATAAATGTTTATCCTGTTCGGCCCGTGACCTACATTTTTTTCGGATTTTGGCCCCCTGTGCAATTGAGTTTGACACCCCTGTACTAAGGGAATGATATGCTTAGGCCAAACAGGCCTGTTCATGGACAATCAATATTTGGATGGATTTTTTGGGGCGGTTAGAAGAGAATTAACAGTTGGTGTTCTGTTTGTTAATTCTTCTAAGCAAATAAGTAAAAAAGTAACCAAGAATTCTCATGAATACACATGAATTCTCCTTTTGATTATGATTTGACCCTTTTAGCAGAGTTATAATTTTTACAGGACGATCTCTTTTTGGTGTTGTTCTTCACTGACTGTGTTGTCTGCATTGTACACTGGTTCTTTTCTTTATGTGAGTGTGCCATGTAGATTGGGAGATCGCTTCTTAAAGGTTAATTACTTTAAGGCATCACTTCCTGTGAATTAGGCTGCAGATCCATGATGTTCAAATTTATGCAAGATTCTTTGTCTAGAAGTAATGTTTGTCAATTTTACAATGTTCCAATAAAGGCTTTTTGTATTTTATGTATACCAGTCTTCTATTGAGCCAGATTCTTTGGGTGGAATTTCCAAGGTAGTGTGGTCAGGCATAATTGATTCAAGTAACTAGCCACAAGGCACCTCTCCCAAAATTCAAAAGATATCTGAACCCATCTCGTCTGTGAGCACTTAACATAAACTATTCTTTCACTTTCCTTTAATACCCACTTTTTTAGCTTGTACTACGAGCACTGTCTGAAACTTGTGAGCACTTCTTGTGTACATCTGCTTCTAAACAATGAATTGCTTTCTGTATTCCTCAGTCGTGAGTTGCTTTGTATTAAAGCATCTGCTAAATGTTTACATTTGCATTTATGCATTTGGCAGATGCTTTTATTCAAAGAGACTTATGTACATTGCATTCAAGGAACACATTGAATCAGGTCTTGCTTCCCCTTGGATCGAACCCATGACATTCGCGTTGTAAGCGCCAATGCTCTACCGATTGAGCTACAGGAAAGAAATTGATTAAATGTTAGTGTACTATGCCAGGAGGTGGTAATGATCATGTTAAGCTAATTTTCTTTGTAGGTGAACATAAAATGTCACATACCCTACTGTCACCCATGGTGGAGCCCTTGCTTAGACATTACATCCGTGCTTTACTACTAGAGCACCCCCACTAATTTCAGAACCAGCGTCAAGTGACTTGATTCTGGAACCGGGCCTGAGTCCATGTGATATGCTAGGTTCAACAGATACCAAAAACAATCAGAATCAGAGCTCTGTACCGGTTCAAGGAATGAAAACCTAATTTTAACAGACACGTAAACAAACAGAAACATTTATTTCAAATTACCATTAACCGATTAATAATGTTATTTTGTCGTTCTGTTTGATATTTTAATTTGGCAGTCAACCAATCATGAATTTAAATACAAGGGTAAATTGGGGTTTACTCCGCACCAGGGAAAAGGTGCATTTGACTTTATTCACAAAATTCAGCTCTGCACTTTTCTTAGCAACCGAATTTTATTTGCATGTGGAAATCTGGCTGATCTTTGAAGCGATTGTGGACAGCAAAGCAAAGTTGATTCTCAGCTAATTTGATCTAATGTTATTTAAAACTGTTGTAAATGTATGCAGCAAATGAGAATCGATAAAAATTGACAATATTTTGAGGCAAAAGTCTTGTAAATGGTTTTCAGCTTTGTTCAAAGTAATTAAAGCCACAGTTTTTCAATAATGGCAGAATATGTCAAAGTATTTTGAGGAAAAGGCACTCCTACTATTGGGACTAAAGGCACAATAACTGACATGATGATGAACAGCTGGCTGACTTTTCCATTTGTTGATGTGACATGGTTGGATTCAGATGGCAAATATCATATATCAATCTGGATGAACACGATAGAGATAATCACCATACTTATAATGAAACCATCCTATTTTTAAATATAATATTAATCATATTTTATAATGAAATATCACATTTATTTCTAATGTAAAGATGTATTAAATTGTTGTGGGATCACAGACACTGCATTCAGAATCTTTTGTTTTTGCCTAAATAATATTGTCATGTTTAATGACAATTAAAGTTTATCAAATTAAAAAGGTTAATTTATCAAAGTTAACTGACATTAGTACAAACTCTGCTAAAGTGATTGTTTTGAACAAGTATTAATATACATATTATTAAAAACATTAATTTAGCTAACATATATCAATACTTTGTGTATTTTCCTCCATGTGTGGGGTAAAAGGCCCAACTTGCCACATCATATATTTTTAAACAAACAAAACACTCAACACAATTCCTGCAATCATACTGTTATGGACTCAGAAGACACAGACTCGGAAACAGTGAATGGGTCTTTATTGACAGCACATTGCATAATGACCGTCAACAGGTCTGTCCTTTTCTAGATGCTAGAGATTGTGGATGCCTGAACTGACAGATGGCTGGAGCAAACACCTCACTGATGGGTGAGTATGGAATGGAGGTGCAATGGGAGCAGACACTGGAAAAAGGTCAGTACTCCTCTTAGTCTAAACGAGACCAGACACTGAACTGATGAGAGGTGTATGCTTAAATAATAGTCCTGGTGATGAGGGAGATGGCATGCAAGTGTGTGATCACTATTCATGTGAGAGTGTGCGCTGTGATTGGCTGGGTGGAGAGTCTGGTAGGTCTGTGACAGATACACACAGGTAGCTATAAATCTTATTGAAACTCAAGAAACTCAAAAAAAAAATAAAATAATAATCTTGATATGGGAGTGCACTGAAAATAAGATGTATTTACATGTCCTAACTTGAGTTTGGCTCATTTGGTTCATGTGAAAGAGGTTTGCCAGATTGTTGTTAAAGTAACATGTAACTAAACTAATGTTAAGTAAAATATCAATACCATAATGTAGTCTTTTCCACACACATGCATAGTCTTCAAAAACTTGTAAGAACAGGGTCACTGACAGAAAAAGGGAGCCATGCTAAGTGTATATATATATTTATGTCAAGAGCATAATTTGGTGCTTGCAGCTTCCTTCTCATCAGTATAAGAAGATTTTAATTTACAATCACCAAATTCAAAAAGAGTCATTAAAAATGCTTTTTATGTAATGTCTGTGTTTAGCTTTCTCTCTTCATAGAGCTCTCTAAATATTAATACTGTTGAGCAGTAAGAGGGCTCAGAAAGCCATCCCACTGGATATTGTGGTAATTAATCCTCTGTCAAACAGGCAACGCTAACACTATGCATTTTCTGAACCCATAGATTAAATACGTAACAAGGAGGTCAATTTGCATAAGAAATCTGCACAAAATAAAAAAGTTTGCATGTGCATTTTCAATAATTTTATCAGTGATTGCTTTGCTTTTGGTGGCAGTTAAGAAGCTAATGCTAATGAATTCAAGCTTGGGCTGCAGAATTAGGTGCTCTCCTTTCAAGTGCATTCAATCCTTTTTTCAAATGTATGTGTCCCGAAGTGCTGACATATAATTTTGCTGTCCCGAGAAAACCTTGCAAGCCCCCCTAAAACAGCCTGTACGGAAAGACCTGGCAAAGAAAAAGAATACAGAGAAAAATAAACTATTTTTAGAACTATTTTAGCCCACTCCTAAGCTAAAAGAATCAAATAATTGAGTTGTCTTCTGTACATGCATTATGTACAATTATCAGAAAATTGCCTCTGTGAATGTGTTATAATTTTAGTGTGAAAGTGGATCTTTGTGCTTCTAATGGTCTCCTACCTGTAGTTATTTTCAAATCTTCTTTGAAAAATCGCACTAGTTCACACATACACAATGCTGCTCATTAATACTACAAGAAAACGATGGGCAATTTATGCAAGCCTTAGCTCATTGCTGTAAAAAGTCTCACATGTAATAATCTGGAAGCTCAGAGGACAGATTTAAGATATAACAGCAAAACACCACAGAATTTATTAATTTAACAGCTTCCTATGAAGTCCTGCCAAGGGACTCCCATATCAAAGGTTTCCTGGGCTGCACACATGAGGATACTTGTAGAGGAACATAACAAGAACAGGTTGATAACACATTACTCCAGTCACAATAGATGTTGCACAAGACATGAATGATAATGCTGTCAAATGGATATTTGTAATGCACAGTGGTGCATTTTATTAGGGCGGTGCAGTACTCATGAGTTTGCAATAAATGTAATATCAAGCAGTATAAACACATTATCTTCCAGGGTTGTACAGCGTTCAGAATTAAATTGAGAATGCATTTTAAATTCCAAATTTTTTTTTCAATTGAGGCAGAATTGGCATTCAAATTTGCATGTAAATAATTAGAATAAATGTTAAATTTAAAGAAAAACTGTAATTTTAAGTAGAATAGATGGCCTTGGCATATCCATGTTCGAATTTTTAGAAATGTTATAGATTTTACGAATAGGTAACATTTCTACATACAAAACGTTATTTATTTTTTATTACCAAAAAAGTACAAAAGGTGTGGTTACAATTCAAATAATTTCAAACTTTTTCCACCTGTGAAAATTTGTCAAACAACGGTTAATGTGACCCAACCTTGAGACACATGAGTAATGGTTGATATCCAATCTGCAATGAGTGAAATCAGGTGAAGTTGTTTATAACTGGAACAAAAACCACTGGTACTATTACCTAGGGATGTGCCAAACGAAGCTTCTGAAGCAGTGAAGCTTTTACATGAAACTGTGTTGATGCTTCGAAGCTTTTGACACTACTCTGCCATCTGGTGCTCAATACAAACCAACTGTGTCATTCACATGTTTTGTTCATTTGGGAAGGTTTATTTGTATATTGAATAAGTTTAATTGTATTGTGCAACTTTGTGTGTGTGTATTCCGTACAAAACAACACAAACATGCATATTGTTAAAAAACAAACTAAAAAACAAATGCATTTACCGTATTTTCCGCACCATAAAGCAAAAGGATTATAAGGCGCAGTCTCAATTACTGGGTCAATGTCTGTACTTAACCCATGCTAAAACATGCGGTCTACAAAAAAAAAAAAAAAAAAGGTAACGGAAGCAAAACAGTAATTTGGTTGAACTTTATTCTACTTTTTAACAATAGGCTACACTCACATTATGTTTTAATCCATCAAAGTCCTCATCCTCTGTGAATTGAACAGCTGGGCAATTTCGCCAGCAAACATGCAGGCGAAATCTGACTCCCCCCCTCGCGTGCAATTATTCATACAAGCTTCCTTGAGTATATTCGCTTATCGCTCAATATTTTTTTCTACACCGCAAACACGCAGAACGTGCAAACACCCACCCAATATGTGATGATATATATATATATATATAAAATTATATTTAATATAATTCATGCACAAGTACAATGAGGAGAGTAATACATACAATGCAGCAGGAACATAATTTCAATGTGAAATCAACATGTTTTCTGGTGCAATCCATCTGACATGTTTTTTTGCATTCTAAATATACACATGTAATATACACACTTAATGGACAATTTCATTTTATATGTATTAATTTGTGTACTCAAAACATCCGCGCACTATGGAATGGCTCAATCTATGCGCTCTGTGAGTCCGTCCTGACGTGTTAATGAGGTAACGAAGCTTCGTTCACACAGGTCACGTGACAGCCCCATTTCAAAGCGATGCTCCGAAACAGTGTTTCGAAGCACTAGTGTGTCGAAAACTCGAGACGTGTGTCGACACAGGGTGTCGAGCTACCCATCCCTACTATTACCCAACATTCTCAGGACCATTCAGCCCAATGAGGGAAAAGGTATTTTGCAAACGCATAACACAAATTGTTATTTAGCTATACCATGAGAATTGGTGTCTTGAAAACTGCAGCTGTGGAGGAAATCCTTGACTACACTTCCAAACTGATAATTTTACTCTCCAGTTAGCTTCACATTGAGTGAGAGCTGGACACCAAGACACACCACCACATTTTGTTTCTTTCCCTCCATCCAATTAATGTTGCCCTGCTGGACTAAAAGTCTATTGCCAAGATTCTTTATTCTCATCCCTTTAAAGGCATCTGAAGTTAAAATAATCATGCTGGCAGATGTTGTCTCTTGAGAGCCATAAGTGTATCTAACTTAGTGAGAACATGATTAACGGCTCTTTCAATGGTCACATGAAAAGCCATATGCTGCTAGTCAGATGAAAGGCAAGCATTGTATCCTCCCATCTCCCTCTTATTAATGCCATTGAGCTCCATTGCTCTGAGACTGAAGATCCAAATGCAGTCTTAATTAAGAGTAATCCAAAAAAAGTGTTCAAAAGCAGGCATAGGTCCAAACATTTAGAGATCTGTCACAGTCATGTTGTGTCTCATAACATCCTGTTCCCTTCTGTGTAATCCCACAGAATTTCCGTCACCTGTTCCCCGTTATCTTGTGTATTAAAGCCCTCATGTGTTCCTTTGTCTTTGTCAGTTGTTGATGTTTCGTTGTGTGTGGTTCTTGTGGTCTGTGGTTTCCAAGTTTTCTTCTGTTTTTGGACAAGTGTGCCCTTTTGTTTATATTTAAAGTCTTTTGATTAATTTGTTTTAATTAGAGATGTTTCGGATTATCTCGTCTCTTCATCATCCCACACCAACACCCATTGCAAGATCAAGATAATCCAACTCAGTTTAAAGCAAACAAACAAACAAACAAACAAACAACCAGGCAAAAGACAAGAACACAGAATCCAGGACAAAATTTACAAAGGCTCAGATTCATAAACAATTGTAACATTCTGGCAGGACTACAAAAAATGCATGGGAAGACACCATTTAACAAAGTGTGCTGAATGAAGCCATAATGAATCTTTAAGCTTAATAGTAACAGCGACATAAGGAGTAGTCTCTGAAAGAACTCATGGGCACTCCAGCTGGAGGATGTGACAGATACAGTTTTTGATACGTTTCTTTGGGAGACCTTGACTCCTGTGGCCTAGAGATAGCACTCTATAAAGAATCTGACGGACGCTCCAGACAGCGTGTATACACTCTTTTACTGGAGTGAGCCAAGTAATGAAGTAAACAGACTAATTTAAACAGTGTTTTTTTATCTGATAAACACATTTAGATTAAATATGCCACTCTCATTAATGGAGCTAAGTTTAAGATGTGGACCACAGACCAGGACGACAGAATGTGGTTGCCAACTACTTATCACGGTACCTGGACAGTATGCGACTAAGTGAAAGGGGAGGTGATGTGATAAAGCAGATAGTCCTGCTGTGCATAACGCACACTCATACACATACATCGCACCACATACACTTTCTTAGCACACACAATGGTGAGATATGCATGTTTTATATTTAAAATGTCAGTGTTTTGTCAATAATGCTTCAAATAATGTTTCAAAAAATATACATCAACATCTTAAAATATATATGTTTACCTTAAGCAAATCTGCATAAGTTTAATTTGTTTAAATCCATAATAGGCAACTGTTTGGCCAGTGGTAAAGATTGAGAATAACTCTTCTGAAAATTTCTCTGAAATTTATTTTATACAATTGTGATTTATTTATTCGAAAACTTTTCTTGTTATACTTGGATACCGAATGACTTTTAGCCAGATAATGCAATTGGACATACTCTTTTCATTTCATAATGTAATCCATGTAGTGTTGAAACATGGCATCATATGGATGGGAATATCATGAAACATGTTAAATAGGCAAGGGAAAATAACCTTTTCCACTCTCAATCTCAACCTTTTCCACTCTCAAACGCATCTAAATTATCGATATTTAGATGCGTTTTAAGCTTATGTGCCCCTGTGTTTTTGATTCCGTGCTGGCTCTCAAAAGAATTTGTCTGAATTTATATAAATGATTTTACAGGCCCTTTTGTGAGTATTGATCATTCATAATTGATTATAAATCATTATGATTATTCATGGTTGATTTATGTTTGTATTTGATCATAACATGTTGTAATGAGATGTACCCCTACATTTTCCTCCAATTTAAGTGAAATGCCTTTGTAGTTGTCTTCTTTTGTACCCTCATTCTTAAAGAAAGTTTCCACCGTGGCATCTTTGAACTCTTGTCACACGATTTCCTCATCCCAGATGTTGATACATTTCTTGGAATTACATGACTGAAAAACTCAGGACTTCTTCAATCTTGCAGTCACCTATCATCTTACATTGCATGCTGCTCTCTCTGCGGTTTCCTCTGTAGATGTTTGAAGCAGTCTTACTTTGCTGTGAAGTTGAGGTCATTTTGTTTCACAACAGATGCCTTGTGTTTTCCTATAAAAATCAGCTCATCCTTCCATCATACTCATTGAACCAATCTTGGTGGGCTCACTACTTCAGACTTCTTAAGTTCAAGTAGAACTCAGTAAAAGTAGATGACTTAGTAGATCTACTTGAACTGAGATAACATAGATATGAATTCTCAAACTCAAACTCTGAAACCTACTAGAGAACATCAACATGTTGTCTTTTACATTACATTTTCATTTTTATGGATTTTGCAAATGCATGTATTGCATATATTGACTTATACTGCATTCAAGGAAAACATTGATATTCTAATCAATTCTTGCTTTCCCTGTGATTCAAACATGGCATTGTAAACACCAATGCTCTACTGGTTGAGGTACAGGAAAGACTACATTAGTCAAATTGTAGTGATATTATAGCATATGTATAGTGCTGGAGAGAGTCTAATGTTTTGGTGTCTGTTGTTTAGGAATACTGTACTGTCAGTGAAACGGGTAAACAACTAAACATATTATTAGTGCACCCCTAACAGAACAACAATAACAGCCAGGTCAGCTAGTTTTAATACATACATACATTTAACTCAGTTTCAGTGTCTACTCCTTGGAAACATAACCGTTCAAGTCTTGTGTAGTAATGAAGCACTTTTAAGATTAGACAGGTGGATGTCTTCTTGTTACCATGGAAACTATTGCACAGCACGTTTTCAGCTGTCCTGTCAGAACTCAGTAGATAATAATTGAAAATAGAGAGATGATTTGGCATGTTGTCACACTGTATGCGGTAAGTTGTCAGCATATGGTAATGCCTGTTATTAATCATTTGTGCATTTGAAGGTCTGAAACTCTAAACTTTACAGTTACAAAAATAAAGTCCTTGTATGTCCTAAACAGAACACAGAAAAATACACATTACAATTACATTATCCTGAATGTGTGTAGAAACAATGTTAATGTACTGAAACATATCTGTGTATAAATACAATATGCAATCAGTGCACCAAGAGCACAGTGTAATGACTGAGACAAATCATACACAAGTATTTGTTATATTTAACAAATAATCTTTAAACACCTCATCAACCACAAAAAAATGTGCATATGTGCCTGTGAGAACCCCCAAAATAATAAAACCGGGCCTCTGGTTACCATGGTTTTACGGAAAAAAAAAAGCATTTTTTTCTTTATTCAATGTGGAAGAAATCGAATGCAACTTCAACACCATCAGACTGAACCATCAAGACTTTCTCCTGAATCTTAAAAAATATTCGGATGTTCAACAACGAGTGCAAATGCAAGTATTGTACAAATAAATAAACAAACAGCAGTTTAGTATAAGTTATGAACCCTTTTGTTATCAAAGTCACTTTAAACTAAGAAACTAGAGGTTCTTTTAAAGATGGTTAAATGACTCCTTTCCATAGATTTATTTCATGCTTTTATTCCTGTTTAATTCAGTTTAATTTCCCATGCACCGTGTATGTGTGATTTGTGTGTGCATGCGTGTATTCACGCAGGCTGTGTTCGTGATTCAGTTAATAAAACTTTGTACACAATACATATGAAATCCCTGGTTCTGATTCTGCCTGCAGATTAATGTCACTGAAAAAAAATCCTGATATTGCTACATGCTCTAAGGCAGAGGTGCCCAAACTAGGGCCCGCGGGCCAAAGTTGGCCCGCTGCCACCTTTGATTTGGCCCGCCGTACCGTCCGAGGAGAGAGAGAGGGCGAGGTACCTTCGACACAGATTGTCATTTCTAATTTGACATAACAATTTTGTTTGTTTTATAGTTGAACTACAACAGAGTAAACTGAAATTAAATGTAAATTTATTAAATGTATTGTAAATGCGCAATTCAAGGCGCAGCACTGCGTGCTTTGCGACACATGACGTCAACAAATTAAACGCAATAATGGAGAAATCAAGGCAGTGGCACACAGACAAGAGATATATTTTTTTAAAAGCTGGGGAAGATGAGTTTTTATTCACAGAAGTAAAATCAAAGGCAATATGTCTAGTTTGCAAACAGTCTGTTGCTGTTTTAAAAGAGTACAATATCCGTCGTCATTATGAAACAAAACATTGTGCAGCTTTCTCAAAGTACAGCGGCGAGACGCGAAACAGCAGGCTCACGAGCTGCTTACTGGACTTCGATCTGAGCAGAGCGCGCTGCAAAGTCCTTCATCATCAGTGATGCTGTCTCTGTTTGGCAGTACAGTGAATCCCTCGGTTATAGACCCTTTTCACAATGACGTCACGCAACTTCCGTTTTAACTCAAAGCAGGGTATCTTTACTTCCGCCGGCCGTCATAGTGAACGCGATTAAGTTTACACAGTCACTTTCTACATCTGCCTAACATGCGTTTATGATGTACAGCGACTTTCGGACACATTTTCGCTTACAACACGTACTAAACTTGATAAAGGATACAAACCGGTACCAAAGAAGTCCAAGAATCGTGCCCAAACCGTTGTGAAATGTGCACCGTACAATGCAAATGGCAGTAAGAGTGACTTTTCAGGATCCAACCGAGTGTCATGGCAAAGGCTGTGAATACTTTTGTACATGTGAGTTGTTTTATTAATAAATTGGCAAAGGTTTCAAACAAACTTCTTTGACGTTGTCATTTTTTGTAGAATTTTGACAACAGGAAATGCAATTCAACATCACATTAAAATATTGAGGGCAACAGATTATCACAAATGTATGATGTTTATTGAACACAATATACAGTCACTGAATAAATTTGGGTTCGGTGTAAACATAAATTGTGCAGATCAAACACATTATAAACATTCCAATATGGAGCATTACAATAAGGCCATAAAGGTTATAAAATTAATTTACTGCCACATAAAAGTTTTTTAATGTATTTATTGAACAACAAGGAACACTACAATAGCATCGACAAGAAGACTGTGCCATGCTGATGGGTGGGAAACTGTTGAAGGATGGACACAGGTAAAGAGAAATAATGAATCTCATCAGAGTATGAAAATGGTTTGACCATTAAATTGGATTAAGAGGGGGTCATTCTAAACAATTGTGCGGGAATACATAATATAAAAAGTTAAAACTTATTAGTAAACTTCAGGCAACACGGGCTGAGAGCGATGCATATTTTTCCTGTTGCTACAAACTAGCCTACTTTACGATCCAGTTCACGCACATGTTAAAGAGTTGTAAACTGGAAATAATCATTAACATTATCAAACGAACTAAAATACAGAAACCTACAAATACGTAAACATTATTATTATTACTATAACCTTTACTTTTCGTGTTGTTAGTTAGCCAGTTCCTGCATTCACCTGAACGCGCTTGCGGCTAAACGGAAGTAAAGATACCCTGCTTTGAGTTAAAACGGAAGTTGCGTGACGTCATGTGAAAAGGGTCTATTGCGGTTAATGTGGACCGGAAAATCAGCGAATTAGGATCAGCCAATCAGCTCACGGGATCCACTCGTGCTCTCATTGGTCGAGCTCGCGCTGGGAACCAATCACGTGTCTTGTCTGAGTGCTGTGGGCGTGTTCAAAGCCTCTGAGATAGTTTCTCTCTTTGTCTGGCATCCTGGGAAACCGTTTCACTCGCGTCACGAGGAAACAACGCTGCTTTCAGCAATACGGCTGTATATGGGGGTATATTTTAACTTTTATTTTTTTTATGAATATTTTTTAATAATCCGCGATGCGCTGAGGCCGCGAAGTGGCGAGGGATTACTGTACCTACCTCTGCGAGCAGACTTTCAGTCTGATGAACTTGAACAAGAGTAAACTAAGAAGCCAAATAACTGACTCTCACCTACATAATATCTTGTCTTTGTCTGTTAGTCAGCTACAGACCAATCTTCTGAAAAATAAGGACCAGCTTCATATCTCTCATTAGGTCACTGACATTGCAACCATATGGTTTTATTATTGATTGTGTATTTGGCACTGAACTGTATTGTACATTGAACACTTTGGGGATTGTTGCCCATTTAAATTGTTCATTCAAATGCAAAGCTTTACAAATAAAACTGCATTAGTGAGTCAGATTAAAGTTGTTTTATATTTATTTTAAATATTATGAAATAAACCCATAGCAACTTTAATGTAATACAATTTGATTTATGATGCAAAATTTACTTTTGGCCCGCGGCTCTCAATCAAGTTTGATTTTTGGCCCTTCATAGGAAAAAGTTTGGGCACCCCTGCTCTAAGGGCTGTACATGCTAAGAAAGAGCTATTTTTCTGTTACCATGAAAAATGGCTAAATTGTGCTGACAGACTCAAAACTGAGTGTTCACTGGATGAACAGGTTCATTGATTAATAAACAGGTTAACTGTTAATTCTGTAAGAATGAGCTAATTTGCTTCAGCACATACACTGTTTGTTTGAGGATTAATATAAGACTCACAGATGCTTACTGTATGACTGCTGTACATCACTGCAATCACTTTTACCTTGATTGCATTCCTCATCCATCAAAACATTTTATCAAGACTCTGATTTGTTTTATCCAGCCGAGAAACCTTTGCATATCCCCAGAGGAAAGAAAAAAGAGAGACCTCTTCAAGATCTCAATTGTTTCTCCTAGACAAAAATGAGATTACTCTAACATCAAATTGAGACCTTTGCTTGAGTCTCCTGCTTCTCATGCTTGTCTCCTGTGACAAACACTCTACTTTAAAGTTTTTGTGGAGATTTCAATAAATATTTTGCTCGATCTTTCTCATTAGGTAGAGACAAAGGTCCGATCACATTTATGTCCTTTAAAGCTCAGAAGAGATCTCAATAATATTTGTCTACTTTTATTTCTCCTAAGGAATTTTAGGAGAAACATCTGAGACACTGTTGATACTAAAATGAGAGATATTTGAAAATCGCAATGAAGTCTCATGAACTTGAAAAGAACAACCTCTGAACAATAAAATTAGATGATATGTTGATATATGAGAATTCCAACTAAGTCTCCTTACTTTAGGAAAGGTAACCACTGAGTCAACACAAATTAACACAGAAGACGCATAACAGACAAGAGATTGCACGACTCAACACGCTCAAAGCCACGCACTCCCATATAGACACGACAATATGGTAGTGTCAGAGCTTTGTCACCAGAACACTAGAAAACAAGACCGAAGTTACAGAACCCTAACACATGCTTGACCGTAGGAATGATTTTAAGATCATTTAAGAAGATTTTCAAGAAAATGCCAGTAGGTGCCAAATAATTTTCTACAGGAATCATTCAGTCAAACAAAATCAAAATGGTTGATTCATTCAGGGACAAAGCAAATGTGTTTGCGTACGAAAGCTTATGAGTAACTTGCCTCTTTCCCTTATTAGGCAATGACTCGTCAGGCGCGTATCTTCATGAAGGTTCCTTCTGAGCTTACTGGTATGATTTACAACAAAATAGAGCAAGCTTTGATGATAACCTTGCGAATATTTAAGAATTTTATTAATTTATATATATATATATATATATAATCCTACTTCGCAGATTTTCACCTATCGCAGGGATTCCGGTCCAACATTAGACGAGGTTAATGAGGTTAATGATAGACGAGGTTAATGTTGGACCGGAATCCCTGCGATAGGTGAAAATCTGCGAAGTAGGATTGCCCCCATAGGAATTTCTGTATGTGTGTGTAGGTAACAGAATGTTTAAAATATGTATATTTATAATTTTAATTAAATCTATTTAATTATAAAACCTTAATATTATAGATTTACTCTCTCTCTCTCATACGATACTCATACGATACGATACGTGTATGGTGCTCTACACTCATCAATGACAGTAGTATCTTGAGACTTGACTCCAGTAATGACGACAATGACAGACCTGTGCGGTTCGATGAATGTGATGATGAATGATGATGATGGTGTTACTGCACTGGTATAATGAGGCCTTTAAATCAGTTCGGGAAGCGCCTCATCGTCAAATATCGGCACTGGGTCGTCAACATTTGCTTCTGAGAGGCAAAGAGGCTCCCACTCCACTCGTGCTCTCATTCATCAATCGGGAACCAATCATTTGCCTTGTCTGAGTGCCCGTGGGTGTGTACAAAGCATCTGAGAGAGTTTCTCTCTTTGTCTGGCATCCTGGGAAACCATTTCTCTCATGTCACAATGAAACTTCTGCAATACGGCTGCCGATATGGCAGTATTTATTTTTATTTTTTTCGATGGTGCACTGAGGCCACGAATGTGTGTACGAATGTGTGTGTGTATATATATATATATATATATATATATAGAGAGAGAGAGAGAGACAGAGAAAGAGAGAGACCCAACTGTCACTTTAAGACCCGATGCACACATCCATTATACTGTTACATTTTACGTTCACCTATTTACATTCACCTAAAATCTAACTGATTGTATTTACGGGAACGTTTGTCAAGACTTACATTTTTAAACAATTTTGTGTGTTTGTGACTGTTAATGCGCAATAAGCACATATTTCTCCTCTTACGTGAGCTCTGGGTCTGAGAGCAAAAACTGACTTTTGCATGCAACTACATGTCAACTCATCCGAACTCTAATATTCTACAAATACTCTACTAACACTCTAATGAGAGGTAGTGAACATGTAGGTGCTGTAACGGACTTGGCCACGCCCCCGGCACCAGGCTCCCCCTACACTCCGCCCACACGCTCTGCATCACCGGAATACTAGCACCTGGTTCCAATCACCCCTGCACTATATCACATGCACGCACCCCTCAGTCAGCGTCTGGTCTCATCAGAGATACACAGACTCTTTCCCAGCTCCATGAGCGCTCTTTGTGACTGCCTCTCTACGCTGCCTGACTACCTTCACTTCCGCGATTCATCTCCGAGCTTCCTGGTCAACATTCCAAGTCTTCCAACCGTATCCCAGCACTCAGCTAAGACTCTCAGATTTCATCTCACTACCTTGCACCTGTTATCTGTCTTGTGTCCTGCCGAATCAATAAAACCTGCTTCACTAACCTCTATGTTGAGTCTGTGTCATGACAGAAGACCAGACCACTCGGCAGGCCGAGGCTCCCAACCCTGTCACCGTCCCTGATCTCGCACATGCACTCCACCTAGCACTGCAACTGGGAGCCTCATCTTCGTCTGCCTCAGCCAGTCCCATGGCCCAGCCAGCGCCCTACGCTGGAGAGCTCTTAGCTCTTTCCCGCCAACACTATCCCGAATCTACTACCCAAGAACATGAGTCCATTCTCCCTCCAGCCATAGTAGTGAGTCCCATACAATGGTCCATCGATCAACTGATCACTGAAGCAACTCACGAGGACCCCGCTCCGCCGGAGGGTCCAGAGGGTCGGATCTACGTACCAGCCAGTCTCCGCCTGACCCTTCTGGACCAAGCACACACTTCTCCGGGCTCTGGACACCCAGGCAGCCAGCGAACCCTCTCGCTCTTTCAAGATCGCTACTGGTGGCCCAGTATGACTCAGGATGTCACCAGCTACGTGGAAGGATGCTCAGTCTGTGCCACCACCGGGACCCCTCGAAGATTGCCGGAAGGTAAACTCCTCCCTCTCCCCATCCCTCGTCGTCCCTGGTCCCATCTCGGCATAGACTTTATGACCGATCTACCACCATCGGACGGAAACACCTGTGTTCTGGTGGTGGTGGATCGGTTTTCTAAAGCATGCAAGCTTATCCCCACGAAATGATTGCCCACGGCTCTGGAAACGGCGGAGGCCTTATTCTAACAAGTCTTCCGACACTTTGGCCTCCCCGAGGACATCGTTTCAGACCGTGGGCCCCAGTTCATCTCCCGAGTCTGGAAGGCCTTCTTCGAGCTCCTCGGTGTTTCCATCAGCCTGATGTCTGATTATCACCCTCAGAGCAATGGCCAGACTGAGCGGAAGATTCAGGAAATCTGGAGGTATCTGCGAGCATACTGTGGTCGCCAGCAGGACAGCTGGAACCGGTATATTCCGTGGGCCGAGTACGCCCAGAACTCCCTCAGACAAGATTCCACTCACCTCACTCCCTTTCAATGTTACCTTGGTTTTCAACCCCCTCTCTTCCCTTGGTCAGGTGAGCCCACGTAAGTTCCAGCTGTCCACCACTGGTTCCAGGAGAGTGAGAGGGTCTGGGACTCCAAAGGGCAAGTACGTAGACAGAAGCTCCAAGCAGACTGACGTCGTGGACCCACACCCCAGTCCCAGATTCGCAGGTCCATTCAAGATTCTGAGGCAAATCAATGAAGTCACCTACCGTCTCCAATTCCCCCCACAGTACCGTATCTCTCCATCATTTCACGTTTCCTTGCTCAAACCCTACACTGAACCTCTTGTCCTTCCTCCCACAGAGCCTGGTGCTGAAGACGTACCGCCACCTCCCCTTGACCCGGAGGACCTCAACATCTACAAGGTGAATGAGATCCTGGATTCCCGGTGGCGAGGCGGTCAACTACAGTACTTGGTTGATTGGGAGGGATACGGCCCCGAGGAACGGTGTTGGGTCTCTTGCGATGACATCTTGGACCCCTCACTCTTGCAAGACTTCCACTCTGCGCATCCTGACCGGCCGGCACCTCGGGCCGAGGCCGTCGCCGTCAGCTACGGTCCTCCGGAGCTGCCCGTGGGGAGGGGGGTACTGTAACGGACTTGGCCACGCCCCTGGCACCAGGCTCCCCCTACACTCCGCCCACACGCTCTGCATCACCGGAATACTAGCACCTGGTTCCAATCACCCCTGCACTATATCACATGCACGCACCCCTCAGTCAGCGTCTGGTCTCATCAGAGATACACGGACTCTTCCCCAGCTCCATGAGCGCTCTTTGTGACTGCCTCTCTACGCTGCCTGACTACCTTCACTTCCGCGATTCATCTCTGAGCTTCCTGGTCAACATTCCAAGTCTTCCAACCGTATCCCAGCACTCAGCTAAGACTCTCAGATTTCATCTCACTACCTTGCACCCGTTATCTGCCTTGTGTCCTGCCGAATCAATAAAACCTGCTTCACTAACTTCTGTTATGTTGAGTCTGAGTCATGACAGGTGCACTGTTACTTGCACTCACCTAAAGGATTATTAGGAACACCATACTAATACTGTGTTCGACCGCCTTTGCCTTCAGAATTGCTTTAATTCTACGTGGCATAGATTCAGCAAGGTGCTGAAAACTTTCTTGTTGGCCCATATTGATAGGATAGCATCTTGCAGTTGATGGAGATTTGTGGGATGCACATCCAGGGCATGAAGCTCCCATTCCACCACATCCCAAAGATGCTCTATTGGGTTGAGATCTGGTGACTGTGGGGGCCATTTTAGTACAGTGAACTCATTGTCATGTTCAAGAAACCAATTTGAAATGATTCGAGCTTTGTGACATGGTGCATTATCCTGCTGGAAGAAGCCATCAGAGGATGGGCACATGGTGGTCATAAAGGGATGGACATGGTCAGAAACAATGCTCAGGTAGGCCGTGTCATTTACACGATGCCCAAGTGGCACTAAGGGCATGAACACCACTGGGAAGCTTAGAGAAAATTTTGATGCCCAAGTTCAATGGCAGACCATTGAAATATACTATTCCGCTTGTGTGTGTATATATATATATATATATATTCTTTTATTTTTCTTATTTGTTCCTACATTCTTTTCCTTTTTCTTATTTGAATGAGTTGTAAAGAGTAATTTATAATCATGTTAGGGATTTTTATTAGTTAAAACCTTTCTTTAATTTTCTGTAGTTTTCCATAAAGTAAGGATGAATATTGTCATGAATATTGAATATATACATGAATATTGTTGAATGTTTTGGATATTCTTTCTGTTTATAGTTGTAGCCTGAGCCGAGTTCAGCTTTGGAGAAGCTGTGTATGTGTGTGTGTGTTAATATGGTCAATATTGGTGAGGTGATTAACTGGCACCATAATGACTTGTTGTTCCCAACAAGCCACGTCACAAACCCGTCAACCATGTGATCAACAAAGATGTCTGCTCTTGTGTGGAAAATTACTAGTTTTGTTTATCTATCTTTCTTTATTTCTTTCTTTCTTAGCCAATCAGAATCATTTAACCGTCATCATTGACGTAGTTAGCACCCTCTGTTAGAGTATAATTGCTGTAACAATGTTATTGTAAGTGGGGCGGCCTACAAACTCATTGTGAGACCTGGTTTCTGCTGATGAAACAGCAAACTAAACTTCACTAAAATTTCTTCTATTGACTGCACTTCTGACTCCTGGTCTTCGTTCAACATATCTGGTCCTCGGAACTTAACTGTAAATTCCCCTACACCATAAACTGTTAACACAACAGAGAGGAGAATGACGGATGCTATTATGGAAAAACTTTTTTCCACAACAGCTACATCGCCTTGTCTTATCATTAAAGTAGATAACACATAGGTAGATAAGATATTTACAAATAAGATTTGAATCATATTGTATGTATTGTACACAGAAAAATAGCCTGTATTTGACCAAAATTACAGAATTCTCACTAAGCTGACTATAGATAGCGGGGTGAATATTTATACAGTTAACAATGAATGGGACACTGAATATCTATCACAATTGGGCATGGTGTTCGGTTAGTGTTCACCTTGTTTTGTAGTCTGTCTTTTTTTAGTTTAGTTTGCCATTGTCCACTACCTTTCTGTTCCAATGGTTACTGATTTAGTTAGTTCTGTTTAGGTGTGTCTTGTTAATTAGTCTTGTTATTCTTTGTTGTGTGTATTTAAACCCTGTGCTTATTCCTGTGTAATGATCTGTTGTTGATGCACCCAAACCGAGCGGCGCTGAGAGAAGTTAAGGGGCGATAAAGGGGTTGGAACCGCATGACTGTTTTATGAGAGGGTGTGTTTAGGATATTTCCAGTAAAAATGCGATGCTGAGCGTTAGGACTTTTCCACACAAAATTGCGCATGGGTGAGGGAAACAATTTCTCACACTCTGATACTGTCACAGAGACGAACTCCGTGAATCCCTCCTCGGGCCACCAGAGGGAGCCATCTCCCGAATACTGACACACATACAAACACTACATTTCCCAGAAACCCATACCTTGGACTAATCACTTCCACAGCTGTTACCCATCACCCGGTACTATAGCTTCCCAACTCACTGGTAAAGGGTCAGTGCCAACTCAAATGGATACCCTCTGCCATTAACGCCTTCCAGCAATTAAAGGAGCGCTTCACCTCTGCGCCCATCTTGCACCATCCTGACACGTCGCTTCCGTTCGTTTTATCCTCTCTCAGTGACAAGGTAACCCTCCTAAAATGTACCCCTGTGCTTATTGTTCCAGGAAACTCACAGGCGCAGAACAAAATTATTACGTTGGTGATTGGGAACTGCTGGCCATGAAGGCAGCGCTTGAGGAGTGGCGTCACTGGCTGGAGGGATCCTTACACCCCTTTGTCGTCTACACAGACCATAAGAATCTTGAATACCTAAGAGCCGCTAAGAGAATATATCCCCGCCAGGCCCGCTGGGCCCTGTTTTTCTCACAATTAAACTTCACTGTGTTTGCTAAGGGGGTTTGCTAAGCTCGGTGTCAAATAAATGATTCCTGCACATAGATCCTGTTTTGCCTTTTACCTTTACTGCAACCGGCACATGTGATAATATACTTTTGACTTTAATAAGATTTTTCCAATTCATAGGCAAGAATAAATTTGGTATCCTCCATGGTTCCCGTTCTTTCCAACAACAAAGGACTTGAATGCAATCAAACTCATAACCATGACTTCAGAATTGGGAAGTAGAACATTTCCGATATCGTGTGAAAGCAGCAAAAGATCGAACTGCCTGACGTAAATTACGTTAATGATGCAATTTCATACATTTCCATAATTTATTTATTGCAAGTCTCCAATTGGATATGAATGTTTAGGACATCGCCAGGACACATTTTAGAAGCACTGCGACAGAGGACAATTAGGTAGGGGAATTAATTAATGGATGAATGAATGAATAAATAAATTAACATAAGTACTGTTGCCTCATAGCATGAAAATCCCCAGTTTAAGATTCAGCTAAACCAGAAATCCTTTCTCTCTTGATTTTGCCTGTTCTCATTGTGTTGGGGTGTCCTCTGGGACCTCCTATTTCCTCCACAACCCAAAAACATGCATGATAGGTGAGTTAGAAACACTAAATTGCCCGTTTAGCCCTGTGATTGACTGGGCGTTCACCCAGCATGTTTGATATGTATGTACATTCAAACACACAGCTATGGCAGAGACTCATCACATTTATGTTAACAAGCTGGCAGCAGAGAAGACGCTGCATCAGATATGAGGTGAGTCATTCACCCAGGGTGACAAAAACCACACAAACGCACTTGAAAACTGAGAATGGCTCACATATGCTAAAAACAATAATATTATTGAGAAAAAACATAATGAAAGTAGAGCTAATAGCACTCTAAAGTAACTGTCTCAAACTCTAAACTATTAAAACCAATATGTGACAAGTACATTTCTTGGTTACACTGTTCTGAAATGGTTTTATTTTTTTTCTTCTAGAGCTCATTAAAAAAGAATTACGTGGCAAAAATAAGTAGATTTTATTGTCATTGGGCTTTTTTGTGCTGCTTGTGATCTTATTAAGGTTTTTTATTTTATTTTTAAGCTGTTAGTAATACTGGAGAGCAGAATGCTGTGCTGAAAGCTGTAATGCTGCTGTCACATATAATGTCTGTTCCAAAACCTGCTGCCAAATGCCTACATAGGCAGTCTCCTAACAAAGATCTAACCTCATAAATTGCTGATTTGGAAAGTTGTACATAGGCTGAAACTCAGATAGTTATCCTAATGCCAAACTCAGTTTTAATAGTTTGACAATAGCATGTAGCTAAGTGTGGCGAGCAGGGCGGGGCCGAGGGACCGTGAGAGCGTCACGACTGGTATTGGGGTTGAGGTTGCGAGTGCAAGCGAGACTGTTCAAACGCCTCCACAGGCACAGCGCCACAGCTGCTTGCAGCCGTTTGAAGCAGCTCGCGGCCCGGTACCATTTCATCTACGGACCGGTCCGCGAAATCGACCGGGGGTTGGGGACCACTGCTCTACATGAATCTGATTCAAACCTAAAATTTAAAAAAAAAAATTATCTCTTAAAAACTAATTTGATAAAATTTCCTTTATATTTATTTAATTATTAATTAATTTAATTTATTATTTATTTATATTTGTATAATTTCTGTTATTTTCTTATAGCTAACTTAATATAAAACCAACCAAATGAAGCTTAAATTTCAATATCTTTAATGGTTTGCATTTCTGAAACAATATGTTTAACATCAAAGCCTTCCCAAAGACAGAGTGTATTTTTATTGTTAAACGATACTGCAACGGTCTACTGATGAATTAAATGAAGCCGGTATCTTCGTGTCCAGTTTTGTGATGAACGTTCAAACTGTTCTAAAATCGTCAGAAGAATCGATCATGACCCGAGATGTACTCTGGGTAAACCACCCACGTGGATTTCCCGAGTGACGTACATAAACAAAACGCATTACGTCATCTGACCTTTACACTATGGAAATCGCCTTTCGTGTCTTGTTCACGTGTATACATGTGAAAACGTTACGCCGATTTATTTTTTATTTTTTTTCCAGCATAAACAATCGAATATTTCACCGAAATCTGTGATTCTTTCGCGGGTGAAAAAGACTGTATGATGTGATGTTAGGTGGAAGGCTAGTCCACTACTACGGGACTCCGGCAAGAAGTTTGACAGGAGACAGAGTTCGTTTCAGATTTTAGTACAGTTGTATTCTTTTAAGATAAATGTTTGCGGCTCAGTTATTTCATGTGTAACTTACATCACGGTGTCCAGTTTACAAAGTGCTCCATTGCTATAGACAACTAAGAGTTTGTGTAGCAAATACTACTCTTGCGTATTGCACAATTTATTAATAATAATAATTTAATGGATTAAATGCAATAATTGAAATTTGGGCTAATCAGAAGATCTATGGTCGCTCAAGGAGGTAGCGGGTTGGATTGAGAAAAAAACAGACAGACACAAGGTTGAATTAGAAATAAAAAATATAATTGGTTCACTTAAATAAAAATAAAACAGGTCAATAAAATAACATTGTTTGAAATATTGTAATCTAATTGTCAATTTCCCCTGAGTGCACTCATTTTTCTACTATATACATATATTTACAGACCGGTCAATTCAATACTCAAAAAAGAAATAGAATTAAATAAAAGATAGATAAAGTTACTTTCAAAAAAGTTCTTATGAGGTTACAATGCCTCTGGAGTTGGGATGATTCAGAGACTCAAAGAAAGGATAATCGTTGTCCTCTCCACATCGTATTTTCTTCTCTAGAGGGTTGGTTGGCTCGCCATCGAATATGAAGTTCTCAGGGTATCTCAGAAGATCGTTCGGGTGTCACGTTTCCCAAAAATCAAAGAGGAAGAGGAAAAAGGAAAGAAATAGAAATAGAAAAAAAAAGAAACAACAAGGAAAAAAAACCTGGCCTGATCACAGACCAGAACATTCATTTAGTACATCTCAAAATAAATCCACATCAAAGATAACTCCACATTAAATATCCAAAATAACATATAATACAATTACATTTACCATTTCTTCATGAACTGATATAAATCACATAAATTTACCTCAGTCAATAACTTTCACTCTTACATGAACACCTGGCCAACAATGGCGACGGTGAAACTCTGAAATTAACAAATAACAAGTTCACTAAAACCGCTCACACTGAAGTAGATCACATAACTCGTAACAAACCATTTTCACAAAATTGGTTAAAGTTATTTACCTTTTGACAGATTTTTCCCTCACACAGGCTCGTGTCAACTACAGGTGCGCGCAACCGCGAAATGGCAGCGCGAACTGCAATGTACAAATGACCGCGCGATTCGCGTTAGACATTTACAACTATTCTAATCAAAGATCACAATTTCAAGAGAAAATAACTCATTTACAGCAACTGGATTACCGTTTAATAGCAGTAATTATATCTTATTATAAAGTAATAGATCCTATTTATCGTTAATTATATGATACCGACTCACCTACTGGAGTGTATCACTCTATGCAGCGAACTTCCTGTTCAGCATGCATCAAATTATCAAAATCTCAACTTTCCGACGTTTTTTTTTCTCTGAATGAATCAATTTGGATCAGAGCGATGGATCACATCTCCTCTTCTCCCTCAGGCTGTCTCCTCTGTCATTGCGCATGCTCGTTACCACGGACGGCGCAAAATGACAGAGAGCTCTCATTGGTCAATCGCCGCACATTAACCTAGACTAATTTGCATATCTATATTTTTTCTTTTAATCATTTTTATCTCTTACTGACTTCTAGTAAGTGAATATGAACTAATATATATATATAAACTAATATATATGTATAAACTAATTTATGCACAAATTAGATAAAACTCTTTATTTAACCTGTGTTACATTTGCCTACTATTTTGGTTTTTCAAGTTAATATTAACATAAATGCTGTGTGGGCTTATCTGAGGGCTAGCCCAATTAACAGGTTATTTCTGGCCTTTTGTTGGACACAATGTGATGCACGTTACATTTCTGGAGGGTTCTCGATCAAAGTGATTTTTCTCTAAGGCCTGTTAAGATTTTATCTTCCCTATTGCTGCATTGTAGAGAAGGGTTATTAAGGTATCAAATATGTTTGTTTCCCTAAGAATACTGGAGTTTCTGATTTTCATCCTCATGTAGGGCCACTAGTATATTTTTGCACATATATATATATATATTAATAAATAAATAATGTCAGGCTTCTATCACTCTGGTCTAGTTAATTCTTGATTTTGTGACAGAGCCCGGACACTTGTGTGTTCAATGTGTTCCTTGAATACAATGTAAGTCACTTTGGATAAAAGCATCTGCCAAATGCATAAATGTAAAGGTAAATATTTTACATTTATATTTACTCATTTAACAGACGCTTTTATCCAAAGCGACTTACAATTTGAGGAGTATAGAAGCTGTTTGTCTAAAGGATACAAAAAACACATAAGAGCATTTACAATACAGAGTTTTAAACATTCTGTATGTGTGCGCGTGTGTGCGTGTGAGTGTGTGTGTGTGTGTGTGTGTGACATGTTAGGTGCTCAAGGAAGAGGTGTGTTTTTAGTAGTCTTTTAAACTTGGACAAGGAATCTGCATTCCGGATGAGGGCAGGGAGGGTGTTCCACCAGCCGGGGGTGGTGAATGAAAATTCATGTGATTGTTCTTTTTCCTCTCTGTCAGGAAACCACGAGTTGTCACTCGTTGATCGATTGAAGGTTTCTGGCAGGTGTGTAGATTTGTAATAGTGAGTGGAAGTATGAAGGTGCTGAGTTTGTGTAAGTTCTGTATGCAAGAGTCAGTGCTTTGAATTTGATGCGTGCTGCGAGAATGAGCCAGTGTAGTGAGATGAAGAGTGGTGTGACATGTGTCCTTTTCGGTTGGTTGAAGACCAGACGAACTGCGGCGTTCTGAATCAGTTGCAGAGGTTTGATCATACTTGCAGGAAGTCCAACCAGAAGAGCGTTGCAATAGTCCACTCTGGAAACGACCATGGCCTGCACCAGAAGTTGTGTAGCTTGCTCAGTTAAGAATGGCCTGGTCCTCCTGATGTTGTACAGTGCAAACCTGCATGATCAAGCTGTCTAAAGAGCTGAAATACTCTTTATTTAAAGGCACGGTAAACCAAAAGACAGAAACGGCACTTAATAGTCCAAAACTCGGAATGGCTAGGAAGAAATAGGAAATACGGAGACGACATCCACATACGTCAGACACCTTCAACATATGAACATCAACAAGAGACCAAGACATGGGAAACAGGAGGGTATTTATAGAGGTGCACCTGACAGGACTTGACAAGACAGGTGTAACAAGGACAAGGAAAGGTACATAGACAGGACCCGGAAGTACAACATGACGAGAATGTAACATCTGCCTTTTGTGCTCCCTATTCTCCCTATTCTTGTCCTGTGCTGATTTGCTGTTGTATTTTTCAAGTTATTAGTCAAGTCGTTGTAGTATTAGTCAAGTTAAGTCAAGTCCGTCTAGTTTTGTTTTTGCCCTTGGGTTGTTTTTTGTTTGAATTTGTTTTTATTTTATTATTAATAAAGCCCTTCTCTCCCAGCCTTTAGTTCTCGCTCATCCCTTCACCCAACCCCGAAAGTACAAATCAGCCAGTTGAGGACTCAGCTGAAGAAGAGCTTTCCTCCACCAGCTCCCCTAAACCCCAAGCCTCTATCCAACAGGAAGGTCAAGTTTCTGTTTTTGAGCTCCCTCCGCCAGCAGGGGGCCAACCTGAGGACTGGTATTTTGTGGAGCAGCTGAGGGTCTTTAACCACGTGGCGCTAAATTACCTTTTTAACTTAGCCCTCATTGTGCCCCAAAGCTGGTGGAGGATGAGAGGGCTGGACCACCTGAGCTTCTAGGGGTCCGTGCAAGCTCTCACCATGCCTTCCATGATACCAACCCCAGAAGAGTTATTGGTGGCTGCACTACCCCCCGAGGCTGCAGTGCCTCACCCTTGGGTGAGGGTAAGGAAGACTTCACCTAACCGTTCACAAGGCCAGGAAGCCATGCGAGAGCTCATAGACTCGGTGCAGCTACAACACCCTCAAAAGCGGAGAAGGAAGTAGAGGGCTTTCTCCATCCCTCAAGGCCCAGAGGCCATCCTAGAGCCCTAGGTGGTACCAGCGCACGCCCTTGATGCTCGCCTAAGTTAAAACATTTGCTCAATTTACAACATTTTAGAAAAAAGCTACTTTGCTAACCAATTCAGGCTAATATTTTGCCTTTTTTATTTATAAACCATTTGTATGGTTTAATACATTTATAAATTAAAAAAGCATACATGAGTATTTTTATACATGGATACATTTGCTTTGATATTACAGCCAATTCATCTGCTATGCTCACATTTTACTTTGACAAGTCAAGTCAACGTAAATAGGTGCCTTCCAATGCTCTTCTCCTTTTCAGAGTTTTGCAGAGATGATGGGTGATTCCAAAATACATTGTTACCGGACGTTGAAAGTGTACAGTAGCCAAGACTGACTCATCTTATCCCAGTCTGCCCTAAAGCATTGGTAGTACATCCTGATAGATAGCATTACTGTTTGTTTTGATTGGATCTATTTAGGATATTTCATTATATCATAATTAAACAGAACAGAATCCAGTCAGAACATAATTTCATGAACAGAATCCAGTCTGAACTTTTCTTTTTAGTTGACTGTGTGACTGAGTTGACCAATGAATCGCACTCTACTAGTTGTTTCGGATTTACTCCAATCAGCCAATCATACACAAAGGAAACTTTTATGGAACCAGCGCAATGCCCTGAGTAAAATCATATATATAATAACATATATAGCACACAAAAATATTAGGCAACATAATCAAGTTTGTTCAATTCAAGTTAATATTGTATATGAAAAAAAACTAATATATATATATGTGTGTGTATGTGTTACATGTAGTTACTGTAGTAATAACTATACTTAAGCTTAATTACATACAACTTGTACAGTCAAAACAAACTTCATTGCATTGTTTTGCCTTTGTAAAGTTGCTTTGAAACAATCTCTATTGTAAAACGCGCTATATAAATAAAGGTGATTTGACTTCACCAATCCAACCCCTATTTCTTACCTCTAAACCTTTTGTAAGTACATGTAGTTTATTATTAATCAGTGCTTAAATACAATTTGCACTGTAACTGAGACACCTTAAAATAAAGTGTAACCAAACTTGATTATATATTTTCCAATCTGTCTCCTAGATTTTGAAAAATAACTATAAAGTGTTTGTTGAATACTATTAGCTGTGTCATTCTCTCAATGCTATTCTGACAGAAGAATATATATTAGGTCCTGATTAATTTCATCACCATTCTAAACTCACCATTCTATTTTATTTCAATGTTGAGAGAATTAAATCTGCTTCAGATATCTGAAAGAGAAGGATTACTAACCTACACATTTAGTCAGTGTGAGGTAGTGTGCTATAAACAGCAACAATGGTGTGCTGACGTTTTGCCTTGGAGCAGTGAACAAAGGAAAGAGTGTGTAAGTGTGTGTGTCCCTACAAATCCCTGTAACTCTGCTGAGTAATGAGAGAGGTTTAAAATAGTGAGTCAGTAGCTTTACTTCTCTCTCTCTTTTCTGCTCTAGCTCACACCCGTGCTATCAAACAAACCCTGACAGGAGTGTCCAATAAACTACATCACAAACATGACTTATGGCTGAGCGTCTGATTCATGCACACACATACACATTTGCATTCTTACACAGAATCTGCACCTGTTTTCATCTCTGAGGAGTTTTGACACAACAAGAAAGATGAGTGTTTAAAAAGTGTTGAGGTTGAAGTGGTGCAGCCGTAAGAAGGGGATACTAAACAAAGAAGGAAATGTGCAAAGCAGTGAAATCACAGGAAGTGGGGCTCTCTATGGGGTAACAGCTGCAGGACAAAGAGGGAAATGCTAATAACAGCATGCTAATAGTCGGTACGTACTAAAGCAGATGGGCTGCTGATGTTTAACTCTTAATAAGAAATGCTTTTTAACAGACACTGAGTTATTGAGTCTCACTGCACTGTGAGATGGGACACAATATCAATATTTGCCACAGAAACCTCAGAGACACCTTATGTAGTTGCACTAATCAGGAGAAGATATATCTTGACTTTGCCAAGCGGTACTAGCCTCCATTATTAATATCTCCATTATTAATATCTCAGTTTGGTTGGCACTGAGCTATAACTGAGTTCGTTCTTGCTAATCTTGAACATGTTTGGCATGACATTAATTTGGGAGAGAGCTATATTTGGAGTCTGCTTTGCTGCAACATTTTCTTGACTTTTCTTATCACCATTCATTTTTTGCCTGGTTAGCTTCTACAGTTAGCTTCTGCTGGTACCACACATTACATTTAATCATTTATCAGATGCTTTTATTCAAAGCAACTTACAAATAAGGAACATTACAAGCAATTTATCATACATGAGTCAGCATTTTCAAAGTATAACAGGTAATGTTACAGTTAACTGAGATGCAAGATTATGCCCGATTACAAGTTCAAAAAGTACAAGTACATATATTTATGGAAAGTGGCTTTTTGTAGGACTTTTAGCAGCTTGAAATAAATTTATATTTTACCCTGTCGGTTGC
Organism: Rhodeus uyekii; assembly: GCA_037043235.1. Taxonomy (NCBI): domain Eukaryota; kingdom Metazoa; phylum Chordata; class Actinopteri; order Cypriniformes; family Acheilognathidae; genus Rhodeus; species Rhodeus uyekii. Next base: position 3,442,237 of record JAWRVZ010000007.1, read on the forward strand.
AAGGAATGATATTCACATCACATTTACAGCTCAGGTAATTGAGTTAATAAAAAATAAAAAATTAAAACAAAAATACCTCTAATAAAGTGTAGGTGCTGGTGTGCGATGCGGAGACAGGCAAGGAGACGTGGGATCGAACTGAAACAGACTTTATTAATAACAGAAAACAAAATGGCACTTTTTAGTTGAACTAAGAGGAGACATCCACACACATGAAACGCTACAATAACGTACAACGACCAACAAAGACAAGGGAACACGAGCAGGAATAAATACACAGGGACATGACAAACACCTGGGAAAACAATGACATACTGATGACAGGTGCAGGAAGGGCATGGGGAGAGACACAGAGGGGACCCGGAACTGAAACATGACACGGCAGTGACAACAACATGACCAGACCGTGACATATGGCTGCATGCTCCCGCTGAGCAACTATCATGTATAAATATATTATAATGTATTAAACTTTTAGTATTTTTCTGATTACTCCTGATTCTAAATTGTTAAAAAAAAAATTCTGGCTATGGTATGTGTAACAATCTGGACAGTGCCCCAATCACTATCTCTATAAGTAAATCTTATCAATCATGAGGGACGTTTTTGGAGGGTCACGATGGAGGGCCTTTCAATCATGTTTTCAAGAAATGAGAACATTTGTATTTTATAAGGTGGCAGTTTCATGTGAATTTATGCGATGTGAATCCTTCAAAAGTATAACATGTTAGGGGGAAAAAAATTAAGCATGAAGTTCCACCCTTACATTTGTTTTAACATAAGAGTGTGTTGGTATTTCTAGGTGCAGGTGTTGAATTCTGGAAAAGTTTTCTTAGTATGACTGATACATGTGTTTTGGACTGCTGGTCCTTGTCTCCGAATAATACCTTAATTGATTTTTCATTTTGGAACCTCATGGGCAACTAACTACTATAATATGTATAAGATTATGAGATACAGTGAAATATTGAGATATTGAGTTACAGAACAATGGATTTTAGTATGCTCAATATTGGTCTCAATATTTGCCATGATGATTTCAGAAAGACTACTTGCACTATTCATCAGAAAAGAAAATATTCTTCACTTCAAGAAGCACGAGCACCATTATTAATATCTCAAATTAAGCCCCAAGCCCCTGTCAGCTTGTTACCATGGATGCCAACTAGTGCTTGTATGCAAATGAATCTAGAGGTCAGCTCACATCCCCAAGGCATTATGGGTATTCTTGGCTTATGTTTTCCAAATGGCCCTGAATTTCTCATTCTGCTTTAGCTTTAATAATTCTCCCTCACTTCTTTTCTCGTTGCATGGAAATTCCTCCAGACATCCAATTAAGAAGGTATTTCTCACAGTTCATGACACCTTAGTGCTTGTGGGAGATGTTGGGCTCTCTGTTCCTGACCTCAGCACTGTCAGAACATAATACAAGGATGCTGCTTCTGAATATCTGTTCAGATAATAGAATACCTAGATTTCCACCCAGGCTTTAACACACTGTCTAAAAACGAAACAATAGTTCAGGTTTTGAGACCAATGCTTCCAATTCCCACATATTCAAAGCAATCAGATATTTAGAATGAGTTTCCTAAAATGACATAAAGAAAAGGAAGTTCAGTATACACATCAGATCTCCTCTTGTAATTCTGCCAGTAGATGGTTTGTTACTATTGTGAGCAGAACAATATTTGTTCACTCACTGTTTTAACAACTCTCACCTAGTCAAAACACAGTTCACACAACAGTCATAGTTCAGGTGTGAAATTGGTGTAGATTTGTTGTGGAGATGTGTGAAGTTTGTGTCTTTGTTTCTAGGTGTGGGAGATTGCATCTCACAGCTTTTAATGGGGCCTCAAACCAAGTGGATTCATGCCACACAGTGAGTGTAAGTGATAAATAAAGTGGGACGAGAAAAGTGAAATGATCCAAAAAGCAGGATTTATAGACAATGCACAAGAAAGATGTTTACAGCTACTATTTTCAGGCCCAAATGCAGTTCATACAGTTCATGCACTGTTCAATGTAAGCTTCATATGATACATCAACCTCCATATGGAACTAATAAAGTATTGGATGATGGCATACAAATGAATATATATACATATATATATATATACAAAATGTATACAATATATACAACATATATAAACTTACATAAACTTAATGATAATGAAGACAAAGCAACACTTGATTATTTAATCTACTAAAAAGTCTTGAGAAAAATATGACAATAATGTAATTGATGTAAAAACAAATACAGCAAGATTAGCAATGCAATGATGCTTTTGAAAGAAAAATAAATAAATAATACAAGTATTTCAAATAATCCAATCATAGTCAATCATTTATTTTCTGAACTACAAGAAAGATATATACACTCACCGGCCACTTTAATACACAACTTCATCGGCACGTTAACCCAAATAAATAATCAGCATGGAAGCAAATCAATGCATTTAGACATGTAAAAATGGTCAAGACGATCTGTTTAACTTCAAAAGGACTGTCAGAATGAGCTGTTGGTGTCAGATAGGCTAGCCTAAGAATTTCATACACTGTTGGCTGATCTACTAGGATTTTCATGCACAACCATCTCTAGGGAAATGAAATACAGAAATAAAAATAAAAATAGACAGAAAAAAGAAATAAAAGAAATAGTACAAACGTAAGTAGAGTGGTTATATCTCTTCTTCTATATCTCTATCTCACAAAAATATAACGCACATTTTATGCACATGCACAGTTGTTAATCTATCTTGAATTACCTTAGGTGACCATTACAATGTGTGCTCCATTTACTTGGGAAAGTGATGCCACCAGGATGCACTGTATGAAAAGCCGGTGGAGGGAGTGTGATGCTCTGGGCAATGTTCTGCTGGGAAACACTGGGTGCTGCTATTCATGTGGACATAAATTTGACATGCGTCACCTACCTAAACGTTGCATACCAGGAACACCCCTTCATGACAATGGTGTCCTTTCAGCAGGACAATGCACCCTGCCACACTGCAGGACTGGTTTTAAGGATCCTCTCAAATTCCTCTAAATAATATTATAAATAAGTTCCCTGCTACTTTCAAACAGAAAGGTTAATTGTATGTCCACTGAGCATGAATTGGTGACTTCAGAACTAATCAGCTCCTGCTGTGTGCCATGAGTATCTGCTGATGGTTTAGTGCCCTCAGGTTAAAGTGGAGACACTGACCATCTTCTCCTGAGCAGTCAACTTATTGAGCAGCAGTGCAGCACACTATCACCTTTCACACCATTTCACTTTTTTGCTTTCATCTCTGTCTGATTGATTTCTGTCTGACAAGATTTTATGATGGAAATTGACTGTGAAATAAATATTGGATGAAGAATGTCTAAATTTCATACTTTTCATGTACACTTGTGCTTATAGTTAAAACCAATATATTATAAAAAAGAAGATAGAAAGATAGATAGATAGAATTTAGAATTGTCCTGACCTAGTGAATGGGTTTTTGAAAGTTTGAACAGATTTTATGCTCTAGCTACTCAAATAGGCTTTCAAATCGTCTTTTGCATCATTCTTAACATAACACAGAATTAATGTTAAAACTGATGATGGACATGCAGGAAGTAATATCAATATTCAATATAGTATGTTCAAACATTAGGCTTTTGCTACAACAAGGAACAACTGCGTCTGTTTTGAAACCCTCGTCACATATGTTGGTACGCCTACATCATTACCAAATCAAACGATGCAGATGGTTGGTTAAATTCAGAGTCCTGGACACACAAATCGTATTTGATCACATGCAATTAATAATATGGACAGTCTGCCTAAAAAAAAAATCTGATTTACCTGCAGTCTGGCCATAGTGTACCATTGTATGTGCTCTTGGTTGAAAGGGTGATAAGGAGGGGGTAAGTACACATCAGTATTTCTCATTTCCTAATTGAGCTGACGAGGTAAATTACTGTTGGGTCTTGCTTTGTAGGAGGATTAGCTTCCCTTTAAAATCAATGGTACTTAAAGTGCCTCATTTGCTTGTTCTCTGATGAGAATTTTTCCCATGAGAGTGAATCAGCATCTTTCACAGATGAGATCTAAGGCATTTAATTGTCTGTACATATGTGTGTTGATGCGTTATTGGAGATGGATCCATTGTCCCATTGGCCACACTTTCTTCTTCGCGATTCACAGTTCCCTTTCAGGGAACTCGAGCTGCGTCAAAGCGCTAGGGGAAATAGCCTTGCTTCAGTCACGTGAAGATCTGTGCAACCAATGAGAGACGAACGCGCGTGAATGCGTCACTGCCGGCGATTGCCGGTGACGTCATGAGGAAGAGCATAAAGCGCGTCCGAAACCCGGAAGCGCCAGCTCTGAATGTCTTCAGCGTGCTGGCGAAAAAAGTGTGGCGAATTAACAGAATTTCAGACCATGTGTTTATCCTTGTCCACGTTTTATAACGGGCAAGGATACACATGTTATGTGTGTTATCTGTTTGGGAGTGGAGCATGCGCGGTCGGCACTTGAGAATGCCGGCTGTAAGGACTGCGAGAAGTTCTCCTTGCATGCTCTCCGCTCCCGCCTGGCGGTCTGTAACGAGGCCGCTCAGGCCAGTGTTCCCCGCGGTTCGGGACCTGCAGCAGCCGAGGCTTTGCGGCGCTCTCAGTCCTGGGGATCACAAATGGATCTCGCTGAGGCAGCTGGGGTGGGTCCTCCCTTACCTCAGCCCTCACGAGATCAAGCGGGTCCCAGTCACGAGCACTCCCCTAGAGATGTTCGTGCTGTGACTCCAACACTAGCTTTATCAAGTTCAGGAAGTGAGATGGATCTAGCTAGTGTTGACCCGGTCGAGGAGGATTCGCCACCCGAGCGGCGTTTGAGGAGTTAGTTGAGGTTGTGGCGCGAGCGGTCTCTCGTCTGGAGATTGATTGGCCGGCGGAGACCAGGAGCGCTCGTCCTAGAAAAAGTATTTTAGACGAGCGTTACCTGCCTGCTCGCGTCACTCCCCCGCGCCGAGCTATGCCCTTTCTACCCGATTTACATGCTGAGGTATCTTGATCTTGGAGAAAGCCAGCCTCCGAAAAGGTTCATGAACCAAACAGTGCGACGTATACCAATCTTGTAGGGGTTCAAGGTCATTGTTATGGGGGGATACAGAAAGTGGAAGAGGCTCTTGTGAGTTACCTCGTGCCCCAGTCTGCGTCCTCCATTAAAGCTCCGGCGCTCCCCTCCAAGCCGATGCGCGCCACGTCGTCTTTGGTGGGGAAAGCATACTCAGCTTCTAGTCAGGCCGCAGCGTGCCTACACACCACGACACTGCTGCAGGCTTATCAGGCTGAGTTGCTAGGGGACCTCAACGAGGGCGGCGGTATCGGCCCGGAGGCAGTGGTAGAGCTGCGCCGGACCGTGGATTTGTCTCTTCGGGCCACTAGGGAGATGGCCTACTCTGTTGGTCCTGCGCACGGTGACCTTAGGGTATGCCATTCAGTTCGGGGTTTCACCACCCCGGTTCTCGGGGGTTCTACAGTCAGTGGTAGGCCCTCAGCAGGCTCTGGTCATGGAACAAGATGTAGACACTTTGCTGGCGAAAGGGGCCATCGAGTATGTACCCCTCGCAGAAAGCAATTCCGGGTTCTACAGCCGGTACTTCATAGTTCCGAAGAAGGATGGAGGGTTACGGCCTATTCTGGATTTACGTCTCTTGAATCGTGCGGTCAAGCGTCTAAAGTTCAAAATGCTAATGCTCAAACAGATCGTAGTGTAGGTCAGATCCGAGGATTGGTTTGTCACAGTCGACCTCAAGGACGCATATTTCCATGTCTCCATCCTTCCGCAGCACAGGAAGTTTCTGAGGTTCGCCTTTGGGGGAAAGGCGTACCAGTATCGGGTGCTTCCTTTCGGCCTAGCACTCTCGCCCCGCACGTTCACAAAAGTTGTAGACGCTGCTGTAGCTCCGCTGCGGTTACGAGGCATTCGTGTCTTGAATTATATCTTATTCTGGCCCAGTCGCCGCAGTTAGCAGAGCAATATCGAGATGTAGTGCTCGCACACATGAAGGAGCTGGGGTTGAGGCTGAACACCAAGAAGAGTGTTCTTTCTCCTGCTCAGAGAACCACTTTCTTGGGAGTCATTTGGGACTCAATGGCCATGGCAATTATTCGTTCAGCCGTCAAGAGCATCAAGCTGGGCCAGCCACTCACGGTGAAACACTTTCAGAGAGTGTTAGGGCTCATGGCAGCGGCATCCAGCATCATTCCACTGGGTCTGCTGCACATGAGATCCCTGCAGGGGTGGCTAAAGACCAAGGGGGTTTCCCCGAAGGGGAACCCGCTTCGCACTATCAAGGTCACGGGGCGATGCCTACGCACCCTGAGTATGTGGAAGAACTCTTGGTTTCTGTCTCAAGGCCCAATGCTGGGGGCTCTGGGTCGGAGAGTCTCTCTCTCGACAGATGCCTCCCTCTCGGGCTGGGGGGCGGTCATGAAGGATCGCTCCTCACAAGGTCTATGGAACAGTCGGCACCAGACCTGGCACATTAACATGCTAGAGTTACTGGCGATCCGCAGAACATTCTGTGCATTCCTGCCGGACCTTCGCGACCACCATGTCACTGTTTTCACCGACAGCATGACTGTGGTTGCATATATCAACCATCAGGGGGGTCTACGTTCGCGACCACTATACAAGATGGCGCGGCAGATCCTCCTCTGGGCCCAGGGGAGGCTGCTCTCTCTCTCTGTGCGGCCAACATCCCGGGGGTCCAGAATGTGGGAGCAGACGCCCTATCGAGACAGGGGTAAAGACCAGGGGAATAGCAGCTCCACCCCGAAGTGGTGGAGCAGATTTGGGAAAGATACGGCAAGGCACAGGTCGACCTGTTTGCCTCGGTAGAGAACACCCACTGCCCTCTGTGGTTTTCGCTAACACATCCAGCGCCTCGGGGGCGGGATGCCATGGTGCATGCGTGGCCGAGGTTACGCCTGTACGCCTTTCCCCCGATCGCTCTGCTCCCGGGAGTTCTGGCCAAGATTTGCCGGGACAAGGTCCATCTCACGCTAGTGGCACCCCACTGGCCTTCCAGAATGTGGTTCGCGGACCTCGTGTCCCTCCTCGACGGAGTCCCTTGGGAGATTCTGGTCAGGAGGGACCTTCTGTCCCAGGCGGAGGGTTGCATTCTCTACCCGCAACCAGAGCTAATGAAGCTGTGGGTCTGGCCCCTGAAGGGGTCCAGCTCATAGAATCTGGTCTCTCAGCCGAGGTTGTTGAGACCATCCTTCAGTCCAGAGCTCCCTCCACGAGGAAACTCTACGCTTTGAAGTGGAAACTTTTCATGTCCTGGTGTAGTGAAAGGCAGGTGAACCCAGTAACCTGTCAAGTCGGCAAAGTGCTGGAGTTCCTGCAAGAGAGATTTGCGGCACGGTTGTCCCCCTCCACCTTGAAGGTTTCTGTGGCTGCCATAGCGGCTTGCCATGTACCTCTGGGAGGGGTATCCTTGGGCAGGGACCCCCTAGTCACTCGTTTCCTCTGTGGCACACTAAGGCTGAGACCTCCGGCACAGACCAGGGTACTCTGGGTACCAGAGGTACTCCAAGGCCTGTCCCAGGCACCCTTTGAACCTTTAGAGGAGGTTAAGACCTTAAGACCCTAGATAGATAGAATTCTATCTAGACCTCTCTTAAGACCCTTCTTTTGCTGGCCATCACTTGGCTTAAGAGGGTCGGGGATCTTCAGGCCCTCTCCGTGGCCCCTTCATGCCTTGAGTTCGCGCCCGGGATGGCAAAAGCTTTTCTCCACCCAAGGCCAGGCTATGTCCCCAAGGTTCCCACTAATGTGGCTCGGTCTATCACGCTGCAGGCCTTCTGCCCTCCCCCATTTGATGATCATGAGCAGGAGCACAAGAACAAGGTCTGTCCAGTGTGAGCACTGGACGCTTACGTTTCCAAGACTGCCACTTGGCGTAAGTCGGACCAACTGTTCGTTTGCTTTGGGGCTCCTGAGGGGGCTCCAGCTTCCAAGCAAACCCTAAGCAGGTGGATAGTCGAGGCTATCTGTCTAGCCTACGAGTCGGCCGGACATGCTTCTCCTTTGAGGGTCCGGGCCCACTCCACTCGGAGCATGGTGGCCTCCAAGGCTCTCCTCTCTGGAGTTTCCTTGTCTGATGTTTGTGCTGCGGCTGTCTGGTCTTCGCCGCACACTTTTATAAGGTTTTACCAATAAAAACAAAACAAAAGTGGAACCAGGGTGCTCTCTCAGTGAGCTGGGACACACCCGGATGCTGGCGTCGCTGAGGTGGCGTTGGTATAGCGTTCCCCTAGCGCTTTGACGCAGCTTGAGTTCCCCGAAAGGAAACATCTCGGCTTACGAATGTAGCCCTGGTTCCCTGAGGGGAACGAGACGCTGCGTCTTTGCCTCAGCTCCTTGCGCCTCTGTGCCCGCTTCAGACATTCTTTGCTGGCGCTTCCGGGTTTCGGACGCGCTTTATGCTCTTCCTCATGACGTCACCAGCAATCGCCGGCAGTGACGCATTCACACGCGTTTGTCTCTCATTGGTTGCACAGATCTTCACGTGACTGAAGCAAGGCTATTTCCCCTAGCGCTTTGACGCAGCGTCTCGTTCCCCTCAGGGAACCAGGGTTACATTCGTAACCCGAGACGTTTTCGCTGTAATTGAAAGACAGAACAATCCCAGGCCTTGCTTTATAACCTTCTTATGTGATTCAGTAGAAACTGTATATAGTACAAAACATTTATCTTCGGTATTCAATACAAACATTAATTCATCAATTAATGAATATTGAAAAAAATCGTGATCTTAGTTACTCTGCAGCTCCCCAGTGTCTGTTACATGTTCTTTGTGCTTGAGGAGAGCTCAACAATTTCTCAAACTGTGCTCAGATTTGTCAAGATATCAAATTTTGCAATCAAATGTCTGATTTAATTTAAATAAATAAAAAATCATAAAATTTTACATTCATTTTATATTCTCATATTGAATTTCAAACACTGTATAATTTTTGTCTAAGAATATGAGGAGAAACATCTGAAATAAAATTGACTTTTCAATGAAACCTCAGAACTCAGTGAAACCAAAATCTCAGTTAAAAACACTTTCTCTAGAAGTTTTTTTCTTTTTCTCTAAACCTTCTTGTAATGGCCTTGAACATTTTACAAAGTAATTCAATGATCAGTTTAACCAAGTGACATATGTTGATCAGTCTGATGAACGACTTTCTATAAGCTCTTCCTCAAAAAATATGGCCTTCGTCTTATCACTGCAGACACTGTCCCATAATTCTGCCCCTTTCTAAGAGCTGCTAACTCCTTAGAAAGTGTTTGAATGAAAGCAGCAAATCCTTCATGGAGGAAATCGGGGGAAGTGGCTTTGGTGATCATTTAATAATGCTAAAGCTTATCAGTAAAGAACAAGCCTAAACTTAATGGTGTGGCCTGTAGCAGACAAGAGATCATTTCATACATGAGGGAATTAGATGAATGTGCCTACAAAGTGCAAAGCATGAGGTAATTGGAATGGAGGGAAGATAAAATTGCTGTGTGTATTAATAGAAGATTGAAGGGCTAATGTGTGTGTGGCAGTGGCTTAGACAGGGAGGGAAACAGGGGAAACGGAAGGGACAATTGGGGTGGAAGAAGGTCGCAGCCATGAGATTTATAGTATTTAACATGGAATTTAAATAAGGCAAACAAAAGATTATTTGTGATTTTCGGAAAATGGTGAAATTTCTTAAGGAAACTTACAGTCCTGCAATGTCTGAAAAAAAAACCTGTATATACACAAAAACCCTGTATATACAAACATAAGGCATTTCTTCTGCAAACCGTCATAAACAAAAAACATGAAGCGACCAGTAGACGCACACCATATTATGGACAAGTACTGACAGGGACTGAAGGAAACACAGGGTAGATATACACAAGGGTTGAATGAGGGAACAAGACACAACTGACAATACTAACAAGGTGATGCAACAGGTGAGTGGAAAACACTGTGAGATCACAGGAGGAAGCATGAAGTAGACAAAGACATGATTAGCACGTAACACAAACACAATATGTTTTAATAAGTGATACTTTTATTAATCAAGGACAACTATTAAATGGATAAAAATTAGAGTACATTTTTTTTTTACAATTATAAATGCAAAATCTATTTAAAATAAATTATGTTCTTTTGAACATTAAAAAAATAAATCAATTAAGAAATCAGTACAAAAGTTTTAAACGATGATAAAAAGAAATGTGTCTGTGGCACCGATTATGTGACACTGAAGACATTTTAAAATATTATAAAATAGAAAACAATAATTTCATAGTACTGCACAGTAAAATCCTAAACATGTATTAACAATAGCGTGTGTTTGTGTGTGTGTGTGTGTGTGTGTGTGTGTGTGTGTGTGTGTGTGTATGTATATAGATAGATAGATAGATAGATAGATAGATAGATAGATAGATAGATAGATAGATAAAGATACTTTTGAATCATAACTGCTTTGGTGGCATTTGTGTTTCGACATATACTCTAATAAAACATAGATAATCAGTTCATTAATCTCACATATAGTTAATAATTACACAAATAACAAATACTTAAATATTACAGCACAACATCCAAAACTAAAGCAGAACATCAATTAACGCATCCTACAGTGATTGATATGGTACATGGCCAGCCGTGATTGTGATAACCATGCACTGGAGACAAAGGTAACCTTCACTATTGGCTTTAAATGCCCTGCCATTCGTCCTCTTTAAAATAAGCTAACAAAAGCATTGTGAGTCATCAGAACATTTTTTTTCTTTTGGGCTTTTCTGAAGGTCATGCTCTTTTATTCCCTGTCTCTAACACCATTTCACCTCAGACAGGCAATAATCTAATAATCAGATCCGCATCTCTCCATCAAGACAGCACTAACAATCAGCTGTATGTATGAGTGAAAATCTACCTGACAAGCAGCACTTATGTGTGAGAGGGGTAAACAGACTGTGACAAGCATGCATGTGTGTGAGGCTGGGTAGATGGGAGGGTGGGTGTATGTGGGGTTGGGCAAACATATTTGTTCTTTTTTGTAATTTTATATGATTTACCCTTCAGTCAGAAACATTAAAAGAAAATTCAGGCCAGACATCATGATATTAAACACTATACATAATCAGAAATAGCTTTATTGGCAAGTATGTTTGCACACAAGGAATTTGTTATGGTGACAGAAGAAGCTCACAGTACACCGAGACAACAACAAGTACACAGATCATAAAATAAAAATGTGAATAAGATACAGCTTATAAAAACTCACTTTGACCCCAAGAAGTTTGAAAAAGTATTTCCATACCCGGGAGATAAACTAGGGACCTTGGTCAGATACAATGTCCTCAGGAAGGCCAAAGTGCATGGCGTGGATTCAGTCATTTGGCTTTGTGGATGTACTCCAGGTTGCGGTGTTCTGTGATGACTTGAAAGGGGTGAACAGCTTCCTCCAGCCAGTGTCTACATTCCTCCAAGGCTAGTTTAATGGCCAGCAATTCATGGTTTCCAATGTCATAATTTTGCTCTGCCGGGGTTAGCTTCTTGGAGTAATAAGCGCATGGATGGAGTGTAGGAATGTCACCGTGCCGCTGAGAAAGGACAGTCCCTACCCCGCACGATGCGTCTACATCAACGACGAAGGGGCGATCTGGCTCAGGATGAACCAGGGCAAGGGCAGAACAAAAGGCTGTCTTGAGGGTTGTAAAGGCGGTGTTGGCATTCTCATTCCACGATAGCAACTTGGTTCCTTTCTGGAGCAGAGAGGTGAGGGGAGCTCAGAATGAACTGAAGTTCTTGACAAACTTCCTATAGAAGTTTGCGAATCCAAGGAAACGCTGTAATTCTTTGACTGTCCGGGGTGGTGGCCAGTCTCATACTGCATTCACCTTCCCTTGGTCCATCTTCACTCTGATCAATAATGTAACCCAAGAATTGAATGGATCTGCAGTGAAGCTGGCACTTCTCAATCTTGAGATACAACCGATGCTCCTGTAGTTTGGAAAGGACTCTTGAATGACGTGCTGACGATGCTCAGTGGAATTTATATCAGGATATCGTCGATGTAAATTATGACGAATCGATTGAGAAACTCACGAAAAATCTCATTCATAAATCTTATTCAAGAAGATCGCGGGAGCATTGGCGAGACCGAAGGGCATGACTTGGTACTCATAGTGGCCGGCTGGGGTGATAAAGGCAGTCTTTCATTCATCCCCCTTGCGAATCCGAATGAGATTGTCAGCACTTCTCAGATCCAGTTTAGTAAAGAGTTTAGTAAACGCGCTCCACGCAGTTGTTCCAAAGTGGCGGGGACCAAGGGAAGTGGATATGCTGATAAGCTGATTCAAAATTTTCAGTTCTTTTAGATCTATCTTCTGCCTTTGACACTGTTAATCATCATATCCTTCTATCTACCCTCTTGTCACTAGACATCACTGGAACTCCTCTTCAGTGGTTTGAATCCTATCTCATGGATAGGTCCTTCAGGGTTGCATTGTACAGGTAGGTCTCCAAAGAATTTCAACTGATCACCAGTGTTCTACAAGGCTCAGTTCTTGGACCATTTCTCTTCTCCATATACACCACAACACTGGGTCCCATCATAGAGGCACATGGCTTCTCCTATCCCTGCTATGCCGATGACACACAGCTTTACCTATCATTTCAACCGGTAGCTGCGACAATCACAAGCTGCCTAGCGGACATCTCGGCATGGATGAAAGAGCATCATCTGCAACTCGACCTGTCAAAGACAGAGTTTCTAGTCTACGACTTTACTGTCCAGATCAGCGCCACCACGATTACCCCATCAAGGGGTGCCAGAAATCTTGGAGTGTTCTTTGAGGACCAGGTCACCTTCAAAGATCACATCAAGTCAAGTCACCTTTATTTATATAGCGCTTTTTACAATACAGATTGTTTCAAAGCAGCTTTAGGGCCCGTCCACACGGAGACGCAGATCACTGCATCCGCATCCATTTCTTATCGGATTGGCATTCCGTCCACACGGATCCGGCAGTTTGGGAGACTGAATCTGCTCTCTTTTGATACCAGGACCTAAAGTGGATAGATCTGAATCCGACACCCTTGCGGTATCGTGTGAACGGCCAATCCGAATATTTTTTGTTTACCGATGATGTCATCACATCACGTGTCGGCTGCGTCACAGTAACAACAACAGTGTTGCCAGATTGGACTGAAGATTTCCATCCCAACTACAGCTTAAAACCCGCCCATTTAAAAAATATCAGCCCAAAGTGCGTACTCTTATAAATAAAAAACAAGCCCAAATTTTATCAACCAGCCCAATGCATTTTTTCCCGGTCGGACATGACCAAAATGAGCGCAATTAGGCGGTAACCCGCCCAATCTGGCAACACTGAACAGCAACGACAATACGCATGCTCAAAGTATTCTTCTATGTGTATAGTGTATTATCGGTGGCAGAATTACAGCGCCCTATACTGGTCTGGCATATATACTACACCGTTATCAGTCGGTTTTAGTGGTTTCGTGTGGACGCTGATATATCTTGCGCCGACGCTGTGTTTATGATCGGATAGGGAATGCACCTGCATCGTCTGGACGTGGCCTTACAGTGGTTACAGGAACAATAAAAACGAAGTGTAATTCTGGCTGAATAGCAGCGCTAAAAGAGCAGTCAAATCAATAAAATTTAAGACTATTAAGTGATACGTGTCCCCAACTGAGCAAGCCAGAGACCACGGTGGCAAGGAACCAAAATTCCAGTAGGAACGACGGAATGAATGAAGAACATAATGGAGAAAAAAACCTTGGGAGAAACCAGGCTCAGTTGAGGGACGTGTTCTCATCTGGCCAAAAACCAAACAGTGCATGATTATGGCAAAGACAGCTCGATCATGCAGGTTTGCACTGCACAACATGAGTGTAATACAGAGCTTACACAAGCTCAGCACCCTCACATCAGTTCACTGCTACAAATCTACACACCTACCAGTAACCTTCGATCGATCAATGAGCGATGACTCGTGGTTCCATCACAGAGAGGCAAAAGATCACTTTCAAGAATATTTTCATTCACCGCTCATTGCTGATGGAACAATCTCCCTGCCCTCATCCGGAATGCAGATTCATTGTCAAGGTTTAAAAGACTACTGAAAACATATCTCTTCCATGAGCACCTCACTTGACACACACTCACACACACACAAAATACAAATAATCTTACTCCCTCTATCCCCCATGCTTGTACTACGTGTGTATGTAATGTTTGAAACTTTGTATTGTAAGCACTCACATGTAGTTTGTATCTTCAGGACAAATCGCTTTCTGTACTCCTCAAATTGTAAATTGCTTTGGATAAAAGTATCTGTTAAATGAATAAATGTAAATATAAAATTAATTAAAAAAAAAAAAAAAATATATATATATATATATATATATATATATATATATAAACAAAACACACACTGTACAGGTGTGTACAGGTGTGCTCTATACAAATAGCATACAATATAATTCATAGCGAATGGAATAGGAAAAGGTATGATATTATCAAATAAATATAAATTATATTGCACAGTCATTATTGAACAGTTAAATGTTCTCGTCAGCATGCATAAGGTAGATAGCCTGGGGGAAGAAACTTTACTTGGTTGTTCTGGTGCTTGGTGCAATGTAGCGGCAGTCAGACGGGAAAAGTTTAAAGATTCCAGTTTGATTTTCTGAGCCAATAGTTAATAGTCCTCTGTGGTCTTCTGATGACTGATTTTGTTGCTGAGCCAAACCAGACAGTTCTCGAAGAGCAAAGGACACACTCAATGATGGCTGAGTAGACCTGCATCATTGCAATCATATGGCAAGTTGATCCTCCTCAGCTGGTGAAGTAAGTACAATCTCTGCTGGTCCTTTTTCGCAAAGATCTATGTGATTGTCTTAAAACCCTGAGATATGGTAGATCCTACAACCCAAATGACTCCACTGTTGCCACAGTGCTGTTCATGATGGTGAGTGGGGGATTGTTGGGGGGTTTATCCTGAAGTCCACAGTTGTTTAACCTCCTGCCTATATGCAGTAAGTATGAGACAGATTATGGTAGTGTTGTCTGCAAACTTCAGGATTTTGGCAGAAGGATCTTTTGCAGTGCAGTCATTTGTGTACAAGGAGAAGAGCAGAGGGGAAAGCACATATCCCTGGGGGGAACACCTTATAAATGAAGGTGACTTGACTTGTGCAGGTGTTTGATGTGAAGTAATCCCCATTCTCACAAGCTGTTACCTATCTATCAGAAAGCTAGTGATCCATTGACAGATAGAGCCATGAACAAAGAACTGGGTTAATCCTTACATAAGTCCCTGGATTGACCAGCATGTCATGCGTTTATCACTTTACTGGTTTCAAATATCTCTATTTTTCTTGCAAGATAAACTCCTTTATCTAATATGCTCCTCTGCCTGCTCTAGCTTCCTTTTATCTCATATTCTCTGACAGATTTGGTAAATAACAGTAACCATGGCTAATTAAAAAGCTGATTAATATTTGATATCAGCAGAATACAGCCAGCTGTCCCTTTCCGGAACCGATCATAGTGTCCTACTCTGAGCAGGAATCCCTCAATCCAGAGATTAACTTCATGGCCAACCACTCATGACACCCAATTGACCTTTTACTATTATAAGCCTTTTTTTTTACTTTTTTACATTCATGAAAAAATAAATATATTTTGGTTTTGTTATTTAGTCAAAATGTGTGATGTTGCCATCCTTTTGAAATAACGTTCTTTCCATCATAGGGCTCTTCTTCTTTCCATTAGGCTGTAGAGGTACAGATCCCCAAGGGATATGTTGGTGGAAAAAATATATGGTGGTGGGGGAAAATTAAGAAAATCAATACTGTTTTGCATTACCTCAAGAAACTTTGTGCTTACTTGCAAAACCTTGTAAACTCCTTGCAAGTTTCTGACTAGCAGCTAACAGCTAGCTAACAGTGTCATGTTTTACTGAATACTAAATTATAAATAGTCAGTTCTGGATTCTTTCTGTTTTAATTTTATATATTCTTAGCTTCTTTTGGGACCTAAATGATGGACTTTTTTATCATTAAATATTATTTTTCCAGTAATTGTAAGGTATATCTAAGGGCCAGGGGAAGTAGTAAAAAATATTGCTCTGTTTATTTAATGGGTTAAAAGATTGGTTTAACCACAAATTGTATTATAATTTACTCATCCTTAGGTCGTTCCAAACTGTATGACATTCTTTTTCCTCTGGAGCATAAAAGAAGATATTTTGAGAAATGCTCTCTTCTTCTTCTTCTTCTTCTTCTTCTTCTTCTTCTTCTTCTTCTTCTTCTTCTTCTTCCTGAATAATTATGCTAAAATATAAATTTTTGGTGACATATTGCTTTATTGAATATGCAAATGCAAGGTTTGGGAGGAGCTTAACCATGGAGTTATTAAGCCGCACCAGCCACAGCTTTCCTGCAGTGCTATGGGAACGTCTTAGCGTAATCGTCTCTTGAAGGGTGTGTTAGGTCCTCGACGATTACGCTAAGGCGTTGCCATAGCACTATGATGCAGCCTCTCGTTCCCCCTCAGGGAACTAGGCTTACATACGTAACCTGAGACATTTTTGGTCATAAACTCTACAATGTTGTTCACAAGAACATGCCACTTCTATTGTGAAGACAAAAAGGTGATGGGAGAGTATGATATTAATGAAAAATCCCCACAGACCTTTTCTGACTTATCAAAATGACAAGGCATCCCCTATAATATGCAGTATATGATTTTCTTGAGTAAAGGAAATGCTGAACTTACTGTACATTACAAACAAAAAGAGGAGGTCCAAGCTAAGAGTTAAGAGTTTAGTTACAAGCTCTCATTATTTTTTATTTATTTGGTAAATGTTTGCAAAACCCACAAGAAAAACGTAAATGGTGACCAACAGTAATGATTTATGAAAACAATAAAAAATATGTATGTGTCTGCCTAACAATGACATTTTTTGTAAAAGCAGGTGAATCTCATTATCTCATAATAAAGAATTTTGATGAATATATAAATCAATTACTTGCCCAGGTCACTTCCGAGGAAAGTAATTACATAACACTTTATTGCGACTCAATTCCACTGTCTTTTCAAATTCTGTTCACTTAGTTATTTTGTTGTGTTTAGCAACCCCGGGGTATTGTAGTAAGATAATTATTTATTCATTGCATTAGTCAGAGGGGTTTTTGAGTTATAAATCCTACTTTTCGTCATAGCTCCCATTGTGTTTTAATTATCCATGTTCATATTATTAAAATGAAAGTAAAGTTCCCAACAAAAAGATATAAAACTACTCTGAGAACTTAAATTTCCAACTGTTCTGATAATAGAGGCTCATTTGTCAATGTCCAGTGATAATCTGCTTACATCTAGTCCAGTCTTTCACAAGTTAGGAGCCAAGGAGAAACTAGTGTGAAACAAACGCTCACTGTAATTCGTATGAAATTTAAGTGAACATGGGCCGTCAAATTTCCTCTGGTAGATTTGAACCTGACGACGCAATCACATTGGTTTAGTTCCATCAATTGCGGTCAGACTTATTGAAAGACGTTTCTAATTTGAACACTGATGCTATGGATTTTTCTAGGAATTGTTTTCCTATGGTATATGCAGTCATATACTATATGAGGAAAAAGTGGGCATAAATGTGTGTTTGGACAAAATGTATGAAAATACTATTTTAAATCGGACTAATTGGACTTCAAGTCACACATGGATGTGATTTGGATCAGGTTTGTAAACATTTGAAATGGCTTTTTGTTTTTCAGACTACAAAAACACATTGAGTTGTTTACACCAAAATACTGAATGTTGGCTGCCTGTCTGAACAAAGCCGATCAGAAAATGGTCCAAATTACTGCAGAGAAACAGTTATGAAGCAACTGAAAAATAAAGTTCCCTGTCAAGGGAACTCAACACTGCGTCGGAACGCATATGGGAACGCATTAGCGTGATTGTCTCTTGAAGCGCAATTGAAACCAGGTGTGCGAGTGCAATCACCGAGGGTGATATCATGAGCCAGGAGTATATAGGCACGCAGTGAACTAGAAGCCTCAGCTTTAGTGTCTTCAACAGCGCTCGAAGCTAACGTGTGTGTAAAGTGCATTGCTGGCTGTAAGTTTGATTTTCACTTACCTATGTTCTGATGGCGGGTACACAGATTTTTGCGTTGTGTCACTCCTGCCGCGTTTCATCACGGGCAGTGATATACACGCTCTCTGTGTCACATGTTTGCATGCATGCTCACTGCTCGAGGGCTCTGAGTGTGCAGAGTGTTTGCGGCTGCCGCCGCGCACTCTCCGCTCTGCCTGGCAGTTTTTGAGGGAACTGCTCAGGCTCGCGGTCCTCGTGATCTCGCCCCGCTGCAGCTGAGGCTCAGCGGCGGTCGCGCTCATGAGGATCACAACTGGGTTTAACAGCGGGGTTGGAGACGGGGACGCCTTTTCTTCTCCCTTTCCTGTTAAATCTACCCTCACGCAGGACTCGGAAGCGCACCATGTGGTGACTACTTCCGACCAGGGTGAGGAAGCGTTGCTAAGCTTCTCCAATTTTGAGAAATTGGAGGTGGATTTAGTCAGCATCGATGTGGATGAGGTTGGACCGCCATCAATCTCATCTGCGTTTGAGGAGCTGCTTGAGGTTTTGGGCAATGGCGAGGCTGGGTCTCGAGTGACCAGCTGAGCCAAGGGACGCTCGCTCAAGGACGAGTGTTGCCTGCCGCCCGAGTACAGCCTCAGCGTCGGGATTTGCTTTTTTTCCCGAACCTCCACATCGAGGTGTTGAGGTCATGGAAATAGCCCGCTTCTCACAGAGTGTATAGCAGCGTTGAGCCGTTAACTATACTACTCCTGTGGCCGGTTTAGGGGCGATGCCTAGAGTGGAAGTTGGCGAGTTATTTCGCGCACCACTCATCGCCGTCCCTGAAATCCCGACGCCGCCCATATCCTCGATGACGGCGGGGGATGGCCCTTTGGCAGTCGCCGAGCTGCACAGGGCCACTGCTATCTCTCTCTGCGCCATGCTTTTTGACCGCGCTGAGAGAGAGAGAGAAAAATAAGAATATCCTCTTTATGCCCCTCTTATGCCTCCTGGCCTCTTCGGCGATGCTATCGAGATGGCAGTCGAGAGGTTTAATGAGGCTGCAAAGCGGGAGGTAGCATTCAGGAGAATTCTTCCCCGTCGCTCTCGAGTGTCTGGGACTGCGAGCCAGCCGCAGCCCAGCAGCGGCTCCTCCTACCGCGCTGCTCAGCGGCAGAGCATTGTCACCAGACAGCCCCCTCTGGGTGGCAGTACAGGTTGTCACGCTCAGCTGCAGCCTTCTGGCAGGACAGATCTGAGGGCTGTCCTCCAGGCTAAGGAGGCAAAGAGCAGAAGGCCCTGACGCTAGCGTCCTTCGGCCTCACAGGGGCCCCCCGCTGGTCTACCTCGAGGGGTAGATCAGTGCCCTGTAAGCGCGGTAGCAGGCTCGGTACCTCGAGGGGGCCGGGTCATGCTCTTCCCAGGTAGCCACTTCCGGTTGTGCTCCACACAGGGCGCACTGGGCAGGATGCCCCCTCTGAGGAGGGTTTTAGAGCATCTGCTCCGGAGGCTCTGGTGCCAGCCAGGGCCCCGAGTGGAAAAACACATCTGTTCAGAGGTCGGTCTCGAGAGACTGATACCCCTAGAGGATTTCCTGGCGGCGTGGCAGCGCCTCCCAGGTATCTCTCGATGGGTCCTGCGTACCGTATCAGAAGGATACGCTACTTGGTTCCGGGTCCATCCACCCGGATTTTTCGGGGGTTCTTCCAACTCTGGTGGTCCCCGAGTAGGCTCTGGTCATGGGACAGGAAGTCGACTCATTGCTGGGGAAAGAGGCCATAGGATATGTTCCTCTCTCAGCCAGAGGTCCGGGCTTTTATAGCCGTTACTTCATCGTCCCTAGAAGGGATGGAGGCTTGCGTCCTACTTTAGTTCTATGCCACTGAGATTCAGAGAGTTAACTCTGAAGCAGTTTGTAGTACAAGCCAGGTCTGAGGACTGGTTTGTCGCGATAGATCTGAAGCACGCATATTTACACGTCTCCATCCTTCCACAGCACCGGAAGTTCCTCAGATTCGCCTTTGGGGACAAGGCTTATCTACATTGAGTTCTTCCGTTCGGCCTAGCTTGTCTCCTCACACTTTCAACAAGTGCGTGGATGCAGCTCTAGCTCCGCTCCTGGGAGTTCTGGAGTAGATGTGCTCGGCCTCCGAGGGGGCCTAGCGCATGGTTTTGGTCTCACAACCAAGGTTGCTAAGACTGCTCTCCTCTCCAGAGCTGGCCACTAGAAACCGTGTATCCCTGCCAGCTGTTTCCTGCGGGCCAGCTCGGCTTTAGGGCTCTCTCTTCCCGAGAGGTTTATGTGGCTAATCTGCTTACCACATACCTCCGGGTAATTCACCTTCGGTGACGGTTTCTCCGTGGCTCCCGTATCTCTTCAACGACCGGCTCTTTTCTGGCCCAGTCTCGGGAGATCGCGGTGCGACATCGAGATATCGTTCTCGCACACATATAGGAGCTTGGGCTGAGACTGAATACCGGGAGGAATGTACTCTTGCCGAGGCAGAGCACTACGTCCCTCGGTGTTGTACGGGACTTTGTGTCAATCTCGCACGGTTTCTCCCGTGCGTGTTGCCTCTATCCCGTCCACAGTCAAGAGCATGAGGCTAGGCCGGCCACTCATGGTCAGACGCTTCTAGGAAGTGTTAAATTTTGTGGCGGCAGTTCCCAGTGCTTTTCCACTAGGCCTGCGCCATCTGTGACCATTATAGTGGCTCAAAAACCAGGGGGTTTCCTCGAGGGGCAACCTTTCCCGCCTGATCAAGGTCTCAAAGCGATGCTGCGGGTCTTGCATCAGTGGAAGAAAGCCTGGTTTCTTTCCCGAAGGCCCGTACTGGGATCACTCTGTCACCGCGTGACGCTGTTGACAGACGCCTCCCGCTCGGGTTGGGGGGTGGCCCCGAGGGGCCGCTCGACTTAGGGTCTGTGGAGCAGACTCCACCTCTCCTGGCATATAGTATGTGCCAGAAGCGTGGCTGTCTGTTTAGCACTTCAAGCTTTTCTCCCAGACCTCCTGTGGACCCAAAGGGAAACTCAGCTCCCTTCGAGCAGTTTACATCCCGGGGTCCCCAAAATTCGGGGGCAGACTTCCTGTCGAGACAGGGGCTGAGGCCCGGGGAATAGGACTCCGCAGCGAGGTGTTGGAGCAGATGGGGGGAATTCCGGCCCGTTCCGTCTCGAGAGACGGCTCGCTGCCTGCTCTATTCTCCCCTGTTCTCCCAGCTTCTCTCTGGCTGGATGCGATACGACATGAGTAGCTGAGGCTCCTCTTGTACACATTTCCCCGGTTGCTCTGCTCCCAGGGTTCTAGAGAAAGTTCGCCAGGACAGGGTCCGTCTCACCTTTATTGCCCCGCAGTGGCCGGGCAGGGTGTAGTTCTCGGACTTGGTGTCCCTCCTAGACGGCACTCTTTGGAGGTTCCCGTCAGAGTGGACCTTCTGTTCCAGGCTTAGGGCAGGATACTTCATCCTCGCCCGGAACTGTGGAATCTGTGGGTCTGGCCTCTGAGGTGGCCCACTCATAGACTCAGGTCTCTCGACTGAGGTCGTTGAGACCATTCTCCACTCTAGAGCCCCGTCCACGAAGAAGCTCTACGCTCAGAAGTGGAATATTTTCACTTCCTGGTGCAGTGACAAGCATTTAGACCCAGTGACCTGCCATGTGGTATCGTCCTGGAGTTCTACAAGAAAAGTTCGCTGCCGGGCTGTCCCCCTCCACGCTTAAGGTGTACATGGCTGCCATTACGGCTTACCACGTACCCCCAAGTGGTACCCCTCGGGGTTGGGACCCCCTAGTAGTGCGTTTCCTTCGTGGCCCCTTGAGGCTAAGGCCAGCAGTACGCTCTCGGGCTGGGACCTGTCCCTGGTTCTCCAGGCTCTGTCCCAGGCACCCTTGAGCCACTCGAGGACATCTCGGAGGAATTCCTCACCCTTAAAACGGTGTTCCTTTTAGCCATCTCCTCCTTTTAGAGGCTTGGTGACCTTCAGGCCCTCTCAGTGGCCCCTCCTGTTTGGAGTTTGTTCCTTGTCTGGCGAAAGCTTTCCTCTTTTCCAGACCTGGATATGTTCCTAAAGTGCGTTCGAGCCCGGCTCGTCACACTATACTGCAGGCCTTAGGTCTTCCCCTCCAGTCATGACCAGGAGTCCAAGAACAAGGTCTGTCCAGTGTGAACACTGGACACCTACGTCCGCAGAGCGGTTTCATTACGTAGGTCAGACCTACTCTTTGTATGCTTCGGGGCTCCTAAGGGAGCTCCAGCGTCAGAACTAACTTTGAGCAGGTGGATAGTCGAGACTATCTCACTGACTTATGGCTCGGTGGGTCAGCAGTTCCTACTGCATGTCCACGCCCACTCTACCCGGAGCATGGCTACCTCTAAAAGCTTTTGCGCAGGGGCTCCCCTTGCTGATACTTGTGATGCGGCTGGCTGGTCCTCACCGCATACTCTTATTAGGTTCTACCAGTTAGACCTTAACCCCGCTTTGGGAACCTTGGCCCTTTCGTAGTGAGCTACGTTAGCTTGGCGTACTCCGTTCGCTGAGGCGGCGTGGGTATTCTCGTTCCCATATGCGTTCCGACGCAGTGTTGAGTTCCCTTGACAGGGAACGTCTCAGGTTACTTACGTAACCC
Source organism: Rhodeus uyekii (assembly GCA_037043235.1). Lineage (NCBI taxonomy): Eukaryota > Metazoa > Chordata > Actinopteri > Cypriniformes > Acheilognathidae > Rhodeus > Rhodeus uyekii. Next base: position 3,464,995 of record JAWRVZ010000007.1, read on the forward strand.
TAGTTCCCTTAGAGGGAACGAGACACTGCGTCTCGTAGCCTCAGCTCCATCGCACGCCGGCTGTTTCAGACACTAGTTAAGCTGAGGCTTCTAGTTCACTGCGTGCCTATATACTCCTGGCTCATGATATCACCCTCGGTGATTGCACTCGCACACCTGGTTTCAATTGCGCTTCAAGAGACAATCACGCTAATGCGTTCCCATATGCGTTCCGACGCAGTGTCTCGTTCCCTCTAAGGGAACTAGGGTTACGTAAGTAACCTGAGACGTTTTACAATGTGTCATAGTTAAGAGGGACTGTGCAAACATTTTTTATTTGGGGTTTTCAAGCCACTTTCCAGAAGTAGTCTGTTTCATTCCCTAGTCATTTCTAAGAATGGTGAAAGTGAGAAGGTGCAAGAGAGAAGGGGGATGGGAGTGAGGGGAGAGAGCATTAGCTCGCTATAACAACCACAGTGTGGATGTACATGTATGAGTTTGAACACATGCACTCTTTTCAATATTTTGAATTCAAATAAGTTAAATAAAGATATAAACCTCATTAAATTAATTAAACCACAGCAATGATAAAGAAAGAACGAATATATCCCTAATTTAACAGGGCATCCAACTGTCATAACAGTGTATGTGTGATCTGTTGTGCAGTCTTAAAATAACCAGTACGGAAAACCCTGACAGGCATCAGAGGGAGGGAAAGAAAGAGAGTGAGGGAGATGTGAAGGCACTACCTGTGGCCATACACATTCAACCACACCACTCATTATATCTGTTTGCACTCTCGTTCCCATTCTTACTTGTTCATTCTTCTTAAGCCATTTATTTTTTTACCATGATGCTGTATGGTTAACATAATCCTGCTCTCTCTCTCTCTCTCTTTTGCGCCTATTTTGATCTCTCTTCATTGAGTTAAACCATTGTGACGGCCTAGGTTTTGGCAATAGTGAGTCTGATGCCTTAGGTCTGAGCTAAAACACACAAATATACACACAAACATACATCAGCAGACCATTTATTGATGTAAGCTGATGGAAAAGTGCTCTCACTTGTGCATTTGGCTTTATTGCTTGCCTTTCATATGTTAATCATATTCCAGCACTGTATTTCTGTTCATAATTGATGAATAGTTATTGTATTGACAGGCCTGCTGCTGGCAATCATCCCTTTGACTCTATGTGATTATTAGAGAGTTAATGTTATGATGAGACCATTACAAAAGAGCAATAGTTCTCAAACTGTCAGCTATTTAAAATATTAAAAAATTCCATTTGTATTTTTACATCTACTATATGGGTGCCTTTGTGAAAATATAGAGTGTGATGAAACTAGAATATGGAAAAGACAAAGAAAAAGTAATTAGGCAAGCGCATTGTCAGATGTCACATGGAAATCCAGCAAAAAGAAACATCTCTATCAAAGTTCTGCAGAGTATGCAAGCACAGCCATTTTTGTCTATTGAGAGAACTGAACAATCAGCATTTTGTTAGCGTAGCATTTTAGCCTTTTTTCTTATGTCTGATTCACAAAATTTCTCATTATCCTTAAAAGATGGAAGCTGATAAACAGAAGTTTGAACTGCAGTGGGAAAAAATTATCTTTGAATGAACACCTTGTATTTGCCTTAGTGGGTACAGTCGAGTGCTCTTGAATATGCTAATGTTGTGCTGTCAGCTAATCAGGTTAATTGAATATTTCCTCAGTGTTCAGTCGTATCTGTGTTCTGGCCATGCTGGTAGAAAGTTATTTGCTTTGTTATATACTATATAAAACTAAATACAGTGGAGTTCACTTATCTCGGGTCACAGTTAACTCGCCAATACTATTCGACATTTTTCAAGTGGAACCGCCAAACTCCCCATTTGGTTATTATTTTCTTGTGGGTGATGTCGATTCTGTTATGTTGCTGAATCCTAGTATCTCGAGCAAAAACGAGGGACATATTGTCAGGGTTCTCGCTAAACGGTTATCTCAACGCTTTTTTGCAACCCTCGAGGCCGTCGACATAACCAAACTCCACTGTAAAACCTTTTTTTTAACTAGATTGAGTTTCATTGAGAAAACCAAAGTATATTTCATGAATATTAAATGGCTAAAACTGCTGAAAATTTAAAAAAATCTCAATAAATACAGAACAAGATGGTAATAGACAAAATGATACTCCACAATGTCTAACTAAAACATTTTGTATCACAGTGTAAGCATGCCTTTGGCAAAGCCTGGGGTGATGCTGTCAGGTAGTAATTATCAGTGAGGATGGCTTGTGGTACTTATGTCATATGAATACAGAACACATGTAACATACACTCAGAAAATAGAGCAACTAAGAGGAAAGAGAAAGTGTGTGTCCACTTGATCTAGTAAGTACCTATAGTCTTTGTACTTTTCTGTGACTTAAACTTGTTTGGTTCTCAAGAATACGTGCGTGTTTGTTTGTGCGTGCATGACTGGACTCATGAGGTCTTATTTACTTATTGAACCATGACTGACTCCCAGACTGGACTGTGCAGCCACAGCCCCATTAATATAATTAGTGTAAACCACTGTCTAGTCTGGAATATTTAAACTAATGAAAATTAAATTCTTTTGAGACCCTGCAGGAAGTAAAAAAAAACAAATAAATTATAATGAATGGTAATAAATGCAGTCAAATATTTTTTTCCATGCGTGTACCATGGGAAACAACTCTGATACAGCCATTGGGTTTATACCAGAGCAACAGTGTGCTGTTTTTGAAAACAAGAGTACATTTATCTTCAAGTTGATCTCAATAGAGTACAAGGACAAAGAATGATAGGAATGTTTAAAAAAAAGTGTAAACAGTGCATCCATGATTTGCAGTATGCTTGTAACAGCCACTGTCAACCTTAGAACAATCTAAACTTACAAGTCTTTCTCAAAAAATGGTTAAACGTTTTTTACAAACTGTCTTTTGTGAGGCAAAACCACTAGGCTACATTGTACAGATTGATGAATATTGTCTCATGGGTGGAAAATACACTCAAGGCACTACATGTGACAAAATATTTTCAGATGTTTCCAATATGCAGGCAAAAATGCCCCAATACTTTTTATCTGTCACATAACATTTGATAGATTTCATTCTATTTTTGGCCAGTCTAGAATTTGCAGGCACGAAAGTGCCCTGTAACTGTCAAATATCATTGTCTCAGAAGGAAACATTGTATCTCTAATGTGATTTTCTATGAATAAACTACCAGTTCTGAGAACAATAAACATATAGAAAACATTTCCAAAACTCGTCACATTGCATAAAAAATGTTCCTAACATAACAGTCAGTTTTATTTGTTCTGTTTTATTGTCATGTTGTTTTGGTTTTTCAGTTTGCCTGTCAGCCTGCCTTTGTTCATACATGATCATAGTTAGATTTGTTTGGTTGTTCATTATCATTCACCTGTTTCTGTTCACGTTAATTACTCTCCCCATGTATTTAAACCTTTAGTTTCCTTGTCTGGTATCGTCAGTGTTAATGTGGTTTGTTATGGTCAATGAAATGATTCAACTAAAGTATTCAACATACTGTAAAAGTACTGGTTTAGAAGATACCTTCAGAAGTATAAAGAAAACAAATACATCTTTGTTCCTTAATATAAAAGTTAATTTCTGACACACAACATAAATTTACCATTTAATTGATCAATTAAGATTTGTTGAACACATTGATCAAGTGCCTCAAATATTGCTTCTGTATAATTTTCTTTAAAAGTCAATGTTGCATTTAGCAAACTAATCACCAACAGCATTTCCAGAAAATTTTTTTTTTTTAAGTATTCGAAAATTTCATCAAAAGTGTACACTATAAAGTTATTGTCACAGTTCTGCCATGTCTTGGTCTACTTCCTGTGTTCATCCCATGATTCTTGCAGTGTTTTTCCACCCACCTGTGTCGTATTCAATCACCTCGTCAGTCTTGTTAACTGTGTCCCATTAATCCTTGTGTACATCTATCTTTTGTTCCCTTCAGTCTTCATCCCTTGTTGCACATGTCAGGAGTTGTGTTGCTACTCGTGATTTTCCCGTTGGTGAGTACTTCCCATTTTGCAAAAGATGTGCCCTTTTGTTTTATCTTTATAAAGAGTTTTACGATTAGAGAGATTTCAGTTTATTCCTCCTCTCCGCGCCTTCATCCTCCTCCAGCACATACGCCTAACAGTAATAAACATCCATAGACTGCCAGAAAATATCCACACACCTCTGAACTACCTCGGGCACCACTGCCACTAATTTATAAAGTCACTTTTCTAAGAATACAATAACTATAAAAACAGAGTTAGAAAACCCCCCAGAAAAAAAACAGAAATTTACAGCCAAGGAAATACAAATAGAATCTTTTTTTTTTTTGCCATTTTTGCCATTTCTACAGTGTGTAGAAACTCTGACTAAACACCAAGTTAAACCCCAGCCAATGAAGACAAGGTCTTAGCAAGGTTGATAATTTACTTTCCCTTTATCTTGTACATGTAGCATATGGTGAAAACTGAAATAAACAATACAACAACATTCAGTGTCCAAATCTTGACTAATAATTAAATTATACACAACTATAACAAACAATAAGTGCTATTCAAAATGTAGCGGTTAGCAACAATGCTAGCCCGTCTATAATAACTCATTAAGATCATTTTTTTAAACAAATACAAGTAAATATATAATCTTAACATGTCTAATGTCACCTCGATGAACTTACAGCATTGCCTCTATGACATTTTATAGTGTATGAACAAGATTAATGTGTCTGTTTTGGCGATTTCTACAAAAAGTACAAAGTACAGAACTTCACATTCTTCCTAAGAGCCAGTGCAAAAAATAAAAGCATGTATTAGAAAATTATATTCCTTAAAGGAGAACACAATATCATATTAGAAATTTATTGAGAGAGAAATACACATAAATAAATGAATTTTAAATGAATTTAAATTAAATTTCTCTCAATTTTCCAAGTCTCCTCAATTCTCAATCATTGTGTGTAATTGCAACAACGCTGATTGAAATCAGCCATGCTTTTGATTAACTTTTTTATGCTTAGTACCGTCCTCATTATGAGCTCTGCATTAACATTTCATTTCACAATTAAAGCATTTTCTAATTTAAAAAAGAAAGTAAAAAAATATGTGCATGTACTGAATCAAAAAAATACATACACCCCCACGAAATAAGAATTGTTTTGCATGATTTCCTCAATGAGAACTGCATTCAGTGACACTGTTGCTCCGTTACGCTTAAAGAAGATTAAAGAAAATAGTCCAACACCGTGGTACAACGAGCACACCCGGGCCCTCAAGAGAGCAGCCAGAAAAATGGAGCGGAGCTGGAAAAAAACTAAGCTAGAGGTTTTTCGCCTTTCATGGAAAGACAGCTCTATTGCATTCAGAAAGGCCTTAAGATCATCTAGATCTACTTACTTTTCTACCCTCTTAGAAGAAAACAAATACAACCCTAGGTATTTATTTGATACAGTGACTAAATTAACAAGAAATAAAGCCTCAACCCCAGATGCTTTAAATCAGCACAGCACTAATGACTTCATGGACTTCTTTACTTGCAAAATTAATAATATTAGAGAGAAAATAATAAACATGCAACAATCTACTACAATATTCCAAAATACAGTACATTTTAGTGTCCCTGAAGAAAAATTCCAATCCTTCATTGCTATTGGGGAGGAAGAATTGTCTAAACTCGTTAAATCATCAAAATCAACAACATGTATGCTAGACCCAATACCGACTAAGCTACTGAAAGAGATGCTTCCAGAAATCATAGATCCTATTCTTAATATTATTAATTCTTCTTTGTCATTAGGATACGTACCAAAAACCTTTAAGCTGGCTGTAATTAAACCGCTTATTAAAAAACCACAACTTGATCCTACAGAATTAGTTAATTACAGGCCGATATTGAATCTACCTTTCTTGTCAAAGATTCTAGAAAAGGCAATATCTTTACAACTATGTTCCTTTCTAGAAAGAAACAGCATCTACGAGGATTTCCAGTCAGGATTTAGACCATATCATAGTACTGAGACTGCTCTAATTAGAGTTACAAATGATTTGCTATTATCATCCGATCGTGGTTGTATCTCTCTGTTAGTGTTACTGGACCTTAGTGCTGCATTTGATACTATTGACCACAAAATCCTTCTGAATAGACTTGAAAATTATGTTGGCATTAGTGGAGTTGCATTAGCCTGGTTCAAGTCATACTTATCTGAGCGTTATCAGTTTGTAGCATTAAATGAGGAGATGTCATATCGGTCACGGGTTCAATATGGAGTTCCTCAAGGTTCAGTACTAGGACCATTGCTTTTCACCCTGTACATGCTTCCTTTGGGTGCAGTTATTAGGAAGCATGGCATTAGCTTTCATTGTTACGCTGATGATACTCAGCTCTATATTTCTTCTCATCCTGATGAAACGAACAAATTCACTGAATTAACAGAATGCATAACCGATATAAAAAATTGGATGACTAATAACTTTCTACTGCTAAATTCTGAAAAAACAGAGATTCTAATTATCAGACCAAAAAGTTCGGCACATAATAATCTAGACTACTGCCTAACACTCGATGGCTGCTCTGTCAAGTCTTCGTCGTCAGTTAGAAACCTGGGTGTGCTCTTTGATACCAATCTTTCATTTGAAAGTCATGTTTCTAGCATCTGTAAAACGGCGTTCTTCCATCTTAAAAATATATCTAAATTGCGACATATGCTATCTAAGACAAATGCGGAAAAGTTAGTTCATGCGTTCATGAGTTCAAGGCTAGATTATTGTAATGCTTTACTAGGTGGTTGCTCTGCATGCTTAATAAACAAATTCCAACTGGTCCAAAATGCAGCAGCTCGAGTTCTTACTAGAACCAGGAAGTATGAGCATATTAGCCCAGTTCTGTCAAACCTGCACTGGCTTCCTATTAAACACCGAATACATTTTAAAATCTTGCTAATTACTTACAAAGCATTAAATGGTTTAGCTCCACAGTACTTGAGCGATCTCTTAACACATTATAGTCCTTCACGTCTATTGCGATCCCAAAATACTGACCAGCTTATAATACCTAGAATATCAAAGTCAACTGCTGGCGGGCGATCCTTTTCCTATTTAGCTCCTAAACTCTGGAACAGTCTTCCTATTACAGTTCGGGAAGCAGACACACTCTGTCAGTTTAAATGTAGACTAAAAACACATCTTTTCAACCTGGCATACACATAACACATTATACATACATTTTTAATCCAAATCATGTAAAATGATTGTTAGGCTGCATAATTTAGATAAGCCGGAACCGGGAACATTCCCATAACACCTGATGTACTCGATACATCAGAAGAAGAATGGCATCTACGCTGATATTGGTCTCTGTTTATTCCGAGGTTACCGTGGTCAGCTGGATCCGGGCCGTATCCAGATCAGATGAAGGACCTGGACACGAGCACAGCACTGCCCTGGGGTGTCTGCGGAGACCGTGACTCTACTGGACCCTCCCCTGTGACGATCATGAACCCATCTCTAACCGGACCAAATTGGACTTCATATTGGACTTGAATTGTTGTATAATAATCATGCACGGTTTGGCTGTTGGCCAGAGGAGAACTGGTCCCCCAACTGAGCCTGGTTTCTCCCAAGGTTTTTTCTCCATTCTATTCTTCATTCGTTACGTCACCTGCCGGAGTTTTGGTTCCTTGCCGCTGTCGCCTATGGCTTGCTCAGTTGGGGAAACTTAACACTTAAAATTCATCAATTGTATTGATTCGCCTGCTCTTTTGGGGCTTCTGTTCAGCCAAACAAACTTTGTTTATATTGTTTTTCCTGTAAAGCTGCTTTGAAACAATCTACATTGTAAAAAGCGCTATATAAATAAAGGTGACTTGACTTGACTTGACTTCACTATAAATTCCTTGATGTTGATTATATACTGCTTGACAACGAAGTGGTTGGAACACAAACACACAGACACTTTTCAGAGGCCACAGTGTTAATATTAAGGATAAGCTTGTCCATGAACTCCTTAGCTGTACTGTCTCCATAGCAACATGACTACAGAGGATATGCTAGTTTCTCCATATAGGAATAAATTAAGATATGCAATAAATGTCACACATTCACACACATGCATGCGTGTGTTCACATACTACTAATCCTCTGCATACGTACTGCTTTTCTCCAAGTAACAAAAAAGATTGAATAATCTTACCACACGAAATTCCCCTCTGACTACTGTATGCATTCTTAAATGATAAAGATATTCAAATAGATTAAAGATATTTATAATTTTAAATTTTTTTTCAAATACATGCTATCCTCTTGAACATACATACATATATACATATAACTTTTAAAACGACATGATTTCGTCAAAATAATTAAGCAGCATGACTATTTTAAGCATCAGCATATTCTAAAGATTTCTGAAGGATCATGTGACTGACTGGACTAATGGCTGATGAAAATTCAAGTTTGCCATTAAAGGAAGAAAAAAACTTTTAAATGTTAATATAGAGAATAGTTATTTTAAACTGTAAAACAATATTTTACTGATTTTACTGCAATTTTCGTCCTGTGCCACCACCGAACAACTACCACTGAGATCAATGTGCATCCTAATGGCTATCTCTCTTCAGGTATAATGGAGCATTTCGGATGTGTGTGTGTGTGTGTTTGTGAAATGGATTAATAAACAAAAAATTTTGTATAAAAACAATTATTTCTATGGAGAATCCCCACAAAGATAGTGAAATAGTCCTCAGAGTGTGTGTGTGTGTGTGTGTGTGTGTGTGTGTGTGTGGGTGTACTTGTGTGTTAGGTTTTTATTGTTAAATGTATGTGCGTAGTTGTCTGTGTACTAATCTACAATTCTTTTGAGGCTCTTTGTCTGCATTGGCTGTTTGTCGAACCGATGACAAATGTGCCATAATCTTTTATTGACTCCTCTCTTCTCCTCTAAGAACCCATTTAAGACTGGGTGTATGTGTCTCTGTGTGTGTGTCTCTCTCTCTGTGTGTGTGTGTGTGTGTGTGTGTGTGTGTGTGTGTGTGTGTGTGTGTGTGTGTGTGTGTGTGTGTGTGTGTGTGTGTGTGTGTGAATGTGAGTAAAACCCTCTAACACAGTCCTGTGCTTGTCTTATTGGGCCTGTCACACTTATATGTACATAAATACTGGAGGACTAGACTGCATAATCTCATTAGCTGCTTTTATTAGGATGAATCATGGGAAATGAATACCTTTTCTCATCAGAGCTACTTGACTCACTCAGTTCAACTGACAGGCGATCCAAATCAGTCAATGCAATCATTTTCCACAGGACCTCTCTGTGGAAAATGTTTAAACGCATGGGGTTGGTTTGACACTACAGGGAATTAGTCAAAGTCAAAGTCAAAGTCAAAGTCAGCTTTATTGTCAATTCTGCAATATATACAGTGCATACATATAGAGAATTGAAATTCCGTTACTCTCAGACCCAAGGCGAATACAGTTAACAATAACAATAATTTAACAGTAACAGTAACAACAACAACAACAACAACAGAAGATGAAGATAAAATACAATAAAACTAAACTAGATGGATAAAGTGAGTTATGGAGGTAAAGTGGCGATGGCAAATAGTGCAAACAATAGTAAATAGTAATAGTGCAATTACAAATTAAGGCAGTGCAAATGTAATAGGAGAGAAATGCAAGGACAACATAATGAGGTGGATGAATAAGAGAATAACTGATGGTGGGTAGGGGGTGGGGGGGGGATTCAGAGATCAGGTCCTTGGTGCAGAAGAGGGGAGAGGTGGCAGAGTCGGGAGAGAGTTCAATGCCCTGACAGCTTGGGGTATGAAGCTGTCCTTCAGTCTGTTGGTCCGTGCCTGGAGACTGCGTAGTCTCCTCCCTGATGGCAGCAGACTGAAGAGGCTGTGGGATGGGTGGGTGGGGTCCCTAGCAATAGCAAGGGCTTTTCGGGAGAGGCGGGTGTTATAGATGTCCTGGAGGGGTGGGAGAGAGACACCAACGATCTTCTCAGCTGCTCTCACTATGCGCTGCAGTGCCTTGCGGCAGGATGCGTTGCAGGCGCCGTACCACACAGTGATGCAGCTGGTCAGAATGCTCTCGATGGTGCCTCTGTAGAAGGTGCGCATGATGGGGGCTGAGGCTCCGGCTCTTCTCAGCTTACGGAGGAAGTATAGTCGCTGCTGCGATTTCTTAATCAGTGCTGTGGTGTTGGTGGTCCAGGAGAGGTCTTCCGTGATATGAACACCCAGAAATTTGGTACTCCTCACCCTTTCCACGGTCGCACCGTTGATAGTCAGAGGAGCATGCTGGGTGTGCATTCTTCTGAAGTCAACAACAATCTCCTTCGTCTTCTTCACGTTCAGAGAGAGATTGTTGTCGCCGCACCACCTGGAAACTCACGTGTGTATCTGTGTTTCCAAACGAACGGACGCGACAAGGACGTACAAAAACACCGTGATTTACACGACGAAAAACACAAAAACGCCGATCCGTCGGGAGAGAGAGAAGCCGCTGCGTGTGCACGCGCCGCCATCTTGAAGAATGGAATTATACAGCAAGTATTTGGATTTCCACCACATACTGTTGTTGAAGATTAAATGGCAGTATAGAAGCCATACATTTCTGTATTTCTAGGCTACTTGTATTATCATTTGTAGCACGGGTCGAGCTAAACAACTAAAAAGGATTTATTGCAGGATTTAAACTGAAAAAGATGTTGAGATGCAAAGAAATGTATTGTATGGGTCATATTTAGACCATATTTATTCTTTCTTGGCCTGTTAGTGAGCCCACAAGAAATTTGTACTTAGGCCTACTGGATTCTCTGCAGAATAAGAATAGCTAACTTGATTTCAACATTGCGAAGTATCCCTTGTATTTAATTTTTAAACTGTCCATGCTGATAATATGACATTAATGAAATAAAAAAAAGTGTACCTAATGATACATAGCTTTACTGTAGCTCATCCAGTAGAACATTGGTGTTTACAACACCAAAGTCATGGGTTCCCAGGGAAAGCAATAACTGATTAGAATATCAATGTGTATCTAGAAATGCAAAGTCGTTTTGGATAAAAGCGTCTGCCAAATGCATAACAGTAAATGTAATGAGAGATGTTTTGGTCCCACTTAACAGTAAATGTCTTTAACTATTTTGTCCTAATATAAAAATATATCATTTTATACAATAGTGTGCATGTTTTTTTATTTAAAAAAATGCATGCCTGTAATTACAACTTTAATTAATTTATGTAACTATATAATTACATGTTGACCTATCCTTACATCTCAACCCACTTATAAACCTAACCATATCATTAACCCTATGCCTAAACTCTCTGTATCCCTGCCTCAATAGCAGCAAAAGTTTTATTAAAGTGTGGCCAAGGTTTTTAAAATGCAATTTAAATGGCAATTTCATCGATAGCAATGGGTAAAAATGTATTTTACTTTGCCATAAATGCATGTAAATAAATAAGTACAGTGGTGTTAACTTATCTCGACCTCAGTTAACTCGCCAACCCTATTATGTTGACTTTTTTGAAGTAAAACTGCCAAAATCCCCATTTGTCTTTTTGCATTTTCTTATGGATGATGTCGATTCTTTTATGTCGCCGAACACTAATATCTCAAGCACAAAAGAGGGACAAATTCACCACTTCACATGGTTATCTCGTGACTAATGATCGTACCTACTTCACTGCGCATGCGCTGAGCTTAAAAAATTTGCCTAAAACGCCACTATGAATTGAAGAACCTGGTTATTTAAAGGACAAAGCCGAATTTTTGTTGAGAAAGCACATTAGACAGGCAGAACGCAAGTATGCAATCTAGTACAGCATGATGACCTCACGAATATGTTGTGACTGTTTACGCTGTGAGCGAAATTGTGTTTGCAATGTTGGAGAATAGAATTAAAGGTTTGTATTGAGAATTTTTTTTTTATTGTATACTGGTAAATCTCTGCTGTTGGTTGGTGCACATATGCCTTTTGTTGTTAGAAAACATATACAGTGTATGTGTCACGTTCATAGTCACTCCGGACTCTTATTTTGCCCTTTTATTGTCACATGTTCCCTGTTCCTTAACTCACCGTCACTCATCAGTCCAATCATCACTAATCATCACAGGTGTTTGTATTTAGGTTCATCACTGTCAGTATTTAAGTTCTCCGTGTTCACTCCCCAGTTGCCAGTTTTTTCATGAAGTTTACGTTGTTGATGGTCTGCCCTGCTGTGGTTCTTGGTTTGAGTTTTTGCACATGCATGCTTGTTTTGTTATTTAAAGTGTTTTGTTTATTATTAAATGATCTTTTGTTTGGAAATCCTGCCTTGCCTGTCTCCGCATCGCACACCATCACCTTTGTGATCGTAACAGTATGTACATTTTTATAGCATGCCGATTGCTTCATCAAATAAATCGGCATATTGGCTGTTGGTTACCTATATCATCATTTTTGCAATGCCCAAGGCCGTAGAGATTATCAGATTCCACTGTATATCGATTTAACCTTATTTCAAAGACAATAGAATGTATTGTAATATCAATTTGTCAGGGATCTGTCACTTTGGTCTTGTTTTCTTGTGTTTTGTGACAGAGCTCTGACGCTGTCTTTGTGTCGACTCTCCTGTCTGTAACATGTCTTGTGTGTGGGCTGGGGTGTTTGGATTCCGACAAATCTGTGTTTTTTGGTCTTGGTTTTGTGTCGGGATTCAGACATTTATGCTCTGTCTCCCCTCTACCCAGGTGAAAATTCTTATCAAACTATAAAAATTAAAGTGAATGTTGTATCCTAGAATATGGGTATCTGGCTCAACTGCACTTTGACTTCACATATCAACAGAGATAAGTCAGTCATATCACTTGGAGAACAGGTTGGGACATTCGGAATGAGTAATTCATTAAGACCAGTACCATGCATTAAGAAAAATAATTTCAATTCTGCATTTAAATAGATAAATTCAAATGAAAGAAAGAAAGACCACTTATCTGAACATAGGGGTCAAGTCACCATCAATGTCTATTGTGGTTTTGGCTCTGCTATAAACAAGTTGAAATTCATTTTTAGAGAATTTTACCTTTTTTTTTTGCACAGCCAGTATTGAAAACGTGGAAACTGTCCATCTGGTACTGCTAATGACCTTTTGAAATGTACAGGGCAAAAGGGTGACCATAGAGACAAACGAAAGAAAGGAGAGCGAGAGAGAGAGAGAGAGAGAGAGAGAGAGAGATTTTCCCTTGGCTGAGTGTATTGATTGTGCACGGGCTCTTTCAGTAATCAGAGGTAATTTGCTGAGAGGTAGCAATGCTGGTCCAAGGCCACAGCAACATTTGTGTATGTGCATTTGCAAGCGAAAAAGCACCAGAAAAGTGAAAAGTAAAGATAGACAAGATGGAGCGGGGGAGGCTAGGCAGGGAGCATTTCAATCATATGAACACCGAAGGAAGTGGAAGAGGTTTAATTTTGGAGCATGTGTGCTGTTGTGTGAGTGTGTAGAGGGTTTAATTTGGGTTTCAGGAAATAGAGTATTTCTGATTTGGGTTATTTTGATGGAAAGTTTGACTTCAGCTTTGTTGTGCTATTATATTTGCTTTATTTTTTAAACAAATAAATTCAGCAATCATTATAAAATACAAACATTTGTTTGATGATGATCAAGGTTAGAACGGTTAGAACGGGCTAGTTATCGTCTCTTGATTGATGCTGTAATTGTATACTATCTGTGAGTGCTAACAGGTTTCTACAGGAATTTTTACTTGGGTAAGGCCTCTACTTGGAAAAAAAAGGTACTTTGGCATACTTTTAAAAAGAAGAATTTTATAGATACAATATAAGTGAATGTAATGTTTTCAGGTCATTGAATTTCTATAAAAAATATATTTATATTACACTTGATTTTAACGTGACATAATTTTTATAGTATACTATATGTAGCCTGCTCTAGCAATAACAGTAAATAATGCTTAATTACAAGCAACTAATCCTAAACTAAACCCTAGCATAAGTTCATGTAGTTAATATTGCTCTAAAAACCACCCAGTAGAACATTACAATAATCTGGCCTTGAGTTCATGAACTCATGAGCAAACTCTTCTGCATTTGTCATTGAGAGAATATATCGTTGTTTAACTTCTTTGTTTTTTGATGGAAGAATGCATGTTTACAGATGCTAGACACATGGCTTTCCAATTAAAGTTTGGTATCAGAAAACACACCCAGGTTCCTAACTGATGAAAAATTCTTGACAGAACAGCCATCAAACGTTAGACAATATTGTAGGTGTAACGATTCTGAGGCGGAATGTGTGCAATGCGAAGAGATGGAGGCAAGGCAGGTTTCAAACTGAAAAAATGAAAACAAAACACTTTATATACAAAATTAAAGAAGCACACCTGTGCATAAACTGAACAAAACAGAACTCAGAACAAGAACCACAGAAGGATACATAACAAAGACATAGCAACATTAAGACATCAACAACCGACAAAGACAAGGGAAACACAAGAGGGTGTTATACTAGCAGTAATGGGTAACACCTGAGGAGATTAACGAGTAAGTAATCACACGACAGATGCAGGAAGTTACTCATGGTAACACTAGGTTATTGCGTCCAATAATTAGTCATCCACTTTTTATATCAGTTATGCATTCGGTTAATTTTGTGAATTGGTAAGTTTCTTCAGAGTGCAAAGAAATATAGACCTGAGTAGTGTCAGCGTAACAATGAATGTTTCCTAATGATGTTTCCTAAGGGTGAAAAGCAATGTTCCTAGTACTGACCCTTGAGGTGCTCCATACTTAATTTGTGATCGATGTGACATCGATATGGGTCAGATATGTATGATGTGAACCACGCCAATGCAATTCCACTGATGCAAAATAATTTTCAAGTCTATTCCAAAGAATTTTGAAGTCGATAGTATTAAATGCTGCATTAACATCCACTAACAGTAACCAAGAGATACAACCTGTGAGAATATTGCCTTCTCTAGTATTTTTGACTGACAAGGTCAACCTGTTATTTACTAATTCTGAGGGAACAAGTTTTTTTTTAATAAGCAATTTAATTATAGCCAACTAATTAGTTTTTGGTACATATCCTATTGACAAAGATTAATGATCCATGTCCTC
This sequence comes from Rhodeus uyekii, assembly GCA_037043235.1. Taxonomy (NCBI): domain Eukaryota; kingdom Metazoa; phylum Chordata; class Actinopteri; order Cypriniformes; family Acheilognathidae; genus Rhodeus; species Rhodeus uyekii. The sequence goes on from JAWRVZ010000007.1 coordinate 3,480,140, forward strand.
TGGAAGCATCTCTTTCAGTAGTTTAGCTGGTAAGGGTCTAACACACATGTTGTTGATTTAGATAATTTTCTTCAGGAACACTACATTGCACTTCATTATCTGATGCAATGCTGTAGTAGATTACATGGTGATAATTTTCTCTCTGATATTATCAATTTTGCAAGTAAAGAACTCCATAAAACCATTACTGCTGTTTTGTTTGGAAGTGTCTGTGGTTCAAGCTTTATTTCTTGTTAATTTAGCCACTGTATCAAATAAATACCTAGAGTTGTTCTTGTTTTCTTCTAAAAGGGTCAGCCAATAAGCAGATCTAGCAGTTTTTAAGTCTTTTCTGTATGCATCAGTGCAATAGTCTTTTCACAAAATTCAAGAAACCTCTAGGTATGTTTTCTTCCAGCTGCACACCATTTTTCTGGTTGTTTTCTTGAGGGTCCAAGTCTGCTCATTTGTACAACAGTATTGGACTATTTTCTTTAATATCCTTTAAGCGCAACTGTGTCTAAAGTGCTAGAAAAGAGAGAGTTAATGGTTTCTGTTGCAACATCAAGTTATTTTATCTACCAGGAGGGATGAATACCATCCCTTTTCTTTAAGTCAGGTCTGCCCCAAAAACTTTTCTAATTGTCTATGAACCCTATATTATTCTGTGGGTCCCACTTAGACATCCAACCATTGGGGGAAGACAATCCACAAGTGTCATTCTGGCGAACAGGAAGGGGGCCAGAGCACAGTACTTAGTACTTGCATGTACTTGCAAGTTCACACACCTCCTTAATGTTAATTTTATTGATATCTAACTGGCGGAGTCGAACATCATTAGTGCCGATGAGAATAATAATCTTAGAGTATTTATTATTAGCATAAGCCAGAATTTTTAAGTCAGGCGCTCTGGCTCCCGGCTTCTAGCAAACATGTGACTATGTTGGTTGGTGTCTCTATTTTCATGTTCCATGAAATAAAATCGTCAATACTATGGCACTTTCAACAGAATTCTCAGTGGCTGCGTCATTGAGTGGGCAGAACCTGTTTGTTCTAATCAGAACAGAACAGTAGTGTTTTTTTCCACGACAATGCTTTTTCACAGTCACCCAGTTGCCCTGATGCATGGGCTCTACAACCGTTTGCTAAGCTAGTCGCATCCAAAGCAGTATCTAATTCCCTTGCGTTCTTATTATCCTCGTCCTTCATTGTGTGCTTGCTTCCAAGTATCATATTAAAACATACTGTACATATTAGACACTTTTTAAAGGGCACAGTCCCAGTGATAACTTTCACATGATATTTTTCTGAGCGTTGAAAGTATGAAAAATTATTATTTAAACATAATGATTTAAAATGTGCCTTAAAGTAAAATTTTTAATTTTACATTATTACAAAATTAACTTTTTTAAAAAGTACTTAAGTGTATTGAGAAACAGAGAAGTGGTCTTTTATTTCATTATTATTATATTATTAAAGTATAATATTTGCAAAGTTCTCAGTTTTGTTAAGTACACTTCTTTTTAAAAAGGGTTGTCATTTTGGGTTTCAAGGGTTGTCATCAGATAAATATTCCAAAATAATCGGATAATGCAATGCAGAAGATCGTTAAACAGGGTTCTTAAGATGTGAGGTAGAAAACTGGTGATGTCAATGAGAGAGTGAAGAAGTCAGAGTGATGGTAATGGTCGCATTCAATTACCGTAACAATTCTTATCTGACTCTCAAGTTTGATGAGTTGGATATTGTTCGATGGCTGACAAAATTTAGAATAAGGATTGAGTCTGTGGAGCCTCTATGATTCACAGGAAAGTGTATCAAGGAAACAAGTCAGGTAGGTGTTAAGATGTGAATAACAAGACTAGACAAGGGATGAGGTTTTGGTGAGCGCTGAGTGGATGCAGGTGTTGAGGATTAGTAATCAGGTGACTGTGAACAAGTGTACAGATCTGATGCCGAGGGTGTGGCTGATGCTGTGATATTACCTCCTGAATTCTATGAGTTTGGCTGAACACTTCCCAGTTGAAAAGGTATTCCAGGAGGCCGCCCCATCGTCGGAAGTCTAAGACTGTGTTGACCTTGTAAATCTTCTCCTCCACCGGGTCTGCTGGAGGAGGAGGAGGAGTCACGTTGTCAGCACCAGAACCTGGGGAAGAAGAGACCAAAGGGTTAGTGAAGGATTATAACAGGGACATGTGAAATGAAGGTGCAATGTGATATTGTGGAGAAAGGTTTAGCCTGTCGGTGACATCGTTGATCTCCCTCTGGATGGTGAACACACCGACATAGCGGGAAATTAGCTTATGGTAGTGCAGTCAAAGTTGGATGTCCCTGGTGGAGAGCCATATCTACTCAGGGTAGTAACATAGCTTCTTACATGGCCCCGATGTTTAGCCAGGTTCTAGGAGTAGATGAGGAGACAATCACAATGTAGATGATCACAAAGCCTTGGAGATACTCCCTGAAAAGGTTGTTCAGGAAGCCTTAGAAGACTGTGGGAGAGTTGGACAGTGCGTATCACTGATAAGGCATCACAAGATGTTTGTTGTGGCTAGATGGTGTTATTAATAGTATGTGATGGTGGATGGTGGCAAACACTGTCTTTTTATTTGTCTTCCTTGTGGATTCGAATGAATGCATTTTGTAGGTCCAGTATTGTGAAAAGGTGAACTCCCTGTAACTGCTCCAGAGCTTCAGGGACCAGAGGAAGTGGATACTAAGTGGAACTGTATGCGACATAATCCAGAATGATTGGTTTGACGGTGGGTCAGTAATGGTCTGGGGAGGAATATCATTGGAGAGTCAGACAGACTTCAATGTGCTAAACAATTGTTCCCTCACATGTACCATTGTCAGACAATTTTCTGGTGCAGCTGATCCTGGGGTTCTCCTGGTACATGATAATTCCCAGCCTCATGTGGCTTGAGTATTTTGGCAGTTTTTAAATGACGAAGGCATTGATGCCATTGACTGACCCTCACGTTCCCTAGACCTGAATTCAATTGAGAACGTCTAGGACATAGGTGTCAAACTCAAGGCCCGCGGGCCACATCCGGCCCGGCGTGTAATTATGTCCGGCCCGCGAGAGCATTTTATTAATGGCCCGCGAGATGTCCCTCGCTCCAGCTGACCCGCCGAACACTTCCTGTATTAAACAGGAAGTGGCTAATGATGCTTCGCGCTCGCGCTAGTACCGCGCGATTGTTATTGTCAATTATCCATAACTGTTCAGGCTCGGTACACAGTGCTTGTGCGCGAAATGCAGGTGTTGATCATCAGACGAGAAGAGCCCGCCCTCATGGCAGTAAGTCTTCTTGCATGATTGACAGGTCAGACAGCATATCAGCGCCAGCTGTCAGAGTGATAGTTCAAGCGCCAGAAAGAAAATACAGCGCAAAAAAAAAAAAAAAACATTACGTCCATATTATTACGTGTAAAAAAAATTGTGATATAGTTTGTCAAATCTGCTATAACCCATGGGTTATATGCGGGAAAATACGGTATATGTTTACTGACATACTGCCGGTATACCCGTGTGTCTCATTTGCGGAGCTAATGTGGCAGTAATTAAATAATTTAATAAGACGACACTATAAGACAAATGACATAAGAGCAAATTCAACTGAATGATTTGATTTGTTATTGCTGAAAAGCAAAAATTTTATTTAGATTTTCAGGTTTTGTTATGCAGCATGTCCATATTTTGAATTTGTATAATTTTGACAGGATATATTTTTATGGAGAGCAAAATCTTTTATATATAAATCTTTTTAAGTTTTATATAAAATGACATGAGTAAAGAAATTTGAATGTTTGTTCTTTTAACTTTTACTTTACTTACTTGTTTACTTTATTTCTAACTTGTATAATTTAGACAGGATACATTTTAATTTTTTTAAAAGTATTTTTTAAATATTTGTATATTTTTAAGTTATTTAAGGTATAAGTTGATTTATTCCAGAATAATATTTCTGTCTGTTTTTATTCACATCTAATTTAAAAAAAGGTAAGTTTTAAAAGTTTAGTTTTAGTGTTTTCAATAAATGTTTATCCTGTTCGGCCCGTGACCTAAATTTTTTTGGGATTTTGGCCCCCTGTGCAATTGAGTTTGACAGCCCTGGTCTAGAACATTATGTATCAGAGCATCCGAAGACAGCAAGTAGAACCACAGACTGTCCTGGAGATCACTGATGCTCTGATCCAGGTCTGGGAGGAGATCCCCAGGACAACCATGCCAAACATTGTTGTAAGTGCATACAGGCACGTAGGTGCTACTACTGACTTCCATTATGAGCCACGGTATGTTGAACATTTTGGTTTCCTTTGACTGTTTACACATAATTTTGCTCTTAAGATTTTCAATTCATATATTTCATCCATAAGGTGATTTAAGTATTCCCTTCATTTTTTGGAGCAATATATATTCATGTTATATTGCTTTTGTTGTGACAACACTGATAATACATTTGTAATTATAACACAAATAAAGTACACTTTAATATAACTAAACAAGCATGTAATTTGTCAGGGTTCTGTCACTTCTGGTCTTGTTTTCTAGTGTTTCGGTGACAGAGCTCTGACACTGCCCTATACATGCTTCCCGTATGACGTCACAACATCCAGCTGTTGTCCGGTAGCCGCCATTTTGTATGGGAAGAAGAAGACTTGTAAACAGAGAAAAACGTCACTCGACCGAGTTTCCGTACACATAATCGCTATATTTAGCAAATATGGTGATTTCTTGTTGGGTCAAAGGTTGCAGTAATCGGGCCGACGGCAATCAGAAGAGAAGTTTCTACAACATCCCGGCTATTAGGCAATATGAAGGCGAACAGACGATGAAGCTGAGTGAAGAAAGGCGGAGACTGTGGCTGGCGAACATTGGCAGAAAAGATGCCCCGATTAATTATTTTAATTCAAATAAACATTTCTTATTTCGGTCACAGATCTATGCATAACCCATTAAATTTGGCTAGAATGTTTAACCCTTAACTAGATTTTATCACATGGGACAACAATGTAGGGGAGCGCGGGGACAAACGTAACACTTTTTGGTTTTATCCAAATAATGAACAAAGAAATTTGGTTAGACAAACCATATTTTTATACAAACAACACACAAGCCTCTCCTACAAATGAGCACTGGTTTGATGTTCGTCGGACTTACAGTTTCTGCGCAGTATCACCAAAAGCGCAAGGAGTGAAATGTGACAACTTACCCCGTGAGCGGGGCTCGTTTTAACAGACAGCGGGTTAGTTGTAACACCATGTTATCCAATGCAAGTTCATTCACGTATTTTTATTTCTTAATAAAAGTTTAGTCTTAATGATTATAAGCATAACTTATGAATGGAATATATTTTTTATTTTATTTATTATATTGTTATGCTTTGAACAAAACAACTACTATAACAAAAAATATTTTCATGCTTTCAAAAGAGTTTGTTCTGTGGTTCTCATCCAAATTTCGCTGGAATTTCTCGAAAGATGGCCAGAAGACGTGTGCAAACAGTGTGGTGAAAAGCCCGTTAGCACGTCACATTTAAGCCCGTGCAACTATTTAAAAAATCGCTGTTACTTTTTACCCCGCGTTACGTTGTGCCCCGCGCTCCCCTAGATCCAGATCAGCAAATGTGCTGGTTAAATCTGGTTAAATTTCAGCTCTTTATGCACTTACAAAAATTATATTTAGCATGTATTATTGTTAAAATATTTATGTCTGAGGCAATGATTGAAAAAGCTTCTAAAATAAATCTCCATATAATGATATATTTTAATATTACCTTTGCCATTACAAGTTTGTAACCATTACGTTACAAGCTGCAAACATCACAAACCCATCCATTCACAAATTGGTTGTACGCCTCCGATGACTTGTGAGCCCGTAACTGGTCTAGGGTATAAGCACTTTTTGAATATAACAAATAGCAAACAATGTCCAAATCCTTTCTTCTGGGAAGGCATGCATAGTCTGTGGTGAAGAGATCTTTCCCGACTTCGTATGGGTCGAGTCCAATTAAACCGATTTTAACCTCATAACGTGTCCTTTCTTCTTTACTTAATCCATCGATGTATGGCAGTTTTGCCTTCTTCTTACTAATTGTTGCATTTTTCATTCTCCATAACCATTTAAACATCCAAAAACTGGGTAAAATTCGACCCTGTACTGGTACCTGTGAAATGTAAACAGGAACTGTATCCATACAAAATGCCGGCGATTCACCGTCACGCCCACCGGCTCGGTCTACGGGAAGCATGTATTGTCATGTCTATGTGGGCTTCAAGTGTCTCGAGTCATGCGCTCTCTTGTCTGTTAAGCTTCTTATGTGTGGATTATGATGTCCAATCGCCAAGACTTTGTCTTGTTCAGTCTTGATTTTGTGTCAGGATTCGGACATTCATGACCCATGTGTTTGTCCTTGTTGTGGGTGCACGAGACGAGTTTTCTCGTCTTCGTGCGCTCTACGTCATGTGAGTGGCCGTGGTTTTGTACTTTGTTCGGGTCACACTATCTCTTCTCTGCATGTTGTGTTTTGTTTAGCATGCGGTACGTTTACATTGGCCGCGTGCGTTCATGTGTCTTGTGTTGTCTAGTGTTGTGTCATGTGCAGCTTGTTTTCACTGGTCTCATTTTATGTGGACCCATGGCTTATGCGCATTCACATTGGTTTGTGTCCTGTCATTGTGTTACCCCGCCTGTCTTGTTCCCTTTTTATGGTTTGATTTTCCCCAGCTGTTCTTCATTTAATCCTTCCTCTTGTTACAACTAAAATATAAATCGCTAATTAGCTGTTCCAAAATAGCATCACTTCATCTTAAGTAATCATTAACAAACTTGAAGTATACTCATAATTAGTCTGGCTGCAAGTATAATGTGCTTCTTTTATTCTCACCAGGATTGGAGTAAACTCAATGGGTTAACCATTAAATGACCTAAGCTATCAGTTTCAGAATTTCAGAAGGTCAAACATGTTTACTATGCTTTTACTGTGGTAATCTAATCTTTTCAAACACCTAACCACTCTGCCCTCTCAAGAACTTACCTGACATCAGACTTTCAACCTTTGCCATTATGGAAGAGAATATAAGAAAACTTCAAAGGTATCTTGTTTCACTTAAAAAGGGCACAGAGATCTCAAAACCTAAAGTGATGACAGTGAGCCAAATGTAGCTCAATCAATAATAGGTCATCTGATGCCACAGGTCACCAGCCAATGCAAAGCATTGAGATAATGATGGATGAAAGTGAATGCAAAGATGGTTTATAAAGGATGTATTTGTGCATAAAGTGCATGTATAACATGCATGTACCCTGTTGTGTTATTTAGAAATAAATGTATTGTTTTAACTAATATCAATATATCTTAAATTAATTAATTATGTCCCCCTTACTTTAATTAAAACAGGATTTTCCAACCATCAGAGCAAAATAGCATATGGGACACAACAACTTCTGATACGCTTATGTTTAATCATATAAAAGATAAACAATATATTCATTTTTCTGGCTCAAACATGTAATGCCTCAAATTATCCTCATTTGGAAGCTTTTTTTTAGCAGATATTACTACATGAAATTAATTAAAATTAATTTACTCAAGCAATAAGCATATAATGCAAGTCTATTTAATTCTTGAATTGATTAACATATATTTATGTACAACCACGGCAAGCTTATCCCTACCAAGCTTCGACAGTCCATTGAGAAACCACTCTTATTTATTATTTTTATTGAGTGGTGAATATGGTGTCATAAGACAGACAAGAAGTACATAGAGCCATGTATTTAAGGCTGTCATTATTGATCTGGCTATAACTAGATGGGATTTTGAACCATATTTTGCCTGGAGAGAATGTGTCCTTTGGCAAAGAATAAACCCTATCAATGGAGTGCCATTTTGCAGGATTCTATATCCTGAGGGGCCACTGGCACAAAAAATAGACGTTATTTTCACAGCTGTACATGTGTGGTCACATTCACATGATCATGGTGGTACCACACATGAACACAGACACGCATACACAAAACAATTGAGCGCATCCATACATAAGACTATGAAGGCAATCATATTCTGGACAAGCAGTTCCCTGCACACTCTTCCCTGTGGGAAGTTCTGATGCCCATCAACCTTCAAGAAACAATTGAGCAGAAAACCCTCTGAGACATTATGAGAAATGACATTTATTAATGAGTGAGGAAGAGAAAAAAGACTATATACAAGGTCATGCACTTACACACAAAACACACACACACACACATACACACACACACACACACACACACAGTGCAAACACGGCAGGGGAACACAATTTTGTTGGTGTTTTTGTCATGCGATGATTTCATTTTAATTTTGAGCAGCAACACATTTGTATTCACTACATGAATGCAATGAGCCGGGGTACAACATGCCAACTGGGATTAAACCCACTGTTTCTCATAATTACTGATCTTCATTAAGTGCTATTGACTGGCAAGAGCATTATTACACAAACACACACATACTGTTTTTCAGACAGCTGTTTAACAGATCTTTGCTATTTTAATCAGTTTCCTTATTTCCAGAAGATAATCAAATGCAAAGGTTTGAAGAAAATATTGATGCTATTGTGTGAGGACCACCTTTAACCCAATGACAGAATCCAGTGGCATGGGCGAAGGTTTAATGTATGTAGGACTTTTACTTACTAAAGTTTAATTAGAATTTAGTTTAAATTTGAATTTTGATTTGTCTATAATTTGACTCCAAATCTCAATCATTATACATTTTAGGCTGAGATTAGTACTATTTTTAATTTCATTGTTAAATTTAGATATTTGATTATTCCAGTATTCCCTATCTCTTCAATTATTCGTTCATTAGGGACCCAATGTCACAGAGTCACATACAGGCTTGATTACATGGATCTTAATGGACAAACTCACCAATCTGATTTTAGTCAGAGGGTACAGGGTTACTTTTTTAGTTGGCGCCCTCATGCATGTTCAAGGTCACTTCAATAAAAAGGTCTCAGATGATGTGTATATAGGCTGCTGCTCTATATTGTCAGAAATAATACTGAACAAATCAATCATACCCTTTTATTTTTCAGGTAAAAATCTATCATGCCAATCACAAATTAAAATTGGAAATATTTTATTTCACTATAAAATAAGAAATTAATTGCAAACATGTCATGAAATTACCCAAATATCATGAATAGAGTAACTACTTATCTGGAACGTTCTTTGTTATTTTATAACCTTAAAGGACGTACTGACATTGTGAGTTGGTAATGTGATGATAATGCATGTAACACCGTATTTGTGTTGTCAATTAGTAAGTCATTCTCTATATTTCTGCCACTAAGTTTTTTTAGCATATTTTAAGTGCATTAAAGTTTATTATCAAAAGTTGTATTTTTGTTTTGTTTTATTAAACACGGCTAATGCTTGCACAGTCCCATAACTCATCCTGGGTGACATTTCATTCAATAACGTTAGGCAATTTAATTGCTGTTTAGAGTTAACGTTACTTTACAAATGTACACGATTACACATACTATCGCTTGTTTCCGCTTCTTCTTTGCCTTTGATTTGGTCAGGAGCAGGAACAGGAAAAAACAAAGGACCAGGAAACACTAAATAAGTTCAGGGGGTGAACTCCCCCTTGTTTGTTGTCGGGTGTTCTGTGTTTAGCCCAGCTATGGAGCTACTGTTGTGTGCTCCATTGTCCTTGTCGATTGTTAACGTTGCTGTCAAGGTTCTATGAGTGTGGATATCCTCTCCGTGTTTGCACTGTTGAGTGGCAATTTGGTTTTGTTTCTATTAAAGTGTTTTGGTTTCATCTCCGAGTCTGTCCCGTGTTTTCTCCGCATCGCACGATTTCCTGCCTACGTGGTGACAGAACAATCGACAATCGAACAGTCGATTATAGTCGCCTTCAAGGACTATAATTAAAAAATTGACATTTCGCGGTGTCAACCAGCGGAACCTCAACTGCTGGTGCTCCGGCAGAATGGACGATGGTTGGAGTGCTATGTAGAGGATTTCGTCGAGCTCTCCCACCAGGTGAGGTGGAGCAATGTTTTTCTGATTACCCTCTTTGAACTGGGGCTTGACGCTGGGACCCTGCAAACCCTTGAGGGAACAAGGTTTTCTTTGAGGGAAAGAATAAACCTCACCCTATGGCTCAACAGATCTGAGTTTACGGTCAAGGAAGCCCCGAGCTCTGCGACCGAGGCCGCGAGTGAACACTGGCCAGTGTTGAACTGTTTCCCCAGGCCAGTGTTGAACGGTTTCCCCAGACCTCTTTCCCCGATCTGGACCTCCCCTGGCCCGAGGCACCAGAATTCCCACCCAGCCTCCCTCTCCCACTACCTCTACCCACTCTGTACCCTGCCCCGTCACCGCCTGTGTCCCAGGCCCCGTACTGTGGGTCCCCTCAACACCTGGGAGCCGCCATGTGTCGGCGGCACACCAGCATCGTGGGGCACTGAGGTTCCACCTCCAACATTGGTGCCCCTCATTCCACCTCAGCCCGTCGACGCATTTGCGTCACCCCCACTCCTCGCTCCCTCACTACCACCGATGTCCCTCTGCCTTGCCTCTCCTGCATTCTCCCTCGTTCCTCCGGCGTCACCTTGGTCGGTCATCGCCTGGCCTCCACCTGCAGCTCTGGCTTGCTCCTCCTTCCCCCCGGTTCCTCCTGCATCCTCGGCCCCTCTGTCCTCGGGCCTGCCACTCCAGCTCCTTCTCGGCCTCCGGAGCAGCGGCATCATTTAGGTTGCTGAATGAATTCGGTTGCCTGGCCCCTGATCCCGCCTGCACTTCCCTGGACATCTCACTCTGCCTGGCCCCTGATCCTGCCTGCACCTCCCTGGACTCTTGAGAACAGAGCAGAAACTCTTGTTTCTGTTCTATGTTCTGTCCTTTCCTCCTCCTGGTCCCTTAAACTAAGCTAACCATGAGATAGAGTAATTCTAGCACCACACATACCAAAACGTTCGGCCAGCTTTTTTTATTAGACTTGTAAAATTATATCCACAATTAACTGAAGAAAAGCTAAACTTTTTGTGATTTCTAGGTATTTTATTTCATTTTAAATTTACATTTCATGCTCTCTCTCTCTCTCTCTCTCTCTCTCACACACACACACACACACACAAACATCCCTTCATCTATGTGTTTGCCTGTCTCAAAGGACTTTTCTGTGGAGCTGAGATTGGGCTAATGGTTCTTACAGATATTGGTATCTGCTGCACAAGATATATTAAGCAACACACATATCTCTGTACTTTCATATTAAAATCCACACTGTCCACCAATTAATCATGATTGATTTGCATTCTAAAATACGTGAAGTCTCTACTGACAGCAAAATTCAATTCTGTACTATGCCAAACTCGACAAAACCAACACATACACACACATCCAGTGCATAAATCATGTGCAGTTTTAACATAGTGCTACTGAAGCTGACCATTCAGCCTGCAACTGGACTAAAACCTCGACGTTCAATAAAGGGTGAGATATACTAATATGATCTTCATCAAGATTAATTGTTGAGTAACACACAATTGACATTGTACACGTTTGAAATCAATCAAGATGTCATTTCTTCTTTTATCACAAAGAAATCATTAAAGAAAGTTATTATGGTTCTTCAATAGGCAGTTCGCCCAATATGAAAATGATGTCATCATTTCTTCAAATATCTTCTTTTGTGAGTCACATGAGAATGAGAATGAGAGACATATAGGTTGATAAAGACATTTGCAAAGTTTAAAGTTTGGAAAGTTCAATGCCACTGGAGAGCAAGCCTGTGATCTTTAGCCAAAAAAGCATAACGGCTAAAGCTGTAGCTAAAGCTTATGCTTCAGCTGAAGCCGGTATACAGGTAAAGTACACATTGATTCTTTTTACTGGATACCAATGGATGAGATGCTTCATTGTGCTGAATAAACAGCTTATAGGGAGGAAATAACTTCTCAATCTCTGCAGGGTAGTGACTCCCTGGACCGGATTTGAGGAACCCTGCTATAGACCCTTTTAGTTGCTACATCAAAATTTTGTCACGGCATTAGCTGGAGGCAAAAAAAGAGGAAACTTGAGACGGCCAAAACAAGCCAGCAAAGAATACATAAGGAGCTTAAAATGTCATTTTGCCATGTTGTTGGGTGCCAGAATCGATAGAGTACATGCTCCAATTGGAAATTGTATCGCATACCTGCTGCCAGTGTTAATCTTAATGACAACACACGCAGGTGATGGAATGATAGCTTCTGTTAACTTACTGATTCAATAATGCAATTAATTTTATATTATTAAAGTTCTTTTATATGAAACAAAGAATTCTTTGAAGTTTACTTGCAGTATGTACTGCTGCACTCCCACGGGTTATATATGCAGCTTATTTATGCATTTAATCACATGCACATTCTTCAAAAATGGTGATGAATGGTGATATGCAAAAATATATCAATGTATATATTTAATTGTAATGAAAGATATACTGTAGAATGTATTGCATGTTAGCTTCCTATTGAGCAGGACAAATTTGAGATGCTTTTTGCAAGTGTTCTTTGGAACTAGGGTTTTTGGAAAAGAAAAGTCATTTAACTATTTAAATATGTTTGTAAAAACAGAAATTATAGTTGGCTAACAGTGCATTTTAAAAACACACCCCTAATTGGCTGAACAGCTATACGAGAGTGTAAGCATAGTCAACTATAAATTTCCTTCACAAACAGCTAATTTGAAAAATGTGACAAATAAAAAACATTTATAAAAATGATCAGCTAGAATATAAATGTTAGGCACCGGGTGCAAGTGTGTGATGTAGAGACGCCAGGCGACGATAAGGTTCAAACAAAAACACTTTAATTAACCAAAGAGAAACAAAAAGGCACGCGATGGTGCAAAACTCAAGCTCGGGAGGATAACTAAACACACACGAACTACCACCTAACATATGACAATTACCGACCAGGGACAATGGAAACATAGGGGTTTAAATACATGAGGACTAACACTGAACAGCTGAACGACAAACAAGGTAATCAACTAACAAGATATCTACGGAAACACATGAGGGACAAACATAAGGATCATGACCAGACTGTGACAGTAGCTCCCCCTCCCGAAAGGCGCGACCTCGCGCCTAAACAGGTCTACAGCGGAGGGAGGGAGGGGGACCAGGGGGAGGACTGAACAAAATACAACAGAGACCAAACAAAATGAATCAAGCCCATGGGGGTGCAGGAGGGATCAGGGGCCAGGCAGAGGGAAGTGTCCAGGGGGGAGCAGGCGGGGTCAGGGGCCAGGCAGAGGGAGGTGACCAGGGAGGCTCAGGTGGGACAGGGGGCCCGGCAACCAAGTCAGTCCACGGAGACAACGATAGGCCGAGGACCCCGATTGATGCCGCTGGCTCCGGAGGCCGAGAAGGAGCTGGAACGACGAGCCTCCGAAGGACCAGCGGCAGGCCCGAGGACTGACTCGGAGGCGGAGGGACTGAGGACAAAGGGAGGCCCGGAGGGAGGGGGGAGCCAGCCGGAGCCGCAGGCGGAGGCCAGGCGACAACCGACCAAGGGACGACCGGAGGGACGAGGGAGCACGCAGGAGAGGAGAGGCTGAGGGATGCTGGTGGGACTGAGGGAGTGAGGAGTGTAAGTGACGCCGATGCGTCGACGGGCCGAGGTGGAATGAGGGGCACCGAGGTCAGAGGTGGAACCTCAATGCCCCGCGATGCCGGTGTTCCGCCGACGCATGGCAGCTCCCCGGTGTTGAGGGGAGCTAGAGTGTGGGTGCGGGACACAGGAGGAGACGGGGCAGAGTGCAGACATGGTAGAGGTGGTGGGAGAGGGAGGCTGGGTGGGAGTTCTGGTGGCTCGGGATCAGGGAGGTCAGGAAGGAACCAAAGGCCCGGGAATATAGGGAGTTTGGGCTGGGGCTGACGGGCGTCGAGGCGCGGGAACTGGCGCTGACGGGCGTCGAGGCGTGGGAACTGGCGCTGACGGGCGTCGAGGCGCGGGAACTGGCGCTGACGGGCGTCGAGGCGCGGGAACTGGCGCTGACGGGCGTCGAGGCGCGGGAACTGGCGCTGACGGGCGTCGAGGCGCGGGAACTGGCGCTGACGGGCGTCGAGGCGCGGGAACTGGCGCTGACGGGCGTCGAGGCGCGGGAACTGGCGCTGACGGGCGTCGAGGCGCGGGAACTGGCGCTGATGACGGGCGTCGAGGCGCGGGAACAGGCGCTGATGACGGGCGTCGAGGCGTGGGAAGAGGCGCTGATGACGGGCGTCGAGGCGCTGGAACAGGCGCTGATGCTGCAGGAGAGTTAGTAAACTTCTTCATAGCAGCCGAATCTCTGTCTTCAGGGTGACAAAAACCCGGTCGGTAATTCTGTTAGGCACCGGGTGCAAGTGTGTGATGTAGAGACGCCAGGCGACGATAAGGTTCAAACAAAAACACTTTAATTAACCAAAGAGAAACAAAAAGGCACGCGATGGTGCAAAACTCAAGCTCGGGAGGATAACTAAACACACACGAACTACCACCTAACATATGACAATTACCGACCAGGGACAATGGAAACATAGGGGTTTAAATACATGAGGACTAACACTGAACAGCTGAACGACAAACAAGGTAATCAACTAACAAGATATCTGTAGTGTTCTCTATGGTGGTTGATTGTTCGGTTATCAATATGCAGGTCTAGAGTAAATGGTTTTTGATTGCTTGAGTCTGGTTATGGATGTTTTTTTCCCATGTTGGTTCTGTGATAAAAGTGTGTGTGCACCGTTCTTGAGTAAAACAAGATAAGCACGGAGTTGCTTAAAAAGAACTCTGTTTCCTGGTCTTCTCTATACACCACATTTTGGCGACGAAGATGGCCGATTGCACTTTATCCCCACCGCAGCCCTTCCTCGCACTCCCTGGCGAGCCTCCCGTCCCGTGGCCCCGCTGGCTGCAGTCTTTTGAAACTTATCTCGTCGCGGCGGGCCTTACCGAGGTGAGCGCAGTCAGGAAAAAGGCGCTTCTACAGCACTGTCTGGGTACGGAAGGACAGCGAGTGCTCGGAACGATCAACGCAGATAACGACGCTACTTATGATGAAGCCGTGACTCTATTGACGGAACATTTTGCCGCTCCACAGAGCGTTTTACTGCGCCGATTCATATTTCGCCGCCGCCACCAGCTTCCCGGCGAGTCAGTTCATCAATACGTGGCTAATCTGAAGGGACTGGCAAACTCCTGTAAATTTGGGGCGTTACGCGACGAAATGATTCGTGATCAACTGATTGAACACACAAATAATGACAAAATTCGGGACGTTCTGTTATTGGAGTCTGATGATCTACAACTGTCCAGAGCAATAGTCATTGCATTTCAAGTAGAGAGTGCAGCAAAATGTGCGTCCACATTGGCAAGTCAATCTAAGCCCACATTTAGCCAACTAGCACACATGGATGCACCTCCAACCTTGGACCAATCACCGGCCAGGGACACAGAAGCGGCTGCCGATGCTCCTGATTCTGTAATGCATTTAATGCGGCAACAACGCATGCGACCACGCCAACAGCAATTTTGTGGTAACTGTGGCTCTCACTCACATAACACAAGAGCTCATACCTGCCCAGCACGGGGCCAGACGTGCCACAACTGTGGGAAAAAAAATCACTTTGCCAGCGTCTGTCGCTCACCCTCTACCAGTTCAGAGACACGCATTGCCCAGTCTACACCCACCATCATCCATAATGTAACATCAGGACTGGTGACATTCAAATCATGTACTGTAACTCTAAATGATGTCTGTATCCCTTTGTTGCTGGACACAGGGGCTAGCGTATCGCTCCTTAATGCTGAAACGTACAGAGAGTTTTTTAACTCACTTCCCCTGGCTGAGCCCTCCACTGCCCTGTGTGGGTATGGCAACTCTAAAATAGAAATGCTGGGGTCACTTGAATTGACTGTTCGTTATGGGGAAAAAACACTGCCTTCTTTTGTATTCCATGTGGCTAAAAAAGGAGCAAATTTGATGGGGTTGGATCTGTTCACTGCTTTGGGGTTTGCATTGCTGGACTCAGGGGGGTCTACTATTCTGGCTGTGACTACAACATGGCAGCAACAGTGGCCAACACTGTTCAAAGGGCTGGGCTGCCTCACCACGTTTAAACACCAACCTCTCCTCAACCCCGCAATCATCCCCGTTATTCAACCACTACGGCGCATTCCCCTGGCCCTTCGTGATGGGGTGACAGCGGAGCTGCAGCGACTGCAGGACGCGGGTATCATTGAGCCTGTGGATGCGTCACCCTGGGTTTCAAATCTGGTTGTGGCTACAAAAAAATCAGGTGCCTTACGTATCTGCGTAGATTTGCGGCAAGTAAACAAGGCAGTAATCCCTGACAAATACCCACTGCCAACTGCAGAGGAACTCACAGCCCAGTTCTATGGCTCTAGAGTGTTCTCAAAACTGGACCTTAGGGAAGGGTATCTGCAGGTGCCCTTACACCCAAGCAGCAGGAACCTAACAGCGTTTGTGACTCACACAGGGGTCTTTCGTTATACCAGGATGCCGTTTGGCCTTAGCTCCGCCCCTTCCTGCTTCCAAAAAATAATGACTTCGGTGCTTGCTGGCATAACAGGTGTGGTCATTTATTTGGACGATGTAGTTGTGCATGGGGCGACTAAGCATATCCATGACGAGCGCCTAAGTAAAGTGTTCGACGCACTAGCCAAGCATAACTTGACTCTCAACAGTGACAAATGTGTCTTGGCTGTGGCCGAAATTCAATTTGTGGGATTCAACTTGTCAGCAGAGGGCATTTCTCCACTTCATTCCAATGTGGAGGCTATCCAGTCCATCCCTGAGCCAACTTCGCCGGCACAAGTAGCTTCCTTTCTAGGGATGACAGGCTACTACTTAAAGTTTCTTCCCCAATATTCATCCACAACAGCCCCTCTGCGACAATTATTGCGAAAAGAGGAACCCTGGGAATGGACTCAAGCATGTACGGAGGCCATCCGTACTCTTAAGGCTCAGCTCACATCACCGCCAGTGCTAGCACATTTCAGCACCTCTTGTGACACTCTGGTCACTTGTGACGCATCTGCTACAGCCATTGGCGCCGTGCTGTCACAAGTACAGAGTGGTGTCGAACGGCCCATAGCCTTTGCTTCTCGTGCCCTTAACCCAACGGAGCAACGTTACTCAGTGGGGGAGCGGGAAGCGCTAGCATGTATCTGGGCATGCGAAAGATGGCATCTCTATCTATACGGTCGGCATTTCACCCTGAGGACAGACCATCACGCTCTCGTGACATTGCTTGCCACATCAGGAACAGGCCACAAACCTCTGAGACTGCATCGCTGGTACGATCGTCTTCGCCAGTATAACTATAGTCTCCAATTTACCCCAGGCCGTGATAATGTGGTAGCCGACCTTTTGTCCCGATCCATCCACGCCGAACACACATCCACGGGCAGTAGTGACGTTGAAACTGACATTATCCAGATGTTACACACACCCCTGCAGAATATAGTGTCACTACAGGAGCTCAAGACAGCCTCTGACCAGGACCCTATCCTCTCACAGCTCCGTTCCTACATCCGGGGCGGCTGGCCATCAAATGTACCTGGGGAACTAGCTGTTTATTCCCGTGTCAAAGACGAGCTATCCTGCTGGAATGATGTTTGTGTGGCCCGTGGGCTTTGCACTGTGGTCCCAGGGCCCCTTCGTGCGCGTGTGTTAGAAATGGCGCATGCGGGTCACCTCGGCATAGTGAAGGTCAAACAGCGCTGCCGAGACCGGGTGTGGTGGCCAGGAATAGACAGGGAGATTGAAGCAATGGTTAAGGACTGTTCAGCCTGCCTTGTGAGCGGTAAGACAGGCCACTCACCTCCTCCACCCTTACAGCCTTTAGCCTGGCCTTCACGACCATGGCAGCACCTGCAGTTGGATATTTGCGGTGAGATTCACGGGGTTCCCCACAACCAGCGCTACCTAGTGGTAGTTTATGATTTGCACTTCAAATGGCCTGAACTGACTACTACTGGTTCTGTCACCTCCCAGGTCATTGTGGATTTTTTGGACTCTTTGTTTTCACGCTGGGGCCTTCCACAAAAAATCACAACAGACAATGGTCAACAGTTTGTCTCAGGGGAGTTCACATCCTACCTGGAGAGTAAGGGTATTCAACACATCCGCACAACCCTTTATCACCCTCAGGCCAATGGTGGTGTCGAGCGGTTTCATCAGTCCCTTAAAAATGGGCTCAGAGCACACCTGGCCCAAGGGTGTTCTTTCAGTCAATCCATTCGCCTCACCCTGCTGCATTACAGGGCCTCTCATCATTGCACCACGGGTGTTTCCCCAGCCTTTCTGATGTTGGGAAGAGAGTTAAATTTGCCACTTGATAGGCTCCGGCCCCCTGCACCCCTTACACCTTCCCCAGAAGTCAAAACTTCAGTCACCTGTCAACAGCACCGGATGAAAAAGTGGTTTGACAGACACAAGCGCGCCAAGGCGCCCGATATCACTGTAAATGACTGGGTAAGGGTTCGCAGGCCTCACAGGGGACATAAACTGGCATCATTCTGGTCCTTTCCTCTGAGAATTACTCGTCAACTTGGCCCGGCATCTTACCTTTTGAATGATGGTACCCGTTGGCATTCTAGTCGTCTTCGTAAAGTCCCAGCACCAAGTCAAAATGCTGCACAAAGCACCAACGGGTTGTCCCAGACCACTTCTACGGTGGAGCAGGACTCTCCAACACCTCAGGCTGTCAGGTCTGGCCCAGACTTTACTTTACCTCGGGGCCCCGTTTTCCCATCTCAGTTATCATTGTCCCTTCCGTTGAGTTCCCCAAGTCCATCAACACCATGCCCAGTTCCCTCCTCCCTGCGACCTGTTCGCACCCGCTCACGGCCAAGTCACTTCAAGGACTTTGTAGCTACTTTCCATGTTTAGAAGGCATGTTTAAAAAAGGGGGGAGGAAATGTAGTGTTCTCTATGGTGGTTGATTGTTCGGTTATCAATATGCAAGTCTAGAGTAAATGGTTTTTGATTGCTTGAGTCTGGTTATGGATGTTTTTTTCCCATGTTGGTTCTGTGATAAAAGTGTGTGTGCACCGTTCTTGAGTAAAACAAGATAAGCACGGAGTTGCTTAAAAAGAACTCTGTTTCCTGGTCTTCTCTATACACCACAATATCTACGGAAACACATGAGGGACAAACATAAGGATCATGACCAGACTGTGACAATAAAACTGTTAAATTAAACTATTCTAGGCATGAATATGAAAATTTTTGTTTTAGTATTATTTCAGCATGAAGATTTGCCAGTAACTTATTTCATAATTAATATGTTTGTTCATGGATCTTTCACAATAGTGAAGCAACTGCTGAGATTGATGATGACTGAAAGACTGAAAGATGATGTAGAGAGATCAATACTTGACATCATAAACCATTGAAAAAACATAAACCAACATTTCAAAATAAACCAATTACACAAACTCTTAAAAGCGAAGCAAAATATTTTCTGCAGCACAGATAAAACCAGCAAGAATCAAGAGACTCAGCAGAATTAATTAATGTCACATGTCATGCTGTCACAGTCTTGTCTCGTCTCTCACCTTCCGGGTCCCTCGTTAATCACTGCCCAAGTCCCGTCAGCTGTGTTTAGTTTCCTCGTCTCCATAAATACCCTCCTGTGTCCCTTTGTGTTTGTCGGTGTTCGTCGGAGTTCCTCGGACGTTCATGTGCGTGTGGATGTTTCTCCGTGTTCCCCAGTGTACTCCATGAGGTTTGCGGTTTGCACCATCGAGTGCCTTTTGTGTTTCTATTTAAAGTGCTTTCCGTTTGCAATAAACCTGAGTTCTGTTTGAATCCTCATTTCCTCGTTTCTCCGCATCACACGCCAGCACCCCCGTTGTATGACAGAAACACCGACCGGGTTTGTCACCTCCAATAGACTTCGTGCCAGTATGGACTTTGAGGAAAGGCTGCTGACTATCGCGCTAATGCGCAGCGAGGACTTTGGCCGTTTTGTTTTGGACTTTTCCCTGGTGGCGTGCGACGCACCGTTACCGGACCAAACGATCACCACACTATTCTGGATCGGGGCGGCCCGTCATTTCACCCATGATCCTCCAGACACCGCGGGTCTGACTTGGATGGAAACAGTGATAAAATGCGTGGAACGCCTATACCCTCAGCCAAAGTCTCCCGCTCCCGCTTCAGCAGCGCGCTCATTTGAGTCAACGCCTGCTCCTTGTGCGGCTGCATCTGTGCCCGCTAGACCAGTAAACTGGACCAGTACCTCCCGCTGGTCAGGCTGTGATCGCGCCCACAGCTCCCCAGCCCACTCCTGCGCCCGTTGAAAATCAGAAAGTGCCTGCATCAGCGCGCCCGAGCTTCACGACAGTTCCTGCGCGTCCTCAGCCAGCGCCGGTTCCCGCGCCTCGACCCCCTCTCAGCCCCTGTTCCCGCGCCTCGACGCTCGTCAGCGCCTGTTCCCGCGCCTCGACGCCCGTCAGCGCCTGTTCCCGCGCCTCGACGCCCGTCAGCGCCTGTTCCCGCGCCTCGACGCCCGTCAGTGCCTGTTCCCGCGCCTCGACGCCCGTCAGAGCCTGTTCCCGAGATCCTTAAGCCAGAGCCAGAGATCCTCAAGCCAGAGCCAGAGATCCTCAAGCCAGCGCCAGAGATCCTCAAGCCAGCGCCAGAGATCCTCAAGCCAGCGCCAGAGATCCTCAAGCCAGCGCCAGAGATCCTCAAGCCAGCGCCAGAGATCCTCAGGCCAGCGCCCGAGAGCCTCAGGCCAGCGCCCGAGAGCCTCAGGCCAGCGCCCGAGAGCCTCAAGCCAGCGCCCGAGAGCCTCAAGCCAGCGCCCGAGAGCCTCAAGCCAGCGCCCAAGAGCCTCAAGCCAGCGCCCGAGAGCCTCCAGTCAAAGTCCGAGAGCCTCCAGTCAGAGTTCGAGAGCCTCCAGTCAGAGTCCGAGCCCAGCCTGCCAGAGCATCCCACTGACCTGGAACTCCCGCCGTGGCCTGAATCGCTGGACCTGCCCGTGCCTCTGGATTGGCCAGATCTCCCGTGGCCCGAACCGCCTCCGCCGGTGCAGCCGGTCCTCCCAGAGCCTCCGCCCGTGCAGCCGGCCCTCCCAGAGCCTCCGCCGGTGCAGCCGGCCCTCCCAGAGCCTCCGCCGGTGCAGCCGGCCCTCCCAGAGCCTCCGCCGGTGCAGCCGGCCCTCCCAGGACCTCCAGAACTCTGCCCAGAGCCACAGCCGTTCCAGCCGGTCCAGCCAGAGCCACAGCCGTTCCAGCCGGTCCAGCCAGAGCCACAGCCGTTCCAGCCGGTCCAGCCAGAGCCACAGCCGCCTGATCCGGACCCAGATCCAGAGCCAGAGCCGGTCCCGCCAGAGCCGGTCCCGCCAGAGCCGGTCCCGCCAGATCCTCCAGAGCCGGTCCCGCCAGAGCCTCCAGAGCCGGTCCCGCCAGAGCCTCCAGAGCCGGTCCCTCCAGAGCCTCCAGAGCCGGTCCCTCCAGAGCCTCCAGAGCCGGTCCCTCCAGAGCCTCCAGAGCCGGTCCCTTCAGAGCCTCCAGAGCCGGTTCCTCCAGAGCCTCCAGAGCCGGTCCCTCCAGAGCCGGTCCCTCCAGAGCCGGTCCCTCCAGAGCCGGTCCCTCCAGAGCCTCCAGAGCCGGTCCCTCCAGATCCAGAGCCTCCAGAGCCGGTCCCTCCAGATCCAGAGCCTCCGCCGCCGGCCGTCCCTGAGCCACCTTGGACTGCCGTGCCACCCTGGCGCCCTATTTCCCCGGTGCTACCCTGGTTCCCCATAGCCCCGGTACCACCCTGGAGACCTCCATGACTCCGGGTAACCCGGTCTCCAGGCTGCCCACCCTCCCACCCTTGTTTCTTCTGATAGTCTGGTCTGTCTTGTCCTCCTCCTGTTCCCCCTCCCTCCTCTCCGCAAGGTGTTGCTCACTCGGCGTGAGGTCACGCCTTGCGGGAGGGGGCGTACTGTCACAGTCTTGTCTCGTCTCTCACCTTCCGGGTCCTTCTAGATTGTTCCACACCTGTCTCGTTAATCACTGCCCAAGTCCTGTCAGCTGTGTGTAGTTTCCTCGTCTCCATAAATACCCTCCTGTGTCCCTTTGTGTTTGTCGGTGTTCGTCGGAGTTCCTCGGACGTTCATGTGCGTGTGGATGTTTCTCCGTGTTCCCCAGTGTACTCCATGAGGTTTGCGGTTTGCACCATCGAGTGCCTTTTGTGTTTCTATTTAAAGTGCTTTCCGTTTGCAATAAACCTGGGTACATTCACAGAAAATATGCACTGTAACAATACTGTATGATGTTGTTTGTTTAATACTGTTTTTCAATACTGAATACTCACAGTGAAACCACTTTTTTTAGTGCAGTTAGATATAAGAAAAGTTCTGCTGTGATGTGACTTTAAAAGTAATGCAATTAATATAATTTAATTTCACACTAAACTATTGAAGTGTATTTATCATTGTTCAAGTTATAGCGTATCTTCTCAAAACTTCCTCACAGAAGGTGTGAGGTGACGAGGAATGCACAGAGGGAAGTCTCTAGTCATTCATTTTGATTTGGGGATTTGAGATGGGAACATGGGTTTGAACTGCTGATAGTCAGAGCTCAGCAAATGCTAAATAAACTTCTATCAAAATTGAATGCTCCAGTAGTTTTTTATTAAAAGTTTTGATTAATTTTATACAAGGAGACAATGCTGTTTAAGCATGCAGTACACTTGCAGGAGAGCTGACAGAAATGAAGAATGCATTATGAAAGAAAGAATACAAAATCTACCGTGTTATAAAGTATTTGCTTGTATTCATTATTTGTTTATGGTTGTGGACTGTGAAAAGGCGAGAGAACCCTATGAGCTGGACATCATTTGACAGTGTTTTCATGGCAACCATATGAAGCCCTTCAATCACTATGGAAGGACACCTGGAGTGCAGTGATAAGAGAAGACTAATCATCTGCATTTATTTAACAAATGACTTTTAGAAGTAATTTCCTCAAATGAAACATCACATAATGAAGAATTAGCTTTCAAACCATCACACTGTGAATACACAGACATCCAAACAGTTTATGCGTTTTGTCTCAAAATATCCATCTTTATTTGCACACTTATTAGAGGCCAATCCACTACTCTAAAGAAACACACTGAAACCTATTTTAGAGCAGAAGTCAGAAATGCCTGTGTCAACAAAAGATTTGAGGAACCTAAATGGTGCGATAAAATACAACAAAGAGATAAACCACTCTTGCCTCAAACAGAATGTTCACTTTTCTTTGCTCAAGATTTTCTCAGCCAGCTCACAGTTTCCATGTGGTTGATTTTGCATGCCAAAACGTATGACTAACCATGATGGTACATTGAAAAACTTGTGAGGTGCTTTCACAATCTATAGTAAAGAATTTGCATTATGATCAGAGCAAGTACCAAGACTGGAAGTATCGAGAAACACTTGAGATATAAAATGGCACACTAACAAAATCTATTATCAATATCATGGCATTCTTTGAAGTACCTTGACTCTTGGTGATTAAGGCTATATTTACTCTAAATTAATCCAGATACATTTGAAAATCTTTTACTCTGACTTGGCCTTTGGTCCACACTGAGATGACATCTTTGTTTTGCTAAAACTGAGCTTTATGAACCATTCATTTATGAACCTTTTGATTAGCAACATTATTTAAAATATCTTCTTTTGTGTTCCACTGAAGAAAATGGTGGTTTAGAACAACATGAGGGTGAGTATGATCCTTATTGATCAGTCAGTATAATAATTTATCTACAGTATTTAAATGCAACTGTATGCGTGTTAATACATGTCTTATTAATACAAATCTCTGTGATGTGTCACCATGTCTCGCCCACAGTACATCTCTGTATTAGCTTTTACATTACTATGCAATTTTAGAATTTTGTATTGCAATATATGTGACTAACTGTTATTAACTGTGAAGTGTAACTGTAATATTTTTTTGAATTTGATTCATTTATTCAGAAAGCTTATTGACATTTAATGCTCTTTACCCTTGTACTTTAAATGTATAACTTAATCGATACATAAAGAGCAAAGTTACATTCAAAACACAATTGCAATGATGTGATAAATATAACCATAAAATAAATCTCTTATTTTGCGAAGGGGAAGATTATCACTATTTCCCCTACATTTCCTTTTAAATATCATCGGCAAATACAAATATTGTGGTATATACTGGTAATAACCATTCAGTTACATGGCTAATTGCACCGATGAACACCTTGCCAGTAACTGTGTGTGTGTGTGTCTGTGTGTCTACATGTATATGTTGTTTATAAAGATACAAATGTGTATAATGACATGGGTTACAATGTAAACATGATTTATTTATACACATTTTCAAGAGTGTGTTGCACTGTGTAACGTAAAAGTTTAAATGTCCCGTTGCCCAGGGAGAGAGAGAAAAACAATATGTAGTGTTCGGGGAAAAGATACACAAGAGACAAGAGCAGAGGTATATTCTCACATAACTCTTTCATCCAAGGATTCAAAAAGAAAAGGTCACGAGCAAACAAAAACAAAAAGGCACTTTATAAACCCACAACAAAATACATTTTACAAGACAAGTTCTCCTTTTATATTTATGAGAACTAATCAACGCTGTTTAACCCTGAAACAGTAAACTAAAATCAAAATTTGGAAATTCCAACTTGAACAAACTCGGACACATACACATACCGGAATCCCATGTACAGAACGGTTCCATGTTTACCACATGAAACACCGCAGCATCCTCTCCCATATTCATATTTATAATTTACTTCAAACAGCTTTTGTGTGACACAGTATACAAAGACCAGTATATAAGGGTGCATGTTTTTCAGTGAAGTTTGTAAGTACATCAGAATGTGGATGAGTTATGATCCGCACAAGATCGTTCACAGAGAAAGAAACAAAGCAGCACTTCTTGTAATAGTGGCACATTTTCTTAGAGTGACTTGCTTCCAGAAAGACCTAACATGATCAGAAGGCTCCTGGATGTGAATTCCTCAGGGCATCCAACGAAATTACACTTGGATTTTGAGCCTGGTTTCTCCCAAGGTTTTTTCTCCATTCTATTCTTCATTCGTTACGTCACCTGCCGGAGTTTTGGTTCCTTGCCGCTGTCGCCTATGGCTTGCTCAGTTGGGGAAACTTAACACTTAAAATTCATCAATTGTATTGATTCACCTGCTCTTTTGGGGCTTCTGTTCAGCCAAACAAACTTTGTTTATATTGTTTTTCCTGTAAAGCTGCTTTGAAACAATCTACATTATAAAAAGCGCTATATAAATAAAGGTGACTTGACTTGACTTGACTTGACTTGGATTTTCCACTCCCAGAGAATAAGGTTGAGAAATCAGATCCAAAGGCTTGTCCAAGTCTCGGCCATAAAGCACCATTGATAGACTCAGTCCTGTACTCTCATGTTTGGCTCTCCATAGGGCAAAACAAATGTGAAGAAGAACGTAATCCCAAGAACTATGCTTAGTTCCAACATTTGCTCTTAATGGCTGTTTTCAGTGTTCGGTTCACACTCTCTGTGGTATTGGTCTGAGGGTGGAAGGCTGTTGTAAGTCTGTGCTCAGTACCTAAGCCAGAAACTGTGTGTTTAAAGAGATCACTCATAAAAGTAGATCCTCTGTCTGATATCAAGTACAGTTGAGTTCACTTATCTCAACTCACGGTTAACTCGCCAATCCTATTATGTAGACGTTTTTGAAGTGGAACTGCCAAACTCACTATTTGTCTTAGCATTTTCTTTTTGATAATGTCGATTCTTTAATGTCGCCGAACCCTAATATGTCGAGCACAAAAGAGGGACAAATTCGCCACTTCACATGGTTATCTCGTGACTGAGCGTACCTAGTTCACTGCGCATGCGCTGAGTTTGCATTGCACGTCGCTCTTTTAGTAACGCTTCTCTCACAGCACCGCGCAGCACTCTCTGAAGTGAAAGCACATATCGTTCTTACGCACTGAGCAGAGCGCACGTCAGAACAAAAGTAAGTGTGTGTGTGTTTATCTAAGCCTATACAGAATTCAAGTCTTTCACTGTAAAGCTCTACACAAAACCTATGTTCGCAAGAAGGCTTTTGAACAAGGACAACTGGTGCAGCCCATGGACGCTGGTATCACAATGCCTTCTGCCAACTTCATGTTGATTTGCCTCTCAAACAACTCTTTCTTCGCAGGTGAGGTACCATGTGGATTTGCCTCTCAAACAACTCTTTCTTCGCAGGTGAGGTACAGTATGGAGCAAAATGGATCGGCTTGGCCTGTGTGCTCAACCATGGATGTATGACTAAGTTGTTCATCAAATAAATAAGCAAAGGATCTCAACAACTCAAAGTTCATCATTTAGAGCAGCTTCATCAAATTTGTGGCCAAACTAGAAGAACTGGATTCCAAGCTTAGTACACTGTGACTTGCCGTTATTAAGTCAACTCTCTCCAACTCGTCCAAAGCCTCTGGCAAGTCACCCAGAACAACTGGTCTAGAAGGGCCCAAAAATCACAACAGTGTCACGGGTCAGGGTGTGTCACTGTTTTTTTTCCTGTTGTCTGTATTGTCCTGTCAGTTTCTTCAGCACGTGAGTTGAGCAATCAGTGCTGCCAGGCAGCACTTTGCGCGCAATCACGGGCTGATCTCCCTCACCTGTTGCTCGTTACCTCTACCCTATATGTGTCCAGCTGTGTCTTCCCCTTGTTGTCAGTTGATCACTGTTTGTCACTGTGCTTGAGTTGTGTTTACTGTGCTGTCGGTGCCCTTGCCAGTTGTTTATTTTTCTGTGCTCAGGAACCAGAGTTAAGAGACTAATTCAGCAAGATGGATTTCCTTGCTCGGACTTATCTTCTCGTTCTGTTGGTTCAGTTCTGACTTTTCACTCAGTGGACTCCTCATTTGTTGGGTCCGCTGGTATGTGTGTTGTACACCCAGGAGCCACCACTTGGATCTACCATTTTGCTTTGTGCACAGACTGTTTCCTCATTTTTTGTTCAGTTTATTTTTGTAATAAACTACTTGGCTATTCACCACAGTTGAGTCCTCCATTCCTCTACAATTCCCGTGACAAACAGAAGCTCTCATCATAAAATCACTGCCCATGATGAGCAGTGCTGAAAGATTTTGGATGACTGCAAACCATGGTCAAGGAATTGGCCCATGAAACCAAGCTAAACCCGATGAACAACACATTGCACTATCGGTAAGCTGTAAAGGAGGCACCGACACAAGCTGTTGTTTTGAAAGTCCCCCTAGAAACACGCTTTGAAATATCCAATTGCATGGCCGAAATGGAAGCACCCATATCCAGGGTAGGTTATAATTCCTGGCAGTGAAAATTAATCTGATCACGGAAAGGTGTGTTCCAGTAAGATGACAATGTGATGTCTTCCACATGACCAAGAGCAGGCTGAGTTGTCTAAAAGGAGTCAGATAAGTGAAGCTCAGTTGCTGTCTCAGTGGAGTACTGTCTATGTCCTTCCCCCTCTGAAGTTTTCCAAACTGGGCCTAACTGAGGCACCCGGGTCTGCCAACACTGTAAGTGAAACACTACTTGGGTGTTCTGAACTCTGCGCTTCCATAGCCTGTTCTACGTGCTGATTTTGTCGACAACCCTGAGTGCACACTCTATTGTGGTGTCTACAAGATGGACAGTTGGGGGAAGTATACCCCGGAGTCAAACACTTGAAGCAGTGAACTTCCGACAGGAACTGACTGTGAGACCGGAGGGGATTACATCCACTCTGACCCCAAGACTGTATGCATGTGCACACAAGAGAAGGTCCATCACAGACATTACCAAAAGTACCTTAGAGTGCTACACTGAATTTTTCCACAGCATGCTTGCATAGCTAAATTTGTTCCAGTTGAGGGGACTGGGTTCTCAATTTTCTAAACTTACTCAGAAAGTGCCCCTTGTTGCGCGGGTCAGGCCACGTTAACTAAACAAAGAACATGACCGCAAAAAATAAAGTATCGTACACCACTTGGGAAATGTCCAATATGACAAAAAAAGCTACATACGTTTATTTTGTTTTTCACACAAAGAAAACTATAAAGATAAATCTTCTAAGTACCCATTTTCTTCTTATTTCTCTTCTATCAACGTTTTGTAGTTATAAAACAGTAAACAGTCTATTCCATAGAATAGAAAAACAATCCAAACTAAATGAAGCAAAACATCATAATTGTCACTTGCACTCTTTTGTACTTGCGAATTCAATTGATCTTGAAAAAGTCTTTAGTAAACAGCAGGAGATCCACAAAACGTAACACAATCACAGATCCATGTGATGCCACATAGCCACACAACTGTGAGCCTGCTTTCTGACTTGCCAGAAGCATAAATATGTCCACTGATAATCCATAACCACTGCGAGAGATGAGAATATGAGAGAACCTTGGTAGATTCACACCGTTCAGGAGACACTTTGTAACATAAAGTTGTAATGTTCCATTGTCTAGAGAGAGAAAAACAATATGTGGTGTCTGAGGAAAAGACACACGAGAGACAAGAGCTGGCGTATTTTCCCCGGTTTAAATAAAATGACTTAAACACTGTCAAACTCATCCTTATACATGGAGATTGAGTTAGCAAAAAGTATACGAATAAACATTCAACTCAGGTCATAAGGAAATTATAGATAGCTCATAGAAATAAGGAAATAAAAGAAAGAGTACAACAGTCAGTTGTCATGACACAGACTCAACACAACAGAGGTAAGTTGAAACAGGTTTATTGAATCGGCAGGACACGAGGCAGATGACGGGTGCAAGACAGTGAATGAGAACAGAGTGAGCTTAACTGAGTGCTGGGTTGTGGAAGGCAGTCTCAGGATGAAAACCAGGTAGCAAGGAGATGAATCGAGGAACTGATGAATATAAGGAAGCTCGGGTAGACAGAGTCTCTAGGTAGCTCAGGGAGCGAGGTTTGAGTCCATGTATCTCTGATGAGACCAGACGCTGACTGAGGGGTGCGTGCATGTTTTATAGTGCAGGGGTGATTGGGAACAGGTGCTAGTACTCAGGTGATGAGGAGCGTGTGGGCGGAGTGTAGGGGGAGCCTGGTGCTGGGGGCGTGGCCGAGTCCGTTACATCAGTAGAGTGGTTATTTCTCTTCCCTGCTCACTTTTCACACCTAATGGCATATACTATGCGGTTGTCAATCCACCTTGAATTACCATAAATGCTCTAAGGGCCCGGCCAAAATAAGTTGTGCGTGTTGTGTGTATATTTTATGTACTGTATTTGTGAGCGTTTCTGAACTTGCATTTTCAAACTAGGTTTGGATGGTGGAAACTCATTAGTAAGTGCAGACTTTGTTGCTCCACTTACTAGCTGTGTGCCTTTTCATGCTGCTCGTATATTTCATTATGTCGCTCAGATATTGTCCCCTTAAGAAGGGAAATGAGAGACATTTTTACACCTGATATGTCAGTCCAAATACCTGCATCACTCATCTGGATTTGCTTTTTAAATGATGTTATGAGATTTGTTATAGACTTTACACACCTCAGACGTTTTTCAGGACTATTGCAAGAATAGAAAATAATTTGGTTATTTGTTCATAGAGGCTGTATATGAACAAATTTACTTTCCATTCTGTTCATTTTTATTGTTTTAAGGTCTTTTATGAAATCATCCTTCTGGAAGTGACATCATTTTTAACATAAAACAACAGCATAAATTAAGAAAATAATAGCTTGGATTCAGTTATTTTTTGTGGTGTACATTTTTTTTTTTACCTCAGATAAAAAGACGGATACGGATAAGCTAGCTGTCAAACTCCTCAATGGATAACTTTAGGTTCCGTTCTGTTACTTCTTCAAATATATATTCAAATTCAAATTCAAGCTACTCTTTTATAGAAATACTTCCTTAAAAACAATCATGTTCCTTTTATATAGTTTCAAAAGGTATTGTATAGCAATAATGAGCTGAATCCTTGTGAATTTCCCTCATTGTCTCTTTTGAAGATCTGTGAATATCAATTGAAAATTCAGTTCAGTGAAAAAGGCTTGTACAATAAAGGTAAGAGTAAATAGTTATATCTAGCCCTAATTTAATGGAAAAACTGCCAGAGGCTAATGAGAAGTGTGAAAGGAAAGCTGACAGAGAAGAAGGTGGCAAAGCTAAAGTGTCAGAGCAGCTATTTACACAGGATTTTGAGAAAGGCTGGCATTAACCTAAATGACTGCAAGGTCATTTCTGGGCAGCAAAATGTAATAGAGGCCCAAATGTTAAGACTTAAAAAACTTGAAAAGGAAACTTGGTTACCCGTGCAATTCTTTTTAAAAATGATGGTGCATTGTCTTTTGTCAATGTCATTTATATAATAAAAAAACATCACTTTACTTCACCAAGACACTGTACTTTAGCTCTGTCCCTCAGTCTGCTTGTCTTTCTAACTTGTTCAACACGAGCCAATACAAGATGTTCTGTTAAGTGACTATTAGTAATTAAATGCTAGAGCAGGGTTGCAATAACAGTGAGCCTGAGGCATAACAGCATTACAACTATTAAAATAACATTTGTAGGGTAATTCTGATGGTTACACAAGCTTTCATTTCCCTCCCTCCGACTAGAGCTGTACTGGCTCAGAAATGAACCATGCCAGTGTTTGTATAACAGGAGGGGGCCATTTGTGTTGATTTTCACACATAGCCTGCAGTCCACACTGTAAGGATTTTATCACTATTTTGCTATCTAAGACCAATTTCAGGAATCCTAAAACATATATATATATATATATATATATATATATATATATATATATATATATATATATATATATATATATAGAGAGAGAGAGAGAGAGAGAGAGAGAGAGAGAGAGAGAGATTAATTGTAAGGGAAAATCATCTGTCTTGGATCTTTGAGGTCTTTTAGTGTGACATGCTCACTGCTTCCCAATTAGTTGTATATGCTAAGAATATCAGCTTCCAAAGAAGATTTTACATAATATAAACCAGCATGAGCACAATAAAATGTTACAGAGAGAGGTCGGATCAACTTAAATGACTAAAAATGCTGAATTATGCAAGTAGTTGGCGATGTAATGAAAGACTATGTGCCTTTCAAAGGTTTC
Source organism: Rhodeus uyekii (assembly GCA_037043235.1). Classification (NCBI taxonomy): domain Eukaryota; kingdom Metazoa; phylum Chordata; class Actinopteri; order Cypriniformes; family Acheilognathidae; genus Rhodeus; species Rhodeus uyekii. The sequence continues at coordinate 3,511,259 of JAWRVZ010000007.1, forward strand.
AAAGTGCAAATTTGAAAATGTTTGTGTTTTCTGCCCCCTAAAACGCTGTTGTTATGAATGAATGGCCAAAAAATTTAATGTTTTAAGTTTTTAGTTGCAAACAGTGTTGTAAATCATTACCAAAGTCTTAATTTGTGTATCAGTCTATAAAACATAAAAATATTTAAATAGAATTAAAATGTAAATTATTTATAAATGAAAATAAATTATTCATTAAAATATAATTAATTGACATTAAATAATTCTTCATCTTAAATGATATAAGCTTATTTGTTTTTAAATATACAATAATGTATTGCAACTTACAACTTATAATTATTGATATATTTAAAATTCAGCCTATTCCAGGGAAAATTGTTTGTAATTAGACAGACAAGTTTCCATCCAGTTATTGTGCTGTTCTGTTATCGAAAATGTGTAAAAAGTAAAATAAAAAAGTGCACAATTTATTATCTAAAAGCCTATTTCCATCTAATTGTCCACATAACTTTTAATGTAGTCCAAAATAATTATAATCTTTTTCATGCTTAATATATTGAAAATTCTATTTATTCCACAATTGTTTCTTTTGAAAATGTGGCTGCCAGTCTGATTCTGCTCTAAGGACAATTCAGAACAGCAGATGGATCTTTCTGAATCATCAGTTTCACACACACACACACACACACACACACACTGTAAGCTTGGACGTCTTCATTACTATGTCAGTCATTCATAAAACCATATGCTTAGTGAGATAAATCTTCAGAGAGTCAAATAATTCATATTGTTATGAGGCATATTGATATTGTCATACTGCATGAGGTTATGAGGAATATGGTTAACCTTTCCTCAAAGGCAAGCGTGGCAGCTATCAGCATAGCAATAAACACCAGTTTCAGCACAGTGAACACATCTACCTGCATTAAGCACCCTGACACCTTTTCAGGACCAGTGCCAGATGCTTCACATCTCTTCTGAAGCTCTCTCATCATCTGGGATTGATCTGCAATCAAGCACCTGAAGGGCACTTCTCTCTCACTCTCTGCTCTGCTTTAGCAGGGGTCCTCTGATCTCCAGCTGGAAAAGTGCCCTCAACACTTTCCTACAACGACATGTCAAGTCAAGTCAAGTCACCTTTATTTATATAGCGCTTTTTACAATGTAGATTATTTCAAAGCAGCTTTACAGGAAAAACAATATAAACAAAGTTTGTTTGGCTGAACAGAAGCCCCAAAAGAGCAGGCGAATCAATACAATTGATGAATTTTAAGTGTTAAGTTTCCCCAACTGAGCAAGCCATAGGCGACAGCGGCAAGGAACCAAAACTCCGGCAGGTGACGTAACGAATGAAGAATAGAATGGAGAAAAAACCTTGGGAGAAACCAGGCTCAGTCGGGGGACCAGTTCTCCTCTGGCCAACAGCCAAACAGTACATGATTATTATATTGACAACAATTCAAGTCCAATATGAAGTCCAATTTGGTCCGGTTGGAGATGGGTTCATGATCGTCACAGGGGAGGGTCCAGTAGAGTCACGGTCTCCGCAGACACTTCAGGGCAGTGCTGTGCTCGTGTCCAGGTCCTTCATCTGATCTGGATACGGCCCGGATCCGGCTGACCACGGTAACCTCGGAATAAACAGAGAACAATATCAGCGTAGATGCCATTCTTCTTCTGATGTATCGAGTACATCAGGTGTTATGGGAATGTTCTCGGTTCCGGCTTATCTAAATTATGCAGCCTAACAATCATTTTACATGATTTGGATTAAAATGTATGTATAATGTGTTATGTGTATGCCAGGTTGAAAAGATGTGTTTTTAGTCTAGATTTAAACTGACAGAGTGTGTCTGCTTCCCGAACTGTATTAGGAAGACTGTTCCAGAGTTTAGGAGCTAAATAGGAAAAGGATCGACCGCCAGCAGTTGACTTTGATATTCTAGGTATTATAAGCTGGTCAGTATTTTGGGATCGCAATAGACGTGAAGGACTATAATGTGTTAAGAGATCGCTCAAGTACTGGGGAGCTAAACCATTTAATGCTTTGTAAGTAATTAGCAAGATTTTAAAATGTATTCGGTGATTAATAGGAAGCCAGTGCAGGTTTGACAGAACTGGGCTAATATGCTCATACTTCCTGGTTCTAGTAAGAACTCGAGCTGCTGCATTTTGGACCAGCTGGAATTTGTTTATTAAGCGTGCAGGGCAACCACCTAGTAGAGCATTACAATAATCTAGCCTTGAACTCATGAACGCATGAACTAACTTTTCCGCATTCGTCTTAGAGAGCATATGTCGCAATTTAGATATATTTTTAAGATGGAAGAATGCCGTTTTACAGATGCTAGAAACATGGCTTTCAAATGAAAGATTGGTATCAAATGTCTAGTTCTTATCTGGCCAGTTTTTACTACTTAGGATGTGTTTACACAACACCGTTTTCAACTTAAAACTGTAAACTTTATGCATTTTGGTCATTCATTTACCCGTGAATGACATTTGGATGCCTTTAAAAATTCAAGCTTTTGAATTCAAAATGAGGGTTTGATAACAATACCATTATCAACTCCATGTAAACAATTTTTTTTTAATTGTGATGTCATAATGTGTTCAGTCTTTGTAATGTTTCTTTTACAAAGTAACATTTTCAACTGTTTTTAGTCGTTTTCACAGATCCTTGTGAACAGGGATCATTTTGACAATATTGTTGTCTGTACACGTTTTAGGATATCTTTGTCATGTAAAGATACACTACATTTTCATTTGGCCACAAAATCTCAATAAAAAAAAGTTTTAAATTATTTTTTTCACAGTACATTCCACAGGCATTTTTAAGAGTGTGCATTATTTACATTTCTCTTCATCATGCCTACTATTCCATATTGTCATTTGAAGGTTATTTATGAAATCACCCATTCTTCTTCCTCTCAGTAATGATGATAATACAAATATTAATTTAATAAGAATAGCAATGACAACAGCAAATAAAAATGTTCATGCAACATATCCCATGCTGTTCCTTGAAGAGCATTCACTAAAGCATTCTTCTTCTACTATTACTTAATAATAATAAAAAAACATGCAATTATACTTTCTTTTTCAGTGATAATAAGAATAAGAATAAGAATAAGAATTTCTTAAGAAATGTTTTCAAAGGTAAACAACAATTTTTGTTATGATTAATAATAATAATAATAATAATTGTTATCAATAATAATAATATAACAATTATTCTTTTTGTTCTGCAAAACACATATCCAATTTTGAAGGGATGACCCTGAAAAGGTATTTGGAACTAATGAAACCTTGATGTTATATTTCTGAACAAAAAACAAAAAAAGTGCATTGTGATGGTATTTTTCCTCTTTTTTTCCTCACTCCTCCTAAGTGTTTTGTATAAGAAAGAAAGATAAAAGTCTCTGCATAAAAATGACATGAAAGAGGAAACAAAAATGCAAAGCTGGTAACAGAGCAGAAAGATAATTGGAAGAATAAGTTACCCCACATTTTTATTCAACAGTCAGCTGCAGCACTGTCATGAGATGTTCTTTATCTTCTGCCTGCTCTGTTCATTTGTGACTGACAAAGATTATTCTCTATTCTACCCAATTCCTTGTGCTTTGGACTTGAGAGTCTAGACAGACATCACACATGAGATAATGTTTGATAGAGAGCTGAAAGTCCTGATTTAGTTTTAGTTAGGTACTTTTCTGTCTGGTGCTTATTCTGACAGATTAAAAACGTACCATGAACAAAGAGAGAAAACACTAAAGAGCTAAGCATTCACTAAAGTAAAAGTTTGTTTTTTTTGTGTGAAAGAAATTCACAGTGGACTCATATTCCAGTCTTACTAATAACATCGATGAAGAATGTAATAAAGGCTTTGTTGATTTGTGGACAATTTATACTCAATGTTTTGTCACTCTAACAAAGGCAAATATTACCAATTCCCACAAAAGTCTAAAGGTCCCTCAAAAAGTCAAAAGGTCATCTTCAGCCTGTCAGTTACAGGTTTCATCAAGGGAACACAAGCCCTATACTGTTTTCACTCAGTTTAGCCTGAAACCCAAATGTGCCCCATTGCCATGGGAACAGCTTAGGCGAGCAAGAAGAGGTTACCCAAGATTGGCTCACCTGACCTAAAACAGCAAGCAGTGTTTTTATAGAACAATACCAGATTAAAAGTGAAGATCTCAAATATGGAATGATGTTTATCTATTAATTTTTTTACAGATGTGCAAAAGTTCTTCATCCACATGTGTCAGTGAGCACATGAGAAGATCAACATCAAAAGGAATCGTATTTGACATGATTAATTGAAGTAGGTGCACTCATTCACAAAGCGCTTCAGCTCCAATCATTGTGATTGTCATCAGATCAAGAGGTGGGATGGAGAAAGGAGAACAATCTCATCAGCCTGTTCTCCTTCATGTGGTCACCCTGTATGGATTATGACAGGGAAGGTCAAAAGAGATTTAATTCTGTCACGTCAAACACACATGAAATGTTCTATTTTTAGACTATACCTTTTTTAACTGATGTCAGTCACAAATCTTGCTGGTACAGACTTTTATAAAAATAATATGATGTAAAACCAATGTTTAAAGAAAAAGTACCGTAAAATAAAATTGAACGTTTAAAATAAATATTTAAGTAAGCAATTTCTGCAGAACTTGCATCAAAACTGAACAAATTTAATTGAACAAGAGAATGCTTTTAAAATAGGTCATAGATTGGGAAATCAGATAACAAATGACACAATGCCTGCTCAATAAACAATGTATCTATAGGGTCTACACTTTCAACTAGTGGGAAATCAGTCTGCAAATAATTTACTTGTCTCTGTATTTTAAGCTGGAATAACAAGTTAAATGAATAGTTTTCACTTGTATGTGCAATTTTGGATTTATTGTAGTCTCCTTTGTGTAGCACCCTTGAAGTAGTTAAAAAGGATGTGATTTGATTGTTTTTTTTTATTCAGCCAGCTCCAATTGCAAAAAGAAATGACAAATATTAGGGTGAGCTTTAGCTTTTGATTAAAAATTAATTTGTCACAAATCTGCCAGGCTCTCTCATCACTCAATCGCAAAGCACGCCTTTCCCAGAGTACTGATCACCTGAACCTCATCTGCCTCATCACCGCTAGTGCTTAAGCACACACCTCACCTCAGTTCACTGTCCGGTCTTGTTCATGTGAAGGGATTCAACTTCTCCATTTCCTATCGTCCCGGTTCCAAGACTGTCAAAGTCAATGCTCTCTCATGCCTTTTTGCCTCGGAAGAAATCACCGAAAAAAAAAACCCATCATTCTAACCAAATTCTTCATGAACCCCATTCAGTGGTCAGCCAACGCTGCAACTCCTTCTAGTGTGTCCACCAATACTCCACCAGGTTGTCTTCCAAGTCTGCAATATGTCACGCAAACACAACACACTCCTCTGATTCACTCCAGAAGACATTGTCTCTGATTGTGGACCAAAATACATCTCCAGAGTTTGAAATCTGTTTTCCCTCCTGGATGTGAACGTCAGCTTATCCTCAGGTTACCAACCCCAGACAGAAATGAAAATCCAAGAGATTGGGCACTTCCTATGAACCTTCTGTAATAGCCACTAGGATTCTTGCAACTAGTTCCTAGGCTGGGTTGAGTACGCACAAAACTCCCTTTGACAGTCTACCACCGGACTCCCTCCATTCCAGTGCGTGCTTGGTTTCCAGCCACCTCTATTACCCTAGTCTGAAGACACGTCAGATGATCAGTTGATTACTTGAGTGGGTCTGGGACTCAGCTCATCATCAGTTTCAGCGAGCAGTCCATTGGCACAGGATGACAGCTGACCTCTGTAGGGCTGAAACACCTACCTACCAACCCAGACAGAAGGTATAGCTGTCAACCTGGGACATCAGAATGTGCCTACTCTGCAAGAAGCTAAGTCCCAAATACATTGACCAGATCAACCCTGTCATATATAAACTCCAACTCTCACCTCACAGAAGTCACTACTCAAACTTTAAAAATCTCTTTTATCTGTTTCCTCAGAGCCATTATTTCTTTATTTATATTATGTCATTATTTCTCTCCACCAGGCTAAGTTTGCGTGAGAAGGCACATGGATGGAGTTTTCCCGATGCATGGATAAGTCGACAGAAACCAATGCAGATGTAGGATTTGAGTCTTCCCTGATGAAAGAGCCAGAGCCTACTACATGAATGGAGCCTCAGAGCCATGTGAAATGTCTGACCAGGTGTGTGAGCTGGAAACATTGTGCATAATTGTGGAGTAAGAGGGAATGGAGTAAGACTGCGCCCACACTCCCACTGCCAAGAATGAGATGGTTTCTGCTGGTTATTTTGAGAATTTTCATGAAGAAATTTTCCTGTTCCCACTGGGTCCTGCCCAGTATGAACTCTCCTGTGCCCCCGCTGATCCCTCCCAGCTCAGAGTCTTCTGTGTTCCCAGAATTCCCTTTCAACCTCCCTCTCCCTCATCCAATATCTGGCAGGTCCTCAGCCCCACCTCCATGTGTTCCCTTCAGGCCCTCTCTGTGTGGACCAGCCTTTGGTTCTATTGGGACAATAGTTCACTCAAAAAAATTAAATTCTGTCATTCCCAACCTATAATACTATATACTTTTGTTCATCTTTGAAACTCAAATGAAAATCTTTTTTAATGAAAGTGAGATTTTTTCCCCTTCCACTGAAAGTCTATTCAACCAAAAGTTAGATTCTTCAAAAAGTTAATCAACGCACTTATTGAGCACTTCAGAAATGGTTTGCAGCAGCTCAGCCGTGCTTGCTTAACATGCTGAGACAATTTGTTTGTTCATCAAACAAGCATGTTTGAGGCTCTGTTTACCATGTTTGATGTACTCTGTATGTTGATTAATGTTTAAATATTAATAATAGCCTGAATTAAATCTGTTCATACAATAAAGCAATGATGTCTCTTCTGAAGACTGGGGTTAAACTGCTCAATTTATTTGGATTACATTTAGTTTGGTAGAATGAACTTTCAATATTGAGACAGAAATCAACAGAATTAATTAATTAATTAGGCATCTATATAGCTCTTTACTGTGTATTACTGTACACCCAAAGTGCTTTACGATTGTCACAGTTAGGCTTGGTGTAGGGGTAGTGTTCACCTTGTTTTGCGCTTAGTCAGCTTAGTTAGCTTAGTTCAGTTAGTTCAGTTTTCCCCTGTCCTCTGCCCTTCTGTTTCCATGGTTACTGATTTAGTTAGCTTTGTTCAGGTGTGTCTTGTTAATTAGTCTTGTTATTCCCTCAGTTTTGTGTGTTTATTTAAACCCTGTATTATACCTAGTTGTTCCGTTTGCATTTTGTATATTCTAATAATCATATGGATATAGCACCTTTTGCTATATCCATTTGCATGATCCGAAACCACAGTACAGCAACAGTATCAGTGCACTCACCACATACTAGCTAGAGAGAGAGCGAGAGCGAGAGCGAGAGAGAGATTTTAGTGGATGGGGATTATTTGGAAGCCATGATTGATTATGACCAATAGAGGTAATTTGGACATTTATGAGAAGTACCATGGGAAAATTAATGACTCCATAAAGTAAGTACGTTGGTTTAACGTCATAGGACAGATACAAATGCAAAAACTGTTTTTATAGAATTAATAACAAGTTTACTTCCTCAATAAAATTACCTCAATTAAGGAAAAATAAAAAAACAGAGAGATTAATTTAATGAAGAATTAAATGTTTTAAATTGAGAATTTAATTAATTACAGAAAATTGTTGTATATATATATATATATATATATGTACACAAACACTCACCTAAAGGATTATTTGGAACACCTGTTCATTAATTTCTCATTAATGCAATTATCTAATCAACCAATCACATGGCAGTTGCTTCAATGCATTTAGGGGTGTGGTCCTGGTCAAGACAATCTCCTGAACTCCAAACTGAATGTCAGCATGGGAAAGAAAGGTGATTTAAGCAATTTTGAGTGTGGCCAGACGGGACGGTCTGAGTAGTTCATAATCTGCTCAGTTACTGGAATTTTCATGCACAGCCATTTTCAGGGTTTACAAGGAATGGTGTGAAAAGGGAAAAACATCCAGTATGAGTCACAATTTGGCATAAACAGAATGAGAAAATGGATCCATCATGCCTTGTTACCACTGTGCAGGGTGGTGATGGTGGTGTAATGGTGTGGGGGATGTTTTCTTTAGTGATGGCGAGATGAAGCCTCATGAAGCATTCAAGCTTTTCAGCTAAGTGGTTCACAAAATGTCACGGTTTCTAGTGTTATTAGTGTTCTAGTGGACAGAACCGTGGCACTGCTCTCTCTCTCCCGTGTGTTTGTGTCTCGTTAGTGTCTGCCCCACCTCCTTATTTCCTGTAATCATTCCCAGCTGTGTCTCATCACTACCTTCCCTCATGTGCCCTATTTAATTCCAGTGTGTTTGCTGTCCTGTGTGGTGTCGTTGTCATTTCATGTCTGTTCCTGTGTTGGCTGTTTCCCCGTTCCATCTGGTTTGGTTTATGTTGAGTAGTTATGATCATGTTTATGTTATGTTTTCCCCATCGTGGGTTTTTGTTTGCATTTTGTGTTTTTTTGTTATTCTAAATAAATCCTATATTTTTCCCCTGCATTTGAGTCCTCCCTGAACGTTTCGTGACAGAACTACACCACCAGTTAAGGACCCAGCGGGGAAGGATTTATTTTTTGGATTCTTTTCTTTTTCCATTCTTTCAAGTTTTCTGTAGGGAGAGAACTTCGCACTCATGGGGATTTTTTTTGTTCCAACTACCCCTTCAGGACCATCAGTTCGCCAGCAGATGTTCCAGCTGGTAAACTCAGTCTACTTCCACCAGCTGGGGGCGGAGGTGAGAGGGTTCGCATGCAAGTTTCTCATTAAAGTGGACCAATTTGACTATGTAGAGGAGGACCTAAAGGAGGTGTTCAACCTCTGCCTAGAAACACCCATTATTTACTGGGAGATGGAGAAACTGGAGAACCTGAGTTTCTGGGAATTCGTCGACCACATTTGTCATCTAGGGGAGTCGGAGCGAGCACCCCTAACGAACTCCCAACCTACTGACTACTTTTCTAACGTCCCCGCAGTCAGTGGGAATACTAATCCTCCGAGGAAACGGAGACGGAGGAGGAGGAAGGAGGCCGCCGTCCCAGAGCCCGCTCATGACCTTTGCAAGCGGAGGAGGAGGAGAAGGACATCCTCCGGTCCGCCAGTCCCAGTAACTCTCGCCCTGCCGGCGCCCCCGAGACTGCTCGCCCTGTCGGCGCCCCCGGGACTGCTTGCCCTGCCTGCACCTCTAGGCGACCCTGAACCATTGCGGCGGGACCCTGAACTCCTGTGGCCTGAACTGCCGGCGCCGCCCACGCTGTTCACCCCTCCGGCGCCGCCTGACCCGCCGGCTTTGCCTGAGCCCGCCTGGCTCACCCCTCCGGCGCCACCGGACCCGCCGATATGGACTGAGCACGCTTGGCTTGTTCCCCCTGGACTTTATTTTTTTTTTCTTATCAAGGACTTTTGTTGTGGTTTCTTGTTTTTTTTCCTTGACTTTTTCTCCCTCCCTTCCCTTGGTGTTCGGTATTCCTTGGGTTCCCTGTCTTGTGTGTTATGCTTGGTGGTGATGTCGGTGTTGGGTTTTTTGTTTCATGTTGAAAAGCCAGGTGGCGTTCCTTAGAGGGGGGGTAGTGTTACGGTTCTGTCACTGTTTCCAGTGTTATTAGTGTTCTAGTGGACAGAACCGTGGCACTGCTTTCTCTCCCGTGTGTTTGTTTCTTGTTAGTGTCTGCCCCGCCTCCTTGTTTCCCGTAATCATTCCCAGCTGTGTCTCATCACTACCTTCCCTCATGTGCCCTATTTAATCCCAGTTTGTTTGCTGTCCTGTGTGGTGTCGTTGTCATTTCATGTCTGTTCCTGTGGTGGCTGTTTCCCCGTTCCATCTGGTTTGTTTTATGTTGAGTAGTTATGATCATGTTTATGTTATGTTTTCCCCATCGTGGGTTTTTGTTTGCATTTTGTGTTCTTTTGTTATTCTAAATAAATCCTATATTTTTTCCCCTGCATTTGAGTCCTCACTGAACGTTTCGTGACACAAAAGGGTTAATTTCTCGAAGCCTCATTTGCTCACAAAACCACTTAGTGGCCAAAGAGTATAAAACAATCAGATACATTACAGATGTGCCTGATGTGGTGTGTGATACACTGTGCATAATGAAAAAAATGGGTATTTTCTTGTGGTACAATAATGATGTTATTAACAGAACTTTGTAATAAATGTATTGGTTTGAAATGTATGGGACTATCAACTATATCCAACTCTTGTTGGATTGTCTGTGTTTTTATAATATGTCTGAAACTATGTGTGCTGCTGTTTTTTGACCAGGTCTCCCTGAAGGAAGAGATTATGATATCTCAGTGGGATTGATAAATAAAGGATAAATAAATAAATCAAATGTATGTAAATCAATTGTTTGGTCATAGGCAGACGGGGCAAAATTATAATTTTATAAGTGTCTGGGTTTAACTGGGCAGAGGGCAGTGAATGTGCTTGCGGATTTTGGACTGTGATTTTTGGAAACAAGAAAAATAATGAGAAGAATATACTTTAGGAGTTTTTTCAACTGCTTTAAGGCTAATACGATTTATTTTCTTTTTTTTGACAACTTCTCCTGCCTTTGAAAACACCCTTTCACAAGGCACAGATGAAGCCGGGTACATAAATACTTGACAGCAAGCCTGTTCAGATGTGGAAATATAACTTTCTGTCTCTCCCAGTACTGAAGTGGATCCTCCACTCGCCCGATATTTGGTTCAGCAAGATAATTTTATTTAAAAAAAGATAAATCAAAATGTTGCGGCAAGATTCTAACCGCTTACTGAACCACTCAGGCGGAAGTGAGGCTTCACACGTCATCTCTGATGTCATCAGTCTAAACCGATACAAGCCTCGATACGCGCTTCACTAAAAGCTAACAGGATTTCTCGGCACACGCTCCGAAGCCTTGATACAGAGTGTAACATCAATGTGCCAATTGGGCATCGTTTAAATACCATGGCTTGCCTGAGCATTGTTTCTGACCACGTCCATCGCTTTATGACCACCATGTACCCATCCTCTGATGGCTACTTCCAGCAGGATAATGCACCATGTCACAAAGCTCGAATCATTTCAAATTGGTTTCTTGAACATGACAGTGAGTTCACTGTACTAAAAGTGAACCAGATCTCAACCCAATAGAGCATCTTTGGGATGTGGTGGAACGGGAGCTTCGTGCCCTGGATGTGCATCCCACAAATATCCATCAACTGCAAGATGCTATCCTATCAATATGGGCCAACATTTCTAAAGAATGCTTTCAGCACCTTGTTGAATCAATGCCATGTAGAATTAAAGCGGTTCTGAAGGCGAAAGGGAGTCAAACAAAGTATTATTAGAGTGTTTCTAATACTCCTTTTGGTGAGTGTGTATATATATATATATATATATATAAGCTAAAACTCTTAAATGAGAACCATTTAAATCCTGAAACAGATGCAGATTGGAATCTAGGAAGCAGTAACTCACAGACGAGCTAAATTGCTTTCATTGGCCAGGTTATCTGCCTCTAACCATACACGAAACTTAGTTTGAACTGTGAATTCTCTCTATTTTCTCTAGTTCACTCTTTACAGCCTGTGGTAGTGAGTCAGTAATGACTTCCATAGACTGAGCTGAGGGCGTCCAATTTAAATGTCACAATGGTAAGCCAAAACAACCCACTTCTTCTGCCCCATAGTCATATTTTACTCACTTGCCAATTGAGTTTAATGTGTGTATGTGAGTGAGAGAAACGGAGACATGCAGAGGGATAAGAGGGAAAAAGAGAAAGGGAAAATATGAACAGATAAATTATGGTAAATAGCTGAACTCGAGTAAATAAATATTACATCTGACTCATATCCAAAAGATATTCCACACAAATTCTAAACACTAGATTCCTCACAGAGTTGTCTTTGTCACCCACACACATGCACCTTTTATAAGTTTACATAACAGTTGTAGCAATAAATTGTTTTTAGAACTATACATTGTTTTTGACACTCTCTCGTACACACTCACACATACGCACAAACCTTGTGTTTTCGTGTTTTATTGGGGCATTCCATAGATATAATGATTTTACAAAGTGTATATTCTATCCCCCTACACAAACCCAACCCATAAATCTATCACAGAAAACTTTCTGCAAACGTTCTATATTTGGTCCCCACAATGTACACAAACCTGTACACACACACAGCTAAAAGAAAGGTCCACCATTCAATATCTCTGGTTCTCTCCATGGAAATTGTGCTTCAACTGGGACTGTAACATTTTCAGTAGCTCATTAAGGAATATAAAGAAAATTAATGAGAAAATTTACTTGAGAAAATTAATTTCCATGTGTGAATTTTTGTTGTTGTTGTTGTAACAAGATAATGCCATGTGTCACACTTTCATTGTTTTTGGTTTTCATTTTCAAGGACTCTACTTATGGTTTTCTGTGGCATTTGTTCTCACTTTTCGCCACTAGTTTGTCAACATGGTTATTGTTTTACCGATTTCACCTGTTCTATTTTGTTCATTATCACTGTGTATTTACTTCCCTCATTTTCCCTTTTGTTTGTACCAGTCTGGATTTTGTTTAATAAAATTAACTTTGATTTTGACTTTGGAGCCTTTTTCCATCATAAAAGGAAAAAATCATGAAGGATCTTTTTTTAAATTCATCTAAGCATGCAAAACTTTAGTGACACGATTGAGCTGACTAAACAACCACCGTCTTCCTTTAATTAGTTTAAATAGATATTTCAAAAGGATTCCCACTTAATATCAAAGTGAGCAATGCTGTGACAGAAATAAGGCTTAATGTCTGTAGGAGGTGAAGTGAAAATTGTTTGTTATTAAGGTAGTGTTACGGATCCAGCCACGCCTCCCGCACCAGACTCAAACACTCCTCCCACACGCTCACGATCTCCTGAATACTAATCACCTGCACCTGTCCCTTGTCACCTGGCACTATATCACCTGCCTTCACCATGCAGTCAGCGTCTGGTCTCGTCGTTGACAACCTGGACTCTATGCTTGTTCTTAGGAACTTCTCTCACCGTGTTCTCAAGCCAGTTTCCTCCTGTGATTCCCCAGCCTGTTTGGACTCTACCAGTACCCACTTCATCCAGCTAAGATTACATCCGTCACTGCCATTGACTGTCTCATTACCATTTCTTCAGTTTGCTGTTTCCAAGCCTGCTTTAATAAAATCTTGTGTTTGCTTATGTCCGTGTCCGACCGTCATTCATGACAGAAGACCAGACCTACCAGCAGGCTGGAGCAGCGGCTGGAGAATCATCACACCCGGAAGTCAACGCAATCTCCGAACTCACCCGCGTTGTACACCAGAGCCTTCACCAATGCACCGAGTCTTCATCTGCCTCTGCCAGTCCCATGGCCCGGCCAGCACCCTTTGCTGGCGAGGCGGAGGAATGCGATGGGTTCTTACTTCAGTGCAGTCTCTACATTGAAATGCAACCACGACAGTTTGAATCGGATCGAGCCAAGATGGCCTTCATCATATCCCTGTTATCTGGACGCGCTCGTCAGTGGGCCCAAGCAATATGGCAAGCCAACGGTACAATAACACAGTCACTACAAACTTTTGTTAACCATTTCAAAGAGGTTTTTGGTCAAGCCGCCAGCCCTATTTCTTCCCACGATCAGCTGCTGAGACTACGTCAAGGTAACCAATCCATTCAAGATTATTCACTTCAGTTTCGCATTTTAGCCGCCAAAAGTGGATGGAACGAGACTGCACTGTTGTCAGTATATCGCCAAGGTCTAGATCCCCAAATTCGTCTCCATCTGTCCACCTATGATGATAGCGTGGGTCTAGAACACTTCATTCAACAATCCACCATGGTTTCACAGAATCTCACCGCATGTTCCTTCGACAACCCACTTACGCATTCCCCGCCTCCGCCGAGGGAGTTCAGTTCTCCAGCACCAGAGCCAATGCAACTTGAAAACTATCGTTTATCTGTAACCGAACGTGAGAGACGTAGTGGTCGTGGTTTTTCTGTTTCAGCCAAGGCACTGATGGACACTGGCTCCGCTGGAAATTTCATTTCACTCAACCTACTTCACAAGCTCCATGCCCGTAAAGAACTATTAACACCACCTCTCCAAATCCAGAACATCCTAGGAAAACCGCTGGGCCGAGGGTGCATACGGTACGTCTCCTCACCTGTCACCCTGCAGATTGGCTGTCTTCATCTGGAGGAACTCCGTTTTCTGGTGCTGGAGGGATCCACCTCTGAGATTGTCCTGGGACGCCCGTGGATGTCTGTACACTCCCCAACGGTCAACTGGAATACTGGAGAAGTACTGAAATGGAGTCCTTATTGCAATCAACACTGCTTTCTCTCCATTAAAAGATCCCCCTCGATGGCTTGGTCACCAGGGAGTTCTGAACAACTCGCACTGGCCTCCACCTCCATTGAGAGTCCATCCAACCCTTCGAGTCAAGTCATTCCTCAGGAATATCGGGCGTTCCAGGACGTCTTCAGTAAACAACTGGCTTCTAAACTACCACCACACCGGCCATGGGACTGTGCTATCGACCTGTTGCCTGGGGCCACGTTTCCTCGCGGACGTGTGTATCCTTTGTCCATCCCGGAGCAACAGGCCATGGAGGAGTACATCAAGGAGGCATTACAACAGAGGTATATTCGACCATCCACCTCCCCTGCCGCATCGAGTTTCTTTTTTGTGGGAAAGAAGGATGGAGGCTTGAGGCCCTGTATAGACTATCGTCACCTGAATTCCCTCACAGTAAAATACCGGTATCCTCTGCCCCTGGTCCCTGCCGCTCTGGAGCTGCTGCGGGGAGCTCGAGTCTTTACCAAACTGGACCTGCGCAGCGCCTACAACTTGATCCGCATCCGCAAAGGAGATGAGTGGAAAACTGCATTCGTCACCCCATCCGGTCACTATGAATATCTGGTCATGCCCTTCGGTTTAGCCAATGCTCCTGCAGTATTTCAAAGTTTCATGAATGAAATCTTCAGAGAATTCCTTCACCATTTCGTCATAGTCTACCTCGATGATATACTGATTTACTCCAAGAACATCGACGAACACCCCCACCATGTTGCGCAGGTCCTGGCCAAACTCCGCGAGAACCATCTCTACCTGAAGTTAGAAAAATGTGAGTTCCACCGCAGCAGCATCCATTTCCTGGGATATGTCATCGACCAGAGCGGTGTGAAAATGGACCAGGGGAAGGTAAAAGCAGTGCAGGACTGGCCACGACCCACATCTATCAAAGATTTACAAAGGTTCCTCGGTTTTGCTAACTTCTATAGACGGTTCATCCAGGGTTTCAGCAGTATCAGTGCACCCCTCACCACTCTACTCAAAAACGGGCCCAAGTCTCTATCCTGGACCTCGGAAGCCAACCAGTCTTTCCAATCCCTCAAGGCGGCCTTTTGTTCAGCTCCTACCCTCGCCCATCCGGACCCTCAGCTGCCGTTCGTCGTCGAAGTCGACGCTTCCTGTACCGGGGTAGGAGCTGTACTCTCTCAGCGGCAGGGTGAGCCTCCACGACTCCATCCATGCGCCTATTTCTCAAAGAAGCTGTCCCCGGCGGAGCGCAACTATGACATCGGGAACCGCGAGTTGCTTGCTATCAAGCTGGCTTTGGAGGAATGGAGACACTGGCTGGAGGGGGCCACCCACCCGTTTCTGGTCATCACCGATCATCGGAACCTACAATATCTTCGGGAGGCCAAGCGTCTAAACCCTCGTCAAGCCCGGTGGGCCCTGTTTTTCACAAGGTTTGACTTCACCGTGACTTACAGGCCCGGCGAGAAGAATCAGAAAGCTGACGCTTTGTCCAGACAGTTCATCTCAGACGGCAACCCTCAGCCACCAGAAACCATACTCCCTCCAGCCATCGTCGCAAGTCCCATCCAGTGGACCATCGACCAACGGATTGCCGAGGCAACTCGCGAGGAACCAGCTCCGCCGGGGGGTCCTGAGGGACGGATTTATGTACCATCCAGTCTCCGACTGTCCCTCATGGACCAAGCTCATACCTCTCCGGGCTCTGGACACCCAGGCAGCCAGCGAACCCTCTCGCTCCTACAAGGACGATACTGGTGGCCCAGGATGGATCATGATATCTCCCGTTATGTCAGAGGATGCTCAGTCTGTGCCACCTCCAAGTCACCCCGTCACCTTCCAGAAGGTAAACTGCATCCCTTACCACTCCCACGACGTCCCTGGTCTCACCTGGCCATTGACTTCATGACCGATCTACCACCCTCAGACGGTAACACCTGCATCCTAGAGGTGGTAGATCGGTTCTCCAAAGCCTGTAAATTGCTCCCCTTCAAGGGCCTACCCACGGCTCTGGAGACAGCCGAAATCCTCTTCCTCCAAGTGTTCCGTCACTTTGGACTGCCTGAAGACATTGTCTCTGACCGGGGACCCCAGTTTATATCTAGAGTCTGGAGAGCCTTCTTTCATCTTCTTGGCACCACAGTCAGCTTAAGTTCCGGTTACCATCCTCAATCTAACGGCCAGGCTGAGCGGAAGATACAGGAGATCGGGAGATATCTGAGATCCTACTGCGGCCGCCAGCAAGACAGCTGGAACCGGTATCTTCCGTGGGCTGAATATGCACAAAATTCCTTAAGGCAAGAATCCACACAACTCACCCCCTTTCAATGCATCTTTGGTTTTCAACCCCCACTGTTTCCCTGGACAGGCGAGCCCACAGACGTTCCAGCTGTCCACCAATGGTTTCAGGAGAGCGAGAGGGTATGGGACTCAGCTCACGTACATCTGCAGAGGGCAGTCCGTAGGCAGAAGAACCAAGCCGATCGTCGACGTCTCCCCACTCCACAGTACCACCCTGGTCAGCTGGTCTGGTTGTCTACGAGGGACATACGCCTACGGCTGCCCAGCCGCAAGCTGAGTCCCCGCTTCATAGGTCCCTTTAAGGTCGAGAGGCAGATTAACGACGTCACCTACCGTCTCCACTTACCATCACAATACCGTATTTCCCCTTCCTTCCATGTTTCCCTGCTCAAACCATACACTAAAACTCTTCTCCCTTCCTCCGCAGAGTCTGGTGCCGAAGCCGTACCTCCTCCTCCAGTAGACCCGGCGGACCAAGACATCTACAAGGTATCTTCCATCCTCGATTCCCGACGACGGGCCGGCTCACTGCAATATCTAGTGGACTGGGAAGGATTCGGCCCCGAGGAAAGGTCATGGGTGGCCCGCGACGACATCCTGGACCCCAAATTACTCTCCGAATTCCACGCCAACAACCCCCATCGACCGGCACCTCGGGGTCGAGGCCGGCCCCGTCGTCGTCCGCCGCGGTCCTCAGGAGCTGCCCGTGAAGGGGGGGGTACTGTTACGGATCCAGCCACGCCTCCCGCACCAGACTCAAACACTCCTCCCACACGCTCACGATCTCCTGAATACTAATCACCTGCACCTGTCCCTTGTCACCTGGCACTATATCACCTGCCTTCACCATGCAGTCGGCTTCTGGTCTCGTCGTTGACAACCTGGAGTCTATGCTTGTTCTTAGGAACTTCTCTCACCGTGTTCTCAAGCCAGTTTCCTCCTGTGATTTCCCCAGCCTGTTTGGACTCTACCAGTACCCACTTCATCCAGCTAAGATTACATCCGTCACTGCCATTGACTGTCTCATTACCATTTCTTCAGTTTGCTGTTTCCAAGCCTGCTTTAATAAAATCTTGTGTTTGCTTATGTCCGTGTCCGACCGTCATTCATGACAGGTAGCAGGAAAATGTCTTTTGGTGAACCTTTTATTTAATTGAACAAAAAGACTGTTGTTGTTCAAGCATCATAATCTGAAGGTTAGATGTACTTATTTCCAATGGTTAGAGAGTATCCACCATGATTTTACCTGTTGAATTTAATTATGAGAGAAATATAAAGTTTGGTTACACTTTATTTTGATGGACCACTTTAGACATTCTACTAACTATATGTAAATTTGCAACATGTCAACTAACTGTCATTAGAGGCTTAGTAGACTGTTAGGCTTAAGTGTGTGTTTCATGGTTTGTGAAATAAGTTTACAAGTTACTTATAATCAGTATGATGGTTGGGAGAACATCAATATAACGTGTTAACATATTAGCATACAGTCTACTAAATACTCTAATAATAATCAAGCCGTGTGCACACTTTACGCACACTTAAATAGTTATTTACAACTGTTGCTTGTCAGATTGCACGAACATGATTCCTGCTGTAAGCCATGTCACAATGTAAGATTTCAGTTTCATGACAGTTTTGGGTGACTGTGAACTACATTTACATGTGGGATAGAAATGGTGGCTAATTGTCTCTATTGTTACATTTTGTTCATAGTCTTTAAAATTGTCTTGAAAAGAAAAATGGAAAAAGAATGAAGACTGTGTGTGGAGCAAGTGGTGGTTTGTTTTTTCCTCACTAATTACTTTATTGGGTCCTTTTGTTTTTTATTTTTATTTGAAGGTTGCCATGGCGCATTGTAATGACCTGGCACAAGTTAAACCTCAAAGTCCTGTGAGTTCTGAGAACATCACAATCCAGAGTCACAATTCAAATCGATTACAATATAAAAGGTCACTGAATGCACACACACGTGCTCCGTGTCTCGCTCCACTCAATTGTCTGGATCTTAAATCTCCCCCACTGCACTATATCCACCTCCCTGTTACAATTTGTGTCATGACAACACATCAGTGTGAGTCTTTTCTGCTATTAGAATGTCTGTTTACTTATCAGATGGCTTTTCTCAGGAGGGAAAATAAGTGTAAAGCATGTAAACAACATCTGTCCAGTCAACCTGTTGGAATGCAACAATTTTATCATTATAACTCAATTTCTGAAAAAAGTCATTCTAGCGCATTGATTGACGTCTCATAATCCCACTCTTTTGAGCCAAGGACTTTTACACACTTTTTGTCCCATCAGTTCTAATAGCTAGATTAAGTCGGCACTTCCCCCTGGAATGTAAAGGGGATCTCATTCATCATTCAGGCTTTTATCGGCACGTGAGGCACATGGAACGCTCAACAAAAACATTCACGATTGCAGAGTCATTGACAGGATTAGCAGGCATGCTTAGCAGAAATGCTGAGAAATTCTGGCTCTTGAAATCATTTCATTGTATGGATGGGCTATCCGGCTCTCACATGTTGGCAGTGCGCACGATGTTTCTGTACGTTTGAGATTTGTAATCCATATTTAGTGCGACCAGAACCAATTGTTTCTCCATTTCAAACTAGAATGGATGAGCATGTTTGCAGTCAATGAATTAACAAAATTGGCTGTTTCAAAATTGGCAAAAGTGTTTCTGGGAGGTTTGGTTCTAACGTCACAAGTCTGTGATTTCTTGGCTTAGTATGACTATTGTCTTATTTGCAGAGGCAGAAAATTACCCTTTTTTTCATCAAAATGGTATTGGTTCTCCTGCCAGAGTCAGTGCTTGGCTAACAAATCTACAAACCTCTCACAGAACCGGGCAACGTTTCCATTGACTTTGTTCCAGAGACAAATGATGAGTATGTTAGCCTACTGCATAACCTGCCTACAAAAATATATGATGCATGTCAGTCTTACAAGTTTTGAGAACATATTTTAACATTCAAAAACATTTGATTGAGCATTTTGCTATTACGAGCTGCTTTGTTTGTTTATTTTTTTCTGTAGTTTTCTACATGGAATAACAAATGCACATATGACAAACACATATGCCACAAATTGTAACTCTACAATATTACCAGCTCAACTAATAAAACCCCAACCAATTAACAATAAAGCAATAACGTACTCTGTCATTAACCCTATATGTTGCCTATAACCCTGTGTTGCCTCCATGCTCCATGGCCTTTATTAGTCTTGTTTTAAATAAAATTACACCCCCATGTATTGTTAAAACCTATCTTAAGGGAGGAGAACTCAAATA
Organism: Rhodeus uyekii; assembly: GCA_037043235.1. Lineage (NCBI taxonomy): Eukaryota > Metazoa > Chordata > Actinopteri > Cypriniformes > Acheilognathidae > Rhodeus > Rhodeus uyekii. Next base: position 3,531,273 of record JAWRVZ010000007.1, read on the forward strand.
CTGATCAATGAAAGTGCAAAACAATGGTCACATGTCCCACAGGGGTCCATTTTTCTCCCTCTTTCAGCACATGTGCACAGGTCACGGTTCCATATTTTCTCTAATGAAAAGTGCATTTTCCCTCATTTTCATCCAGATAACCACCCACAAAAAAATAAAATTATAATTTATATATATATATATATATATATAGCAGGGGTGCCCAAACTTTTTCCTATGAAGGGCCAAAAATCAAACTTGATTGAGAGCCGCGGGCCAAAAGTAAATTTTGCATCATAAATCAAATTGTATTACATTAAAGTTGCTATGGGTTTATTTCATAATATTTAAAATAAATATAAAACAACTTTAATCTGACTCACTAATGCAGTTTTATTTGTAAAGCTTTGCATTTGAATGAACAATTTAAATGGGCAACAATCCCCAAAGTGTTCAATGTACAATACAGTTCAGTGCCAAATACACAATCAATAATAAAACCATATGGTTGCAATGTCAGTGACCTAATGAGAGATATGAAGCTGGTCCTTATTTTTCAGAAGATTGGTCTGTAGCTGACTAACAGACAAAGACAAGATATTATGTAGGTGAGAGTCAGTTATTTGGCTTCTTAGTTTACTCTTGTTCAAGTTCATCAGACTGAAAGTCTGCTCGCAGAGGTAGGTACAGTAATCCCTCGCCACTTCGCGGCCTCAGCGCATCGCGGATTATTCAAAAATATTCATAAAAAAAAATAAAAGTTAAAATATACCCCCATATACAGTCGTATTGCTGAAAGCAGCGTTGTTTCCTCGTGACGCGAGTGAAACGGTTTCCCAGGATGCCAGACAAAGAGAGAAACTATCTCAGAGGCTTTGAACACGCCCACAGCACTCAGGCAAGACACGTGATTGGTTCCCAGCGCGAGCTCGACCAATGAAAGCACGAGTGGATCCCGTGAGCTGATTGGCTGATCCTAATTCGCTGATTTTCCGGTCCACATTAACCGCAATAGACCCTTTTCACATTACGTCACGCAACTTCCGTTTTAACTCAAAGCAGGGTATCTTTACTTCCGTTTAGCCGCAAGCGCGTTCAGGTGAATGCAGGAACTGGCTAACTAACAACACGAAAAGTAAAGGTTATAGTAATAATAATAATGTTTACGTATTTGTAGGTTTCTGTATTTTAGTTCGTTTGATAATGTTAATGATTATTTCCAGTTTACAACTCTTTAACATGTGCGTGAACTGGATCGTAAAGTAGGCTAGTTTGTAGCAACAGGAAAAATATGCATCGCTCTCAGCCCGTGTTGCCTGAAGTTTACTAATAAGTTTTAACTTTTTATATTATGTATTCCCGCACAATTGTTTAGAATGACCCCCTCTTAATCCAATTTAATGGTCAAACCATTTTCATACTCTGATGAGATTCATTATTTCTCTTTACCTGTGTCCATCCTTCAACAGTTTCCCACCCATCAGCATGGCACAGTCTTCTTGTCGATGCTATTGTAGTGTTCCTTGTTGTTCAATAAATACATTAAAAAACTTTTATGTGGCAGTAAATTAATTTTATAACCTTTATGGCCTTATTGTAATGCTCCATATTGGAATGTTTATAATGTGTTTGATCTGCACAATTTATGTTTACACCGAACCCAAATTTATTCAGTGACTGTATATTGTGTTCAATAAACATCATACATTTGTGATAATCTGTTGCCCTCAATATTTTAATGTGATGTTGAATTGCATTTCCTGTTGTCAAAATTCTACAAAAAATGACAACGTCAAAGAAGTTTGTTTGAAACCTTTGCCAATTTATTAATAAAACAACTCACATGTACAAAAGTATTCACAGCCTTTGCCATGACACTCGGTTGGATCCTGAAAAGTCACTCTTACTGCCATTTGCATTGTACGGTGCACATTTCACAACGGTTTGGGCACGATTCTTGGACTTCTTTGGTACCGGTTTGTATCCTTTATCAAGTTTAGTACGTGTTGTAAGCGAAAATGTGTCCGAAAGTCGCTGTACATCATAAACGCATGTTAGGCAGATGTAGAAAGGGACTGTGTAAACTTAATCGCGTTCACTATGACGGCCGGCGGAAGTAAAGATACCCTGCTTTGAGTTAAAACGGAAGTTGCGTGACGTCATTGTGAAAAGGGTCTATAACCGAGGGATTCACTGTACTGCCAAACAGAGACAGCATCACTGATGATGAAGGACTTTGCAGCGCGCTCTGCTCAGATCGAAGTCCAGTAAGCAGCTCGTGAGCCTGCTGTTTCGCGTCTCGCCGCTGTACTTTGAGAAAGCTGCACAATGTTTTGTTTCATAATGACGACGGATATTGTACTCTTTTAAAACAGCAACAGACTGTTTGCAAACTAGACATATTGCCTTTGATTTTACTTCTGTGAATAAAAACTCATCTTCCCCAACTTTTAAAAAAATATATCTCTTGTCTGTGTGCCACTGCCTTGATTTCTCCATTATTGCGTTTAATTTGTTGACGTCATGTGTCGCAAAGCACGCAGTGCTGCGCCTTGAATTGCGCATTTACAATACATTTAATAAATTTACATTTAATTTCAGTTTACTCTGTTGTAGTTCAACTATAAAACAAACAAAATTGTTATGTCAAATTAGAAATGACAATCTGTGTCGAAGGTACCTCGCCCTCTCTCTCTCCTCGGACGGTACGGCGGGCCAAATCAAAGGTGGCAGCGGGCCAACTTTGGCCCGCGGGCCCTAGTTTGGGCACCTCTGATATATAGGATGTGTGCTATGCGAAGAGGAAGGACGAGAAGAACAGGTTCCAAATGAAAACCGAAACCAAACTACTTTAAATACAAAACAAAACGGCACTCATAGTGCAAGACAGGGAGATAAATCTGCAGATACTGTATTATGAATTAATGCAGGAGATAAATCTGCATATATTCATTTATCAGTGAATAATGACCTTACAGATAGGAAGTGCACAGATGACATGACTGACAGGAAGTGTAACAATGACCTTACAGATAGGAAGTGCACAGATGACACAACAGACAGGACTAAGGGTAACATTTATATAATGTGTGTCATAGAATTAGAATAGTGTATATATATATATACACACATACACACACATATATATATATATATATATATATATATATATATGTGTGTGTATGTATGTATCAGAATTCACCAGAAATATACAAATAAAAATAAATTAAATGAAGTGGCTCGAGCCTATGATGTGAAGAAAGAAGATGTCTGTCCATTGAATATGCACCCCACATTTCCAGCTGTAGGCAGCTTTGTGATTGGAGAGATTTGCTTTGTTTTGCGTTAATCTTGCCAGGCTGAGTTGTTGTAGTTCATCTAACAGTGTCATGTTGTTGCATCCATTTTTCTGGTTTCTGCTTGGAGACCAGAAGATTATAATATTCTGCTCTAGTTTTAGGGTGCTGTCCGTGGTTCTGAATTATCTACAGACTTCTCCACAATGCTGAATAGCACAGATTTCAGACAACGCCATTAATTCTGCATACGTGTGTGTTAAAATAGTTCCACTTGAAGCTGTACATTTCTTCCTCAAAGAACAAGACCCAACCAAAAATTGTTCAATGTTTTTGCATTATTTCGAAGTCCACTTCAAACAAAATTACATTAATGCCTCTATATAACAGGAGACAAAGTGGCTCAATATTCCAGCATAGCAAGAAAACTGCATTATGAAACACCCCCAATACTTCAAAAAATATCCGAAATTATGACAGTCTGAATACTTTTGTTCACAGAAATTGGCTTTCTCAACTCAGCTGGCAAATGCATTTCATGCCAAAATCTATTCCACTCTGTTAAACTCTCTCCCAAATTGCTAAAGTGCCAATGGGTCATCCATCATTGAAAGTCTTTTCAGCACAATGCCTCGGACACTTTCTCTTTGGTCACATAATTTCACCTTAACTGTCTTACAATCTCAGACTGGGGCAAACTGTTCTCACACTCGATACATTCAGAGAGGAAGACAAAGCCCCTGTCTGGGCTGCTATGGAAGCTATGCATGCATTTGTCTGGGGATTGAGGGTATCGATCTGTGGAGGGGTTATCTTGAGGCGAGGATGTGCTGGTGGTATAGCAGCTGTATAGAGTGCTTTTGAGCACACAAAGGACAGGCATGGGGAAGAGAAAGGAAGTTGGGCTTTGATTTATAGGTCTCATTGGCTAGTGGGTGTCTCTGGTGACAATGTCGGTATACGAGGATAAATGCACAAATATGCATGTATGCACACACATATAGACAAAGACAGAAGCCTACTTATGCTATGCCTTGCTTGTGTCTCGCTCTGTAGAGCTCATTGCACACGTTTTATACAATATATTATATCTCCATTCACAAGAAATTTGCATTTTTGCAAAACAAACATGAAACTGTAGAACATATTTTTGGGATTTTCTCACAAAAGCTGTAATGCATTGGAGTGGCAATCTCAAAAAAGCATTGAGTCTGATTAGATAACCATAATTCAAAAGGACTGCGTTGTCCCTATAGAGCTGTTCTCTTTGCATGGCTGCTTCTGTAATGATGCATAATGATACATCCACATTATTGCAGATGTAGATTATATGGTCAGAATGAAGGCGCTTTGTATGCGCTATTGCTCAACTTGTGCTGTTACTACAAAACCACAAAGCAGTGTTTTCAGCATGTTTTGCAATCATTCAAGTGGGATCCATATAAAAAATGTTGTGCGTGTCAACACTTTTCACTTTCCCTAATTGCCAATGGCATGCTGGGACTGTTTAAACAAAACCCCACCACATTAGCTTCACACTGCTCAGTATATGAGAGATTAGGATCTTGCTCACTGCTCTGTGATCAGCACTAACCACCCAAACATGGCCTAAACAACTATGAGAGTGGCTGCAAAACCGATCTGGAATCAGAAGAGGGCAGTTCCTTCTGCTTTGGAGGGATTACAGCTTTACCGGAAGAGGGAAGGAAAGAAAGGTTAAGCCACTGCTGGTTGCCAGATTCAGCACCACTCTTTTTGCAGTGTTCATGTGTGCCTCATGCAGAGGGTCTGGCCCTTTATATTAGAGCAAGCGTGCCAACAGGACCACAGAGGGGAAACCAGCACAGCAATCGTTGAGAACAGTAAGTTACTTATTTTAACTAAGAAAATATATGAACTAAACTCATGTTTTATTAAATAATGTTTGATCAAACATTGTTCTTTTTTATAAAGATTTTTGTTTGAAATTGGCTTTTACAGATTTTGCAGAGATAGATAGATAGATAGATAGATAGATAGATAGATAGATAGATAGATAGATAGATAGATAGATAGATAGATAGAAATTTCACAGAAATGGATAGAGAACTTAAAATTACATAGAAGCCTATGACAAAATATATTTTAGTTGCACTTGCATTGTAATATCCTATGGACACAAATGACTTTCTGTAGCTTTTACTACTTTGAATGTCACCAAGCAAGGCATTCATTCAATGGTAAGCTTTTTGTCTCATGATAACATCTGCTTGCAGTCAGCAGCAGACTTGTCCAGGTTAACCTCATGATAAATCTCTGCTCTGCGTGATATTTAAAATGTGCCTAAGAGCGCATTATACAAAGAAGAAGAAAAAAAGGAACTGCTTGTCTTAGCTGGTTTAAGCTGGTCTTCCAGTCTGACCGGCTGAAAAGTGGTCAGAAACCCTCTAAAACCAGCCAACAGACCAGTCTGACATGGATGGGAGACGAGCAAACAAGGTTGCTTTTATCTGTTTCATGAATTTTCCGAGTTATAAATCTACGAGAACATATTTGTTTCGTAAAAACCGTTGAGTATTTGTCATCTCTGCGCACTTTGCATCTGAAAAATAGCCGAAACAATAGCATCGCCCCCCCTCCCCGGTGCATCTTTGTCAAGAAAATAGGCGAGGTTTAAGCATTTCCCCGAGCGCGAGCAGCAATGCAGTCCAATCAATTACGTTTAATTCAATTCACTTAAACTTCCAGCGCGCTGCGAAAGAGAAGCATTTATTGATAATGAATACAGAGCGCTCCTCCTCCTCTCGTACTCCCGCTCGCCGCTGCGCATTAAGAGACAGCTGGCGATGAGGGGAATATCCCTCCACTCTCATCTCTGTCACCTCACTTGTGTTTTCCTGAAGCACTGCGGACAGAAAACGCTGCGCGCGGAGCTTCGTAAAACACGGCACGAGGAGGATGCGGACCGCCGGGGTTTGGCCAGCGACCGTCACTCTCCAGGTCCCGCGGGACTGATTCTCGGTCAAACATATTTAATGGGCGTTTGTATCGCCGTCTCCGCTGATTTCCGTGGATACCTGCTCGGATATTGAGTGATACGGCTCCAAAATGAAGAGGATGAACGTAAGCACTTCAAGTGTGTTACTGTGCAAGCATTCGGTGTGTGTTGAAGCGCGGCTGAGTTTATTTTGTTTGGAATTAGCTTTACTGTACAATCAACGCGCAACTTTATCATCTTCGGCTGCGTTTCAAGTGTAATGTTAAGGCATGAAACACGACCAAGACTAAGCAATCTTCAACTCTTATAAACAAGGATTAAGATTCGTTGTTTGCCGAGACATACAATTATCGATTGTTCGTTCCATTTGTGCGGAGATGCAGTTCGTGACCGGTTGCGTTTAGGCGTTTTTTTCTGGTTACATCATTAACATTGAAAATCGGTATAAAGTAAGAAAGTAGACACGCACTAGTGTGTTTTCTTGCAATGGCAATAGCGGGCATTGCTCAAGCAGTAAGTCATTTACAACTAGAAATGAGAATCGATTCCATGTGCGATTCTGATTCTTTTTAACGATTCAGTTTCATTGACGCTTTCAGCAGCAACTCTTGGTACGCTAATAAAGAAAAATCCGATTTTTGTGTGCAATATTTGCAATATCGCATTCGTTGCTCTCATCACTATGTTGCAATTCTATGATCAGTCAAAAATAATTAAGGCTAATTCGTGCCAAAGAACGTTTATACAGACTTTTAATTAGCCAGTTTTAATCAACTAATTGGCCCTAACTACAGTAGGCTATAAAGAAAATACAGATAGGATTGCATTTCATGCATTCATATTCATACTGATACTGTAAAACGCATAATGCATCTTTAAATACATAGTGCCAAATGAACCACCCTGGGTGTCTCACGTGCCTGAAGTACAACATTTGGGGGAATTTTTTTTAATTTGACAGTGGTCTAAAAATGTTGCGCAAGAGGAGCACGTTGAAATGCAATCAAGCGTTCTGACGCTTTGACCTCACTATCTACAGTGCCTACAGTCACAGAATTTCGATGGTTCACAGAATTTGGTGTAACACCGGCTTATTTTTTGGGGAATCACACTACACTGACTGACTGCTGTTTGTTCACACTGCTCCAGATAAGGTTATAAATCGTTCAGGGAGTGCATACTTTACACATCCGTTCTATGATTAACCATGGTGACAACCTCATTTTTAAACCAAACTAACACCCTTTCATTATAAACACTGATATTCCTGCTACTCAAACAGTAGAGCGTTGCGCTTGTAACACCAAGGTCATGGGTTTGAATCCCAGGGAAAGCAAGAACTGATTAGAATGTCAATGTGTAGCTTGAATGCAATGTAAGTCACTTTTAATAAAAGCGTCTCTATAAAATGCATAAATGTAAGTGGAACTGTACAAACTTGTCTGTCACTTAATTTATGGAAATTTAGTCGTTTGTTAAATATGGTTGTGTAGGACTAATTGTGACATACCATGTTATTCACAATAATCAGTGGCTTAATTTGTGATAGGATTCAAGGTTAAGACTCTTACTATTGCTGCCATATAGCCTTATATGAGTATGCTTGAAAATCTTACTCAACGTTTAATAAAATAATTCATGATCAAGATCCGAGTTCATATCTCAAATCTAGTATGCTGTTCCAAATTCAGCTACTGTCACTATGGTTACGATAATAGAGAGTTGAAAAGACACTTGACATTATTAATTTATTATACTGTCACACCCGTTAATAAATATTTTTGTTAATCCCAAATGCTTAACTGTATAATTTGTTATTCATAAAAACAAAGCACATACGAGTCACTGTTTTGGAATTTTGGTCATGTTTTATATTTTGTATTAATTTAAGAGAATCGGCCCATGCAAGTATAACTTGCTCTGTTTGTTTTGTGCTGTAAATTCAGTAGCTCTGTTACAGTCAACAAAATGGAATTGTTTCTAAATATAAACCAGTGCTCATTTGTCAAGGTTCAGCAGATTTCCGCAGTCGAAATCCAGCCTTTTCAATATGAATCTCAGGAATTTCGTGTGAGGCGGAAAGATTTATCCACTCTGATTTTGTAACTATTTCAAGTTGGTTACTAAGATTCATCACAATGACAACAGAAAACTACTTGGTTTGAAAGTGACTTCTGTGGCAACTGTGCTTTATACATCACTATTTTTTTTTCTTTTTTTGTTCATGAAATTTTGTTAGTGATCACATCCCTCAGTCTTAAAAAGAGATTCCACCAAATGATGTGTTCATATGCAAGCAGAAGTATCTATCCATTCAAGTGTTTCAAAACCATCCTCAAATTGTCCTGGTTTTCTAAAGTTGTTGAATTCTGTCTGCAGCCTCGCTGGAAGTCGCCACCCATGTGGCCGTCCGGAGTGGGCAGCAGGCAGCCCTGTCCCCGTGAATCTGCTCTGCGGAGAGCAGCCATTAGTGGGAATGTCCTTGCTCTCCCACCGTTCCACGTCCCCACGGGCAGAAGCGTCCGGGTCTTCATCTGTTCCAACCCTGATGGTAAGTAGCTTTTCCCCCACATTGTAAATATGAAAAAAATACTTACCTCAAAAAGTACTTTTAAAGTATATAAGATTTCTCTTCCTAATACTGAGGTTATTGGAGGAACCATTTATCGTTCCTCAGAGAATTGACCTTCAAAAGGGTGCCTAGCGGTTCTCCAGAAGGTTCTAGCAATGTGACGAGGCACCATTTTGGGGGTCAGAAAAGACTATTCATATTAGGAGGATGAATTTGTGTGTATGAGAACTGGAGAATCACCTGGACCCAAGAACCATACTGAAGGCAGTGCACAAACACACTCGTCTCTCAGCCAGATTGACACCTGTTAATGTGCGAGCTATGTGCAAGACGTGCTTTTTCATCCAATGTGTTAATGAACCAGATTGTGCAGTAATGAATTCAGATGGCAATGGCAGTTCCACATCATGCCGTTTCATAACACATGCTGCCATCCTCAGAGATATAGCCATTGCTAATGTCTGTAGGACCGCTGTCCCGTGTGCTTTGACAAGAGCAGCAGTGACAGCAGTTAGTGGAGCCGTCTGTCTCAGCACTGAACATGGGTTTCAACATTCCACAAAAACACAGGCCAAGCAACCATGACACAAAATATGGTGCTGCTTTACAGTCATACAGTCTCTAGTAATAAAATAGGGAAGTTCTCAGTATTCAGTTTGACTTTGAACTGAGTATTATATTTGATTCAGTATTCAGGTTAACGGAGTGGGAATTTCTTGCTTTTATCCCGAGAAATCGTTGATAGGTCATCATTCCTATCATCGATTGCTCATTTTTACATCTTAAGGCTTAAACCCAGGGCTGCTTAGACATGACCTCAGATTTAATGAGTGCTAGGGGAACTAGGCGGCACATATGCAGTCATAGATTTAAATATGGGCTGCAGGGAGACCTTAAAATAGTACTTCTAATCTAGGAGTAAACAAGCCAAGGGAAAGTATAAAATGGGTTAGGAGGGAGATTGAGAACTGGAACTGAAGAAATGAATGCAGAGAAGTGAGGATGAAGTGAAAGGAGGGAAGATACCGGTGAATAAATTAGATGGGCACAAGGATATCTATATAAAATGATGACCTTTCAAGCTGAAGGACTCATGATAAAGACTTCTCTAAATCGTAATATTCCACCTGTAGCTGCACACAGGTTTCTTATGCACATGGATGTGGTTACATGTATTATTCCTAAATAATAAAACAAACAGGCCATAGTATATTGTAAAAAAAAAATGTAATTATTGAATTATTAGTCACACTTTATATTAGATGACCTTAACTACTATGTACTTAAGATTTCTTACAATACACTTATGTACATACATGTTTCCATCTCTAACCCTAACCATAAACCAACTCTAACTCCTAAACCTAAACATTTTGAACAATTCAAACAATTTTCAAGAAAAATATAGGTATACATTTAATCCGTTTTGTAGGTATTTTAATGGTACAACATTGTAGTTAAGGCCACCTAATATGAAGTGTGACCAAATTGCTTCTTTATTAGTTATGATTTTAAAGTAAAATGTTGAAATGGTGAAATGTTTCATGTTAAATTCTTTCTCATATACCCTAATTTAATATGAAGAGACAATATACTGTATAAGTCATTCGTTCAGTCGATTGATTTTCCTGAAAAGTGTAAACACTGTAGCTCTGTAGTGCTGTCAAAATACTGTTCAGTTTGTTTAAGTATGATGTTCAGTCGATACAGCAACATTAATATCAACTAATATATGAGTTTATGGGCAGGACTATTTGTTTGTTTGACCAGTAGCAGACAGATGGAGTTTTCGAAAAACCTGTTTGAAATGGTTGTTATGTTTTGCAGTTTTATTTTACATTTTGTGAAGCTAATTTAAAATAGCTTTAATTTCAAAACGTTTCCACATTGAATCACCATTTTGTGTAATCACGTTCATTCTTCAGTGAATTCATGCAGCGCAACCTGGTCTTAAACTGGAATGTTGTAAATAGAGTGAGTCTGAAGCCATTTATCAAATGAAATAGAAGAAGACTAGGGAGATTTTGTTTTGGTCAAAAACAGTCAGCACTGGAAAGGCAACTGCTTGAAGATGGTTTAGCGAGAGGCAGAGGTGATGTTTTTTGGTATGTGCTGAGAGTGTGAGGTGGAGTGAGGAATCTGATGTACTGGACCTGTAGATACACAGCTCAGAGGTGATGTCAAGGTACAGATTTAATGACACTTTCAGAAGGCTGAACAAGCCAGCTGGGCTTTGGTGCAATGCTCTTCCCCCTTAAGCACTAGAGGGAGCAATTTATACATCACAGATTTACAAAAAGGGAGTTGGCCTTGCACACACAGAGTCATAACAACTCTTTATGTCTTACTATTATCACTCTTATACATCCCTTAACTAGAGAGGAACAATTTAAATTTGTCTAGAGCTATTGGAGAACTCAATTCTGTGATTTAAGGGCTCTACTAGGGGCAGTTACGACAACAGTTGCTGGAGTCTTGCTGAGGTTGAGATTGAGGCTTTGAGGAAATGAATGTGATAACATTTATATGCTTGTTTGTTTAATTTTTTTTGTCTCCTTGGAGGGTAACCAAGGGAAACTAGAGTTTTATGTGCAGGAGTTTTTTTCTGCTTTAAGGAATTTAATGGCACTGTGTTATCAGAATGTGTGGTTTTAGCCATCATGATTTATATTTGTATTGAAAACAATTTGTATTGTTTTCAATGCAGGGCCAAATCAAGACTAAGAAGTCACTATGTGAAAAATTAATGTATCAATTTTAGGTTCAGTTGAGGCTGTTGGAATATGCTGTAATGACACACTCTTGTGGCTGAAAAACATCTTTCTTTATTCATGACAGAAAATTCGTAGTATTTTTTTTGTGCTTTTAAAGGTGCCTTCAGTTGTTCAGTGCCAATTTAAAAAAATGTACGGATGGTAAAATGGTATACATTCACATTATTTGAAGATGAACTGTACTCATAGTTTTCTACAAAATAAGTTTTAAATATGTATACAGTGATCCCTCGTTTATCGCGGTTAATGTGGATTAACCTTCGATAGGTGAAAATCCGCCAAGTAGGACTGGCCCCCCTAGGAATTATGTGTGTAGGTACCAGAACGTTTAAAATATGTATATTTATGCTTTAAATATATTTTAATTAAATCTATTTAATTATAAAACCGTAATATTATACATCTAATCTCTATCGCTCTCATATGATACATATTATGGTGCTCTACACTCATCAATGACAGTAGTATCTTGAGACTTGACTCCAGTAATGACAGACCTGTGCGAATCGATGAATGTAATGATGATGATGATGGTGTTACTGCACTGGTATAATGAGGCCTTTAAATCAGTTCGGGAAGCGCCTCATCATCAGATATCGGCACTGGATCGTCAACATTTGCTTCTGAGAGAGGCGAAGAGGCTCCCACTCCACTCGTGCTCTCATTCGTCGATCTTGCGCTGGATAACCAATCACATGTCTTGTCTGAGAGCCCGTGGTGTGTACAAAGCCTCTGAGAGAGTTTCTCTCTTTGTCGAAACTTGAATCGCGAAGTGGAGAGGGGTCACTGTAGTGTGATTCACCCCCTCAATGTTTGTCAAATGTAAACTTGTCCATGCAATACTTCACTCTCATTTGCTGCAGCCTCTATATATACGCTAGTAGCTTATTGTTGTTTGGTGATGTGAAAAGCAAAAATTAGAAATGGAACACACTTAATATCGTCTTTTACCAGTTGAGACAATGAGTTTACAGTACAGTATGGCCTAAGAAGCAGAAAGGGTCTGAAGACAGAAGTCAAAACACGAGCGTTAACATTGGTACAGCATACGCAAGGTGAAAAGATTTGAGTAGTGTTTCCCAGGTTGCTTCTTTTTTGTTGTCTTAGGTAAGGTAGTTATTGTATAGACCACTGTGTAAAATGTATTTCATTTTCATAATGTTACTTGAAGTACACAAAGAACAGCAATGTTAGCGCTAGGAAAATAACTACTGTATACACATTTTAAGAAGAGTTCTTGGTGACATCAGCCAGTTAGTATTGTCATGACTTCATTTTCACAGGCTCCAAAGTGATTAGTCACATGGCATTAAGTTACAGTTCAGGTCCTGGCTCAAAAACAACTGTATAAATGAGCAGAGGCAGTAGACCTATGCCAGCTGAGCAATTGCCAGTGAGATGAATAGAAATATTGATGGATAGCGTTCTTTAGCTATGATAGACATCCTTGGTTGAGTCAGTATTGAGTCACCAAGTTGGGCTAGTTAGACAGCTTTAGCAAACCCAGTTTTAATAGCACTTTTCAGGAGTATCAGCCTATGAACAGCTTATTTATAGTCATCTTGGCATATTAAACTTTGATGGTATTTTAACATTGTAAAGATTACCGTTCTTCACCTTGAGTGCAGTATTATTCATTAGCATTGCATTCAAAACACTTATAATGATTATAATGTCTTATAATGATGGATAATTATGTGCTTTGAATATTCAGATAATATTTATGCCTTTGAGCTTTTGGTAATTAGTTTACTAATGCCATGTAGCTAATGGATTGGCAACAGGAATATGTTTTAGTCACAAATGGGATTTCACTCAGTTGTTCAGCATACTCGGTCTGGCGCCTTTGATGGGGAGCAATTCTCGTTCCATCGTCCTCCATCTTGCGACCTCACCTAATCCCTCACAGTCTTGTGCTTCAACATCAGACAGCTGTATCAATACCGAGCTCATCTATATGCGGCCATGCGTTCAGAGCCCGTGCTGCTGGAGACACATATGAGAGCCCCATGGGAGAGACTGTATAAAGGCTTTACCCCAGATTATAGACATGAACGGACACACCATTGAGAGCGAGATGCACGCTTGTAGCTCGAGATTCCAAATGACACTGGTATTCATAAACTATTAAGGCGTGTTTAAAACGTTGAGAGGCTATAAAAATGACATTGATGGTAATGCGGTGTCATCTATTTTTCCTAGACCATATAGACTATCCAGCTCTAAAATGTAGGTTTGTATATAATTTGTGGGAACAAATTCTTAATTTGAGAATATTCAACAAGAACAATTTTGTGGGACCTGATTTTATTAAATGAGAATTGATTGCCATATGAAAGTTATCATACATGCCAGAATGGAACCGGGTGTTTGGCGAGCCTAAAAAATAGCAAGCTTATACAGACAAGTAGAAGAGAAAACTATGCTTCAGACGGGTTTAAGTGTGCAAATATAAAATGTCAAAAAAAGCTCGGTTTTCGTTGTCAATCCAAGGATAATTAAAGCTTAGATTGTCAAGCTTAGAAAGCCAAAAATGGCATAGAAGGAGTGAAAAGGGAAAGATGTAAAAAGAAAACCGTGTGATAGGTTAGATTCAAAAATCTAACCTTTAGCATATGTTTAGACATACCATTTATTGGAAAATAAAAACAGATAAACACAAAAATGCATTCTGTGTGTGAATGGACTTTAGGTCCTGGAATGTGAACTTATTTGAACTTAAATTTGAAGGTACATGGCCTTTGGAAAATCTCATTCATCTATACATCTGCGATGTTTAATGGCAGCCTACAAATCTTTATTATAGTAATTACAATTTTTGTTCAAGTCTTTTATTTCTCACAGCCTTTCATGATGCCCTCCTTCATACTTCCTCCCTTTTTTCCTTTATCCATTCAATGCAATCTGGTTCAATAATGGCACTATCCACCCCCATAGTGAATGAGCTCACTTGTTTTCTCTTCTCTCCTCTTTTCTTTTCATTTTTTTTTTTTGTCATTTTCAATCATATCAGACACCTCAAACTTGCCCACATGTAAATGTGAAGGCCAGTGTAGCGACCAATATAGCTGATGTTTCTTTAATTTCTCTCTGTCTCTCTGTTTTTCTTCCTTTCTTTTTCTACATGCACAATTCAAACCTTATATCTTTGACACAATTTCTTGACGGATATATTTTGAAAGCTTCAATCTGTTATGGAAATTCGCTGCCTAAAGTGCTCCCCTGTGCGTTGCACGCTAATTCATTTATGATTATATGAAGGTATCTACTTACAAGGTGCTTTTCCCTTGTGTTTTGCCAGTCTGTACGTGTCTTGTCTACTAACTGGACAATAATGTGGTCTAAAAATGTTCTTTTGTTCTGAGCATGCTTTGTTGTATGCAGGCAGATCATTTCAACATTTCATTTTCCATTAATTTTCTTTTTAAAAAGAAGCTTCCCAGTGATGTCCACACAATCATGAATTTGGCGTGAGAATGAAGAATTTCTCCATTTACATTTTTGAGATGCTTTTATACAATGCAACTGACATTGCATTCAGTATACACCTTGACATTTTTTTAATCAGTTCTTGCTTTCCCTGGGAATCGAACCCATGACTTTAGAGTTGCAAGCGCTTTATTGTTTGAGCTAAAGATTCCCTATGCATATTTTGCTTTGATAGTCAGGCTGTCATTTTGTCAGAGCGAAAAGAAGATGAAAGTACTGGAGGATTTTAAAAAAAGAGAATGGAAAGTTTTTTCCAAGTGGGCTAAAAAAAGTTTCACCACAGTATTTATCACTGAGAAAGTCTAGAAAATAAAAATAAAAAATGCACAGGAAAACAAGCAGAATACAAAAAAATAAAAAAATAGGCTGAGACTACTTTATAGGACAGCCAAAAAAAGAACTGAATGGACAGTTATAAAAGATTTAAAACATGAAAGCTGTTGAATCCGCCAAAAATCTTCACTGGGCTGACACAGATAGAGCTGCTGTAGCGAGCTGTGACACACACTGTGTTGGTTGCCTGCACCTAGAGGGTTCAGAGCACATGATTGGCCTCATCTTACACAGAGAGCACTCCAGTCAGATTTTTGCGTTCTCTTTCGCAATATCGACATTCAGCAGAGAGCCTAAATAACAGCAAACTGATACTGACAAGCAGAATCAAAAGCATAAAAAAGTTCAGCTACCTTTCGTTGTCATTTGAAGATGAAACAAAGATTAGCAGACCAAGAAAGGCATAGAGGAACCCTAGTGAAAAAATCCTATACCAAAATGCTAATCCTATACCATTAAAAAAAAATAAAAATCATACTAAGTATACTACAATTCCATTAACATATTTAATGACATATCGCTTGATTCTTAATGATATAAATATTATAATTGGACTTTTTTTGGAGTAAATCTTTATTGCACAATGCATATTTCTTCATTTTTAGCCCAAAATGTGTTTAATATCACTATTCGTAAGGATAGTATGGTCTCTGTATAATGTCTTTCAGTGCAAGATATTTATAGGGCACCTAAGATATACTTGCTATAGTTTCATTTTAGCACAATCAAGTATTCTTAGGTATATATTTAGCTGGACCGTTGCACTATTTCTGTATAACTAAAGGGCATTAAGTTGTTCCAATTCAGCAGACTTTAAGTATACCAGTTTAGTATACCAAAGGGGAGTGGAAAGATAAAGAAACATTCAAAAAGAGATGTTTGACTAAGTAGGCATAATCTGTTTGCCATCCTAGCAAAGTAAATTTCATTTTCATAATACAGACAGTTTTTAGAATTTTTTTCCAGAAAATCAAATATTGCTCACAGAAATGTATTGCATTAACATATGTTTGTCTGTACACGTTTATTCCATTTGTGTGTATTGGGGGGAAAAACGGAGGAAAACAAGCACATTTGACATAATTTTTGGCACCCTTTCAAAATTGTGGATAAATAAGATTGTTTCAAGCATGTGATGCTCTTTTAAACCCACCTGGGGCAAGTAACAGGTGTGGACAATTTAAAAATCACACCTGAAAGCAGATAAAAAGAAGAGAAGTTGACTTATTCTTTGCATTGTGTGTCTGTGTGTGCCACACTAAGCATGGATAACAGAAAGTGGAGAAGAGAACTGGAAGACTTGAGGGCTTGAGAACCAAAATTGTGGAAAAATATCAACAATCTCAAGATTACCTTCTCCAGAAATCCTTCTCCAGAAATCTAGATGTTATTTTGTCTTTTGTTCATTATCAAGTTTGTTAACCATGTCACAGTAGCTAATCTCTCTGGATGTGGAAGGAAGAGAAAACTAATGAAAGGTTGCAACGCAGGATAGTCCCAAACAAGTTCAGGGTGCATCAGTGTCAGTGTGAAATATCCGTCAACATTTGAAGGAAATGAAATGCTATGGCAGGAGACCCAGGAGGGCCCCACTGCTGACATAGAGACACCAAAAAGCAAGAAAACAGTGTGCCGAAATTCTTCTGGGAAAACATCTTGTGAACAGATGAAACCAAGATAGAGCCTTTTGGTAAAGCACATTATTCTACTGTTTTCCCGAAAATGGAATGAGGCCTATAAAAAAAGAACACAGTACCTACAGTCAAATATGGTGGAGGTTCAAAGATGTTTTGGGATTGTTTTTGCTGCCTCTGGCACTGGGTGCCTTGACTGTGTGCAAGGCATCATGAAATCTGAGGATTATCAAAGGATTTGGGGTTGTAATGTAGGGCCCAGTGTCAGAAAGCTGGGTTTGCGTCCAAGATCATCCAGCAGGACAATGAACCAAAACATACTTCAAAAAGCACTCAGAAATGGATGGCAAAAAAGCGCTGGAGAGTTGTGAAGTGACCAGCAATGAGTCCAGATCTAAATCCCATTGAACACCTGTGGAGAGATCTTCTAATTGCTGTTGAGAAATGGCGCTCTTCCAATATGAGAGACTTGGAGCAGTTTGAAAAGGAAGAATGGTCCAAATTTCCAGGTGAGAGGTGTAAGAATGATGGTAATGGGAAGTGTTTGAATTCAGTTATTTTTTCCAAAGGGTTTGCAACTAAATATTAAGTTAAGGGTGCTAATAATTTTCTTCAGCCAATTTTTGTAGTTTTGTGTGAAATTACATAAATTGTGCTGTTTTTTTGTCGAGTTATGATGTCCAGTCCCGATACTTTGGTCTCGTTCAGTTTCGGATTTGTGTGGGGATTCGGGAATTCATAACTCGTGTGTTCGTTCTTGTTGTGAGCCCGTGAGAACAGGCGTTTACTCGTTCTTGGGCGCTCTGTCATGTGAGTGGGCGCGTTTTCAAGCTTTGCACAAGCCGCGCTCTCTCTCATCTGTGTGTGTGATGGCTTTTCAGCTATCTAAAGAAAAGGCGGGGTCGTCTTTAGGCAGACTAGTAGTCACTTTTATTCCAAACTTTGTAACAAAAAAGAATATGCTCGAGGGCAACAACAAAATGAACAGAAAACACTTGTCTGCAGCTTCCAACACGGCAGGTTTAGCTGGCAGCACTCAGACTTTTCAGCCTTCACCCCAGTCAGCCTTTTTCCTTCTCCTGGGCCCAGCTTTTTATCCTGTCTCTCGACTCACTGCAAAATGAAGACACCTTTTAGATCTCGTTAACAAGAGGCGTGTCCCTTAACCATTAGCCCTCCCAAACTCCTCCTCCGCCTGCAACAGACTCTAAACCACGCCCTGCTGGCCACATACCCCCACCACCCGTCTCAGGCCGGGGAGCCATCCGGCCTGCCACCCACTCCCCCCCATTTCTGGAGAGGAAGTCGGCCACAGCCATCCGCACCCCCGGCCTGTGGACCACCTCAAACTTAAATGGTTGCAATGCCAGATACCAACGGGTGATCCGCGCGTTGGTGTCTTTCATGCGGTGGAGCCATTGGAGCGGAGCGTGGTCCGAACAGAGAGTAAAAGCCCGTCCCAATAGGTAGTACCGGAGGGTAAGGACCACCCACTTGATGGCCAAACACTCCTTCTCGATCGTGCTGTACTTCGTCTCTCTCATTGAGAGCTTCTGACTAATGTACAGCACGGGGCGCTCCTCGCCCTCCACCACCTGGGACAACACGGCTCCCAGCCCTCTGTCCGACGCGTCTGTCAGCAAGACAAAAGGGAGAGAAAAGTCAGGAGAGTGTAGCAATGGCCCCCCACAACTTTGACGTTCTTGGGCCTGGAGCAAGTTCTCCATTTTGAGCCGCCCCAGTGTGTGGAGTTTTGCTCTCAGGTCCAAAACGTATTGAATTTCGTTTTTCGCGTTAGTAGGCCCCTCCTCCCAAACCTCCCTAATGACATCAAACACCCCTCGAGGTCGCCGGCCATAGAGAAGTTCGAAGGGCGAAAACCCAGTGGAGGCTTGTGGAACCTCGCGTATCGCAAACATCAGGGGCTCCAACCAGCGATCCCAGTTTTTTGCATCATCGTGAACGAACTTACGAATCATATTTTTCAAGGTCCGATTAAACCGCTCCACCAGACCATCTGTTTGAGGATGATAAACACTGGTGCGCACGGACCTAATCCCTAATAGTTCGTATAGTTTGCGTAGTGTACGTGACATAAATGTTGTGCCTTGGTTGGTGAGGATCTCTTTCGGGATCCCCACCCGGGTGATAATTCGGAAGAGGGCGTCCGCAACACTCTTTGCAGAAATGTTGCGGAGGGGCACTGCTTCCGGGTATCGCGTTGCATAATCCACGAGAACTAATGCAAAGCGATGCCCACGTGCTGACCATTCTAATGGCCCGATGAGGTCCATGCCAATTCTTTCGAAGGGGACCTTGATTAGCGGTAGAGGGCGCAATGGCGCTTTTGGGACGGCCGGTGGGTTAACCAGCTGGCATTCACGACAGGCCGCACACCACCTGCGGACATCCCCGCGAATGCCCGGCCAATAAAACCGGGCCATGAGTCGGTTAAGTGTTTTGTCCTGTCCTAAATGCCCGGCCATCGGATTATGGTGGGCCGCCTGGAATAACATTTCCCGACGGCCCTTTGGTACCAATAGCTGGGTTATATCCTCTTTTGTCTGCGTGTCCTGCGTCACGCGATATAACCTGTCTTGAATTACCGTAAAATAAGGGTAGGAGAGAACGCGGCCAGGCTCCACGAGGTGACCATCAATTGATAGTACCCTGTCAAAGGCATTCCGCAGTGTCTCATCCTGAGACTGCTCCAGGGGGAAGTCCCCGAGAGGGGGGTAGGCCAGCGCCCCTTCCCCTGACGAGGGCCTCAACCCCGGGACAGTCTCGGGTGGACCTGAGGTCCCCTCGCCAGCCCCAGCGGTTCTCACCTCCTGATCGGCTTGACTTCTGCAGGTGCCACCCGTAAAGAGACCCCTTAATAACGCTGAAAATAATGGCCAATTTGTTCCCAAGATTACAGGGTGGCTGAGGTGGGGATTAACCGCCGCCTCGACTCTATGTTTTTGGTTCCCCAATTGAATTGTGACCGAAGCAAGCGGATATTCACGAATGTCCCCGTGCACACACCGTACCTTCACCATGCGGCCCGTATTCAATGCCACGGTTTGCATCAGGCGTTGATGGATGGAGGTCTGGTTACAGCCTGAATCCACCAAAGCCTGATATGTATTTCCCCTGACACTTACTGGTACGTAATACTGCCCGACCGGGGGCGCTCGGTGGCATCTCGGGGGCCCGGATCAGTGGATCCACCTCCATGGAGGTGCACTGATCCCGGAAATGTCCCGGCTCCCCGCAATGCCAACAAAGCGGCCCAGACTTTTCCTCCACACCAGTGGTAGCGGGACCCGCCCCCTGCAGGTGAGGCGAGAGAGAGGGGTTCGGAAAGGATACGGGCCCGGAGGTTGATGGTTCCGCCCTGGGAGGCGGAATGGGCCGAGGCAGTGGGCCCAGAGGGTTGGTCCTCCCTGAAGGAAACTGCGTAGGAACCCCCCACCGGATTCTGGGAGTCGGCACAGGTCGTCGTCGTCCTTCCCGGGCCCTATGAGCAGGGATAGACTGAGAAGGAGGGGGAACAGACAGGGGGAGAGAAGGAAGAGAAGAAAGGGAGCTGCTTGGGCCCGCCCCAAAGGTTGCCAAGTGGTCTTCCGCCAGCTGGACGGCTTCCTCCAGAGTCGCTGGCCGGTGGCACTGCACCCAGGCCGCTGTCCGTTTCGGTAGCTGGTGGCAGTACTGTTCCAGCACCACCATCTCGTTCACCCCATCCACATCACGGTTGTCAGCCACCAACCACTGGCGGCAGGCTCCCCGAAGCTGCTGGGTGAAAGCAAAGGGCGACCTCCCCTCCTGGAGGGTGAGGGAGCGGAAGTGTTGGCGATGTTGCTCGGGGCTACGGCCCACTCTCTGCAGAATGGCTTTTTTCAGGTCCTTGTAGTTGAGCAAATTTTGGGCTGGTAACTGCCGCGCTGCAAGCTGAGCTTCTCCGGTTAGCAGCGGGATCAGCCGCACCACCCACTCCCCCTCTGGCCAGCGGCATGCCTTTGCAACGTGTTCAACGTGTTGTCAGCGTCAACGCTGAGAGTGAGGATTCGCCAACCTCCTCTCCAGCGTATGAGGAGCTGTTAGAGGTTGTGACTCGCGCTGTGGCCACATTAAATATCAAGTGGCCAACTGAAGAGAGATGCCTTCGTCCCAGGAAAAGTAAACTGGACTAACGCTATTTCCCAGTAGGGGTCTATCCCCCGCGTCGGGACTTGAAGTGTGGAGATCTTTGGAAAGGACCACCACCCACAGAGTTTATACTCCTAAAAATAATATGTATCCGACTCTTTAATTATAGTGCAATGCCGAAAGTGGAGGAGGTGCTTGCAAGCCACCTCTCTCCACAATAGGGATTGTCACTAAAACCCCCGAGGCTGCCCACAAAGCCCATGAGGGTTACATCTTTTGTTGTGTGTCTCCACACCACTGCCCTTATCAAGCGGAGTTATTGGGGGACCGGCAGCTTGCGTGGCCACAGAGAGACATCTGTGGCTCAACCTTACATCTTTAAAAGACAAAGAGAAGAATTTCATGTTGGACGCACGCATCTCGATTTCTGGACTTTTTGTTAACTCCATAAAATCGGTATTCAGTTCCTGGAGGAAGCTAAATAGTAGGTGGCGTTCAACGTCCTTTTGCCTCGCCATCCTCAAACCAGGGCTGTGAGCCAGTCACAGCCCCACAACTCCTCACATTGGGCCACTCAGAGGCAGAGTGTTGTAACCCGTCAGCCTCCCCAGAAACCTGGGGGGTCGGGCCGGCACTCCTAACCTCAGCCTTCTGGCTGGAGGATGTATCTGAGGACCGAAAATCTTCACCAAGAAGGCTACCTCAAAGAGGTCCTGATGCCAGATGCACTAGGACCCCCAGAAGCATTTCTCTTCAGTTTCCGCCAGAACAGCTCGAGAGGCTGGTTCTCTTAGTAGAATTTCTGGTCGCCTGCCAGAAATCTCTCAGTGGGTTCTGCGTATCATACAAAAAGGGTATTATATCCAGTTTGGGTCTCACCCGCCCAGGTTCAGCGGGGTTTCACCCACGGTGGTGCACCCCGAGCAGGCTCTGGTCATGGAGCAGGAAGTAGACGCTCTACTGAGGAAAGGGAACATAGAATATATACCCTCCTCAGACAGAGAGTCAGGCTTTTACAGCCGTTACTTCATGGTTCCCAAGACGGATGGAGGACTGTGACCCATCCTAGTTTTGCGCCTTCTGAATCGTTCAGTCATGAATCTCAAATTCAAAATGTTAACTTTGAAGCAAATTAAGACGCAGGGACTGGTTCGTCACTATCGATCTTAAGGACACTAATTTTTATATTTCCATCCTTCCACAACACAGGAAGTACCTCAGGTTCACCTTTGGAGGGAAGGCTTACCAGTATCGAGTGCTTCTGTTCGGCCTAGCTTTGTAACCCCGCACATTCACAAAATGGATGGAGCGCTAATCCCTCTGCGTCTCCAAGGCATCTGAGTTCTAAATTACATAGACGACTAGCTTATTCTGACCCAGTCGCCACAGTTAGCTGTTCAACATAAAGATGTTATTCTCGCACACATGAAAGTGTTGGGCTTGAGGTTGAATGCAAAGAAGAGTGTGCTCTCTCCTCTCTGGAGGACCACCTTCCTAGGCATTGTATGGGACTCGGTTTCAATAACAGCACGGCTTTCCCCTGTGAGCATCGATTCGATCCTGTGAACCTTCAAGAAAATCAAACTAGGCCAGTCACTCACTGTGAGACACTTCCAACGAGTGCTGGTTCTCATTGCAGCAGCTTCTAATGTTATCCCGTTCGGGTTGCTGCACAAGAGGCCAACCCTATCCGCACTATCAAGGTCTAGCAGCGATGCCTACGTGCCTTGGATATGTGGAAGAAACCCTGGTTTCTGTATCAAGGACTCGTATTCCTGAGGTACCGCTCTACCCAAGTTCTGTGGCACGAGCACCAATTGTCCTGCCACATAAACCTGCTGGAGATAATGGCTGTTTGGAGGGCGCTTCAGACGTTCCTCCCAGACCTCAGGGGCCACCATGTTTTTTTTTTATGTCATCGCATAAACAGAAAGTTGCAGAAACCCTGCAACTTTCTGTTTATTTTCAGGTTGTGAATCTCAGATTGTCTCAGATGATCTCAGATGTTTGTTTTTGGTCAGCTTCTAGCAGCAGATAACAGTAGTGACTGTAGTGTAAGCTGGGGAATCTCTGTTTTCAAGCCTTGCTGGCAGCTATCCCCTGAGAGAATACAGTGTGTGAAAGAAGTGTTGAAGAGACAGCAAAAGACTCAGACTTAAAAAAGAGATGTTTGTATGTGATTTGCTCATAAGCATTCATGCATATGATGTAGTATCTGAGGGAAAGCCCTTCCCTCTACAATGGACTTTTGGAGATCATAGTACTGTTTGAATAACCGTGTAAACACCACAGTACATGAGTGTAGTAATCATTCTGTACCATTGTTGTTACTGTTAATAAAAAGAAAGTACTCAAAGATGTCAAACTAAACTGAAATAAAAATAAAACTAAGTAAAAAAGAAAAAGAAATAGACAACTAAAGTAGTGAAAAGCAGACAACAAAATTACAAAATGAAAGAAACTTAAAAAAAAATATAAAAAATAAAAGCTAATAAAAATAATTTAAACACTATAATAGGGCATAAATGATAAAAAAAAAATATTTTATAGTACTATAAAATGATAAATTATAGTCTATTTATAATTATAGTCTAGTCAAGTCAAGTCACCTTTATTTATATAGCGCTTTTTACAATGTAGATTGTTTCAAAGCAGCTTTACAGGAAAAACAATATAAACAAAGTTTGTTTGGCTGAACAGAAGCCCCAAAAGAGCAGGCGAATCAATACAATTGATGAATTTTAAGTGTTAAGTTTCCCCAACTGAGCAAGCCATAGGCGACAGCGGCAAGGAACCAAAACTCCGGCAGGTGACGTAACGAATGAAGAATAGAATGGAGAAAAAACCTTGGGAGAAACCAGGCTCAGTTGGGGGACCAGTTCTCCTCTGGCCAACAGCCAAACCGTGCATGATTATTATACAACAATTCAAGTCCAATATGAAGTCCAATTTGGTCCGGTTAGAGATGGGTTCATGATCGTCACAGGGGAGGGTCCAGTAGAGTCACGGTCTCCGCAGACACCCCAGGGCAGTGCTGTGCTCGTGTCCAGGTCCTTCATCTGATCTGGATACGGCCCGGATCCAGCTGACCACGGTAACCTCGGAATAAACAAAGACCAATATCAGCGTAGATGCCATTCTTCTTCTGATGTATCGAGTACATCAGGTGTTATGGGAATGTTCCCGGTTCCGGCTTATCTAAATTATGCAGCCTAACAATCATTTTACATGATTTGGATTAAAAATGTATGTATAATGTGTTATGTGTATGCCAGGTTGAAAAGATGTGTTTTTAGTCTACATTTAAACTGACAGAGTGTGTCTGCTTCCCGAACTGTAATAGGAAGACTGTTCCAGAGTTTAGGAGCTAAATAGGAAAAGGATTAACTATTTACTATTACAAGTAAATGTAAAAATGAATTGAAAATATAAAGTATTTTGGTAAAAGTCTCAAATAGATATAAGACTTAAAAAGATGTAGGAATATTTACAGATAATTGCTTTCCCTGTCTGAATTTTCATATTTGTTTGTGTTTTGTTTCACAGATACAGAAGCAGAGAGAAATGCTCTGAAAGAACATGTCTATCCCAAACTACGAGACTTCTGCAGGGAGAACTATGGCATTGAATTCCAGGTATCACAGCCATTACTTTTCTTTAAATACTCTACAGAAGCCCTTAATCTCATGACAAACAGATTTCTTTCTCTTTATTCTTTCCTAACCTTCTGCCTTTTGCTCTGTGGGCTGGAAAGATAAAGTTTCTCAGGGTCTATTTTGTGATCTCAACACTGATATGCTCATGTAAGGCAAAAGCATGCCTCTCTTATATGCCTCCTGAAATCCATCTCTCTTCCCCTCCTCTCCTCTCGTGTGGTATTTACAATGCAAATCATTTGTTGTCTGAGAGAATGGAGCAGAGAGGAGATTTTCATTATACAATTTGATAAACAAATGCAGGGCCTAGTCTAGAAGAGGTACCATGGCCATTGGCTCAGATTGAACTGGGGCTACGCTGGTGACCTGATTTCAAGATCCCTCAAGAAACAGATCTTTATGTTTAAGACTTTGCCTTGATTTTAGACGGTTTTTAGAAAGTGGCTGAATGAAAATAGAAAATGCCTCTGAAAACAAAAGTCTTCATGAAAACATAAAGCGTAAATTTGTCTTCATGGAAGTCTTCATGAAAACATAAAGCGTGAACTTTCATTTTTTTAAAACACTATAAGAAAAACTTTTTTAAAATCTTTTTTTGGTCTATTTTTTTATCTGTTTAATTTCTGTAATATTTTGTCTGAATTTAAATAGCTTTAATGATAAACAGTGTATTATCACAATACTAGAGGAGTGTTAACCGTCAGTCATTTCTGTTGTGTAGTTCATGTTTGTCGTGTACTTCCTGTCAGTTGTGTCATTCGTGGACTTCCTGTCTTTGTGCACTTCCTGTCAGTAGGGGCATTCATGCACTTTCTGTTTCCTTCCGTGTTTTCTCACCTGTAGCATGCGTCTTTTGTTTATATTTAAAGTATTTGATTTTGTTTATGAATAAAGTTTCACCTTGAACGTGCTCCTCGTCATCTCTCCGCATCACACACGTTCCTATTGTGACAAAAAGTCTGGTGTTACAGAGTTTAAAGAGTTTAGACGTTTTGATAAAAAAGAAGCACTGATGAATTAACATGCATCCTTAAATAGCATATAAATATAAATTTATTTAAACATATAAATAACATGCATCCTTAAGTCCCATTCATGCTGCCAGTGACACACAATAACAAATCGACATGATCCCATTCGCTGGTGAGTGCTGGTGAGTGACTAGTGGAGCCAAGATGAAAGTTTATCCAGTGACACAACTAAGTTGTGAAAAGTTTGCCTTTATGCAAAACAAAAGTTGTCCGAGGGCGGAAGTAACGGAGCGATCGAGCCATATGCAGCCATCAAAAGAGCCATAGGTTCCTGACCCCTGACCCACTAAACAATGGTAGTAAAATCAATGAAGTGCGCACTGGAGGTTATTTTTTCAAAAAAATATCTCTATACCAGTACCATATTGTTATGATGACGGGCTCCGTGCTTCCTCCCTCTGGCCACCGGAGGGAGCTCTCACACGTATACTGACACACACACTATATTTCTCATGATGACGTTCAGTGGACTGATTACTGCACCAGCTGGACACCAAAAGACAAACTACAAAAGACTCTGTCACACACACTGTTAGCGCGGAGTCTTGATTTGCTGTTTGGATCATTCTGAGCGTTTATTTTCCTGTTAACAGCAAGTCATTCAAGAGTGCCAGGTGAGTGTCCTGCTCCAAACCAGTCAGCCAATCGCATGAGTAGTGGCTGCACGTCCGTCAGCGTTTCTGAGCCCCGCGACCGAGTCAACGCTCCTGAGCCCCGCGACCGAGTCAGCGTCTGTCACCCTAGCCATGGCCAAGAAGGAATTGGACTCTTTTTTGTTTTGGCAGCCCTGTATGCCTGGAGGACCCAAATGGGTGCCGCCCCAGAGCTCGCAACGACCCGTCAGCCGGCAGCTGAGGTACCGCTTCCCACCCTATCCCATCCTATCCCACCCTTTATCATGTACAGTAGAACCCCGACTTACGACAAAATGATCGAGATGCGAAAAACGAAATCTCGGTGAGGCGACGATTTCCGAGTTTTGTTTTGATATTCGCGCTGATTTTGGTTCGGGTTGGATGAAGACTACAGTTTGTCCGGTCAGAACAATGATGTCTCACTCAGGGAATGATCCAAAACTGGTATTTATTAAAGGTGCATAGATCGATAAAACCTCAACGATTGGAACTAATTCCCTGTATTTTCACTCAATAAACTATATACAATCTTCAGCCGATCTCTTTTACCTTAATCATCCATCAATCTCTCTTCATCCCATGTTTTTGTAGGGCTTGGAACGGATTAGGCAATTAACATGTAAAAGCCTGACCGACATACAAAAAGTTTGACATACGAAACCAACCTCGAAACGGATTAATTTCGTAAGTCGGGGTTCTACTGTATGTCTTTGTCTGCCAGCCCTGCAGCCCTGTCTCCGCTGGAGATCATCAGTCCTGCACCATCGCTAGATGCATCCTGCTGGGTGGTACTCCAGCCTCATTGGTAGCTAGGGATTCCTTGGCTCCACCTTGACCTGTCGGCTTCACCCTGGCTCCTCCCGTCCTCGGTTTCACCTGTGACTCTCAACTTGGTAGCTCCACCGGGTTCCCTGATCCCAATGGATCCTCCTCAGTCAGTCATCACTCCAACTTCACCACGGACTTATGGCACCTCCGCTACACTCTGTACCTCCACCCCTTCGGCAGCAGTGGGCTCCACCGTCCCTGCGTCGTCACCTCGGTCCTCAGTCACTTATTGCTCCTGATTGTTCTCTGCCTGTCCTGACTTTCTGCTTGCACGACCATTCTTATTAAAGACGGATCTCTGCCTGTGAGTACGTTCTGTTACACATATATAGTAATACCTCTAGATACGAGCATAATCCATTCCAGGGCGGAGCTTGTAACTCAAATTGCTCGTATCTAGAATCATATTTTCCCATAAGAAATAAAATAAATAAAATTAATCTGTTCCAGATCCATAACAATGGAAAAAGACACACACAATTATACAGTACACGTATACAGTATAAGGATTCGTGTGATATCAAATAAAATGTGGTTTTAATTATAAGTTTTTACACTCAGTAGTGGCAGGTGCAGAGGAGGGAGGAAGGGGGTGTCACGATAAATCACGGGAAGCAGAGGTAAGACACAGGATGTTTATTATAGAACAAGGCACAAAAACAGTGACGAGTGAACTGGTGCAATGGGTGGGTGATTGGTAGCTTAGCTGAGGGCTGAACACAGAGAACTTGGACAAGGAGTACTGAAGCACTTGCAGCATAGGACTTGAGGAAGATGCGCAGCGTAGCGTTGATACCACATGGAGAGCCTGGGTAGCGTAGCTGAGACCAGACAATGATGACTGCGTGAGTGCCAGTGATATAGTGCTGTAGATAATTGTGATCAGGTGCAGGTGCTCAGAATTCCGGGGACTGTGAACGAGTGGGAGGAGCGTGGGAGTCTGGTGCGGAGGGCGTGGCTGGATCCGTAACAGGGGGGTTGGTACGGAGACTCAAACACTACATAACTTACATAAACTTAAATGAACATAAATGAACTTAGTTGACGTTTTTTTTTTTTTTTACTTTTCTATTTTATAGTATTGTTTTGCTTTTTTCAATTAGTTTTCCTTTTTTTCGCCTGACCACTTTCACTTAGCGCAGACCTGTTAATCGAGGGAGATTGGTTTCTGCCTCCCTTTAAAAACCTTCTGCCACATAGCCATCACTTCCTTAATTTCAGTTGTAGAGGTGTTTTCCTCCAGTTCCTCCTCCTCCTCACCACTGCTGAGCTCTTGCAACACCTGAGTATGATCTGCAGCTCGATCAGCGATCGACAGTTCTTCCTGATGCTCGATTATTCACGCGAGCGCACGCTCATATTTATCCACAATTTCATGCTTTATTTTCATGGTCATCATGCGTTTCTTCTTATCACTACCATCCTTACCACTCACTTTCTTGGGAATCATTGCTATTATGAAGAATAATGCACAAAATAGAGAGAAAATCAGCTACTCACGTGTGACGTGTACAGAAGTCAGTTAACACTGAAGTGAACGAGCGTCGGCATCAGTGTCAGTACGCGTGCTTGTATCTCGAATATTTACTCGTATCTAGAAGCAAAAATCTGCCGGAAGGCTTGCTTGTATCTTGGAATACTCGTATGTAGAGACGCTCGTATCTCGAGGTATTACTGTATATATATTTCTGTACCACACCCACCAGAAAAGTTAATGATATTGAATGTCATTGTTATTCAAGCAAACAATCAGTAATAAAATAAAGAGCAAAGAAATAACTTACAATTAATATAACAATGACACAAATGAGATAAACAATGCTTGTTTCCCTTGAAATTCGTAACAGCAGCATTCAACAATTACAAGATTTAAAGTAAACATACAGAATTTGAAAGAAAGTAATCAGAATTACAATTTTTTTTAAAGTTGATTGTTGGCATTCCTTCACAAAATAATTCAGTATTGAAATGAACTACTGTATTACCACTGAAACAGCTTCATTATGAATGTCTTTGGTTTAACATGCTCAATTCTAAGAGGCTTATTAAATCTAAAAGTGAAATCTAAAAAGTGCAGTGAAGGTTTTCTCTTTTTCTTGTCAGTATGGTTTAGTTAATTTTAATATCTAGTTATTAACTAGGCAAAAATTTGTTAATGTTTTCATTATTATTATTATAGACAGCAGCAGCTATTTTAGAGGGCATTTACATTGCCATATGTGACACATTGGATTAAAACAATTTCCCCATCGGGTTTCATAGACCTAAATGACTGTTTACATTAATTATTCAGAAAGGGCAGGTAGTTTTTATAATGTGTGCTCAAGCCATTTCAGCTCAAGGTGCATGAGCGCTCTTAACAGACAACTGCTGATACCGAATTTAGCATTTGCATTTATGCATTTGGCTGACTCGATTATCTAAATCAACTTACACTGCATTCATGTTACAATTATTTTTTCCTTCTTGCTTTCCCTGGGAATCAAACCCATACCATTGGCTTTTTAAGCACCATATTCTAACATTGGGAATACTGGTATTATACTGGTATACGTTTCTTGGAAACAGTCTTTGTTTTTGACAGTTCTGATGACAATCTGTAACTTTAAGTGACCTCCTCTTGAGTCCTGGTATTATCATTGTCTCATCTTTCATCATCCGTTCTATCATTGCTTGGTCTTTCATGTCAGCTTATGCACATCAGGTGTGACTGATTTGAGAGTGAGGTAAGACACCAAGGAGAGTCATCTGCCCAAATTATTCACTGATCCATTGTGTTGTACTGTACATGTTTGGAGTGAACAGTAGCCAGGAGGTCTGTTCAAATTAACTGTAGAAATTAATATAATACAAATGAATATTTCTTCAAAATTTGACATTAAAACTGCCATGTCCTATTGCTGACAGATCTCAAGTTGAATTAAATTATGTCAAGTGTGATTAAGCTAAATCCCACATTTGTTTTTGACTTTACATTTTTATTTGAGTCGTTTACTGTTGTTTGTCACTGCAGAACCTTTGTTTTGTGACCTGATATTCATAGGGTCTAACTTATATTTTATACTGTAAGAGTTTTATTATCTTACACAATGTTGTGTCTCAAGTAAATGTCTCTTGTTTTACAGTTTTTTCCAATTGCTTACACACAAAATCTTTTCATGTCACACAATTTTTGAAACCTCTCACTCAAAGTGCAAAACTACATGCCAAATCTTCAAAACCATAAGCTATTTCTCAACCTGTGACTCAGTTTTCAATAGCATAAAACACTTTTTTCAAAACACTACACACAATTCTCTACCTAAAACACAAAGATCTATCAGGAAGTGACTTGCTTTCCTTTTCCAAACACAATCAATCAAAATGCTACACTTATTCACCAGGACACACAGACACACTCCTCACATGTGCAAACACTAACTGCTTAACTGATCACTAACCATTCACTGCTTTACGTTACAGTAGTATAGATAGACCTATAAATACATCAAAGGTCAGATTACCTGTTTTGAACGATGAACGCTAACAATGAACAGAGAGAAAGAGGAGTGGGAGGAAGAGGCAGGAGACAACGAGGACAAATACCAAGAGGAGGAGAAGGACTTTTGTGGATGCAATTCTCACAATGCTTGTACCGATCCAGATCAGGCCCCTGCTAGATTTGTGGTTATATGGGACAATGCTA
Source organism: Rhodeus uyekii (assembly GCA_037043235.1). NCBI lineage: Eukaryota > Metazoa > Chordata > Actinopteri > Cypriniformes > Acheilognathidae > Rhodeus > Rhodeus uyekii. Next base: position 3,562,293 of record JAWRVZ010000007.1, read on the forward strand.
GTTTTCACCGGGCTGTTCTGGTACAAAACTGGTTTGCCACCCATTCACAATTTATAGTTTTGTACCTACGCCCATATTCACCTTTTCTAAATCCCATAGAATAATTCTTCTCAGCCTGGTGCTGGAAAGTGTATGATCGCCAACCCTTTGCCCGCATGCCGCTTCTCCAGGCAATGGAGGACGCATGTGGGGACATAGAGGTTGCCTCTGTTCAAGGTTGGATACGCCATACTTCCCTCGATGTTTGGAAAGAAAAAACGTATATTGTGATGTGGACGAAGTATTGTGGCCAGAATAAGCTCGGAGAAGAGATGAAGTTTGGCATTGGGGACTGCACACACACACACCCCTCCCCCCTGCCTATTCCTGGACCGGGACCCGACACACACTTTACTGTATTCTACTGTAAAGAATATACTTTTGGTTTACACGTTTATAGTTTTGTTGTACGCTAATGTATACAACAGTAATGTTTGGCCTAATAAATATTTTCTGTTTCTACATTGCATTGGAGTTTCCGGAGCACTTCTTACCCAGATTACTTTCACTGTAGAACATTGTATTGAAATGTAGATATAAGCCTATGAAAGAGCAAAGAGCTTTAGATTTAGAGCAGCAGTGTTTACATGGTGTATCCAAAAATGTATTATTATGAAAAGAAGTGTTTGCCATTTGATGCAAATGCTTCATTCTGACATGTGTTTATGGCATTTTGAATGCAGTGTTGCATTTTTGAAGGAGAAGTGAGGCATTTTGCATTTTGTGTGTGCAGTTTTGAAAACGTGTGTAAGCAATTGGAAAAAAACTGTAAGGAAGGTTTTAATATGTTACTGGATGTTGGCCAATAAATTACTCTTTTTCATTTAATTCATGACATTTTTGTTTAACATAAATTGACAGGAAAGCAAAGTTAGTGTTATAGAGGAAGAGAAAAACAGTGAAAGCTCTGGGGTGAGAGAAAGAGAAGGTGAGAGAAAAAAGTGAAAGACAGATGGAAAAAGAAGGGAGTCCTCTCAACCAGATAATATGATGTGGCAAATTGCGATTCTTTCTGGTCACCGTTATTTGATTCTATTTCCTATGGCATCCCTGAGAGGGATAGATGCTGGATTGAGTGTGTCTGTGTACATGTGTGAGCTTGTGTGTGTGTGTGTGTGTGTGTGTGTGTGTGTGTGTGTGTGTGTGTGTGTGTGTGTGTGTGTGTGTGTGTGTGTGTGTGTGTGTGTGTGTGTGTGTGTGTGTGTGTGTGTGTGTGTGTGTGTGTGTGTGTGTGTGTGTGTGTGTGTGTGTCTGTCTGTGTGTGTGTGTGTGTGTGCATTCATCTATGGAAGGCTCCATCCTTCGCACCGTCCCGTCACCGCACAAATGCACATGCACACACTCAATCCCTTTAGCAATGGTGGGATTAGGCCTGAAAGTGCTATAACATGACAGTGTGCGACTTTCAAAGTATAGGGAGTGAATTACGGCATTTACTATGATCTGCTTTATATGAAAACTTTACTATGATCTGCTTTATAGGAAGAATTTATTTTTGAGTTAAGATGGGTACTATGGGTTCCGCTTATACGTGTTTGAATCAATAATTTATTAAGTTATTTAAGTTTCTTACAATTGATTATATATTATGAGATTTTACCCTCATTGATATGATAATATCTAGATATCTAATTGAAAAATATATTTCTTTGTATTACAGGTCGACTAATAGTTGTTTGGATAAACACTTTCCAAAAATATGAAGAGATATACAGTTAATCACAGATTTAAAAGGGTTTAAAATCAATGACATAAATTAAAACATTCGACTTATAATATATATATATATATATATATATATTGCCAAAATGTATTAGCAAATTAACAATAATGACTTTTAAATGTATTTGTTTCGAATTTTTATTGTCCACTTTATATATTCTGCTAAATAGTAACATAAACAAGCGATCGTTAGAGTATAAGTAGACTTAATATCTGCTTTTTTACTATCTGCTGTATTTTGATGCTTCCCCATCAGACATTCTACTGACTGTAAGTAACTTTGCAAGTTTATTATAGTAATCCTAACACAAACCTAATTTAACTATGTACTAATATTGTAATAAGAGTTAGTTGAAAATTAATAAGAGTTAGCTGACATGTAGTTGCAAGGTTACTTTTAGTTAGTAAAATGTCTAAATCAAAATAAAGTGTAAGCAAGCAATCAGATAATCAAAAGTTCTTTGAATGATCAAAGTCATGTCTCAAGAAAACTTGTGAGTAATGACTCTTGTTTTAATCAATCTAGGGAGGGCTAACTAATAGTTCAACAAAGCTATAATCAGTCCCATTAATCTGTAAAAGCGATATATCAGTTGATGTCTAATGTATAATGATACATTTTTTCATGAGGAACCCAAGCATCATCATTTTTAAATCTTTAATTGTTGTATTTTCCTACAACCACAACAAAGCTAAAAGAGAATAATACATGTAATGATGACTTTCCCCCACATGACCATCTTGCTGTCGTCACAGGCCACAGAAGTTCACACTCTCTTACTCAAACCTCAGCTGACCATTTGAACAACTGTGTAATCTGTTCACTAACTCTTGATTAGCTTCCAGTCAACTTGATCACATCAACAAATACCCAGTCTTCACGCATTACACACACAAGCATGAAGTCCTGTGTTCATTCAAACAACGCTTCTAAATGATGCACTCAATATTCCAATGAGAGCACAAGACCAAAGCTGTAGGCATTTGCAAATTGCTGGTAATACTCTTTGGCTGCCATGACGATGGAAGCAGAGATGAGGTCTAAATGTGTTTGGTAGCCACCTGTACCAACTGATTTGAACAAACACATCTGGATAATTATTGATGAGCTCATGTATTTAGTAAAACTAAGGTAAATTCACAGGAAATGCTGTGTTATTTGAGTTCAGCATATGAAAAGCATTTGTATGTTCATACAGGTTTGAGAGTGATAATGGTATGAAGGTCCGTCTTGCTGAACACAAGACTGATGCTACATTGTGGGCCATGTTGTTACACTACATGGGGTAGGATGCAGTAACACAAAATGCCGTTTTTAAATGAAGGTTTTTATTATTATATACTTTTTTTAATAAATGTTATTATGTACTTATCTTTTACAGCACTGTTGAGGAATTTTGGTCCACTCATCTTTGATTGTAATTCAGCCATATTAGAAGGTTATCGAGCATGAACTGCCTTTTTAAGGTCATGCCACAGTATCTCAATAGGTCAGGTCAGAACTTTGACTAGGTCATTCCAAAGTCTTTATTTTGTTCACCATTCACAGGTGGACTTGTTGGTGTGTTGTCATTGTCCTGCAGCAAAACCCTTTGTTCACTTCTGCTTGGGGTCACAAACAGATGGCCAGACATTTTTCTTCAGGATTTTTTTGTAGACAGCGGAATTCATGGTCCCATTTATCACAGCAAGTCTTCCAGGTCTTGAAGCAGCAAAACAGCCCCCGACCATCACACTACCACCACCATATTTTACTGTTGGTATGATGTTCTTTTTCTGAAATGATGAAATGAATCTTTTTCTTTTATGCCAGATGTAATGGGATGCACACCTTCCAAAAAGTTGACAAAAGAACTATTGTCTCGTCAGTCCACAGAGTATTTTCCCAAAAGTCTTGGGAATCATCAAGATGTTTTCTGCAAAATTATACAAGCCTTATTGTTATTTTTGCTCAGCAATGCTTTTTGTTCTGGAACTCTGTAGACCATTTTTGCCTAGTGTTTCATATGCTTAGTCATGAACACTGACCTTAAAGAGTCAAGTGAGGCATGCAGTTCTTTGAAATTTGTTGTGGGGTCTTTTGTGACCTCTTGGATGAGTCGTTGCTTCGTTCTTGGGGGCAATTTTAGTCGGAAGGCCACTCCTGGGAAGGTTCCCTATTGTTCCATATTTTCCGACATTTGTGGATTATGACTCTCACTGTGGTTTGCTGGAGTCCAAAAGCTTTAGAAATGGCTTTATAACCTTTTCCAGACTGATATATCTCAATTAGTTTCTTTATCATTTGTTTCTGAATTTCTTTAGATTTGCATGATGTCTAGCTTTTGAAGATCTTTTGGTCTACTTCACTTTGTCAGCCAGGTCCTATTTAAGTTGTGTGACTGTAATCAGGCCTCGGTGTGACAATAGAAATTTAACTCAGGTATAATAATCCATAGTTAAGGAAGGGGGCAAAGTCTTTTTCACACCACTGTGCGTGCATTACCCCCCTCCACCCAACAGACCAATACAAGCCAAGTGGACATCATAGAAAATCCCCCATCATACAGGTGAAATACCCCCGAAGAACCATAGGAACCCCGTGAATGCTAGCTATTGTATGTGTGCCTGGCCCTTTAGTTTTGTTTGAGCATAAGAAATGGGTCATATGCTCAGTCTTGGCAGACAAAATCTGCTTACGCACATTTTACCCCAAGCAGATCTAACTGTTTAACATGTGGGTTGCCCTATATGTACTAGTGTACCCTTCTTTTTTCCACTAGGGGTGTTCCTAGTGATCTACAAGTGTGGTTTTAGCTATAAATACCAGTGCATGAGTGCCACTAAACTAATAAGTTGTATTTATTTATTAATTATATCATTTATTAACACATGACTGTGCTATGTGTGCCTGGGCCAGCTTTGCCAAATGTCTTAACGCTAGTGGACTATGCTGTCAGGAATCAATATGGCTTAAACATACCTAATTAGAACACGCACAAAGTGTGGCTTTAACAAATGATATCCAGTTGTATGCTGACATGGATGAGAAAAGAAACTGAGCGTATGTAGTTTCCCTGTTGCACTTTCTTCCAGTGATAAGTAATTTGAGTGAAGAGTCTTTATGTAGTAATAATCTTTGTGTGCAGCTGAGATGGCCCTTACACACTTTGCTTCAAATTTAAATGTTTCATCTTGACGATTAGACACATTAATCTCTTATTTCACCAGAGAACCTTTCTCTTTTCTCGCTATGTGAAGACACACAAATCTAGTTTCGGTTTGGCAACACTGATGTAATGATTGCTATTTAGATCAGATAATGTGGGAATTATAACTTTGCAAGGCTATTTATTGGCAAGTAAACCAAAGTAGTAACTGTTTTCGAGATTAGCATAGTTACGAATATGAACATTGCAGTTTCCCAGGAACTCTTTCCCGACAACTCTAAAATATAAATAAATTGTTTTTGCTTACAATAGTGAGGTAAAACATCGCAGGTTATTCCTGTAACCATGGTTGCCTGAGAAGGGGAATGGGACACTGCACACCTTAGAGGACACGATAGGGACTGCCCATGATCACACTACTGGTGTGATCGATAGTACAAAACGGCACCTGTAGAACACGTCATCCACTTCTTTGTCTGAAAGAGAGACATGCACAGGAATAACTGAAGCGTTGCAAGGAGACAAAGTGTCTTGTTACCCCTCTCATGGAACTATGGTTACATGCATTAAGTGAGCTGTTGCCTTTTGAATGGGAAATCACACTGTGTCCCCTGCAGACACTATATAGGACGTCCTACGTCCTAGACACTATATAAGACACTATACCTACTCTGCCATGCTGAGGAGAAGTCAAAGTGGCTGCATCTCACAACTATGGAGACATGGGAAATAGAGTAATGAAAAAGATTATCCAGCTGTCACCTAGAAAGTGCTTTGATACTCGAAAAAGTCAGGTTTAACAATCTCAGTAGAAAAGGTGCACTTTCTGTCTGTCAAAGGAATTGTTTAGTGTAGGTAGTACACAATTTTCAAAGGTTTTCTGAAGGAGGTAGCAATTCTCAAAAGTTTCTCGAGGCGGGGGTCACAGCATAGAGAGACAGAAGACCCATTATAGACAAACCCTCCAGAGTGAGAGGGTGTAACGCTCCACTTTATTGTCAGTTCAACATGATTTACAGAAAAACAGGCTCAAATAAAATAATAGAGGGCTCAAATAAAACTTTCAGCATGAGGGGTCACCCTTCATGCATCCTTAACTACCTCAGTAGAATAGTGCCACTTGGTGGCCTGGTATGTAAATTATTCCCAGGGACCAAAGGACCCCTGAGTCTAAATGAATCCACATAGGGAAGGGTGTGCTCTACAATCTGCCCAGGAATACGCCAAAGAGCTCAAGATATAGAGGCTTAAACCATGCTGCAGCATAAAGAATGAGGACCAAAGATGGAAGGAGAAAATGTTATTTCTCCTTGACTCAGAGTGCTTCCTCAAGATCACCTCCCTAAGATCTGCTCTGTTCCTCTTAGTGTCACCACTTCTCTGCACCTTGCTGGGAGGAGGGGCACGAGCAACCAGACAGGGACGTGCCAGGCCCTTCAGAGGCTTTAAGCATAGACCTGGACCTCTGCTGACCACATCTTTGCATACAGCTGGCTGGTATATCGAGTTTTTGTGATATATATCGATATATTTTTAATATGATATAGAATGAGGCAAAACCATATACAGAAGTTTGATATGAGCGCATCTTAAATTTAGGGATACAGGACACAGAGTGAGCTGCGGCAGGGTTAGTGCAGTGCAGCATGCATGCTTTATTTTAAGGACTTTAAAATAATTGGTAAAGACATAGTCAACACGTATAATTTATAACCACTTATCCTGTCAGATGCTCTCACAGAAACATGCTGAAACATATTTGCGCTGCTTAATGTGTTTGAGATGTGGTGTTTTCCTCAGTGCATAACATATTTTTCAAAGGTATATTTAACATCTTTAAATGTTAGAAAGTTATGCAGATATTTCCATTTCCCTTTCAAGGGAACGAGACGCTGCGTCTAGCACTGTGGGAACGCCCCTGCGTGAATGCGTCATGAAGCACCTATGTAATCAGCCAATCGCGTGAGAGGACGTCAGAGCGGGTGACGTCACGAACCAGGAATCTATAAATGCATGCCCTGCCAAACAGCCAGTAGCTCTTGTGCCTTCAGTAGCGCTATATGTGATCTGTCTGTCATATTTATTGTTGTTTGTCTACCAACTAAAAGTGAGAGTATATGGAGAACAAGAGTATACTAGGCATGTGTTCGTCCCTGCCCTCGCAATCTCGGGTGGGGACACGCATGTGTTTGGTGTGCTTGTTTGAATGTGGAGCGGCGCAGACAGTACTCGAGGGTGATGTCTGTGTGTTACTATGACAGCTACGCGCTGGAAACACTCCACACGCGCCTGCCGCTCTTTGAGGAGAGCACTAGGGCTCACTATTATGCTTGCCCTTTGGGCATTGGACGCTTACAAAGGTTTGAACAACTGTTCGTATGTTTAGGCCCCCTAACGAAAACAAAATGGGGGTCTCTCGTGTCCAAGCAGAGTGAGTGGTTAGCCGAGGCTATCTCACTAGTTTTAAGTCAGCTGGGTTGACCGCACCCTTGTCAATCCAAGCTCTCTCCACTAGGGGTATGGCCAGCATTCAGGCCCTTCTGTCAGGAGGTATATTTGTCATGCGGCAGGCTGTTCTCTCCTGTTCGCACACTTCTTTAGGCTCTACAACTTAGACCTAGATTTCTCTCCTGGTGCCCAGGTGTCTTCTCCTGAGGGTGATCACATCTGACATGCACTTGTCGCTATGGCAGCGTTGGTATATCGTTCCCACAGTGCTAGACGCAGCGCGAGTTCCCTTGAAAGGGAACGTCTCGGTTACGTATGTAACCTTAGTTCCCTGAATAGGGAACGAGACGCTGCGTCTCTTCGCCATACCTCCTACGTGCCTGTCAACAGCATCTACTTCAGGCACTTTCAGCTACTGGCTGTTTGGCAGGGCATGCATTTATAGATTCCTGGTTCGTGACGTCACCCGCTCTGACGTCCTCTCACGCGATTGGCTAGATTACATAGGTGCTTCATGACGCATTCACGCAGGGGCGTTCCCACAGTGCTAGACGCAGCGTCTCGTTCCCTATTCAGGGAACTAAGGTTACATACGTAACCGAGACGTTTGCTGTAAGGACTGGATGAGCTACTGAAAGCTAATCTCGAACTGAAATATATATTTTGCTGAAATATTTGTTGTTGAACAATAAATGTGTCATGTGTGCATTTTTAGGGTAGCAGTAACTGCAAACTGACTATTGTAATGGGGTAATCAAAATAGCCTAATATAAGATAATTAGTCTGTGCTTTTTTGTATTTTCATGTATAGTTCAGTGAATTTAATCATTAGTTTTATTTTTAGATTGTAATGTTACAATGTTAGAATGAATGTGATTTGACACTTTTTTTGCACATAATAGCCTTACATAGACTGCATCGTTATATTGTTTACTATATTTGTTTTCATAGCCGTCAAAATGAATATTGTGTAGAACAACATAAATTTGATTTATGAAATAAGATTTTATAATAAATAAAATATAAGATAAATAAATGTAGAACTTTTCTTCCAAATCCAAACACAGTGGAATCTGGTTATGTTGACGGCCTCGGGGGTTGCCAAAAAGCAACAGCCAATATGGCGATTTATTTGATGAAGCGATCGGCATGCTATATGTATATGTTTATACGTATATGCTATATGTATATGTTAAACTGTATATTTTTGCTAACAACAAAAAGCATATGTGCATCAACTAACAGCAGAGCTTTACCAGTATACAATAAAAAACACCTTTGTTTCTCGATACAAATCTTTAATTATATTCTCCAACATTGCAAACACAATGATTGCTCACAGCATAAACAGTCACATCACAAATAAACACATTCGCTCATAACACAGTCATTTCGCTCTGACACAGTTCCGGAAAGTATTGCACACGCCATTACTATGGTTTCTTTATAAACTCTAAAATGCTTTGTTGCTTTTTGCCTTTAACAGTCTGCTTGAAAGCAAATGCTTCTATCAGTAACGACGTCTTTGTCGATGTCAATGTAATCTGGGAATTCCTGGATGATGATGCTAACTCCTGCACCTCTTCTTCCAAGATAGCATCTAGAAGGCTTTATTTTTCCGCCACTTCTGCAAGTTCTACTGCGGCTGCATGGCACTGTATGTGCAATGGGAACTCAGCACATGCGCAGTGAACTAGGTACAATCGTTAGTCTCGAGATAACCATGTGATGTGGTGAATTTGCCCCTCTTTTGTGCTCGAGATATCAGGGTTCGGCGACATAAAATAATCGACATTACCGATAAGAAAATTCTGAGACAAGTAGGGAGTTTTGCAGTTCCATTTCAAAAACGTCGACATAATAGGTTTGGCGAGTTAACCGAGGTCGAGATAATTTATACACCACTGTAAATTAAAAAAGAAAAAAATACTGGAAAAAAATACCATTCAGACAAAAAATACAGAGATAATGGGAAGATCTAATTTCCCGGGACATGACTGCTAGCAGTTTATCCTATCCAGGGCAGGCACGTTGGGAAGTTTCAATAACTTCACCCTCCTCAGCCACATCCTGCTCTACTTGGCTCGAAATCAGTAGAGCGCTATCTGATGCTAGATATTGCACATACTAATCAGTAGCTCGCTGGAGTTGGCGACTGAAGAGCAAAAAAGCAACCAACCCTATTTTTGCCCAACCAACTCTACTTACGTGAATTCTTATTTGAAAGGAACACATGATTTGGAATATGGTTTTATGATATATCTCATTATTTTAATTATGTTAATTATGTTAAATTGTTTCATTTCATTTTAAATAATTAATTACAATCGAATGTGTCATTTATAGATAAAAGATGTCACGGTTCTCTCAGGTTCAGTTCCGTTTCTAGTCACAGAACCGTGGCACTGCTCTTCCTCCCGTGTTTGTGTCTCGTGATTGTAAACCCCACCCATCTTGTTACCTTGTTTCCCTTGAGTGTTGTCAGCTGTTCTCAGCTCGTTACCTCTCCTTATGTGTTCCCTATTTAATCCCGGTGTGTTTGCTGTTCTGTGTGGTGTTGTTGTCATTTGTTGGATGTCTAATATGTTCCTAGTCCCCCGATTCCATGCGGTTTGTTTTAGTTCTGTTTCTTAGTTTAGTTATGTTTTCCCCCTTGGGGCAGTTTTGGTTTGTGTGTTTGTTTATTTCTTTATTGTAATAAATCCCTGCTTTTCCCCCTGCACTTGAGTCCTCCCTTGTCGTTTCGTGACAAAAGATCTGTCGCTATTTCCGATTAATCATGAAGTAGACACAAAATGCACATTTGGACTTTTGACTCAAAACCTGATCATTAGAGATTTTATATATATATATATATATATATACACTATATAAATTATATATATCTTAGAGATTGTGACAACTGGTCCTAGTCTCGCCTATATCTTTTGCTCTGTTATTATGATCAAATGAAAGTCTTTTACAATGTTCCTGTGGAACTAATGGACTTTCTGACATCCCAAAAAGGTGATTTAACCCAGGAGTGGAAAAAGCATATAATCAGTTTGTGCCAGGGTTAATTGCCTTGCTCGAGGTTATAAAGGTGGTAGAGTGAGATTATGACCTATGTAAGCATCATTTGTTGGCTCATTCACACTCCTCAGCAGGCTATGAATTCAACCTGGGAATTCATGGCCCGTTGTGTAAGTGCTCTATGCTGGTGAAAGCACACTGGATCTGTCAGCACTCATTGGTGCTTCAGCAGATGAGAAGGTGAGAAAAAGTGATGGAAACAACTGAAGGGTAAACAGAAAGAGACAGAGAGAGAGGTGGATCAAGATACAAAGGCTCAGGCCTTGGAGGTTAATCCAAGGCCTGAGGTTGATCCAAGGCCGGAGGTTGATCCAAGCTGTTGGCTTGTTGCATGGATTTGAGGTGGCTTCAACTTTTTCATTTGGAATGCATCGATTAGCCATTTGCAGGAAAAAATGGCCATTTCATTCCAGGCATAAACTTGATTGATGTAAAGGTTTTATGGTTTTAACAGTTGTCTGCTCTCACCTCGCCTCGCCTTCTCTCTCTCTCTCTCTCTCTCTCTCTCTCTCTCTCTCTCTCTCTCTCTCTCTCTCTCTCTCTCTCATCTAAATTGAAAAGGCAAGAAGGCTAGACAGCTGGTTGCCATAGCAGTAGTCTAATTGCAGAGGCACTCAAGAGCAGTGCATTGTGGGTAGTATGTGAGATGAAATGAAGGCATGGAGATTGGTGACTGCTCACGATGGGTTGAGGAACATGGTTCTCTCTGCAGGGTGGGTGAGCTAAGAGCCTCTTAAATCAGGGGACTTCTGACAGGCCTTTTTATTTCTTTCTTTCTTCCTTTCTCTATCTTATGCTTTTCATTTCTCAGCGTGCCTGATTTCCTCCAACTTTTGCTCTCATAGTGTGCTTAGATGTGCTTCTTATCTTCTTGTTTTGATAATTGAATGTTTCAATTGTAAGATATAGTGTTCGGCCATCATCCACATTGGAGGATCATATTTCTCTTCTAATTGGCCCTTAATGGGGGCCATCAGAGGACTCATTTGTCTTCTCCTAAAGTGATACATTCATGTAGAGGCAGAAGCCAGAAGGATGATAAATCATAACTCTTCTCAGGAGAATCTGTGGGCCTTTTCATCAGGCTGAAAATGGCAACTGCATTGTAAATTATGTTTGTATCCTCTACTCAATCGTTTTGAATCTCATTGTGAAATCTGCTCATAGCTTTGTGATATCAAACTATTTGACTTTTGTGGTGTTTACCATTTAGATGATCACTTTCTATTTTGTAAGTTTCGATTGACGCAGGCAGCCAGGCCAAACCGAATCTCAGATTACAATTTCTGCTTACTGATGCACTATAGTTGTTTGTAGTTTGTGTAATTATACTATATGAGTTGTTGTGCTAGTTCAGAATAAAGGAAAAAAAGAGCAATATTTTAATTTCTCAAAATATATCCTACCCCATGTACAAGATGATTTTTGGGTTTTAAAACTAATGTTCTCCAAACTCCAAATGTTTTGGATTTATTTTCTTTCATTTGTCTTTACATTTTGTGTTCAAAACATTACCCTTATATGTTATTACTATGGTAAGCCTAAAATAATTTAGCTTGACGATTGACTGGCTTAATTAATTCCTAAGTAACTCTAGTATGTTAAAAAAGACATTTCAAATTATTAGAATAAATTACATTTCAAAATATAACAAAAAAAAAGTTTTTTATTGTACTTACATTTCACAGTATACCTGTTTTACGGTATTATTCATTAAATAAATGCTGGTTGGCGATGTACCATAAACAGCAGTCTATACACTCACTTTTTGGAACACAATACCAATACTGTGTTGGACCCCCTTTTGCCTTTCAGAACTGCCTTAATTCTACGTGGCATTGATTCAACAAGGTGCTGAAAACATTCTTTAGAAATGTTGGCCCACATTGATTGGATAGCATCTTGCAGTTGATGGAGATTTGTGGGATGCACATCCAGGGCACAAAGCTCCCATTCCACCACATCCCAAAGATGCTCTATTGGGTTGAGATCTGGTGACTGTGGGGGCTATTTTAGTACAGTGAACTCACTGACATGTTCAAGAAACCAATTTGAAATGATTTGAGCTTCATGACATGGTGCATTATCCTGCTGGAAGTAGCCATCAGAGGATGGGTACATGATGGTCATGAAGGGATGGACATGGTCAGAAACAATGCTCAGGTAGGCCGTGGCATTTAAACAATACCCAGTTGACACTAAGGGGCCTAAAGTGTGCCAAGAAAACATCCCCCACACCATTAAACCACCACCACCAGCCTGCACAGTGGTAACAAGGCATGATGGATCCATGTTCTCATTCTGTTTGCACCAAATTCTGACTCTACCATCTGAATGACTCAACAGAAATCGAGACTCATCAGACCAGGCAACATTTTTCCAGTCTTCAGCTGTCCAATTTTGGTGAGCTTGTGGAAATTGTAGCCGCTTTTTCCTATTTGTAGTGGAGATCAGTGGTACCCAGTGGGATCGTTTTCTGTTGTATCTAATCCGCTTCAAGGTTGTGCCTGTTGTGGCTTCACAAATACTTTGCTGCATACCTCGGTGGTAACGAATGGTTATTTCAGTCCATGTTGCTATTCTCCTCTGACCTCTAGTGTCAACAAGGTATTTTTGCCCACAGGATTGCCGCATTCTGGACCATTCTTTGTAAACCCTAGAAATGGTTATGCTTGAAAACCCCAGTAACTGAGCAGATTGTGAAATATGGCCTGTCTGGCATCAACAAACATGCCACGCTCAAAATTGCTTAAATCACCTTTCTTTCTCATTCTGACATTCAGTTTGGAGTTCAGGAGATTGTCTTCACCAGGACCACACCCCTAAATGCATTGAAGCAAATGCCATGTGATTGGTTGATTAGATTAGATAATTGCATTAATGAGAATTTGAACAGGTGTTCCTAAAAATCCTTTAGGTGAGTGTATATAAACACAACTTACTAAAATGGCCTCGATATATAATGTATCCCTACATGTTTACTTTTAACCATATAATCATATCACCGTTAAGTAATCAATGGCATGTACCCAGATATTTTAGTTAAACCAGACTGTTCATAACATCAGAATTTTTTATTTTATTTCTCTAGACACGTGCAAAGATGCCTCTGTTCTTTCATTCAAGGCTGTTCTGTGGATTGTTTTCTCTGATAGATTTCTGCAAGATTTCAGTCCCTTTCGTTCCATCTCTAAGGCATCATCTGAAAGTTTTCTGTTTAAATCATGAAAACTGAGGAGATAAAAGAAGAAGCGCGAGACGTGGTCCTTTGGAGACAGATTATAGATGCAGTGAAGCCTGAAAGTATTAAAACCTGTCAACAACACTGCTTGAGTTGTTTTGTCTGTGAATTTTTCTAAGGTTCGGTTTGAGAGACTAGTTTACGGTTACATAGTTGTTTGTCGCTTCGAATGTCTTACCAGGGCAAGTTTCGAATTTGCATGTAGAACTTTTGCAGCATTGACATTGACATACTTTCACCCTTTATCACCAGCCATTTGGGATTTATGGAGCATTATGTTTTCAAATCCTCAGTTTGAGCGGTGCAATTATGTAAATACAGTCATATTTGCCTCATGTTATGAAATTTTATGGCCAAAGCCCTCAGTAGCTCAGTAAACCTCATAATCATTTCTATGGATGCACTATTAGTGGAAAATGACAGCTTTTCAGTCTCTTTTACTCAGTGTCAGGGTGTAATATACTGCATTTAATGATACTTAATATGCATGTGTGTTTTCTTTGAAAAACATGATTGTGTAGCCTTGGGCTGTAAAGCATTAAAGGAAGAAATGAAACAGAAGTAAAAGTTGTTTGCTCACGACACCAGTTAAATTGAGCTGTTTTCATAGATTATCATAAAATTATTAGGTTGTCATTTACAGATAGGGGCGTCATTAAAGCAGATGAAAGTTGTCGTAATTTAAGGAATCAGTGGCAGACACTGCATTGATAAAATATTATGTTAGCATACAGGGAATACACTAAGCCATTAATTTCCCTCATTTGTTGGACTCATCTACAACTCATCTACTCATTACAAAACACATGGCTTTGTGGCTTTAGTTCCCAAAAACATCAATGTTTTGCTGAACATCACAGCTTTGTTACTGTTTGTCAGCTCCTTGATTAATTTTCTCAGGTTTGTTTTTATGAAAAGCATCAGATGCAAGCTAATTATCTCCCTGTGTCCCTATCTCAGTTGTTCAGTGAAACCTGAGGAGGATGTGTTTGTCATCTGTGTTGTCGTGTCCAGATGTTTGGGCTTCAAAGCTGTCTATATACCTTGTTATCAGTCTTTCCTGGGGGCTGTCCTGTCACACTCTAATTGCTTGGTTAGTTAATAGTTAAGATCCATCAAGCTCAATGTGTATAAGTGTTTGTGCACAAGTGCTGACGTGTGTTTGTGAAAGCATGACTGATTGCACTCTCTCTGTTTGAGTGAAAACATCTCTCTTCTCCCACCCCTTACTCCAAAGCCAGCAGCCAAAACACAATCCAGCCAAAAAGAAAACATTCTGGCTAGTCTTTACTGTGATCTGCCAATCGCAGAGCATTATCAAACTGATCATGACACTTGAAGCCTATTAGCTGTCATTTCTGGGATTAAACAAGATTCTTACTCCAGATGACAATGTATAAGGTCAATGAGTGTGTTTACATGCATAATGTTACACTAGTGATTCTTAATAAACCAACAGCATATAAGGTCATGTAAACACGGTCTACTCAAAACCAGATTACCACACAGAGGTTTGCCCATAACCCTGATTTCACTCGTTTGTGAATCTCTTTAATGACATTATGGCGGTTTATTCAAGGTGCACATTTCACGTCACATCATTTCCAGAGAAAAACCTGTTCTTCAAAACATGAACAACAATAATTTGCCCATAACTCTTATTGACATATGCTCATATAATTGAATTTGCATGATGAACATATCTTTGTTAGATCAACATTATTGTATATCTAAACACTCACAATATGAAAATTAATTCATTGGTAACACTTTACGATAAGGCTGAATTTGTGAATGCATTAGTTGCCATTAATAATAAACAGTGCTTTTGAAGAATTTATTAACCTACAGGGAGTGCAGAATTATTAGGCAAATGAGTATTTTGACCACATCATCCTTGTTATGCATGTTGTCTTACTCCAAGCTGTATAGGCTGGAAAGGTGATGTGCATCTCTGTAATGAGAAGGGGTGTGGTCTAATGACATCAACACCCTATATCAGGTGTGCATAATTATTTGGCAACTTCCTTTCCTTTGGCAAAATGGGTCAAAAGAAGGACTTGACAGGCTCAGAAAAGTCAAAAATAGTGATATATATTGCAGAGGGATGCAGCAGTCTTAAAATAGCCAAGCTTCTGAAGCGTGATCATCGAACAATCAAGCGTTTCATTCAAAATAGTCAACAGGGTCGCAAGAAGCGTGCGGAAAAACCAAGGCGCAAAATAACTGCCCGTGAACTGAGAAAAGTCAAGCGTGCAGCTGCCAAGATGCCACTTGCCACCAGTTTGGCCATATTTCAGAGCTGCAACATCACTGGAGTGCCCAAAAGCACAAGGTGTGCAATACTCAGAGACATGGCCAAGGTAAGAAAGGCAGAAAGTCGACCACCACTGAACAAGACACACAAGCTGAAACGTCAAGACTGGGCCAAGAAATATCTCAAGACTGATTTTTCTAAGGTTTTATGGACTGATGAAATGAGAGTGAGTCTTGATGGGCCCGTGGCTGGATTGGTAAAGGGCAGAGAGCTCCAGTCCGACTCAGACGCCAGCAAGGTGGAGGTGGAGTACTGGTTTGGGCTGGTATCATCAAAGATGAGCTTGTGGGGCCTTTTCGGGTTGAGGATGGAGTCAAGCTCAACTCCCAGTCCTACTGCCAGTTTCTGGAAGACACCTTCTTCAAGCAGTGGTACAGGAAGAAGTCTGCATCCTTCAAGAAAAACATGATTTCCATGCAGGACAATGCTCCATCACACGCGTCCAAGTACTCCACAGCGTGGCTGGCAAGAAAGGGTATAAAAGAAGAAAATCTAATGATATGGCCTCCTTGTTCACCTGATCTGAACCCCATTGAGAACCTGTGGTCCATCATCAAATGTGCGATTTACAAGGAGGGAAAACAGTACACCTCTCTGAACAGTGTCTGGGAGGCTGTGGTTGCTGCTGCACGCAATGTTGATGGTGAACAGATCAAAACACTGACAGAATCCATGGATGGCAGGCTTTTGAGTGTCCTTGCAAAGAAAGGTGGCTATATTGGTCACTGATTTGTTTTTGTTTGGTTTTTGAATGTCAGAAATGTATATTTGTGAATGTTGAGATGTTATATTGGTTTCACTGGTAAAAATAAATAATTGAAATGGGTATAAATTTGTTTTTTGTTAAGTTGCCTAATAATTATGCACAGTAATAGTCACCTGCACACACAGATATCCCCCTAAAATAGCTAAAACTAAAAACTACTTAAAATATTGATACAAAAATATTCAGCTTTGATTTTAATGAGTTTTTTGTGTTCAGTGAGAACATGGTTGTTGTTCAATAATAAAATTAATCCTCAAAAATACAACTTGCCTAATAATTCTGCACTCCCTGTAGATTCATGTCAAAATGTACATATACTAATACCATATTACGAATTATTATGAATGCACAAGATGCATTAACAATAAACACTAGCATATGTATTAAATTAGCATTTAAATTAACATAAATTAGCATTAACTTACACACTGTAAAAAATAAGCTACATATTTTCTGGGACCTTTTGATTCACAAATACAGTACATAGAAATGCAAATTAATTATGTAATTATGTTAAACAGTTGCCTCAACAAAGAATTTTGTATTGAGCAAATATAGCTGAAAATATAAGAGTTTGTAATTTCCCACCATGGAATGAAACATGAATACATTATGCAGTTACTGTTGTAAGAAACTGTTACTGTCTGATATAACCTACTTGCTTGTTCAGAAACAAAGATAGAATAGTTTACTTCACATGTGAAATGTCCTACAAACATATATAGGACATATACAGTAATACCTTGAGATATGAGCATAATCCGTTCTAGGACTGAGCTTGTAACTGGAGTTGCTCGTATCTCAAGTCATTTTCCCATTCCGGCCCTCTAAAAGACTCCCTTATTAGTGCTAAAAACAATGGAAAAAACTAGAGACATACAAATACACAGAGAATTATAGTATATAAGGATTTCTGTGATATAAAATAAAATGTGTTTTAATTATGAGTTCTTACCTTTGAAACAGATGATACAGTAGTGGCATATGCGTAGGAGGAGGGAGGGATAGAGTAGATTACGTAAATTACGTAGATGACGCAAACACAATACGGAAGTATAGTATTTCTTCCCATGTAGTGTACTGGATAGACTACACGCACAATAATGTATAGCTCAGAACTTCATATTTTATTATTATTTAACACACATAACTTGTGCTGCTCCCAGCTAAATACTCACAATCACCCATCGCCCCAGGTAAACCAAGATGGCCCTCTTGTGGAGTTGCCGGGATGCTCATATCTCAAGGTATTACTGTACAGTACTATGTGTATGGTTGCCAAAATTGTAGGTCAGTTTGGTCCTAATTGAAAATTTGCTAGAAAACAGGAAATCTGTAGTTACCTTCACAAATGTATTGTTCAATTAGGCATTTTACGTTTAGTGAATAAACAAAATCAAATTACCAAAAAATGTAGTGTTACTTAGGAGTTAAGTCAATTATTGAGATAACTTGCAAATCTGAATGCATTGTCTAATTTCTTTTTTTAACTGTTTTTTTAAGAAGCGCTGCAAAAATCTAAGTAAATTAGTTAGTAAATTAGGTCATGCACTAATAACGTTTTTGAATTACAAATTGAACTTTATTGTAAAGTAAAAAAAAAAAATTGCCATGCATTTTCCCTTTCACATTATAATGTATACTTACAGAAGCAAGACATTTTTCATATGAAGTATTTCTCTCTTCTTAGAAGTTTGATTAGCATAGAGAGCTTGAGTGTAGAGTTCACATTATGTAGGGAGTCTCTTGTGCTTTATGTGCTCTTGGATGGAAGCCATGATTGTATTTGTTAAATGAAGTCTGGGAGGAAAGCAGGGCTCAGTGGCTTGGTTTTTGCCAGGCGAGCAAAAGAAGTGTGTTTGAGGTCTTAAAGAGCTACCACAATGTGAATGACATCAGAATTGTATATGACTTGCTTGAGATTGTGAGAAAGAGAAAGATGTGACCAGCATAGACACATTAAATCAACATCAAATTAAACTAATCACACTCATACTCACACATTGAACAGACGTCAGCACACACACAGAAACACATACTTGATTACGGAGTCCTTCAGCACAGACTTGCTCACATGCGTGCAGCAGAGAGAGATTCCCCCTGCAGCGTGTTTGCCGTTTGAATTATCTGCGCCAGTGACACTGATTCTGACAAATGTGTCCAGGGATATTCCTGTGTCCTGCTATACTGGTGCTGAGGAAATGTCCTGTCTCTCTTCATTAAGTCCATTACCACATACACACACCACAACAGGAGCCATTTTTCTCTCTCAATCTCTTGGTCCTCTATCATTTTGCCATCAGTGGAGGCACAGCTTTTTTTGGTGTGTGGACATTGGTGTGTGTGTGTGTGAATGTGTTTTAAGCAGATAGTTTGTGTTTCTGCATGTACTTTAGGGTAAAAACAGCTGAATATATGACTGGACTTTCGTAAGTGCGTCAATTTCTTCTCTACAGCACCCCGCACCCTGAACTTTTTTCTAGTTAAATCAAAATGAAGGAACAAATTAGTTCAATGTGGCCATAATTTAAAACAAGAGAATGAATTAAGTAATGGGAACTATTTCTTAATTTGAGGCCACTATTTACTAAATTTCCTAATTTGTGACCACAATATATTTTTTGCCCTGCATTTCATGTGCCTTGTATTTTCTGCCCAACCACCACTGCTAGTTAATCTTAATCATGCTCAGAGATATAATGTATCATACAAACATCTGTTTTATATGAAATTGGCCTGTTCAAAGGATTGGGGTTTTAAGGTTTGTAATTAACAGTTGTGTCTTAGTATTATGTTATCCTTACTGAATGAAATTCTTATTTTCAGTAAAATCTTACTAAACATACATTTTTGAATGGTAGTGTACCATAAATATGTTCAGAAAAATCTGTTCAGATCTTGTTTTACTCAAACATCAAAATAAATGCCAGACATCTGTGGTTCCTGCTCTTTCTTCAAGGAGGAAATACTCTGTATTTTCCCATTCTCTGTCTTAAGTCTTTCCAGAGCTCCTCCATGGACTGTGTGCTGTGAAGCATTCATTCCTCTTGGCTAGCTCTGTTCTCACAGCTCTCAACCATGCCCTGATTCCAATAAATATGAATAATAGAGCTAGATGTGAAATCCACCTCAAAATATCCTTACAATCTGGTTTGTAGGGTACAGTATAGATTGATGAGATTATGAGCAGTCACATGTGAAGCAAATATCATTGATGATCTCCTCAAATTAAGGTCTGGGTAGATTAGACGGTAAGTGAACAATCAGTTCTTGCAATCAGCATGTAGGATGTAGGAGAAATTGACAGCAATAAAGATCTGAGTGACTTTGACAAGGGCCAAATTGTTATAGCAAGTCGACTGGGTCAGAGGATCTCTGAAATAGAAAAGATTTTGGGTTGCTCCTGATCAGCTGTGGTGAGAATTAACCACTAGTGGTCCAAAGAGAGAGAAAACACAAGTCAAGTCACCTTTATTTATACAGTAGAACCCCGATTTACGAAATTAATCCGTTCCGAGGTTGGTTTCGTATGTCGAACTTTTCGTATGTCGGTCAGGCTTTTACATGTTATTTGCCTAATCCGTTCCAAGTCCAACAAAAACACAATATTCAGCATGGGACAAGCTTCATACTTCTCAATAATCTCCCTTTTCGACGCAATGAAAAGCACCCTCTTCTTGCCTTTGACTTCAGCAACAATCTTCACATCCATGGTTACTGATTAGAAAAAAGTTTATGCTAAAAGCAGAGGCTGGTGGGAGCAATGCTGACCAATAGGAGAGCAGGATTGTAAAAAGTGTTCCCCTTCTTACATGGACTATTCCAGCCATCCCTGTCATTCAGTGCGAAATGGACTATTCTAAACTTTCCCTCGGAGTTCAGGAAGTGACTGACAGAGATCGGCTGAAGAGTGTATATAGTTTATTGAGTGAAATACAGGAAATTAGTGCCAATCGTTGAGGTTTTATCGATCTATGCACCTTTAATAAATACCAGTTTTGGATCATTCCCTGAGTGAGACATCATTGTTCTGACCGGACAAACTGTAGTCTTCATCCAACCCGAACCAAAGTCAGCGCGAATATCAAAACAAATTGTTTCAAAGCAGCTTTACAGTGGTCACAGGAAAAACAATATAAACAAAGTTTGTTTGGCTGAACAGCAGCCTTAAAAGAGCAGGCGAATTAATACAATTGATGAATATTAAGTGTTAAGTTTCCCCAACTGAGAAAGCCATAGGCGACAGCGGCAATGAACCAAAACTCCAGCAGGTGACGGAATGAATTAATACAGGATGAATACAGGACAAAACAGGATGTTGGGCACCCAAGGCTCATGTACAGAGCATCGAAGGTTATCCCATCTGGTCCGAGCCATGAAAAGGTATACTGCGGCATACAAAATTTGAATGATGATTATGGGAGAAATGTGTCACAACATACTGTGCATCACACTGAGCTGAATATGGGGATGCGTAGGAGCTACATCCCAATTCAGAGGCTGCATTCTTTGAAGAATTCAGACTTCAAAGGACACACCTTCGAAGGCCACAAACGTCAGAAAGAGCGTTGTTAAATGGTTAGCCTACAGAGGATTATTCTTGTCGCCTAGCAACTGTGACAGCTGCCATTGATGAGCACCAGTTACGTTTGTACTAGACTTTTTTGAAAGTTACATTAAACCATCTGAAAACAAAACCGGGTTCACAAACTGTCTAAATATGTTCACTGTGGTTGAGTTCTGAACATAATAAAGAGTATAAACAATTTTTACATTCATATAATTTAGAATTTGATTAAGTTGAAACAGAATAATGACATTTAAAAGTTTTATTCTTTCCATTAAGTCCAGAGAAGGTAGCAGGAAACTTTCACAGGAAACTCAATTTTGAGGCCACATTTGAAGGCCTTTGAGTACGGATGCAGCAAGAGTGCCTATGATGACACCTATCCACCATTGAAAATGCCTGCAGTAGGCACGCAAGTGTTGGAACAGGACCTTGGAGCAGTGGAAGAAGGTTACCTGGTCCAATGAGTCAAGTTTTCTTTTAAATCACTTGGATGACTGTGTATGTGTCAGCCATTTACCTGGTGAAGTAACGGCACCAGCCAGTGGAGGGAGTGTGATGCTCTGGGTAATGTTCTGCTGGTAAACCCTGGATCCGGCCATTCATGTGTACATAAATTTGACATGTGCCACCTACCAAAACGTTGTTGCAGACCAGGTACACCCCTTCATGACAATGGTGTTCCCTGGTGGAAGTGGCCTATTTAAGCAGGTTAATGCACCCTGCCACATTGCACTCATAATTCAGGGATGGTTTAGAAGCATGATGAAGAGTTCAAGGTGTTGCCCTGGCTTCCAAATTATCCCGTTCTCATTCCAATTGAGCATGTGCTGGACCAAAAGGTTAAATCTAAGGCACTACCTTGCAACCTTCAGGACTTGTAGGATCTGCTGTGAATGTCTTGGTGTCATAAAGCACAGGACACCTTCAGTTATCTTTTATCTTAGATCCTCAGTGTGTCAGTACTGTTTTGGCTAGAGCTGGAGGACCAACCAGCATATTAGGCAGGTGGGCACAATGTTTTCGCTCATCAGTTCAGTTCAGTTCAGTTTCAGTCAACGCCAGTTCAGTCGCGTATTGATTTTAAAATTCTGATTCTGACTTACAAGGCAGTGCATGGGTTGGCTCCTGCTTACATCTGTGACTTGATTATTCCATCTGTTCCTTCTCGTTCCCTCTGCTCCGCTGGCTCTCTCACTCTGTATCAGCCTCACTGTAAATTAAAATCTATGGGAGGGAGGGCCTTTTCCTACAACGCACCAAAGTTGTGGAATTCACTACCTGCCCCTGTCAGAAATACAAACTCTCTGGATTGTTTTAAGCAGTGTCTCAAAACACATCTTTTTAGTCAAGTTTTTAATGTATAACCTGTGTATTTACTTTTTTTAACTTACATTTACATGTGTATTTTTACTTTATTTGTTGTTTTATTTTATTATTTTCTTGTTCTTTTTCAGTTTTGTATTGTAATTGCGCTTTGGGTTTAAGAAAGGCGCACTACAAATAAAATGTATTATTATTATTGTTAATATATGTGAATGTGGATGTGGATGCGTATTTGCATATTGGTTTAATTATACTTGAATTAAACCAATATGGTAGCCCAGAATTTTGTTCTTCATATTAATCAGTATAAATGATAACCCTTTTGAATGGCTTTGTGTGAGGTTCTTAAAAGACACACACTCATAATTATTATTAGTGACTCTTAATTGTTACCAGTAAGCAGGGAAATGTGTCTCAGCATGTGTGCAGCATTTAGCTGACTGAACATTCTCAGCATTGCTCTTCTTGTAGGTTCCCCTTTTCCTTTCTTTCATTCTTCTGTCTCTCTATCTTCCCTCATTCCTCTCCCCATGGTTCCTTTTAAAGTGATAATGCACTCTGAAAGAGTGCGGAAAATTCATACTCTCCCAGGCATTCATTACTTCCCAGATCATTCTTACTTGGTAATAAAAAAGAATTAGGGATTAGTTAAGGGTGTTGATATATACAGTAGGTCTTACAAAATGTTATTCTCTGAGTAACTCTCTGCATCTTAAATGCCCTTTTTTCATTGTAAAGAGAAGAGTCACCAGAACATTCTGCTAAACTTTTCGTTTTGCGTTCAATAAAGAAAGTAATTTTGTAATGAATTTAATGAAAATTATGAATATCTTGTAAGTGGAACTTGGTGTGCAATGTTTAGCTGGTGTGTAAAAGTGTTTAATGTTTTGATGGCTGAGGCTTGATGTTTTAAATATTTGTGTATGTGTGTTTTCCAGGTGGTGGACCTTTACTGGGGCATTGATCCAGAGGAGTGGGATAGTCCAGAGCTTCAAAGACTACGGATGAAACTATTGGAAGAATGTCTGAAGACTTCTGCTGGTCCATGCTTTGTTGTGGGTATATATGACATTTCATCAAACCCTTAACCAACAAGTTAATTCAATCTTTGTAAATCCCAAATACATAGAGAGACACTGATAGTAATTAGTGGTTGACCAATATTGTCAGGTTTTGCCGGACTCAATTTGCTGGCTGGAAAGGTTTTATTGAACGAAACATGACAGCAAATAAAAGGGATTAAAAAGATACAGGAGGAAGGCTAATTGAACGGGAAACAGCTGGGACAAATCAAAGTTTAACAGGGGAACCAGGTGGGCGGGTTACACAATGACAAGACACAAATGCGCATCGCCACGTGATCACAGGAAACAAAGACATCGCACAGCTTGTGAAAACGTCTCAGGTTACGTACGTAACCATAGTTCCCTAAGTAGGAACGAGACACTGCGTCGAGACGCGATTGGGAACGCCTTAGCGTGTATGTCTCTTGAAGCACAATAAAACCAATGTGCGGGAGTGTACGTCGCCGAGATGACGTCATGAGTCAGGAGTATAAAGGCACGTCACGACCCAGAAGCAGGTTAGCTTGACCAGTGTCTGAAACAGGCCGGCATGCCTAGGAGCTGAGGCTGCAAGACGCAGTGTCTCGTTCCCTCTTAGGGAACTATGGTTACGTACGTAACCTGAGACGTTCCCTGTCAAGGGAACTCGCACTGCGTCGAGACGCGATTGGGGACGAGGAATACCCACGCCACCTCAGCGTACGGGAGTATGCCAAGCGAAACGTAGCTCACTACGATAACGCCAAAGATCCCAAGGCGGGGTTTAGGTCTAACTGGTAGAACCTAATAAAGGTATGCGGTGAGGACCAGCCAGCCGCATCACAAATATCTGCAAGGGAAGCCCCTGCAAAAAAGGTTTTAGAGGCAGCCATGCTCCGGGTAGAATGAGCCCGGACAGATAGCGGGCACTGCTGTCCTGCCTGGTCATGATCAATAAATGGAGGAGGACAAAGGGCCTGCAGTACTATGTGGCGCTTAGGACTAGAAAGCACTTTAGGTACATAACCCGGCCTGGGGTAAAGGAATGCTTTAGCCAAACCGGGTGAGAACTCTAAACATGAAGGGGCCACGGAGAGGGCCTGAATGTCGCCAATCCTCTTGAGGGAAGAAATGGCGAGCAGAAAGAGTGTTTTTAGGGTAGGTGCTTGCTGAAATTTCGTCCAGCGGTTCAAAGGGAGCCTGGGACAAGGCCTGGAGCACCAGGGACAGGTCCCAAGGAGGCACCCTTGAACGTACCACAGGCCTCAGCCTCTGAGTGCCACGAAGGAAACGAACCATGAGGGGGTCCCTGCCCAAAGAGGCATCACTCAAAGGTACGTGGTAAGCAGCTATGGCAGCCACGTAAACCTTTAGTGTGGAGGGGGACAACCCTGCAGCGAACCTTTCTTGCAGGAACTCCAGAACGGTGCCAACCTGGCATGTAACTGGGTTCAGCTGCTTTTCGCTGCACCAAGAAGTGAAGAACCTCCACTGAAACCTCCATCGGAATCTCACACGGAGGGCCGTCTAGGAGGGACACCAGATCCGAAAACCACACCCTGCCCGGCCAGCGCGGGGCAACTAGAGTGAGACGGATCTTCTCCCTGCGAACTTTCTCGAGAACCCCTGGGAGCAGAGCTACGGGGGGGAAGGCATACAGGGGTAGTTTTGACAACCCTGATCCTAGCGTCCAGGCCGAGAGGCGCTGGAAGATAAAGGGAGAACCAGAGTGGGCAGTGAGTCGTTTCTTGAGACGCAAACAGATCCACTTGAGCCTGGTCGAATCTCTCCCAAATCTGCTCCACCACCTCGGTGTGGAACCGCCACTCCCCGGGCCTCGGCCCCTGCCTCGACAGGAAGTCTGCCCCCAAGTTCTGGGCCCCCGGGATATAAACTGCTCGAAGAGAGAGCAGCCTCCCTTGGGCCCAGAGGAGGATCCTGCCCACCAACTTGGATAGTCGACGAGAACGGAAACCCCCTGGTGGTTCAAGTAGGAGACCACCGACGTATTGTCGGTCCGTACTACTACATGATGGCCTCTGAGGTCGGGGAAGAACGCCTGTAGCGCCATCCAGGCAACCATCATTTCCAAGGCGTTAATATGCCAGGAGAGATGTGCCTGTCCCATAGACCTCGGGCCGAGCGGTCCCTCAGGACCGCCCCCCCCCCCCCCCTCCAGCCCGAGCGGGACGCATCTGTCGACAGCATGTGCGGTGACAGATGGGCCCCAGTGCGAGCTTCTGGGAAAGAAACCAGTTCTCCTTCCACGGATGCAAGGCTCAAAGGCATCGCCTTGAAACCTTGATCAGACAGAAGGGGTTGCCCCTCGGGGAAAACCCTCTGGTTTTGAGCCGCCACTGCAAGGGTCTCATGTGGAGCAGGCCGAGTGGGATAACAATGGACGCTGCCGCCATGAGACCCAACACTCTCTGGAAGTGTCTGACAGTGACTAGCTGGCCTAGCTTGATATTCTGGACTGTGAACAAACAGTAGAAATGCGCACGGGGAAGAAATGTGCGCTTCATAGGTAAGCGAGAGTGACATCTCGATGACAGACTGCTACCTGTTGTGACTGAGAAAGGATCAACAGATCGTTGATAAGATACAGCCCAGAATCTTGGAGCTAGGGAAAGCTAGTGAAGCTGAACAACAGCATGATGTCCCTAATGTCTGGGAGAAAAGCCCGACAGACCTTACACCGAGCGATCCCTCAGGACCGCCCAAAACCCATGAGAGAGGTATCTGTCGACGGCATACGCAGTGACAGAGTGCTCTCAGTATGAGCCTTTTATGGGACGAGAACCAGAATTGCTCCCACATACCTGAGGTGCATAGGCATTGCCTCGTGACCTTGGTAGTGTGGAAGCGGTTTGCTCGGGGAAAACCTTCTGGTTCTGAACCACCACTGAAGGGGCCACATGTACAGATGACCGAGTGGACCGCACTGAAAGCTGTTACCATGATGCCCAGCAGTCTCGACTGCTCAGTGAGTGATAGGTCTAGCTTTTGCAATTGACTGCTGGTGGGATGATGTCGATGAGCACGGGTGAAAGCCGTGCTGGCAACGACACAGAATCCCAACAACGCTTCGGAAGGTGGCTCACAAATGAGGATTCAACACCTTTTTACTTGCGTACAGCCAATTTTTATTTTTTTATTTTTTTTCGAGAACCAGAATTGCTCCCACCTACCTGAGGTGCGTAGGCATTGCCTCGTGACCTTGATAGTGTGGAAGCGGTTTCCTCTGGGAAAACCTCCTGGTTCTGAACCACCACTGAAGGGGCCACATGTACAGCCGACCGAGTGGACCGCACTGGAAGCTGTTACCACGATGCCCAGCAGTCTCGACTGCTCAGTGAGTGATTGGTCTAGCTTTTGCTATTGACTGCTGGTGGGATGATGTCGATGAGCACGGGTGACAGCCGTGCTGGCAACGACACAGAATCCCAACAACGCTTCAGAAGGTGGCTCCCAAATAAGGATACAACACCTTCTTACTTGCGTACAGTCTGAGCCCCAGCTCCTTCCAGTGAGCAAGAACGACATCTCGATGCCGAACTGCTTCCAGAATCAACCAAACGTTGATGAAATCTGATGAAATCAGAAACCTTGAAGGTGCAGGGTAAAAGCTAGACTGAACAGAAGAACCAGACCGAAGCCCGTAAACTCTGGCTGGGAATTCCAGCTGAGCATTCACTTCTGTTCCATAACCAGAGCCTGCTCAGGGTCTACCACTCGGGCAGGCACCCCGGATGTTATTGCAGGACCCATTGAGACAAAACTGTACTCCAATAAGGGAACCAGCCTCTCGAGGCTGGCCTCTGGTATTTCTCGAGCATCCGCTCCAGGGCCCTGCTTGCAGGGGCAACCTGGAGTGCTCTAAGACCTCCTCAGAGGGGGCGACCTCCCAAGCGCCACCAGAAGTATGGGTGGCGATTAGAGAGTCCCGCCTCGGACCTGAGTGCCTGGCTCCCTCGGGATACCAACACAGCACAGTGTCCAATGAAACCTAGGTCTCCCCATGGGACAGGTTCTGAGCCACTAGTGAAGGGAACACAAGTACAGGTGACTGAGTGCATAGCACTGGAAACTCTGCCTTGACGCCCAGCAGCCTCAGCTGCTCAGTGAGTGACTGGCCATTCCTAAAACGTGCATGACCTGGTTCCCTCGGGACACCAGGCACGCAGTTAATCGTTAAAGGATGCTTGCCCAGGCAGTCCCCTCGGAGACTGCAGGGTGAGAGTGGAGCGACAGCGAGTACAGTGCGCTCACGCACTGGCTACGCATGTCAATCGCAGGTGAGGAAGATCCTAATCAATGTGACACTTACAACATCCAGTTCCTCAGACCTGGATAGCTGCAGTATCCCCCCCTCATCAAGATCGGAAGAAACCACCACAAGGTGTGCTTCCGGATCCTGAATGAGGGCATATCTGCCAGGTAAGGCTGACAAACCAGACGGGATCGAAGTGTTCGCAGTGGCTGCAAACCGTCTGCACAATCAATGCCCTCAAGCACTGATCGTGCATATTATTCACCCATGCAAGTACCCAAAACTGTAGATTGAGGCTGGCCCACCCTCATCTACAGTCTTAGACTCGGTGCTGGAAAAAGTGCATCCGACCGGGGCTCGAACAACAGTCTCCAGCATGATAGGCAAACACCACATCCACTGTACCACAGCACCAAGTGAATTCAACGCCCAACTCCTCAGAGCTAGGTCGTTGTTCCCCGCGATAGCGATCGCCGCTGAGCCTCAGCTGCAGCAGGACCTAAACCAAGAGTCTGAACAGTCTCCTCGAAGACTGTCAGACAGGAATGGCAACCTACACAGTCGACGCCCTCGAGCACGGACCGTGTAAAATTAGCCCTCCCCCGCACCTTCCAGTGAGCGAGAACGACACCTCGATGCCGAACTGCTAACTGCCATGACCGAGCTATGATGAGGCTCAGAACATGGATCTCCTGAAGGCGCAGTGCCCAAGCATTAGTGAAGGTGCAGTTGGTAAGTTTGCCATATCTGCGCACTTTTCTCAATCACACGTGAAATCCCTTTTCTTTTAAACTAGACTCGGGGAACGCGATTTTCCAGCAAAACATACACACACACACGTTTAGCTTTGAGCGCTGTTGAAGACACAAAAAGCTAACCCGCTTCCGGGTCGTGACGTGCCTTTATACTCCTGGCTCATGACGTCATCTCGGCGACGTACACTCCCGCACATTGGTTTTATTGTGCTTCAAGAGACATACACGCTAAGGCGATCCCAATCACGTCTTGACGCAGTGCGAGTTCCCTTGACAGGGAACCAAACTGCGTGCGGCATGAAAACACGAAAACACAACATGAAAGCATGCGACCGATATAAACACGAACCACGTGCTCCAACAAAACACAAGAGTGTGCGGTTCAAGCAAAAGCCCGAAACCACGCCAACCCACATAACGTAGAGCGCATGAGAACGAGCAACCCCTCGTCTCACGCGCTCACAACAAGGACGAACACACAGTTCATGAATGTCCGAACCCAGACACAAAACCGAAACTGAACAAGACCAGTCTCGGGATTGGACATCATAACCCGCAAACGAGACGTTACACAGACAAGAGCGCGCGTGACTCGAACGCATGAAGCTGCGCACACACACACAAAACTGGAGACACTATGGTAGTGTCAGAGCTCTGCCACAACACCAAGAAATGACTAGACTGAATGTGGCAGAACCCTGACAATTTTTTTATACATTGGACATGGCTGATATATTTGATATTTTTTAAGTATCAGAATAATCAATACGCTTTTCTGTTTGGTCAATAAAAATTGGGAATAAAATTGGGACTTTTATTTTGACAACAATAACAGACTCCGCACGCATTCTTCATCTAACTGTTTAACAATACTGTCTAATAATTGAACGATAAATGCTACAATACTTTTGCAATTCAACAAATGTTAAGTTATATAATTTAAAATGAATCTTTGAAAATCTAATAAACATTTAATTCCAAAAACCTTGCAAAATTTGACAAATCCAGCTGTTAGATGCATTGTAGAATTTATAAAAAACATATGTTGTCTGTGCACTACAGTCTGTCAATGCAAATGGGAGTTCTGCTGTCACTAGACATTTAAAACACTCTCTGCGTGAACTGGCCATAACAATTTAGGAAAATTGTTTTTGAATAAATCACACTGACAAATTGTTACCGGATCACAAACATAGGAACACATGTGGCTGAAAATAACAAACTAAAAGTCCAAGCGTGAGGGTAAGACACATGTAGCCTGACATAATCTCATCTAACAGCAGATACTGAAGCAGTCAAACACAGCAGTCTAGTGTGTTTACATAGAAAATAATGGAATTGTAGTTTAGTGGATTGGAAAAACATGTTCTGTCTCAGAAGAGCAACATCTTTGCTCAGATGAGTCAACAGATTTCGTGCACATCTTTCAAAATCTTTCGAAAGTCTTGCATTAGAACAACACTAAGATTTCATTGTTGTTTCTTTGACTACACGCTCCGTGACTCACTCAGGCTTGCAGCCCTCATTTTTAAGAAACTCTGCTGGATGTAAAATGAGTATTTCCTTGTTGAAAATATTATGTATTATGCATGTATTTTTTTTTTATTTAAAAAAAGTCTATACTAGATAATCAAGAAGCGCTTTCCTAAGTGAACATTTACAGACCTATTTTACTTTTTACAAATAATTTTTTCAAATAGAATCATTTTCAAATAAATAATGTTTTGTTATTTGCTATATACAAATTTAATTGTAGCAACAATTCTTTTTACTGATTTCAAATATATAGAATTTATATCACTCGTTGGCTGCCCTGCTCTATAAAATGTCAGCAAAAACCATCAATATACATATTGGTTGCCCACAAATAGTAATATGCAGTATAGATGGATACATTTATAAATAGAAACAGGCAACTTCTCTGACAAGTGTGACACCTTTGCAAGTAAAGGCAGCTTAAGGAATATGAAAAACCCATAATCGATTATGTAAATGTTTCAGTGACATCATCTCAATCAGATTTTCAACATCAGACTTTCTAGTTGAGTATGGGAATAGTAAAACTATGTGTAAGGCAACTCCCTTATAACTGTACATACCTCACACCTCAGAAACTGTAAAGTGAAAGTTTTGCTGCTGTTATGTTCTCGTTTGTGGGCTGAGTTTGGTACAATGTCTCTAGTCAGTGATAGAGAGGGGATGATGGAGAGACCTTGTGTAATATACATATGGAAGCGAAGCACTTGAGTTCACTCGCAGAATGGAGCTTGTTGTGCTTCTGAAACTCTCTCTCTCACACACACACACACACACACAGAGAAAAATGACTTTCAAATTTCTCAGCATGGCATAAGGAAGGGGTTGTTTCAATGGCTGATGTTACAGGAGAGGAGACATCATGCAGAAGATTTATAAGGAACATGCATTCACACATGACCACACACGTGTGTGTGTGTGTGTGTGTGTGTGTGTGTGTGTCTGTGTGTGTGTGTGTGTGTGTGTGTTTGTGTGTGTGTGTGTGCTGGGGGTTCACAATCAGTTCTCAGGTGTGGAGAGAGATTGATTTTAAATTATTAAAATGTAAATGAGCAATCTGGGCAAGAGGATTGGGATCTAATTGGAGTCAGAGAGCAATGTTTGAGGTGAGGCAGAATTTGTGTGTGTGGTTAAGTTAAGTGTGAGGTTGTGTGTGAGAGCCGCTGAACAGGGAACACTTCTAATTGTATCCTTCCTTTTTCTCTCTATCTTTGTCTCTCTTATGCATGCATGCACACATGCAAACTGTCTCACACTTTACATTAGTGATGCTCACCAAGGTCTTGGTTCCTACATGGTTTTAACATGCATTTATTTCAAATGCATGGAGGCTCGCCCCAGGGTGAGCTTAATTTCTCATTTGCGGTTCATGAAGAGGATGAGCTGTCGATGAGCATTTGTGGGTGGAAATGCACCTTCAGAGCCTAATGACTTGTTTGAGTCTCCACCCCCGGGTGTGAGATGCCAATTGGTTCTTGGCATTTACCCCTGTTCATCTCTTGCATGAGGAGCTGGCAATCATGGAAGGCACCTTTTGGCAAATATTAACAGTGGCATATATTTAAATCACCAGGGTGGTATCCACTCTCGTTGAATGTCACAACTTGCTCTCCATCTCTTCTGAACTCAACAGCAATTGAAGTCCCTGCGAGCCACTCACATTCTAGGTGACCTCAATCGCGCAGCAGACTCAATCTCACAGCAAGTTGAGCTTACACGGATCTGCACAAAAATATGCAAATCCCCCAATGAGCC
Source organism: Rhodeus uyekii (assembly GCA_037043235.1). Lineage (NCBI taxonomy): Eukaryota > Metazoa > Chordata > Actinopteri > Cypriniformes > Acheilognathidae > Rhodeus > Rhodeus uyekii. The sequence goes on from JAWRVZ010000007.1 coordinate 3,594,302, forward strand.
TCATTACACACACGCTGTGCATGATCAAGGAAGAAAGAGAAAAGGTCCTGATGGCCACACCAAACTGGCCACACCAGACCTGGTTCAAGGAGCTCATGCTGATGCAGTTAGCCCCTTCCTGGCGAATCGCCTTACCCTGGCAAGCCCCTCTTCCAGATGACTATACATGCCTTGAAGTGGCACTTGTTCATTGTTCAGTGTTCTTTCTGAGGGGAAGACCTATGGAGATGTGGCATTGGACACATGGAGTGCTTTACTTCCTCTAAGGCTCGGAAAGGGACTTGTTTGCCTCCACCTTAAATATATACCTGGTTGCAATAGCAGCAAATTGTGATTCTGTGGATGCGCAGAGGTTAAATCTGAGCACCATCCCCAATTGGAATCTCTCTGTGCTCTTACTCGGTAGTCATTGGAGCATTTTTGAGATCCCTTTGAGTCAGTCGAGCTCAGCGCCCTTTCAGTTAAACGTCCCTCCTGACTCCACCTCCATCAAGAGCTAAGAGCCCTCTCTGCTAACAAAACATTCATAGAGTTTAGGCCAGAAGACTCTCACATGTTCCTGAGACCCCAAACCTAATGTGCCTAAAGTTTTTACTACCCCTTTCAGAGATCAGTTGAGGGAGACCCAGCCCTGTCTCTGTTGTGCCCAGTGCATGCTTTGTGCATATAGTATTGCACACAAGGTTTCAGATGATTTGAGCAGATATTTGTCTTTCTCTGGTGGTCTGCAGAAGGGGAAAGCTGTCTCCAAACAATCAATGGATTGTGGATGCCATTCTTCTGGCTTACCAGCTTTGGCTTTGATGAATGGTGCCTCATTTGTAGACATCTACAGAGCTGCAGGCTGGACAACACCCAATACCTTCACAATATTCTATAATCTCTGTATGGAACTGGTTTTGTCTCAAGTCTTTGGTACCAACAGGTGAACTCAAATGATTCAGAAGACAAGTTTATATCCAGGTGAGTTTCACATGTTTGGTGAACCCCTGGACCACTTTCTTCCATCATTAACCACATATACGGTAGTGAGGTCGGTGAAGGAACTCACTAGCAGACCCCTTACTTGTGGTTTTCCCTCTTTTTAGATGTAGCCCTCATATTTGGCTTATGTGCTCCATATGTGTTGACTACACACTGCGATCCCATATATGTATTCTTCCATAGTTCAGTTTCCCTGATGGTAAACTTTGTGTTATACAATGGACAGAGATCTGTGCTGCCCAAGTTTCTGTGATTGGTATTCTTACCCCTAATACGTGGAGCCCACCACAGAGACTTCTTCCTTATGTTGTACTTCCCATCAGGTGAGTCCATAGGATGTATTTTCCACATACTAACATCTCCTTCAGGATGGGATGTTGTCTCATGTGGTAGTTTTCCATTCTTAATAGTGAATGTTAACAACCATGTGTGCTCGCCTGTAAAACTAAATTAACTAAGGGAAAAGGCTTCTGCAGCTGAAGTGACCTTTCCCACTGTATTGGTAAGTCCCCTAGGGCGAAGGGAGACTAGATGTCACGCTCCCTTAGCATTGGAAGGTTGCGAGTGCATTGAAGAGCACTTGTTACTTGGAACACAAAGTTTGCATCACTGAAGCTTGCAACACAGTCCATTAAGTTGTTGCATTTAGTATAGGGACCCCTAGTGTTGGTATGCCAGCCAGTATCCAGTCAACATGCTTGAGTTAAGTATCCATCCATTTATTTCCATCCAAGATTTGTGTATTTGCGTTTACCGACAGGCATCTTAGTTTGACTACTCGGTTCCTTTAAGCTGTTCATCTAACAGATGTTATCTAAGTTCAGTGACTGGTATGCACCACTATCAATAACAAAAGGTAGATAGAAATTTAACCCTCTCAATAAACAGACAAATACTTTACTCTAATTCTAATTGACAACTCAAAGAAAATTAGGATGGCTCTAATAGTTGGTATTTCAACATAGTTGGTATTTCAACTTTTAAGAGACCCACAGATAGTCAACGTCTTGGTTACTATTGTAACCCTTGTGTCCCTGTGATGAAACACGCCAACTCTCTTCTATACCTGGATGTACGGGGAGTGGCTGAGCATGGAAATTACAATTACAACAATTACAATGAACAACAGTAAATTTGAACACACTAGTGTTTTATCACAGTCCGCATAATTTTTCATGGAAGTAGTACTGAATAAACAAACTCACAGAACCCATTCTTCTCCTTCGGTAAGGAATTGAATGAAAAGGATAAGGAGAGCAGCTACAATTTATACCCAGAGTACTCTAGCAACCATACTGCTTAAAAGCTAACGCTTTAGACCGTAGACCTTTTTTAACTTTAGAAAATGCATTATAGTTATCGGCCATGTACCGTATCCTTCTTGCATTGTTGCAATCTTTTTACAAGAGGGGCAAATATGTCATATTTTTTTATCTAGTTTACTTTCATTCTTTGGATATTTTTCAGTCTGCTTTACCCAAAACCAAACTTTGTCATTGAATTTCTGACTCTCTTTAACCTCTAACCACTCTTTAATTGTCTCCTCAACTATCTCTTCTCTCTCGCTCTCATCATTTGAGAGGTTTCTATCGCAATCTCTCTGTTCCACTTCACACCTCCATCTGTCTCCCACCTTCACCTCTGCATTATGTGCTCTAGTATCCATTTCACCTCTCATTTTATTCTGATTTGTGTGTCTACTCGTTCACTTAATCCTCCTCTCTTTCACCCTCACCTCTCTCTCTCGTTCCCTCACTATATCAGTCTTTTTCGTTCTTAGGAAATAATATGAAGCGTATGACCTCCTTCCATGTCTTGCAGAGACTACTCTCACTCTATTAGCCTTTCTCTTTTCTGCATTAGCATTACCTGCCAGGTTGTACAGCAATGTTCAAATCATTAATTTTTGTCACATAAAATAGTCATTCTAATGTGTACTAATAAAATTACTGTTTTCTTACAGTTTTCCTCTACAAATATATTTTATATTTTTATTTTTATTTTAAAATCTAAATTGTAATACTTAACTGGGGCCATCGGCAATCTTTGCCTTCCAAACTGACAGTTTGCTGAAAGTTCAGTTCATTTAATATATTTAAAAAAAGTTTCATTATACAGCGTTCAAAAGTTTGAGGTCAATAAGATTAATATTAATACAGAGAAAAATAAAATATATATATTATGCTTATTAATGCTGCATTTATTTGAACAACAGTGCAGTAAAATTGTGAAATTTTTGAGAATCAGATTTCTAAATTCAGATGTACAATGAAATGAATCACAATGAAAAGACATGGGAGAGCCATGTAAGTTCCCCAAAAATCCTCAAAATATTTAATGTACACTATAATTCAAAGGTTTGGGACACAGGTAATAAAGGGTCGTTCTCAACAAGGCTGCATTTATGTAATCAATAAAACGATAAAATCAGTAACATTGTGAAATATTATTAAATCATTTAAAAAGATTTCTATTTGAAAATAATTTCAAATGTAATTTATTCCTGTGATGGCAGGAATTTTTTCAGCAGCCATTACTCCATTCTTTAGCATCACATGATCCTCCAGAAATCTTACTGAGCTGTAGCATTATTTTTTATCAATGTTTTTATCAAAACAGTTGTGCTGCTTAATGTTATGTTTTTGTGAAAACCCGTAATCCTTTTTTTTTCAGGATTCTTTGATGAATAGAATGTTCAAAAGAACAGGGTTTATTTTAAATACAACTCAGGGCCCGTCCACACGGAGACGCGGATCACTGCATCCGCATACATTTCTTATCGGATTGGCATTCCGTCCACACGGATCCGGCGGTTTGGGAGACTGAATCCGCTCACTTTTGATACCGAGTCCTAAAGGCCCCGTCCACACGGAGACGCGGATCACTGCATCCGCATACATTTCTTATCGGATTGGCGTTCCGTCCACACGCATCCGGCGATTTGGGAGACTGAATCCGCTCACTTTTTATACCGGGTCCTAAAGTGGATAGATCTGAATCCGACACCCTTGCGGACTCGTGTGGACGGCCAATCCGTATATTTTTTGTTTACCGATGATGTCATCACATCCCGTGTCGGCTGCGTCACAGTAACAGCAACAGTGTTGCCAGATTGGACTGAAGATTCCAGCGCAGCTACAGCTTAAAACCCTCCCATTTAAAAAAAATACCAGGCCAAAGTGCTCACTCTTATAAATAATGAAAAATGTTGAGCGATTTTATGCATCAAAAACCATCCCAAATTTGATCAACCAGCCCAATGCATTTTTTCCCGGTCGGACGTGACAAAAAGGTAAATAGTAATCTGGCAACACTGAACAGTACTCTTATAAATAAAAAACAAGCCCAAATTTTATCAACCAGCCCAATGCATTTTTTCTCCGTCGGACGTGACCAAAAGGAGCACAATTAGGCGGTAACCCGCCCAATCTGGCAACACTGAATAGCAACGACAATGCGCATGCTCAAAGTATTCTTCTCTGTGTATAGTGTATTATCGGTGGCAGAATTATAGCGCCCTATACTGGTCTGGCATATATACTACACCGTTATCAGTCGGTTTTAGTGGTCTCGTGTGGACGCTAATATTTCTTGCGCCGACGCTGTGTTTATGATCGGATAGGGAATGCACCGGCATCGTGTGGACGTGGCCTCAAACCCTAATAAAGTCTTGGCTGGTACTTTTGAAAAACTTGATGCGTCTTTGCCAAATAAAAACAATATTTATTAATTCATTTTTGATTTATACATACCTAAAAAAATTCTCTAATTTATAGTGCAAGTCAATTCTAAAGTTCTAAAATCTATGTTGAATACACTACAAAGTCAAAATATTCTTCTTTATGGCTGCATGTACATATTAATTTGAAAGTATGCTACATTTAAAAATACTCTTCACCTTTAAGTAGCCTGTAGTCTGTAGTCTTGTTAAAATTAGCTAAATTCATCTCCGTTGCCAAAGAGACTAGTGCATTTTTAGTATTTATTGAGAAGTTTCCTAGAAAGAGTGATTCATTATTTCGTAAGAGAAAGAATAGAGGTCAGTTTGTAGAGAAAAAAAATTCTTCTCCCTTAAACCCCTTGGGATGGCCCAAAGCAGACATGAGTTCAAAGCCTTTTCCCTTTAGACCTCATGGTTTGGAGTGCAAGTACAAGTAAACCCTGACACACTTGGTGATCTGTAAGCGTTTGATCTATATGTGGGATTTCCTCCGTGAAGTTCAGTGATGTTGTTTAGTGCCATTGCATGGAGATACATATATTTGGGTCTATTTTAGAGTCAAAATTAGGCTTTGATCAGACCGAATGTGAGCGGGTTTGCAGCTGACAGTTCTAGGTTGCGTGTGCTGGTATGTCTCCAGAGAAGGTCTCTAGGCAGATTGGAATTGTTTAATTTAAATGTGACAGGCAGAGATGGCTGGAAACGTGAGAGAGATAAAGATATATATATATATAGAGAGAGAGAGAGAGAGAGAGAGAGAGAGAAACACTCAGATTAATATGGAATCAGACTGAAGGGCTGCAAAAACTGGAAGCATTTAAACTGAAATTTGATTTTAAAGAACAGTCTATCTACAAACATCAACACACGTTCACTTCAGGTGTGTTAGTTATTGTTTAGCCGTATTATTTCAAAAGATAAAAACTACTTTTCAAACGAGCTCAGGAAGAATTTTCTTTGAAAGAAATTAATATTCAGATGAATTGGTCAAAAA